>OY294068.1:140241733-141488821 GCA_958510875.1 Endomychus coccineus
CAACGCACTGAGATGTATTCTACACTTAAAAATGATTTAAAAACACAAATGTTGTTATCCGATTTCCATTCTTTTCCCAGTTAAAACATCACGACAAAATTTTCTGATTATTAATTTTAGCCTCCATGTAATAAATGTTGAGATGTACTATCATTGACATCGATAAATATTATATTTCGTTTACGGAAAGCGCCCGTTGTTCTTCTGATGTATTCATGCCCTTCTTGAATATTGGCTACAGCAGCAAATTAGTTCATACCGATTATGGACTTTAACTTTGTATATGTAACTTTTTAATCAACTCCATAAAGATTAGTCCAATGGTTTGATGTCTGGATATCAAGTAATAGAGCAACTGCAACCAATCTAATGCCCTGGAAACGTTTCACCTAAATGTTGTCTGTCCTGTCGAGTGAGATAAGAGATCATGCTGAAAATAGCATTTGCATTATGATGTTTGGAGGAACATCATCTTGTGAATCATTTTGTAAAAAATTACTATTACTGGTCTCCTTTGAAATGATCCCCGAGAATCAAGAGGCCAATTAAATAATTATCAATTATACCGTACCACACCATTTACTGAAAACTATTGAAAATGCGTTTCGACTAGGATTGACTTCCGAATACGTGAGAGTATTATTGATCGGTAAGCAACTTTTTATTGAATTCATTGATTCACGGATATTTTCATAAATGTTTTATTTTATTATTCAAAAAATAAGGCGGAATATCACCATTTAGTTTATGAACATAATATATAATATCTCTTTAGATTCGGTGTCTACTTGTAAATTCATTGTTAAAAATTTAGAACAACGAAATAAAACTAATTTAAATTCACACGAACTACAAAGTTTAATTGCTGACAATTATTTCGTCACACATTGACATTTTCACAGCGGGTTATATACTACACATATCATGAACGATAAAATTAAATTATGTGTGTAGGTAATTTTTTATTACGCTATAATTTGGAAACAAAAGAAAATCTGATAACATTTGAATTACTTATACAGGGTGTTTCAGTTTTTTCGTTCATAACTTCGGCAAACGATGGAACTTCTAAAAATAATAGGAGTCTTTCATATAAAATTTTTCTCTAAATCACTTCGTTTTCGAGATACAGGGTATTGAAATTGAAAAAAAAGATTAGTTTTTTGCGAATATCTCTGGAACCGTTCATCGTACAAAAAACAACTTTTGTAAGCAATCTCTACTCATAGTAAGCTATGTTTTGTGCTATACATTTTTTTTATTCATAATTGGTGAAGATTTTGAAGGGGTAGTGGTCGTTTTACTCCTCAACTTCTACGCCACTGGAAAAAGTACGGTTTGAACCGCCAATGTTTTCTACACAAAAAAGGTACTCCTGGTTATAAGCTCCAAACTTGATCGTTTTCGAGAAAAATCAACTTTTATGTTGAAAAACATTGTCAATTCTTTGAAAGAAAATTTAGAGCTTATGACCAGGAGTACTTCTTTTGTGTAGAAAACATTGGCAGTTCAAACGGGCATCTCAAAACCGTACTTTTTCCAGTGGCGTAGAAGTTGGGGAGAAAAACAACCACTACTCCTTCAAAATCTTCACCAAGTCTGAATAAAAAAAAAATTTTTATCGCACAAAACATAGCTTACTATGAGTAGAGATTGCTTACAAAAGCTGTTTTCTGTACGATGAACGGTTCCGGAGATATTCGCAAAAGGTAAACTTTTTTTCAATTTCCACATCTCGAAAACGAAGTGATTTAGAGAAAAAATTTATATGAAAGACCCCTATTATTTTTAGAAGTTCTATCTTTTTAAAGAAATAATAAATAAAACTACTTTGTTTTACTATCACTGATATTTAATATAGTCGTTAAATGATAAACTATCACAAAGTAACGGCTTCCACAATTAAATTTTTGAGAAGTTCTATCGTTTGCCGAAGTTATGAACAAAAAAACTGAAACACCCTGTATGTATAGGATACACCTCAGTAGTTCCGTACGTTCCTCATGACTCAGCCTATACAGGTGCTCTGGTTTATTTCGGCCTAGCTGAAACAGGTGATAGAACTCATCATTTCAAGCAACAAAGTTCATATAAACAAAGGTCCGATATCCATCAGTAGCAGATTGAAATTTAAAAAAATCATGGATGACACATTAAATGAAAAATTAAGCTTAGAAATTTCATTCACCTGCTAATTGACCAGAATTACATATTACTGAAGCAAATTTTATATAAAAAAGATACAGGACGATATATTTTTTCCAAATGGATGGCTGCCCAGCACATTTTTATAGACCAGTTAGAGAATGGCTACAGGAGAACTATCCAGAAAGATGGATTGGTGGTTTTGATTTCAGTGTATGGGTATATGAAGGACAAAGCTTATGCAACGCCAGTGAATGCACGGGAAGAACTTCACCAAAGGATTCGAGATGCAGCAAACCTTATTAGGCCTCAATACTCAACTAACGTAAGGCGGTGGTCAATTCGAACATCTTTAAAATAAATCTAGTTGAAAAGAAATTATTGTAACTTAAGTTGTTCGTCTATTGTTATTTTAACGAATAGATAAAAAACAAATTTGTTACTTTCAATTTAGGTGGTTTTATTAAATGGATCGGATCTCCCGAAATTTTGTTCGAGTTCGTGACCTTTCATATAACCAAATGCCAAGAGACATAAAAATGTGATCAGAGAAGAAAATAAAAGTTTAAAAGATTGCCAGTGACGTACGAAACAATTTTTAAAGGGAAAATATGTACATTGAAAAAAATATTACCCGCTATCTTTTTGTATAAAATTTGCTTGAATAATATGTAATAAGCTTAATTTTTATTGTGTCAACCATCATTTTAAAAAATCTGTTTTTTTTTAATTCCAATCCCTGCAACTCCGGTACTAATGGAGATTGCACCCTTGTTTATATGAACTTTTTTGCTTAAAATGAAGAGTTCTACCACCTGTTAGTTTGGCCGAATCAAACCGGAACATTTTATAATCACAGGATGTTACATTTCATTGGAATAAAATATTGAAATTGAGCGATTGCCGGTTTGTAAGACGTGTTTTGCTATGGCGGAGTTATTGCAGTCATTACACTGGATTTTATATATACCCGATTTATCAAGATCTGTAATTTTACTAAACGGGTTACCAAGCTAGTGTTTCAATCTAGATTTGCATTTAAATGCAGGCTCAACATTAACTTTCTCAAATGTATTAGTTAGTTTATTAGTGATGTTAGGATTATAAGTAAATGCCTTGAACTTCTTGGGCTCAGTTGACGTGGGTACAAGCCTAGAATGTTTTCAGTTGAATTTGTATTTTGTTTGAATCTATTTGTCAAAGACTTATTGTATTGATGACAATACCACAAGTGGTATTCCGCTCTCTGTTATAGTTCTCTTCGGTAAGAGGAATATTCAATAATCAAAACTTTATATCTATAGTAACTGGAATACGGATGTTGAGGTTAAAATATTTTGTCTAGTAACCTCGAGTTTTTTTGGTTTGTATGCGGTGCCAGGTGAAATACAATTACATTACAAATAACCACCTACCATAAGTTTAACGGTACCCGCCAATAAGTTAACTAACTGTAACTAATAAATTTGAAGATTACATTATAAGCTCACTATGCAAACTCAAATGCAAATCGAAGAATCTAACTGCCATAATAAATATCTATGTATACGTGATGCTTGATACCTCATGAGTTTGCATGGTAAAATGTAAATATGTTGAAAGCAGTTATTTTGCAGAAACATCTTTTTTGATTAAAAGATGGTGGTAAATGTTTGAAAAACAAAAAAATGTGTGCACTTGGCACCACCTACAAATTTATAACAAACGAACTAACACTGTCAAGATCATTTTAAAAAGAATATGTAATATTCTAACCCACTATTTCAGTCACCATTAATATTTGATGAAAAAAGTTTAGGCTCGATTGCAATATCTATACGAAAATTATGTTTTATCAAGTGAAAAAAATTGCTGAAAACACAAGAAAATCACAATTTCAATTATCAATACGCTGGTGATATTTTAAAGAAAATATCATAACATCATGATTTTTATATAACGGGTGTTTTTTTAGCGTGACAGTACATTAAATTGGATTAAAACACATAGTTTGACCTAATGAACCGAATTTATTCTTCGATTATTTCGGGTATATGACCCCAGCGACTGGGCCGAATATAGAGCACCCTGGAGGTCCTATATTCGACCACTTTTTCAAGCATTGCTCGCCTGATTACGCCAATAACACGAACAATGATAAACTATAAGAGTTATCACTATGGATACACTATAGATAAGAAATTATCATATATAATACCACAAGAGCTTCAAAATTATCGGGTATTTCCCGATAGGTTCGTTGCAAACAAATGAAGGAGTCAAGTTTTTCAGGTTAAAAAATCACGAGCGCGAAGCGCGAGTGATTTTTCCTGAAAAACTTGACGACTTTATTTGTTTGCAGGGAACCTTGAGGGAAATGCCAGATAATTTTGAAGCTCGTGTGGTATTCGGGGGATTATTTTTCCGTCCCAAATGAACATTTCCTTTGACTTTTTTATCGATGGTGGACATAGAACAAACTCCAAATCGACTCATTTTCATGCAAAATCTCCAATTGTCACAATTGAATTCAACCTGTCAGTTTGACGTGTGGTTAATTTGACTGGATCATGTTTTGTTTTTTATATATAGCAACTACCAGAGAAAATTTTCAAAAAATTATCAGTATAATACCATGTATGTTGTACCACGTGACGTCGAATGGTGCAATTCTATTGGTCGATATTTGGGTCGGAAAAATAATCACCCTTATCCACTAAAAATTCTGTAAAAGTACTGGTTAGCTTTCGGTTACCAAGTAGCTACTTGGTAGCCAGAAAGTAATTTCAGACGATTTTTTCTTATTTTTAACAACAATATTAGGCTCCAAATGGTTCAACGTCCCTGGTTTATTTAAATACACTCATATTCAGTTGCGTCAGTGAAAGATTACCAATGCGTAACAAATTCACGTAAGCATAACATACTATGGAAACATATTTTCTTATGCAACCTCTTATGCTACGGGACCGATACATATTTATTTCATTTGTATGTTATGCTTTTCTTAATTCAAGACGTGTGAGAGATCATTTGCCGAGGCAACTGTATATAAATAATTAGTAGAGTATGTGAAACATTTTGATCGAAATTTTTTTATGATTTAACGCGACCCCACGGAAAATGTTTGTTTTGGTGTATAAAACAAATGTGTTAAATTTCTACCTCCTAAATTGACCGCAACCCCTTTTTTGTCGCCATTTTGTGGTATTTTGGACATTTTTAGGGTAAGTTCTTAAAAAAAAAATTGCTATCTCCAGTTGTATTAGGAATTAAGAAACCAAACTGGAACCCTTTTATTGTCAATGCTTAAGGAACTCCCAGTTCAAATTTCAAGTTAATCCGACCTCCCGCATATATTTTTACGTGGTACTCATCGTTTTTATACTACATTAGCATTATGATACTATTTTAGGTGATAAAGGTATATATATATTTTTTTAACATAAAAGAATCATAAAATGTGCCTGTGAATGCAAATATGCATGTGTAAATAGGTGTTAATGTGTTTGTATGTGTGTATGTAAGTGAGTGCACGTCTATGTAAGTGTGTGTGTATGTGCGCGCGCGTGCCTTATTACGCGTTACGTTAAAAAATAAGAATGGTGTATATAATATACTTGAACACGCCCAATATCCATCTCATAATAATAATAATAACAAAACACACATACATAAATGCACGTGTATAATAATTATAGAATACTATAATAAATATGAGGGGTACATATCTGTCTCAGGTATACCTACGACAGATTCATCGTATTGTAAAGATGAGAGACCCGTTTTTACTACATTGTATAATACATAGTTTATACCCACATATACCTATAATAATAAGTATGTGTAAAAAATTTGTATATAAATAACGGATGAGAACATAGTCTAAGAAGATCTTCTCATCTTATGGATAAAAACTACTTTGTAAGGCTGATTCAAGTTTTTGGTACAACAGCTGTCAGTTTTTGTAAGAACACGTGTGGTCTTAGTGATCTCATGTCGGGCTACAGTCTTTGTTTGACTTTCTACCGTAAACGTCATTCTGTTATGGATCAGTATACTTAAGATATTCCAAGTATTATTAAGTAACGTTGCTGAATCGGTTGAAAACTGCCCGAGTTAGCTGTCACGCAAGTTCCCATGCATTTATGTATATATACGTATCTATTGCGAGGGAGGGGGAGGTCGGATTAAATTGAAATTTGAACTAGGAGTTCCTTGAACATTGACAATAAAAGGGTTCCAGTTTGGTTTCTTAATTCACAATACAACTGGGATAGCAATTTTTTTTGACGAACTTCCCCTAAAAATGTCCAAAATACCCCAAAATGGCGACCAAAAAGAAGTTGCGGTTAATTTAGGAGGTAGAAATTATAGACTTTTGTTTTATACACCAGAACAAACATTTTCCGTGGGGTCGCGTTAAATCATAAAAAAATTACCGATATCACTTATTTTTTGGTTTCACATACTCTACTAAATACTCCTCTATTGCTAGCGTGAAACGCGCGTATGACGTATGACTTTTCTAGACTTTTTTTTTATACTTTAACACGAGAGGAAAACCTATAATGTTCGAAGAACATCGTGAGCCAGCAAGATAAGCATCCGAATTTTTCTTGAAGGTTTAGAAGTTATAGGTATAAGGAAAGACCTCACCAGGCAAAGAGTTCCACAAGTTAGCTGTAAAGTAAAATGTAAAAGAGCCAATTCGATCCATGGTTCAAATTATTTGTTAGGATGGACGGTTATATCGACCTTAAAATGATCGCAACAAAACCAAGATTTTTATAATGAATTTGTACTATTTGCATGATGATAACGCAAACATAACTGAATAAAAATATTTTTACAACTTTGACACATGATAATTAGTGTCAGAACTGTTTCGATCGTTACTTCTATCAGGCTGAAAAAACACCAATCATAACTACATGAATAGATTTAAACACTATCTCCCTGGCTAATACTTCAACCAATATTGAATTACAAACAATATGTTCACGAATGGAGAATATAAACATATATCAGGAAAAACTCAGACCACGTAATATGATAAACTCTAGAAGAGTTTACAGCTATTTACACCTTGGCGGCTAAGAATTCTGCGGTGACGTATAGAAATTCCATCTTATAAGTTTAGATAAGTGCGATTACTTATTATAGAGTTATAGAAGTTCCCATTGGTTTTATTATGCAACTATCACGTTAGCCAGGGAGGCAGTTAGTTGTTTAAGAACAGATTAATAGATTCAAATGAATTAAGGTACACATTCATATATTATAGATAAGGATCTACCTAGTAAAGTCAAAGAGCCAACGACAGAAGTTATACCGGGATATCAAAAATTATCTTGGTCAAGGGTGGTTGTGGAATCTAAAACGTGTGTCTTACTTACTGACATCACAATAACCTACAAATTTCATACCTATTTATTTCAGTTGTAAAACAATAATGAACTACAAATTATGAAATAACGGTTTTAGTAACAAGAAAAACTAAATTACAGTAATTGTTGGAAATGTCCCCCGTTTTGTTCGATGCACATCAACTAGCGCACCCGTTCAAAAATAGGCTTCAATCATGAAAATTTTGTGCTGTGTGGTAAGAGGCATGATTCAAAAACTGGATTAGAAAATTTCAGCACAATGACTAAACAGATTCTGACACAACAAAACATATTCAAAAATTTAAAGTAAGACACGTTTTATATTCCACAACCACCCTTGACCAAGATAATTTTTAATTTGTAGTTTATTATTGTTTTACAACTGAAATAAATAGGTATGAAATTTGTAGGTTATCGATGATGTCAGTGTGACAGTGACATAATTATTTCAAACGTAAAGTAAGACACACGTTCTAGATTCCACAACCACCCTTGACCAAGATAATTTTTGATATCCCGGTATCATTTGCACAAAGTTGTAATACAAGAATCAAATTGCACTCGACTGGTTATCCAAGAAAATGCGAGTCGTGCGTACCGGTTCACTTGAAGAGGTGTATGAACGTAAATGTATTTAAAGCTGTGATCAACTGAAATCACGTGACTTCCCTCACTTTTGTTAGCAAAATAGCTCCTACGGGTCAAATGTAAACTTATTGTAGGAATAAAAAAACATATTGGACAAGAGTAGAAACTGCTAATGAAAGAGGTTATTTTATTCTAGGTTACATTGAAATTTTATTCAAATGGTCAAATGGTAATGTATTTCACAACTCTATGGTTTATACTGACACCTACTGTCAGGTTGACTTTCGAAATAATTCACACTTGCTCACATGAACTATCAAAATTTGCCAGACTAAAGACATAAAATAGACTGTGACGTCAAATCGATGACGTCACTTGAATCTTAAAATAAGAATTTCGGACACTTGTGCAGGTTAAATATATTGGCGATATATATTTATAAAACACGGTTGTTCTGACGGTGCCATGAAATACCACAATTCAATTTGAAAAATGAAGATGGATGTCAGAAATACCACTTGAAACAGTGCTACCGCGCCCAAAAGTAATTCAGTTCCTACATTCACCAATTTAGACCGATTTGTCAAATTCATACGACGAATAGGATCGACGCAACAGTCGCCACAGTTTCTAGATTTAAAAATACTCAAAACGGATATCCGCGAAAAAATGTTTAGGTTATTTGTAATTGCCTTACCCTTGTACCACTTGCAACAATGGAAAGCATTTCGAAATTTGGCGCTCCGAGTAATATGCCCATTAAAAGATGGTAAATTACATCATAAACAGCTACATTTTGCATTAATAAACTATAAAAGAGTTACACTATGGATATATTATAACACATTTGATAACAAATAATCACCCTTATCCACTAAAAAAGATAATAAAGTACTGAAGACCTTTCAGCTACCAAGTAGCCATCAACAGAGTAAACTAAATTAGAAATCAAAATGTGCCTGTTTAAATACTATTTGGGGATATTAATGCAAACAATTGGGTTACCCTCAGCTGGAGATAAATCGGAATTTAATAAATAGATTTCCATCCCTTCTAAATTACCTAGATATTTGTCTGTACAGTGTTTTAAAAGTGATAAACTTTCTTGAGAAATGGTGTGACCTGTATTTAAAATATGTTCGACTACGGCTGATTTTTCACTATTATTTTTCTTTATATAGGCAAACTGTTCCTAATAACGAGTTAAAATGTTCCTTTTAATTTAAGCCACATAGCTTTTTGAACACGAGTCACAATTGATTTTGTAAATCCCGGATTTGTCGAAATCGGAAACTTTCAAAAATATAAATCAGATAATCAGCTTCCTTTCCTTGATATTAACATTATAAAAGATGGTAATCACTTTGATTTCGACATATACAGAAAACCCACTCAAAGAAATAGGTATACCACGGCGGATTCAGCTACACCATTTACATATAAAACAGCTCCGTTTAAAGTCTAGTTCATAGGTTAGTCCCTTTGAGCCAGCAAAGTTATAACAACGAAGTTGAAATACTTCAGCAAATTGCGTTGGACAATGATTAACATAAATCTTTGATTTTCTAAATTTGCAATACAACCAGATTATAGATGTAAGATCAAGCTAAACCACCATGGAGGCAACAACTTTGATAAACATTCCGTTTTCGACAAATCCCGGATTTACAAAATCAATTGCGACCTGTTTTATATCTAAATGGTGTAGCTGAATCCGCCGGTTTATACCTATTTGTTTGATTTGGTTTCCTGTATATGTAGAAATCCAAGTGTTTTCTCATCTGTTTTCATTGTCGCCAAAACTTTGTCTGTAAATATGAATTTGAGAAGCATATATTGAGGGCAGTTGGCCTAATTAACTCCAACAGGTTAGTAACTAAGGCACACAAAATTATTTTAGTTTATTCGTAAGCAAAAACAAAATTGAAAAATATTTTCTATTTCGTTGCACGATTTTCAGGTTATCGGGATGAATAGGATCAAGAGTTGGGGTCAATAGGATCAAGGGCTGGAGTCAATAGGATCAAGGGCTGGGGTCAATAGGATCAAGGGCTGGGGTCAATAGGATCAAACTGCCTAGAGAATATAAACCCAAAGCAGGACGAAAACGTTACAAGAAACCTGATCCAAACATCATTGAAGAGGCTAAAAATGATGTTAATAACAACGGGTATAGTATTCGACAAGCCGCTATAAAACACAACACTGCTTACACCGTTCTGCAAAGACACCTAAAAAATGTGAATGTTAAAAGACAAGGAGGTCAAACAGTGTTAAGTGAAGCCGAAGAGAAACGTATTGCGGAAAAATGACTTACATGCAGTGAGTGGGGCTACCCCTTAGATACCTATGATTTAAGATTGGTTATCCAACAATATTTAAATAGGGCTGGTAGGGTGGTGCCCCGTTTTAAGGACAATCTTCCTGGTAAAGAGTTCGCATATAGCTTTTTGAAACGACATTCGGATATGCTGTCGGAGAGAATGTGCCAAAATATAAAACGAGCCCGGTCTGTTGTTACAAGGGTAACAATTACAGAGTATTTCGAACACCTTTTTGAAGAACTAGAAGGTACTCCAGCCAGCAACATCATAAACTACGATGAGACCAACCTTTGCGATGACCCAGGACGACAAAAAATAATTGCAAAGAGGGGATGCAAATATCCGGAGCGAATTATGAACCACAGTAAGTCGTCAACTTCAATCATGTTCGCTGCTTCTGGTAGTGGAGATTTACTTCCATGCTATGTCGTCTACAAAACCTTGAACGTGTATGACTCTTGGACTACTGGAGGGCCACCCCGTACTAGATATAATCGTGGTAAATCGGGATGGTTCGACAGCTATTGTTTCGAGGATTGGGTACATTCAATCGCCATACCATACTTGAAGAAGTTACCTGGCAAAAAGATATTAATTGGTGACAATTTATCGTCGCACCTATTAGTACAATCGATATAAGAGTGCTCAGTGAACAATATTAGTTTTATATTTTTACCCAGCAACTCCACCCACTTGACGCAACCCTTAGACGATGTCTTTTTCAAGCCATTGAAGGTTGCATGGAGAAAGATAGTTGAATTCCATAAAATAGGACCTGGAAGAAAGGAATCTGGTATTCCTAAGAACGTCTTTCCAGGTTTATTAAGGAAGCTATTAGAATCGATTCAAGACAACAGATCTAAAAATATAATGGCCGGATTCGATAAATGCGGCATTATAACTTTGAATGCTGATAGGGTATTGAACATGCTGCCGGTGGAGAATCCAACGAATGGTAGGGAAGATGACATCAACACTTCATTTTTTCACATTTTGAAGTCGATGCGGTATGATGAAAATCAACCTAAACAACGGAAGAAAAAACTCCATGTACCTGCTGGAAAAACCGTAGCAGTTGATGATTTTGAGTCTTCTGACGAAAGTAGCCAACATTTTAGCCCTCACGATTCAAATTCAGATATGGATCCCATGTCCGACTTTGAAGAGGAAATTGATGGAAATTCTGATGGTGCTGAAAAAGAAGACATTTTTCTGCCATCTGCTGACCCTCACATCTCGAATAATTCACCCCAACCAGCAATCTCAGATGGTCTCTTGCCCATCACCAAGGATGACATTGATATTGGTGACTGGTTACTCATAAACTTACCTTATTTCTCCAATGACAAAGTACAAATTACATTCAAGGCCTTTAGCAAATATCGTATAGCTCAAGTTGTGAAAATAAACAAGGACGGGCACGAAGGAAGCTTCTTACGCGAAGAAACTACAAGAGACTATTCAGGATATGTTTACACTTTTCCGAATGTGAAAGACAAGTACGAGTTCATTATCCAACAAATTGCTGGAAAAATGAATCCTGAAAAGATATGGAAGAGGTCTTCTTAGATTTGAAATTCGTTTATGTGAATATAATAAACAATTTAAATGAATTTTGCTGTTAGAATAATAGATATACCTGTTAACATGAACTTGTACCAATAAAAAAAAAGCGTTTGATCCCAGTTTTTGAATGAAACAAAAAAAAAATCTGTAGAGCTCACATACAAAATTTCTGCAATCCTATACACCCCACAAGAAGGTGAATAAGATAAGGCATAATAAAATCATGGCCGATCCTATTCACCACAATGGAAGGTGAATAGGATCAGCCAACAAAAAAAAAAATATGGACAACAAGTCGGCATAAAAGATATTGGGACTCAAAAATGGATAGCCCACGTATAGACTGATGTTTTGATATGTACATCAAAATTTTCTCTCTATTACTTTGGGAGAGGCACCGCTTCAAAGTATAAAAGTGATCCTATTCACCCCATTCTATGGTACCATCTTTTATAATGTTAATATCAGTCCAGGCAACGAACCGGAAAATAAAAAAATATATATAGTAAGCTAGAATTTCAAAATTTTTTTTGCATTTTGTTCCTAATTCCCCATAGATCATTCATGCCTATCAAGACCGCGGGGGTCGACCTTTCTACCCCCCAAAACGGGGTTTCAACCCCTCAGAGGAGCATTCTTATACAAACAGTCCAAAATTAATGAATTAAGAGCCGCAAATGACTCCTAGTATGTTTTTTGGGTAGCTGATCATGATTCCGCAGTTAGTTTTCTAGAGAAAACTAACTGCGTGATCAGACACAAAAAACATACTTGGGTTCATTTTCGGCTCTTAATTCATTGATTTTGGACTGTTTTTATAAGAATGCTCCTCTGAGGGGTGAAACCCCGTTTTGGGGGGTAGAAAGGTCGATCCCCGCGGTCTTGATAGTCATGAATGATCTATGGGGTATTAGAAACAAAATGCAAAAATTTTTTTGAAATTCTAGCTTACCATATATTTTTTTTATTATGGCATTTCCCCGGCTTATTGCCTGGACTATCAAGGAAAGGAAGCTGATCATCTGATTTCTAACTGAAAGTTTCCGATTTCGACAAATCCGGGATTTACAAAATCAATTGCGACTCGTGTTCAAAAAGCTATGTGGGTTAAATTAAAAGGAACATTTTAACTCGTTTATAAGGAACATTTTGCCCATATAAAGAAAAATAATAGTGAAAAATCAGCGGTAGCCGAACATATTTTGAATATGGCCATTTCTCAAGAGACTTTATCACTTTTGAAACACAGTACAGACAAATATCTGGGTAATTTAGAAGGGATGGAAATGTATAAACGAAAATGCAATTTATTAAATTACGATTTACCTCCAGCTGAGGGTAACCCATTGATTACATTATTATCCCTAAATTCAAACAGGCACATTTTGATTTATAATTTAATTTACTCTGATGATGCCTATTTGATAGTCGAAAGGTCCTCAGTACTTTAATAGTATATTTAGTGGATAAGGGTGATTATTTCTTATCAATAGTGTTCATATTACATTTTTTGTGTAGCAATTGATGCATTATGAACCATTATCTATCAGTTATTGAAAATATGACAATAGCGACGGGATGTTTGAATAAATGTCAGTATTTCGGGCCACATTTTTATAATTAGAATATTAATCTGGAGAAGTAATTCGTCGTAGAAAAAGTTTAGTATGAAACTAGCACAAAATAGCTATCCTACACTTCCTCATTTTGAGGTTATTGCATAATATACTATTTTGAATCGTATTCCGTGCAGGTTAATAGGAATCGCGTGCAAAATTAATCATTTGGTGTATGGGGGCTGGTCATTTGACGCAACACGTCTTGAGACCACTAGCGATTGAATCAAGATTATGCAAATGATGTGACTAGGGTCAATTTTTTCGGGTTTTTGAAGATGTCTGCCACAACTTTTGTAACGTCTGTCTTTATTATCTCATTATCAGTAACTATTACTAGTCCAGAAGCTTATAGTCTAGGAGCCAGTGCGATATTGATGGTCTGAACATTAACCTGAGGGCACTATGGTTTATCGTTAGAGGACGGTTCAATGACCAATTCATCTCACAGACCGAATTTTCCCCGGCTGCTAGATCTAGAGATACAGCATTCGCATTTTTTTTTGACTGGAGGTTAACCCTTTCCAAGTTGCGGTTACTTGAAAAGCATGCCATTCTTATACACTCCCACCATGTGCCATCATTTTTCATCCTGCCCGTTTATCAGGCCGACCAGTGAAAATTGGACCGAAAATGAACTGCTAGTTAACGCTCCCAAACCTGGTGGAAAATGTTCATTGGTGTTGGTAATTGTTAACATACCCTATGCCATCAAAAGTTATCGGTCCATTTCCGAGTAATTGGCCATTATTTGGACCAAAAATGTTTATTTTTTTCATTTTGTGGCTAAAACTTGCGGGTTATTAGACAAAATGATGGCACCATGTTAAATAACTTTATTGGAGGTCAAATAAAGATTCAAAATTATTGCCATCACTCCTTGCCTATTCAAACCCCTCAAAACCCCCTAAAACCACCCCTCCCAAAACAAAACAAAAACTGCCGTTTCGATTTTAAACCCAGCCAGAATCTCAAAAACTTACTAATTTATGATAAAATTAGTCATATTATCCATATTATTGATATTTTTTGGGGGGTGGTTTATGAGATTTTGGGGGGTTTAAATAGGCAAGGAGTGATGGCAATAATTTTAAATCTTTATTTGACCTCCAATAAAGTTATTTAACATGGTGCCATCATGTTATCTTGTAACCCGCAAGTTTTAGCCACAAAATGAAAAAAGAAACATTTTTGGTCCAAATAATGGCCAATTACTCGGAAATGGACCGATAACTTTTGATGGCATAGGGTATGTTAACAATTACCAACACTAATGAACATTTTCCACCAGGTTTGGGAGCGTTAACTAGCAGTTCATTTTCGGTCCAATTTTCACTGGTCAGCCTGATAAACGGGCAGGATGAAAAATGATGGCACATGGTGGAAGTGTATAAGAATGGCATGCTTTTCAAGTAACCGCAACTAGGAAAGAGTTAACCTCCAGTCAAAACAAAAAAAAAATGCGGATGCTTTATCTCGAGATCTAGCAGCCGGGGAAAATGAAAATTTGGTCTCTGAGATGAATTGGTCATTGAACCGTCCTCTAACGATAAACCATAGTGCCATCGGGTTAATGTTCAGACCATCAATATCGCTCTGGCTCCTAGACTATTAGGAATTTTCCATTTACTGAATATCATTCATTTTCCCCATTACTTGAGCAGATCATAAAACTAATCGAAACAGTAAATTGCCAAATCTTCATTTGAAAAAAGTCAGTCTGGCTAAAGTGTTTCAACAACTTCGCAGATCGAAAAATCTGATCGGTTCACAGAAACGTTTATTGTTACAATGTAAAAATAAGTACAACGCATTGTATGTCTCAACTCGCCGGAATATCCTTTTCATCAAAAAAATTCACCACCTCTCAGACTAAATCTACAAAGGTGCAAAGCACAAAAATTATGCAAATGACTTAACTTGTCGCCTAATTTGTATAAATTTACGTCAATTTATACAGCTCTTCCACCGGTAGGCAGACTAGCGGTTCCTTGGATAACCACTCAAGTGCAACATGATTTCTTTTATTACAACTTTTCAAAGAATTGAATGTAATGTCATACAATTTTCAGAAAGCATGCCAAGAAGTTATATGAGGTATCAATTATACTCTTTTCTTTGTCAAGTTGAGTTTCTAAATTTTGAGAATAAATTACAATTTCTTTTCTAGCGAAAGATGATGATGATTGACTCGACTATTTCCAGTTTAAAATTATTTAGGGTGTGGCTGTCAGCGGCAAAAAGTTATTGTCACAATTTTATAGATTTTCCTCATAAGAGGCATTATAGACACTGGATATGTTTAATTAGAATAGTTTGTGAACTAAAAGCAACTAATATTATATGTACATTCAAGATTTTGAATATCAAATATATCAAAATTAATGAAAACAATTTAAATTAATATTAATTATAATTAACCTTATGAATTCAATGGGAGCATTTTAAAGCAAATTTTTTAACATCAGTAAAAATAAAACCCCCTCAAGATCAAAAACTGAATATTTATTCAAATAAGTTTTTTTCACCACAAACGTAAAAATCTGAACAAAATTGGAGAGTATCCAACTGTTCGCAAAAAGAGAATTCTTACTTTGTTCGCTGGCTGGTTCACCTATTAAACGAGGCTGCTTCTCGGGTGGTCCAACAACACGCAAATCAACATCTTGATGATCTTCCAGGTTAGGTGCAGGTGATACCGATCGATTTCTTCTAATGTAGTTACGATTCTTCGTGGTCTCTTTAATGTCTTTGAACGTGGCAGGAGGACTATCAGGTTTGAAATTTTTAGGATCCCTGTCACGTTTCGAATTTTTTTTATCCATTGGCAAATCTTTCTTTTTGTGTCTGCTGGTTGGAGATTTTGTGGGTGATTTGGTAGGGGATGTCTCACTTTTCTCACTCTTTTTACTAGGAGAATCCAAAGAACTAGTACTAGAGCTTTTAGAAGACAATGATTTTGAATCATCGAAATTATTATTTTTATTACTACGAGATGATTTGTTATTTTTATCTGTTCGAGACTTGGATAGATTTTTATTGACTTTTGGTTTAACTGCATCAACCGGCTTTTGGGGAGGGATATTATTGACTTTATTATCAACTAAACGAGGTTCATTATGAATGTCTCGAACATTCTGTTTATTAACAATTTTATTAGAAGATTCTAAAATGTTTTTAAGTTCAGGCTGAACATTTAATAATGCGATATTGATATTTGATTGCTTTTGTTGGCGTTGTTGTTGTCTAAGAAGTCTAGGATCCCTGATAGGACGCTTTGCTGCTGCAGCAACAAGAGCACTGTTTGCTGGAGCTATTCTTGGACCATTATTTGCAATACTAGGTTGCATCCTTTGATTCAACAATCCTGCGTTGCTCTGAAATAAGTAACAATAATTTAGTATACTATATGACGCAATTGATTAAAATATCAAGGAAAAAAAACTTTAAGTCCCCATTTCTTCAATTTTATTGATTGAGAACCTAATATGACTTAGAATTTAGATAAAAGCCACACCATAACAATTTAGGGGACAAAAAGCACTCGCTTCAACAGAAACGCCATTTAACCCGATCGCACACGTTTAGGTTACGTATTTATTCTAGACATATTGAAAAGAAATCATGGAACGTTATCATGTACAACAACGAGTGACAATCGTGAAAACGTATTAAGAAAAACATAGTCAAAATGGAATTGTGCAACGATAATTATGTGAAAGATTTGGATGTAACAGTGCCATCGATCAACACAATTAAGAACTTAGTGAAAAAAACCTGGAGAAATTAGGTCGACTTCAGAGAAACCAACTCCTTTACGTGCACGTGGTGGTCGTTGTCACGATAATATCGCTGCCGTCAACCAAAGCCTGACCGAAAACCCGATTCTGCATGACAACGATTATTGTTAAAAATTCTGCGCTTAACCGCTTATGAAATACAGGAAGTTATTCGTACAGAACAATAGCGCCATGCCACAGCCAAATAGATTCTAGAGCCGCTAAACAGTTCTCTTCGTTTTAACCAATTTATCGTAAGTTATTTTTCACCTCGATGATTTTGTCAATATGCAAAGCTGCAGGATTTTGAGAACTCAAAAGTCCTGGAGTGGTTGAAAAAAGGCAAATGCATCTGGAAAAGATGACAGTTTGTTGGGCCCTGTGAGTAGGGGATATTATTGGACCATACTTTTTCGAGAATGCCGATGGAATTGCAAACAGTGTTGTTGCAATCTAGCCGCATGTGTTGCACTTGTCAATGGATAATGTAAAAAATGTGAGTTTGAATAAATGGGAACGACAGTTCTATTGAAATAAAATACATAATAGAATAACTTCAATCCAAAAATATATGATGTGGATGCTTATATAGTTAGGGGGACAAGTGAGCGCTAACAAACATAGAAGTATATATTAGCAGCGCGATATAAGCAACGTTAATGGACACGGTTTCCAAAACGTATTGATTGGACGAATACAAAATGAATTCATCAAAAGTGCTTCAAATAAAAAGTATTTGAGATAAAAAGAGTGAAGAAAATTTAAAGGTATACCACATATCAGATTATTCTGTGACTGTAAATCACATTTCAAAACCAATGTAGAGCGCAATCATGAAGGTCGTTTTATTGTAACGCTACCTTTAAAATTTCCAATTTTAAATTTAGGTTATTCCAGACAAACATAAATTAAGAAATTCATGCTCTAGAACGAAAATTTAAATCGAATGAACCTTTTTATGATGATTATGCATCTGTTATCTCGGGATATGAGTCTATGTCACGGTGTCGTTAAGCAAGTTACCACCAAATTACGCGTGGTTTAAGATGGATCGTGCCCAACTACCACTGGTTGGTCAGTAAATAATCTCCAGATGGTAGGGCCTACCATCCAAGACCTGTTATCAATACCTTTGAGATTTCGAAAGCATAGGTTTGGGTTAACCGCAGACATCAAAAAAATGTATCATCAGGTGCAGCCTGATCAGTCTTGTTTGGCGAAAGGATTCCTGTGAAACTTTAAATGCCTACCGTTTAAAACATGGTCACATAAGGGACCGCTGTATAATGCAATAGATTTATAAAACTTTTAAAGTACCGTACAATGCTAGGAAATTCGGTAAATTAAGTGTCAAAGAAATCTCTCATGCAATTAATAAAAATCGCGAAATGTTAGTATTTTTTTGTCAAGAAATTAATGATTTAATTAAGATTAAACAAGTAAACCCAAAAAGTAAATTGAGCGGGCAGCATCCA
Source organism: Endomychus coccineus (assembly GCA_958510875.1). Taxonomy (NCBI): domain Eukaryota; kingdom Metazoa; phylum Arthropoda; class Insecta; order Coleoptera; family Endomychidae; genus Endomychus; species Endomychus coccineus. The sequence continues at coordinate 140,260,596 of OY294068.1, forward strand.
TTTTTAGACAATTCTGGTATGATCAGAGTAGGCGGTCGCCTAGAAAGATCTAGTTTTGGTTTCGATAAAAAACACCAGATAGTATTACCACCACATTTCGTTGGCCTGTGGGAGGCTGGTGAGAACACCATGAAATCGCACTTGAAACATGTTGTAGGTAACTCTAGCCTAACCTTTGAAAAAATGTACACCGTCTTAACACAGGTAGAAGCAATTATGAACTCCAATGATCCGAATAACTGTAACCCCCTTACTCCAGCTCATTTTTAAATTGGGAGCAGTCTAGTAAGTCTACCTGATCCAGACGTTGAGGAGTTGCCTGAAAATAGGCTATCCACATTTCAACGCTGTCAGCAGATCGATCAACATTTTTGACCCGTTGGGCAAAAGTATATATATCTGTGATGCAACAGCGCGTAAAAGGGAAGACACGTTATTCTGGAGCCTTCAAGGGAGACGGAACCATGGTGGTCATCAAGGTTGATAATGCACCCCCACTGAGATGGCAACTTGGTCGTGTCGTAGAAGTCTATGCAGGTAGTGACAATGTTCTGCGGGCGGTGTGCGTAAAAACCTCGAAAGGTGTAAACAAACGTGCGGTTTCAAAAGTGTGCCGCCCCCTTACTATTATGCAATGTCATTCATATTGTGTGACTCGCAATTTATTTGTTTTTCTTTTCTTGGATTTACCTATTTCTTTGTTTTGAACGGCATATCTTTCAAAGGTTTCAAAGGTATGTTCAGTAAACTTAATTTTTTGAATTTGGCTCTTACTTTAGTATTGTAAACTTAGCGCCAGTGAACACCTCGCTCGGCGAAATACGTACTCTATTAAAACCTATCGATAAGAGAATTGTTTCACTTAAAACCTAAAGCAGTTCCGAACAGCTTCTTCAAACAAATATTACAAAAGACTGGATGAGGGTTAGAAAACTGTTATCAGATCAATACAAATCGGCCATCAGGTGATGAAAATTCCTTCAACTTGAATAACAAAACTAGTAGCTTTTTCAAACAAATATAACATATGGGATAAGTAATTTGGAAAACCACAGGGCTAGAAAACTGTCATCACCTCCATTACAAAATTGAACAGAATCAGTCATTAAGTGGCCATTGAATAGAATTGTATTGATGACTTAAATTTCTATGCTTGTTGGAAAAAGTTAACCTTGAAACAATATCAACTCTATTCAACTATTTACGAACCGATTATATTTAATGCGAATTGTTGAATCTCATAATCCGATTAAACACGTCATTTGAATAATCGGTTTACAGGGGGTGATTTTTAATTCTCTATCAGTGCTAGATATGACAGTTGAAAGCTTCCAATTAGGTGAGGGTGCCTGATGCATAAGGTCGATTACTGTACAATTGTGACGGATGGCGAATCAAGTATATATTATGTAAAACTTCAAAACAATGTTTCCTATGGAGCTGAAATTGAAAAATGATGATTTACAAAATTGAATATCATGTGTTTGATGATCACAGTACATGTCGCACTGGGATCTGCAATACAGTTGGAAACTTATCAAAGAATGGAAAATTAAAATAGGATAACATTTATCATAATTTAATTGAAGTTCTCGATTTGGTGGTCAGAAAAACAAATCTGCTTGTTGATAACGAAAACGACAACCATTGGAACATCGTAGCTAGGTTTAATATGGGAAAAAGATTAAATTTAATTCAAAGAGGACCCTTGGAAGCACATGACCAAAAATAGCCCAGGACAATATTTTAAAACTTACATAAAAAAGTGCAAGTAAAATAACTCATGTGAAAAAAAGAATGTTCACTGGGTCTAGAAGAACAAAGAATTTTTCAAAACAACGGAACATCATCCCAAAGCTATAGCATAATAAACTATAAAAGAGTTTACACTATAACACTATAAATAATAACCAATTTCACTAACAATACTGTTCAAGTACTAAGGACCTTTCAGCTATCAAATAACCATCATCAGAGTGAACTAAATTAGAAATCACAATGTGCCTGTTTAAATACTATTTGAAATTAAAAGAGAAAATAAGTGATTACCCACAGCAAGAGTTAAATTAAATTGCCTTTTCGCTTATACAGGATGATTCAAAGTTGGCGCAAGGCCTACTACGTCAAAAGTAAAAAAGATAATTTAATGGAGAAGCTAGGATCGCAAATTTGACGGCCTAAGATACATTTTCAGCTAAAAGAGAAGAAATTATATGTTTCAAAATGGCGGTAATGAAGTCGTCGTGTCAGGAATATAGCCATATTTTTCCACGGTTTGGAAAATTTCTCTATCTATATTTGTTCAAAAGTAACAGGGCCATAAAGTTAAATGACCTGTGATCAATTGATCATGTGACTTCACCCACTTTTGTTAGCAAAATAGCTCCTGCGGGTCGAGTGTATATGATTGTAGGAACAGAAAATATATTGGAAATGATTTAGAAACCGTTAATGAAAGACGTTTTCTGATAATGGTCGTGAGACCAAAACGTACGTAAAGACGAAGAAATATAGTAAACATATGTGTTAATGTAACTTATTTCCCGAGAATTTACATATATTAAAATATACTACACATGTGAGGGAAGAAAAAATATGGATGTCGTTGCATTTTGGAACGAACTGGCAATCGAATTACCAACAATCAGGTATGGTATGGTATCAGTTATCTGACTACATGAGATATAATAAATAATATCAGATTGATTTGAAAGGAGGTTGCGTTCCACCTTCATTATTTTCTTCGCGACGATGTCGGAAGAGTATAATTTGCGTTTACTCGAAACTATTTCTAAAATCGTTAAAAAAAGTTTTAGAGCAAAAATGCTTACACCATAGTATTTTTCATCGAATTTTAAGCGGCTTGAAAAAATCTGTCCGTCACGAAATGTTGTCCCCACGTAAACTCAAAAACGAAAGACGGTGAAGAACCATATTGTTTTTCAAGGAAATCGTTATAGTAAACAGCCTTTTCTGGACGGTTGAATAACAAAAAAAATTATAACTCCCAGAATATACATTGAATAGATTGAAAACTTCTACAGTAAATTTAAAACTGCTTCCACAGAAATTCCAACAATTGAAAACCAATGACACTTTGAATAAATGTGTGGTTAGGAATTATTTTTGGATATTTGATTGGTTCTTTCTATTACGAAGGAGTTCTTAATAGCGAAAACTATTTGCAACTTCTGCTTGAACAACTACCACTACTACTTGAAAACATTCCACTATAGTTTCGTGTCAACATGTGGTTCCAGCATGAAAAAGCCCCCGCACAGATCAGGAATTATACGGGCATACTTAGAAGGTAATTTTACAGATAGGTAGAAATAATGGGCAGATACAGTGCCCACCTAAGTCTCCAGACCTAACCCCCTTAGATTTCTACTTATGGGGCTTTCTAAAAAATAAAGTTCATAGAACTGCCTCAACAAATGGAAATCACCTAAGGAAAGAATAAGAACAGTCTGTATAGCTATCTCAGTATATTACATCCCAGTTTCCCTTTAGGTCCTACCGATCATCATTTGTTTGTTTTGAAAACTTGATTTGATCTTCCCGTTGGCGTGATTTCTTAAATGAGGCATTTTTGACTTTCCAGCCCTGTACATTTTTTTGAATATGGATGGATTCCGCGTCTTGATGTCGACGTTTCGCCAACAATTACAGGTGCCATCTACAGGGTAGGCTTGAGGCATGAACTGAAACTGATTCTTATGGTTTATGTAGCGGTATTTACTGTCGGAAAAAACCATCAGACTACACACTTCATTGCCTTTATTCTGGTGGTTAACTCCATTCTGTCACCTGGCCCTGCCGTTATGTGATCATGTACGAAGTGAAATTTTCGAGGGTTTCCAAATGTTGGGAAGGTAATACCTGAGTCACGGTTTAGATTATTTGGATTTAGGATTTCTATCGGTTCAAGAATTTTTCGCCGATATAACTTCCTAGTCAGAGCCCCAAACTTCAGCGAAAAATGCTTGAAGCGATAGACATCCTAAAACATTCAAATAATCTAAACCGTGACTCAGTATATTACTTTCCTAACATTTTGAAACTCATCCTCGAGAAATTCACTTCGCACATCATCATACAACGGCAGGGTCAGGTGCCAGAACGGAGTTAACCACCGGAATAAAGGCAGTGAACTGTGTAGCGTGAAGGTTTTTTCCCACAATAAATGCCGCTACAGAAACCAGAATAATCAGTTACCCTTCAAGCCTGCCCTGATGTCACCTGTAATGGTTGGCGAAACGTGGGCTATTGTGACGCGGAATCCATTCGGAAGCGATGATTTTGCACATCACATCTATATACATATTCTCGAACATATTATAAATAGGATTTCTCACATGGCAAAGTATCAATTAATTTGAAATATTCATATATAATACCACAAGAGCTTCAAAATTATCGGGTATTTCCCGATTTCGCGCTTCACGCTCGTGATTTTTTAACCTGAAAAACTTGACTCCTTCATTTGTTTGCAGGGAACCTTGAGGGAAATGCCAGATAATTTTGAAGCTCGTGTGGTATTCGGGGGATTATTTTTCCGTCCCAAATGAACATTTCCTTTGACTTTTTTATCGATGGTGGACAGAGAACAAACTCCAAATCGATTCATTTTCATGCAAAATCTCCAATTGTCACAATTGAATTCAACCTGTCAGTTTGAAGTGTGGTTAATTTGACTGGATCATGTTTTGTTTTTTATATATAGCAACTACCAGAGAAAATTTTCAAAAAATTATCAGTATAATACCATGTAGGTTGTACCACGTGACGTCGAATGGTGCAATTCTATTGGTCGATATTTGGGTCGGAAAAATAATCTCTGTAATTTCCAATTTACAAATCTGGTGATAAAATAATATATCAAATATCAACTATTGTCACGAGGAATTTATCCGGAAGAATTTTCTGTAACATTTAAGCAAACAGAAAGAATTTTTTGTTATAAAAAGTTATTCATAATACTAAGTACTTTCGAACTGTGAAAAAACATGGGTATATTCCTCGTAAAAAGTCGGACGACGCCATTACGGCCAATTTGGTACTATTTTTCTTTCTTCTGTATAAGTAGTTTGGAATAAGCATATTAAATAGATCATAGGTATGTATATTAATCGATGTGTTGTAATTGAAGTGCTTCGAACTCTGAACTGAACTGATTGAACTTTAGTTAGCTTAGATCAGCATTTATTTTGACATGTTAATTTAACTAATTGAATGTATTTTATAAACAGTCGGTAATATACAGTTGAATTGGAATCATCTTTCAATCCGTTCCTTCCGCGATACATATTCAAATATGAATCTAATATAAGGGATATAAACTCCAGCCATTGGGGCCTAGATCACACTTCTCCTTCAGCTGAAAATGCACCTCGGGCCATCATATTTGGGATCCTAGGTTCAGATCTTTTTTACTTTTGCCTTAATAGGCCTTGGGCGCTAACTGTACTAAAGAGTGATAAACTTTCTGGAGAAATGATGTGATCAGTATATTTTTAAATTAGGTTCGGTTAACGCTAATCTTTCACCATTATTTTTGTTTATATAGGCAAAATGTTCCTTATACCAAGGTGACATTTTCCTTCTTGTTTGGCCCTTATTGCATTTTGAACACAATTCAATCGATTTTGTAAATCCTGGATTTGGTTTTTTAGCTTGTTCTTGCATCTATAAACGGGTTGTATCGCAATTTTAGAATTTATTAATGCTGAAGGATGATAAGTGAAACTTCTGAACTATTTGAAGGTATTGGCTCTAATTTGGTTAATTGGTTGCGTTCAATTATCCTTTTTTGTTTAGAATTTAAGTTATTGATCAAAAATTTGTCCATCAACTTCATTGCTATAATTTAGCTCACTCAAAGTGACGTTTAATAATCTACGAACAAGACTATTAAATGAAGTTATTTTATATTTAATTGGGGTAACTCATCAAATATTTTAATTAAAAAAACAGAAAACTGTTGTAGGGGTTGAGTGTTGATTTAACTAAAAGTAAGTGTACAGGATGTTTCCAAAATTTCCATTCAAAAATAATTTTAAAAAGTTACAAAAATGGCTTCAATTTCGAAATGAAAAATGATGTCTTCATTGGTGTAATCCCACAATGTCTAATGTCTTATTTTCTAATCGAATGTACCTTTTATTTTATATTGTACTTAATCTTTTAGCGTATAAATACAGGGTGTCCCGCATAAGAACCGACACAAAGCAGGAGCATGTAGGGAACCCCAAAATATGATGATTTAACGCAACTTACCTCTATACCAAGTTGTACCCCTGAGAAGTTATAGGCCCTCAAAGTGAGACTTTGAATTTTGAAAAAAATTAATATCTCAATTATACTTCGATTTAGTAAAACCAAATTTGGTACACGTTGTATGCGTTTCAAGAGTATTAATCGACAGTAAGTGGAGTTCAGTTGAATCATTTCAAAGGGTTGATAATGGATGGCGCACCCTTAAAATTTGACAGAATTTTTCAACCCAATCGCTATTTCAAAAAAATATTACTTTATTTTATGGGAAATTTTATTTTAAAACTTTTTTTACTCTTGTAATTTTTCAATAAACTTTGTCGTTTTCGAAAAAAACACGAATAAATAAAAGCATATATGGAGCTACGTTATTCAAAATCATCGAAATTTCAAAAGTTGGCTATGGAATTAAATTTCAAACTTGACAATCAGAAATCTAAGTAATGTATTTTAAATAATAGTTTGTTAAATGTGTTAAAAATGACACGGTCTATGCATTCCAAGTGTATTAATCGACAATAAGTAGAGTTCAGTTGGATCATTTTAAAGGGTTGATAAGGGATGGTGCACCCTTGAAATTCGACAGACTTTTATAACCCAATCGCGATAAAAATAATTTATTGCAAAAACAAACAACTTTATTACTAGAAATAACATAATACAATTTACTTAAGTCATAAAAATTGTTCAAAATGATCACCGTTTTCTCTTAGGCATAATGTTATTCTTTTTGAAAATGGAAGTTTACTCTATCCAATAACGGTTGATTGTTTCTAATAAGTGTGAGTCTCCAACAATATTACTAAAATGAGGCGGTGCTCCATCATGCATAAACCAATGTTCCAGACTTTGTTGTAGTGGTACCTCGTCAAGTAGATCCGGGCGAGTGTTTCTCGAGCCCGTCGCTCAACATTGGAAAATATTTCTCTATGGGGAATCACACGATTAGGGAATCTTCTGCGATAATCTTAAACACTTTTCCCCTGAAATTTCCTTCACGGAAACCTAATACCAATAACATGTCAACTTGCTCACTGAATGAAATTTATCCGGTCATTTTCAACACACTTAACAAACTATTACTTGAAATAAATTACTCAGCTTTCTGATTGTCAAGTTTGACGTTTAATTTCAAAGCAAACTTTTGAAATTTCGATGATTTTAAATAACGTAGCTCCATATATGCTTTTATTTATTCGTGTTTTTCTCGAAAACGACAAAGTTTATTGAAAAATTACAAGAGTAAAAAAAGTTAATTTCCCATAAAATAAAGTAATATTTTTTTGAAATAGCGATTGGGTTGAAAAATTCTGTCAAATTTTAAGGGTGAACCATCCCTTATCAACCCTTTAAAATGATTCAACTGAACTCCACTTACTGTCGATTAATACTCTTGAAACGCATACAACGTATACCAAATTTGGTTTTACTAAGTCGAAGTATTGAGATATTAATTTTTTTCAAAATTCAAAGTCTCACTTTGAGGGTCTATAACTTCTCAGGGGTGCAACTTGGTATAGAGGTAAGTTGCGTTAAATCATCATATTTTGCTACATGCTCCTGCTCTGTGTCGGTTCTTATGCGGGACAGCGGGATCTGTTATAAAATCAGTTCAAATGTAATTATTTTGGGGATACATCAGATGTATTCAGGATTTTTATAAGGAATACTGTTTTGAAGTTTTTATATCACCATAACAGAGCTGTCTTATAAACTCTTACTACGTATTTACAGTATTTGTAGTATTCTTATCACCCCTCGTAGTCATAATCCTTTACTATTTGCATTTTGTTGCTTATTTCAGTCAGTGCAGGTAGTCAAAGTTAATCTACCTAATGGAAATTTACGAAACGCCCAGATCTGTGATATCAGAGAAAAAGGGACAGCTATTAGTTAGTAAGGCACCTACTATTTTTATCGCGAATCAACCGCAATTTATTTAAATATAAGTCTCCACTCGTACCGGCCTCTATTGTTAAGATGCCCAACATAACATGTTGGTTGTACCATGTCATATTAACTGTTTTGAAATGGAGGATATCTTCTTAAAGAATTATATTAATGCAAAACCTCCTCTACCTGAAGGCTTACCGGACATTCTTCGTACTTGATCGGCGAATTATTTCCTAATACATTTTATTTGTCATACGAGTTTTATTTACCTGCCTTTAGAACATATTGAAGAACCTGACTGATCAGACTGGTTAAGATGGTTATATTCTTAAAATTTTTAATTCCTCCAGAGCGAACCTTAGGAAAATTATATAGAATCCGATAGAAAACATATAATACCGGGATATCAAAAATTATTTTGGAATCTGAGACGTGTGTCTTACTTTACGTTTGAAATAATTATGTCACTGTCACACTGACATCATCAATAACCTACAAATTTCATACCTATTTAGTTCAGTTGTAAAACAATAATGAACTACAAATTATGAAATAATTATGTAAACTTTGAACCTTTTCAAAGGTCGTGATAGCCACAATCCGGGTCAAAAACTGTTTTGAAATAGTTAATTTTCCGTAAATCGAATGACGTTCACGTGAGAAGCCCGTAGCACGCGAGTTAGAAAAGTGCAAACTGGTTGTACCTAATACGGCTTTACGACGACTTTTCGCGTGCCGTTTTCGCTCCATGTAGTTAGATTTAGTATCGGACCGTGCCCGACGGCTCTTCTTTTTTCGATAAATGTCCATTAAACAGGAAAATTTAATTAAAACAGTTTGAGCTATTCTCAGATCTCAGCTACGCGCGTCTAACGTGCGACGTACCAAAAGTAATTTTCTCGCGACTATAATATACACGAAGCGGGTAAAAGCTAGCAGCCCATAGCCAAAAACACTTTATTACAACTGGCGCCGGTCGTACGGGGTAAGAAACGGCCCCAAATTAACAAAACCGAAGTAAAACGTATAAACTCTAACTTACGCGCAGCGAGCTCCTCGAGGCATATGTCAAAATGATTTCATTCGTAGCTAATTACATAGGACGTCTGGCGTTCATGCAATTATGTTTTTAGATAATTCGAACCTTCTAATTTCGACAGGCCACGTGAAAATCCCGGAGTCCAAGGCGCTAAAGACTTCTGAGTATTATAACATTCGTATAAAATTGCGAAATTTCGCCCTTTTAAAAACTTCAAATTAATTATTTCAAACGTAAAGTAAGACACACGTTTTAGATCCCACAATCACCCTTGACCAAGATAATTTTTGATATCCCGGTATATAGTATTGTCACTGGTCTGGGAAGAATTGTTCGAAATAAAAGTAACAAAATCAAAAATCACAAGTGGCATTTTAGAGCAAGTTATTTAAAAACATCCAAATTCAAGTAAGGGCGCACAATATAGGTAGAAAGTAAATGAACATATATGACTCCACCGTGTCAAGATATCATGCATAATTTTAATCACTTTGAAGTTCCAATGTAATTTTTGAATTCCTCTACTCTATAATGCTTCAATGATTTTAATTGAATATACACCATATTTCTGGTATCACGCGAAAATAAGCAAGCATAAACAATTATGGCTGAAATAATATGCAACCACAATCATAAATACTTACAGCAACATTTTCAGAGTGATGTTTCTTGTTATCAGATGACGCCCTTGAAGAGGGAGAGGATAGCTGTTTTGCTACTTCTTGTTTTAGTAAGATGTTCTGCAAGCAGACAGATACAAACTCATGTAGCTACTTAAAATTCATGTTGCATATTTTTAAGATTTATATTGCAGATCACAAAATTTTGTTAATTACAATTCAAAACAATTTATAAATGCTAACCTGTGATCTAGTCGGTAATCCTGCTGATGGTACGCCTTGTTTGAATTGCTCCTGAAGTTTCACCCTCGTTTGCAATAATTCCAATTCTACTTTCTTCTGTTGCAGCTCTATAAGTTCCTTTTGTTTTTGTATCAATTGCTGTTGCATATCTAATGTGGCTGTTTCTGCTGAACTAACAGGAATGGATGGGATACTTGGTGTAGTTTTTGTAGTTGTAGTTGCCTGAAATGTAAAAATGGATTACAAATTATTTAAGAAATATACTTATATTGATAATCACGAGTAGACAGAATCACATTTCTTTCATTATTGCACTGTTAGCAATTTTCAGAAAGGAAGAAACCGGGTCATCTTGATGGTAGCAAGATGAGATAGATTGGTTATAATATGAAAAGTAAAGTAATGATTCGCTGGTAGCGAATGAATAGTCTTGGAATCTTGAAATAAAATATGTAATATTACGGAGCTTTTTTCTCAAATTTTTCCACATAATATCCCTGAATACATATCTCAACATACACGGATTCGTGATATATCTTAGAAAATCGTATACGGCTATAAACTTGATATTACAGTTGTATTCGATAGTGACTTATGCAATTATTTCAGTTCATAGAAAATTATAATGTCTAAGGTCATCTTGGTATATTCGAAGCTTAAGCTGAAGATCCAAATTATATAATCAATTTCACGAACAATGGCGTAATGATTTATTTCATTCATAGATAATTAAATAGCTGATCATAAAGTTTCAAACCCAACCAGAGCATATTTATTTTAAATATAGTACTACAATTGTTTGAGTTTTGGTGATGGCATTCTGTATCACAAATCGTAATGATTTCAAAAGGAATGTACCAACCATTCGTGAGACAAAAGGTACAAATCTTATTTTGAAATATTTTCCAAGGTACAGAAAACGATTAACAATGGAATTTTATACAATTTCGCTTCCATTCGGCGGAAAATTTTCCAAATATTCTGTAAACGTGTTACATGTGTTGTTCCATATCATGTAATAATATGTGTTTGTTGTTCATAACTTGATAAACAAATTCTAAAAGTTTTGCACCCTTCTATATTCACCGGAACATCTAGTGATAAATTAAAACGTTATGGGTTTTGGTCACAAATCTTTCAATCGTCTATTACATTGTATCTGTAGATTTGCAACTTCCTAAATTTGAAACATTGGGTAAATTGCAAGATAGTATGTAGGTTTGCAACTTCGTGTAAATTGAAAAAATTGATTATCCTATCTATTCTCTAGGGGATCAGTGGGATAGCAGGAAGGGCCTTGATGCCAGACTCAAGGAATAATGTAATAATTCGCGTAAATGCGACTGTAGTATATTATGCAATAAGCATAAAATAATGAGGCTCATTTTGCACGAGTGTGAAAGTTTACAGTACTAGTCGAAAGCGGGGGCAAAACTGGCATTTTGCGCGAGTTGCACTTTTCAACGACAACCTACTGCTTACATTTAATATACAAAGAAATTATAAAAATGTTAACAGAAATATTGATGACATTTAAATATCCCGTCGCTAGTGCCATATTTCCGAACATGCTGTCCTACTAATGGTTCATAATGCATCGGGTTTTAGGCCAACAATGCAGTTTGAACCATAACGTGTCGGCCCCACAATGCAATATGATATTCTGTGCAAAATTAGCTAATTATGATTCGATTTACGAGCGTGGACATATTTCGATGTAGTCATAGACATTTTTTCCATATATCAGAAGCGGTTGCAAATTTGAATGACATGTATTATTGAATGACATCCTGCATTATTCAATGACATCATGTACTATTCAATGAAGCCTGTTGTCCGTTTAACAATTTTCTCGATCGTAAAAAATCGCAAAAAATTGATTTTTGCTCCTTATCGCGTAGTGAGATTGAAAATATGCAGATATGTATTATGCATGCAGTAGTTCCGATATAGTAAACTTGAAAAATTACAACAAATTGGTTCACTATGAAAATAAAAAGAAATTTCATATATTTATGTAGTATTTATTAAAAGATATGTACATAATTATGTATTTTTACTGTTGCATTAAGATGAAATAAGATTAATAAATTTATTTTAAAATATCATTATGTACAAAATTCCCTTAACCACCTCTTCGTGAGATGATTTGCACTTAACATTTAAGTCACAATATAACGGGAAGTTCACTATAAGCGGGTTCATTATATCGAGATTACTGTATAACAGACGATTTGTAAGATTTGCAACTATAATCCAAAACTTTTTAATGAATCACTAGACCATTTGTTTTATAAAACTGCCGCAAACTGTAAATATTCAAAAAAATAAACATTTCATACAATGGAAAAGATTGCAAACTTATCAGTATCTTTGGAACATTGTTGTATGTATAATTCAAGTTTAATTTTTTTTTGCCGAGTTATTTAAAATAATGAATATTTTTAATGTTCCGCATTTCCGAATTGGTTGCAAATCTGATACATAATGTGCAATCAAAACACGTAAAATGTGTTCAAGTTTAACAATAACCGCAGATACCCCGGAAAATTTCATAGTTTGTGTTTGTATCATTCATGACAGAGCATTAAAGTTTTGAAAGTTTTGGAATTATTGTGGAAAAATTATTAATTGACTGGCATAATAAGAGAGCGTTTTGGATGAGTATGTCCCCTAAAAGTACTGTTCCTTAATGGAACACTGTGTGCGTCGTGGTTATGAATTTAATATTTCCAGCGTTTAGATAAAGAAGCTAAAACACATAAATTTTTCATAGAATAAATCCCCAGTTAAGATCGGATGGAGATTACATTTTGGAATCAGATGAACATGTAAACCCAGTAATACTGGAAGTTATGGAGAAATCCCAAATTTGGATAGGGATGTAACCGTCCTGCGCCTATATTCCCGGCCAAAACGGTAATGCTAATGGAAGGAAAATAGCCATGGGTGTGGAACTATTTTCCCCTACAAAAAAGTACAAATCTCAATCCACTAATCAGAAATCTATTATGTTCTATGCCTGGCAATATAACTAGCAACTCCAATTACTATTTTTTAAATTTCTTAGATGTCTAGTTTACGCAGTATACATGTCAACCTTGGACAGCATTCAAGAAAACCCTGAGAATCCTAGAACGTGAAATATCTATGCAAAAAAAAATAATTCCATACATTTTATACTTTCGGGCATTCTGAACTCATTTACCTAGCTTTCATTAAAAAAAAATGATTCTTGACCAAGGTAAAAATTATATATTCTTGAGAAATAGACCACACTAACACTATGTTTGTCTTTACGTTTCAGTCTCACGACCAATCATTTGTATACGTATAAAACAGGATTTCTTACTAATTATATCAAGCACAAGCTGTCCTTATCGCATTAATTTTAATTAAAAATGCCTACGTCGTCGAAACGAACAGACACGAATAATCGAAATTGTAACACAATGTTCTAAGTATATGAATATGTATCAAAGAGCCGCTGCATAGCATCTATCTTTAGTAATTGAAGTCATCTCAAGAAAATTGAGAATAAGACCGACAAAACAAACTAAAATACACTCAAGTATACACTTTCAAACCGGATGTGGAAGATTTATGAAGAAACAGGAAAAGGTTGTCAGACCTTACTAGACATATTGATTTTTCCAGCATTCCACCTAAAATATACTTTTAACATTATAAGGACGTACGTAGGAATTTGCAAAGGTTCAATTAAATTTGTATAAAATTGACTTAATGCTTTAACGACTGTTCTATACTTTACAGACTCAGAGTCACGTTTTATGTGAATGATCTCCAGGATAGATCTTTCATAATAATTGGTTTTCTCTAGTTAAAATATCAACTTTGTTGTAATCGAATTGATGGTTACAAACAAAACAATGTATGGTCAGAAGTAAAGTACTAACAGCAAAAACTTGGAAAATACCACCGCCCTTGCTAAACATTGTTTTGACTATAACCATCAATTCGATTGCAGAAATGTTAATATTTTAGCTAAAGAAACCAATTATTATAAAAGATCTATCCTGGAGACGATTCACATGAAACAGACAGGGATACGTCTTCTGATGATGGCAGTGAGACCGAAACGTAAGTGAAGACGAAAATAGTAAACATATGTGTTAGCGTGACCTAGTACCTGAGAATGTATCTATTATTAGTTCTTACTTTTTGTGTTCTCCAGGTACAAAACATTGCCAAGTACATCAACTTTTTTAAAGCAGTTTCTTTACAAATTAAAAAAATTACATTTTTAACGATTTATAGTCAATAAGATCATAAGTGTGATATTTAGAATAGGTGGAAAAACTTACCGTGTTCTTCAAAAATTTTGGATTCAAGTGAATACTACTGCTAGGTGGAAGTTGTGCTGTCACTGGCCAAGCTGGATCTAGTAGACTAATTTGTACATCTATAGCATATAATTTTTTCGAAGAGAAGACATCATTCCACGTTTGACGTAATTTAAACATTTCTGCCCTAGTTTTTTCATCCACCTGAAAAAATAATATTTTCATAATAACCTAAATATACAGTGACTAATTTAACTACTTCTTAAAACATGCCTAATTGACAGTGGAAACTATGAATGTACAGGATGTTCGGAAATAACGTTAATATGTTTCAGGATCTCATTCCCGGATCATTTTAAAGGAAAAAGTTCATATAAACGAGGGCCGAAAAAGCATCCTAAGGGAGCGACAGCCCTAAAGATCGACTTTTGTTGATATATTGGAAACGATTTATAATTTAAAAAAAATTTTAAATGAGAAATAAATATAAGATTCCTTAAATGTCTGGAAACAAAAATACTAATTCATAACAGGAACGTCTACAAATGGGGCTTTTGCGTAATATAAATGCATATCAGCAATTTCTGTATTGGTATAACCTTGCATTTCAAATTTAGTGCACTTCTGATGCTTTGAAATTTCATGTTGGTCAATACTGATCAAAAATATGAGATCTGGCCGTACCCTGAATTTCATATTAAAAGATAGTAACGTTCCCAAAAAAATCAAATCAATACATGTGCGCCATCGTTAGTTCAAAGTCAGATAATTTTCTTATTATTTTACTCGAAAAAGGTGCGTCCTACCGAAGCAAAACAAGGCGACCTTTCAAGATTTTTCATGCAAAATTATGAAAAAATCACGTATAAAAAGTATTTTTTTACCTATCCTAGTTCTAGACATTCCTGATATAAATTAAGATTTTAGTTTACAGACATAGTTAAGGAATCGTATATTTATTTTTCATTTTAAACTTCATAATTTTTGGATGAATCTTTTCTAAGGTAATAACAAAATTCGATCTTTAGGGTCGATTATTTAGAGGGCTGTAAGTATCTCCCTTAGGAAGCATTTTTACACCCTTGTTTATATGACCAATTGAGGCATAGGATTCTGAAGTATATTAACGTAACTTCGAGAAATTCTGTATGTGAAACTAGATCGAAGTAACTCAACAATTAACCTAAGCACAAAGTGTTGTTTGAATATTACTAAAGTATTAAATACCAATAAACAACAAATTGAACTTAATTCATTGATGCTTTCAAAGTAATGGAAAAAAAGTAGTTTATAAGCTATATTGAGGGGCGATATTATAAACTGTTGGTTGTATTTTATCAATTTTATTCAGCTTACAAATTAATTTGGAAACAGAAGAGAATGGACTATAGTCGATGTAGGACAAAAAAACTGGGAATAACAAAAACACAAGAAAAAATAACGATGTGAATAAAAATCTCCTCGTGAGATATTATGATCTTTCTTAAAAAATGTGTTGTAAGTTTCTAATATTTTTTTTACATCATTCTTGTTTTCAGTTTTCCACTTTGTAAATGCTAATTCAAGGTACCTTTCTAGATATTATTATAAAATTTTAATGAATTTTTAGTGTTATTAAATAATGAAGAGCACTAAAATATACTGTATGATAATAAATCTTTATTGTTATGAGGCCTAATGAAAGAGAAAAACAACGTCGAAGCTATAGACATATAGCCATCGTTTTCATACATATGAAAGTATGAAAATAAAATACGAAGCATTTAAAATATATCAATGTTTAATTTTTTAACTTTCGATACTAAGATCTTCATCAGACTTTTTGAACATGGCGATTTTTATGAATTAACAAAAGATTGTAACTTTCTAATTTGATATTTTATTCCACAACTGAAAATAATGATCCCAATTTTTTTTTAATGGTTTCAATCTATACTGTGAAAAAGATTTTTAATTTCACGGTAAATTACTATAACGTGCTAATCTGTTAATGACAGAAGACACTTAAATTATTACAAATAGTGAAACCGAATAATTTGACTATTCATAAATAGTTTGTTTTTAGTATTTAATGTGACGAAAATCGAAACAATTATAAATGTTAACGGTGTTTTTAAACGTCTTATCACTCAATACTTTATAGTGATTCATAATTTTATCGCGTTATCATGAGGTCTGAATATTTCTATTATTATTATTAATCAATGAAGCATTTCAACTAATGATTCATCAATTTTATTTTCGTTCACATAGCAGATACATATTCATTAATGTTCAATAAGCTATGTTATTATGATGTTAATCTAAACAATATCGCATACACTGTTCCATAGTACACTAGACATTATAGACAACAAACATCGAAACGTGACGTTACAGAGTTAGATCGGGTTGGGGGGTACCAGCGCTCCATTGAATAGTATGAGAATTCCGCAAATTCCTAGGATTATTTCTTGCAATTTGGCATTTATTAAAACAGTATTCTATTATAAACATCAAGTGCTCTTGTTGAATTGAGTTATTCGGGTAGGGGTCAAATTCGAGTACATTTAGCTTATTTGTGATAAATATTTGTTTGGGACTCATTTATTAAAAATAACCCAGAACTCACCAGCGGGAGGCAGCTACAAACTGAGTTCACCCGAGGGCCAAACCACCTTGGAAGATTGGTGTTTGCGGGAGTTGCCAAAAAATTCCATAAGAATTTGATGAAAATTTCGGGGAATTGTTATGGGGTGGATGATTAGTGCACAAAAAAAAGTTGAGGTGGTTCCCCTCGCTTCCACAGACCAAACGTTTAGAAGCGTTTAAATGTTTGTTTTCAGTAGTAATAGGAAATATAAAAAATTGAATATGCAACTGGTCCGAATTTTAGTGCACAAACTTAAACACGTGATAGAGGAAGTAGTTTCAGGCAAAAAATTCTTAGTAAACAAGATACAGATACAAGCTGAAGAATTTAGATTTTTAAATTTTTTTTAAACTAAATAATTCATTTAGCCATATTTGATACACATCATAAGGGCATAAGGTGACATAAGATGACTCAATATTAACCCATTATGCAACCAGTGGCGGAGGGATGGGGTATAAGTAGAAAAACGTTTATGCCCTGTGTAAATTGGTAGCCATTTCAAGTGTAGAATGTTATTATTAATGGAAATGTTCTCTTGCTATTTTTATGTGTCGCCGTTTCATGGCGAAGTTGACTGTTCCAAGGTTACTTGAAAAATCGGCTATTTATGAAATTAATAAATTTAACGTTCTTACTGCAGTGACAATAAAAAAACATTTTCGCAGTTGCCAAATTTGTACACTAACAAATTACAATAAGTGATTCTTTATTAAAAATTATGTCACGTACTTTTCTTAGTTTGCTAAAATTATTTCTATAGAAACCCATTTCAATTTTCGGAGATATTTAGCATTTTATACCAATTCGAAAATTAATTCATTTATTTGATTAAAAGTGTATTTTGATGCTTCCTCCTAAATTTCATAGATAGGAGATTTTTTAAATAGGTAACCTTGGAAAGCCAACAAAACAGCAAGAGAACATTTAGATTAATAATTAAATTCTACACTTGAAATGACTTCCAATTTACACATTATAAGTTAACGTTTTTCCTGGTAAAGCGAAATAATTTTCTAAAACTCATTAATTATGTATTATCTGTGAAGAAAATATGTAAATTTTATCAGTCCCGGTTCACAGTCTATAGGCATTTACAGTCATAATTGGAATTCTAGGTCTATCAAGTTAATATGAAACAGTAAAAGTTATCAACTAATAGTTGAGTTTTCGAACCTACCTACTGGTACTATCTGTAATTATGAACAAATTCTGATTCGAGTGAACAACTGAAAATGTTAAATTCACAACTGATGACTGGATAAGAAGATTCAACATCGATTTGTTAAAACAGTATATAATCATTTTCCTTCATTTTAAAGCTAAAATTTAGCAGTTCTTTTCTTTTGGGACCATTGCAAAAGTATGAAGCCTTTTATCGTGTCTTGGTCGTTCCACTCATTAAATATGTGCTGATGTTTTCGTTTAGTAGGAAGGACTTCGTTAGATATGATGGTTGGTTGGGACAAACTGTGTGAAATGCGTCATCAGTAAGTTGTGAATTTTTTGGGGATCTACTAAAAGCGAACCATCATGTTTTGTGCAAGTCTTCTTTGCTAATATGAGAATCTGCAAAATATGTATTGCATGCTAGAGCGTATTGTCACATTACATCTCTTTTCTCTGTGTATAGCCAATAACAGTTAGCGAGGTATTGTTTGAGTTGTAATTAATATTACATCCAGGGACAGCAATCAGGCAACCCCCAAAAATAGAAGGAAGTACGTAGTTTTTCTTAGATAAAACACACAAAATAGCGAGAAAAATACATAACAAGAAATACGCGGTTATGGAACGAACAGCTGCATATTGTGTAGATCTAACTCTGTGACGTCACGAGGCGATTAATTATAAATATTCCGGCCTTGTATTAGGCTAAGCTAGGTGTATGTATTGAGCACCTTCCCCAATGGAATGTTTATATTGTGTGAGACTATTGTGGCACGAACAGCTAGAATATTCTGATAAAAAGATTTTAAATCCCTTAATCACTGGAAACGGAATTTTAAAATGATGAATTCGCTAGGATATTTTGCCCCTACATATCACACTTTGTAATTTCCATATATGTAGGTATATGTATATTAAATTTTCGTTATTTAGATTGATATTAGATTCAACAATTTCAGTAAGTAAACATCAGACTTCATATTACATTAACAATAAGACTACCGGTACAGAAATGAAGCAGCTTTAATTTGGTTTTGAAAGTGTTTCAATCTTTTGAAAGCAAATTTATGAAATAGAATTACAATGTTTATTTTTCGATCGGAAAATAAAAGCAATTATTGCAGTAGATTGTAGTATTTTTATACTTTTTATAAAATTCATTTAAATACTGACCAAGAAACAGTAAAAACTAGTCATATTGAAACGAATTGCTTTAATGTTTCAGGAAAGTGAAGTGTTTTCGTTGATAAAATAAATAATATTCATGAATAGGTGACGTAGATCAAGAGGGGAAACAGTTAGTGGGCGTTTTGATGAGAAACTACTACATTTCGATATTGGAAACTGTTTCTTTATAGATGTCCTTGAAGTAAGGAGCTTTATTTGTAGGGTTAGTGTACATGTAATTCGACATTTGTTAAAGCTTTTTTTAGATTATCAGCAAGAAAAAAACTGTTATTATGCAAATATTTCTCGTAGCACAGTTGAATAATTCAAATTCCTTGTAAGTACCTTAGATTTCATAATTTTTAATACTTAATTTACGAGATTAAAATTGGAAAACATAATCAAGACATAGAGTCCTGTCAAGTGATTTGAAAATATATTAATTATTATTCTAAGAAAGGTTTCTCGTTTCGAGATAATTTATATAGAATATTTTTATCTTTGGTACCTTTTTGCTCAAATTTAGTTTTTGAGTACTTCCAAGTACAATGTTATTGAAACAGAAACGAATAAATATATTTCCAAATATAAATAATCTCAAAATTAGAAGCAAACGATGTTTAATTGAAAGTTCAGTGGATAACTTCAATCGATAACCTAATAAACCTTTGTAAATTAATTGTTAATACTAATCTAAAAAAACATTAAAAGTACTTACCACTCTGAAAACGCTGCAGAATGTAGCCACTATATTTTGACTGAAGAGAGCAGTATAAGGTCCTCCAACGTTCTTGACAATGCAATCGATGAGATAGAGAATAGGCAGTTTAACATCAATCTGAACCTACACACATAAATAAACCGACACTGTAGCAGCCATTACAAGCTGCAATTCTATAAGGTTAACACTAATATTATTATATTTTAATGTGATTTTCTTATGACACTGAATTCACTCAAGAGATATTTTAATTATTATTTTAAATTTGTGTATGGAATCTCGCTAATATAGGTACAAATTTGTATAACATATCTTAGAACTTTGAGAAAATTGCGATTGCATCTGAAAGCCTTGATTGAAGTGATTTAGGAAAAATTCCTTTATTTTTATGAAATTTAGCATGAATAGAAACGAAGTTTGAAAAGTCATCAGGCATACCACTATAACAGGTTCATCAAAATTTAAAGAATGACTCAGTTGCTTAACAAGCCTTATCATGTTATTTGCCAAGATTATGATCCATTCTGATGAAGCACTAGGAGAGAAAAGTAGATCCATTCGCCAATTCTTTTATAACAGCGGTGAATTAGTTAGTCATAAGTCATTTTCCAAACAAATATACCACAGTGTTGCATTCATCATTCCAAATTTTGCTCATCATTTCAAAGGAAAAGTTTGCCACCTCGAACTCGAACAACGTCTCCTGTTTACCATTTGACACTTCTATTTTAAACCGTTACACAAATTGGGCAATAAAACCTAACAACTTATAATCCCACTTAACCCAACTAAAGATAGATAATTTAAATCAAATTTAACCTTCCGATTGCTATTTTGTTCTTTCAAAACGTCTAAAATGGAATTTAGTAGATGATATTAGTTCAATTACATTCCATCTCCGGTAACAACCTGATGTGGTGCAGGCCCATTTCAAAGGAAAAGTTTGCCACCTCGAACTCGAACAACGTCTCCTGTTTACCATTTGACACTTCTATTTTAAACCGTTGCACAAATTGGGCAATAAAACCTTACAATTTATATTCCCAGTTAACCCAACTAAAGTTTGATAATTTAAATTAAATTTAACCTTTCGATTGCTATTTTGTTCTTTCAAAACGTCTAAAATGGAATTTAGTAGATGATATTAGTTCAATTACATTCCATCTCCGGTAACAACCTAATGTGGGCAGGCCCGAGGTAAATAGCAACCATCAGTTTATCTTCTATGTATTAAACTGTGGATTTGATGTCACAATCATCTCAACAATGTACCACAAAAGATAACTTTGGTCGAATTCAGGGGAAATTTTCATCGAGTTAAGAATTTTGAAATAGGTGAGGGAAATTATTGAAATAACTATAATAAAATAAAAAATGTTAACTTTTGATTTGGAAGTGGACATATATTATTTTTTAGGGATCGACTTTATCTAAAGCGTCGGAAAATATTTGCAAGTGTATAAATTAAGTGATAAAAGCAAGATTCAATCATATTTTTCAGTTTCTTGTTGGATTATGAGGCAAACTAATAATACAAAAATCACTTATTTCCCAGTGATCATTTTGATTCATGTGTTGTTGGTGAACAATACTTTTACATTAAATAACTTCACACATCTTAGTAAGAAAAAAAAACCTATAGAGAATCACAACCTTACCTCCGGAATTTAATTTATCTTCCCATTTATTTGAAATGTAATGGTAAGGTAAAACAATAACTTCAATTAAGGAGTGAATAATGGTATCAATCAAGACTTTAGACCTTGATTTTCTCATTACGTTCACTTGCAAAATTTGTACCTAGACTAGCAAAATAGAAATAACTAGTATAATGAACAAATCCAATTTAGTTTCATGATCACTTCCTCTTCCTATGCTTCTTTTTATTTTCGTTAAAATGGCAATTATTACCTAGGAATGATATGACGTTTACTTCCAGGTGTAAATCAACATTGTAAAATCTTGAAGTTTTTGAAGAATTACTTTTTTTTTGTTGATATTGTTGTAATAAAAACACATTTGGCAGTTTCATTTTTATTGACTTCAAATATAAAGAGAGTTACAAGAGATTTATTTGATACACATTCAAAGCTAACGTTCTTATAATAAAATGTTGCAATTCGGCTAATGGGACTGAAAATAAATATTTTCATTCATTATAAAATCATGTATGACCATTCCTCTAAACTTTGAGCAAAAGCTTAACTATCTTGTCGATATTTGATATGTCTAGAGAAATGATCATACACTGTACACAACCTGAATGCAGGTGTAATAATTACTCATTATAAGCTACACACGAAACTGACAACAAAGGAAAATATACTGCGGGTAACAAATGAATTTTTCAACTTTTATGTTCAAAGAAAAAATCTTGAAGTGTGTATGTTCCTCTCCTTGGAAATTTTAAAACCAACATCTTATTCCCAATTTATTTTATTATGCGTTAAACCTCTTGGAATACTTAGGAAAGATATTTCCTAAATAAATAATTATATTATTATTACACTACTAACCAAGTTCAAATCATTATAACTAAGATGAAATATAATGTATACTAGTGAAATAAACTCATCATTACTCGATTGTTTACACATAGTTACATGTCGAAGAGTTATGTCGGCAAAAAAAAAGACTTGACAATAATATAAGAGCGGGCCGAAATGTATTACTCTCCATCATAATCAAACAGATAGTAACAGATTCTGTTCATTTAACACCTTACTTTGTCTGTTAAGAATGATAATTTTCGATTCAAAATCAGAACTTGCATTATATCAATTTTACAGCAGATATGCTATATTTCAAAAACGCCAACAATTGTTTAGAAAACGTGTTGAATGCAATGTTTGTTTACAGTAATAATTCTCAATAAATAATGACTCGAAAGTTGGAAGGAATACCTATTATTATTTTGTTATCTATTTATAAGTTAATTAATTTCACAATATTATTGTATGTTAGTCAAAACAGCCTTGAAATTTAAGTGCAACAGTATGATTACATTTTAACCTATCTGTAAATATAATTTTCATATATAATATATTTAACAGCATTAGAACCCTTGATATTGAGCGACAGTATAAGGTTTAAAAGAAGAATCTCATGAAATATTCAAAAATATTGTAAACTAAAGAGCGAATGTATTTCATCACAAGAAAATCTTCAATATTCGATTTGTATTTTCGGTATATTAAAAAAGTGGTGGTTTTGTTTTTAAAAAATTCGAGTTGCTATTGCCAGTCCGTTGAAATAAATAGAAACTACCACAGATTACTGATTTCGTATCCATTTAGTAATAGTCAGTTTGATAGCTAGATTGTAGTTTGGTATAAAAATGTGACCATAAGCATTTATCAATTTACTGATAGTAACTTATTTATACAAAACTTCGAAATGAGTAACACGTACTCAATTGTTTCCCAATTGTCAGCGTTAGTTATCAGAATAATTTATTCAGTCGTACTGAACCCTCCTTGAAAACGTTTTACAATTTAAGTATTGGCCTCAAATCGACATTATATTATATTGGATAACTAATTCTGAGGATGCCACTATGTGGTAAAACAATTGTTAATACATATATAGTGAAAGTATGAATTTTTGTTTTATTCTCATTTTTATTTTACGCTACGACTTGAATGAATTTATAGAATCTATAGAATTTAATGAATATTTGTAGCATTGTACATACAATAACAAAAGAAAGCAATACAACGTATTGTCTATCTTCGCCAGAAAATAATGAACAGTATCAAATTTAAATTCTGCGAGGTTGACATTTTCTGGGGTATTAGAAAAAGAAAAAAAGTTACTCTATGGGCTGGGCTGTTAAAATGTAATTATTCAGTTATTTTCGGTTTTGTTTCTATCTTTTTTACTTCTCATTCTTCACTTTGTCGACTTTATTTCTATGTATAATTATGAAGTGCATGCAAATACATTTGCAGAAAATAATTCAAGGCGGTAAAGCAATTAGAAATAGTATAACAAGCATTGTCTAATTGTTCTACAAAACACAAAAACAACGTAATATTCTTTCCAGCAGAAAGAACCTAAAAAATGAAAAACTTTTTTTGCATATTCGTGCTGTCAACTCAAAAACCAATGCATGCTAACTTAGTAATCTATAAAGAAATATTTCTGGAAGTTCATTCCTTTTTTTCTTGTTCATATAATATTGACGAGTTCTTTACTCATACGTCCAAAAGAAATGTTTCAAACAAAATATAAACGCTGTTCACGTTCAATTCACTTTCAGAATTTCCCTAAATAAGTGCCGCGCTATCTTCGCTAAACCAGGTATTATCATTTCAACAGTTGGCAACATATTAGAGTTGCTGATATGATGATATGAATTGTCGATTTATTAAATTGACTTGATAGCTCCCTCCTGTTGACAGTTGATAATTTTCGTGAATCATAATTTTGATGGATTTACACTTAAAAACTACTGAAACAATTCTTCCCAGGACTCTAATTCTACGTACATTTACGTCGTGTTTGTAAACTGCAAGAGTGTACATTTTTTACTTGAATATATTAAATTGAAAAATGAAGGTGTAAGTACGGTTTTTTGTTTATCTCGATGAAACATGGGCCTTGGAAGATGGTACTGTGTCGGTCATTCTTGGCAATCCTGATTCTAGCACTAAAACTGAAAAGGTTGGTGGCATAGTGTACATGGTAGGTACTTCATGCTGGTTATACAGCAGGTTTTATTCGTAGTGTAGAACCATTTTTTCTTCAAAACCAAAGGACGAAGCTTATCATGGTAAATGGTATCAAAATAACTTCCTAAAGGTTTGAATTTAAACTTTTGTGAACACCTCCACCATCTTAGTGGATAATTAATTAATTGCCAACAAGCGCCCCCCAACAAATGTGATATAAAGAGTTAAGTAGTACCTAATTTGTGATAATACCTTGTTGATCTTGGTAAAATTTAATAAACAACTAGTAAGCGTGGCAACTATGTTAGCTGAAAAATTTAGCAAACGAATTGCTACATCTACCCCTTACCATTACATTTTAACCCCATTGAACAAATAAAGACAAATTAATTTTGTGTTATTGATAATCTGCAATGTTTGAAGGAACTATGGTGTTTAAGGCAGTAAAGTAATATTTATTATTATGATGTGCTTGTGCAATTTTAATACTTACAACCGCAAATTTAATAAAAATAAATGAAATCGATTTGAAATATCCCTACTGAGTATAGTTTTTCAAAGCTGTATTTGAAACTTTTACTTATTAGAATAGTTTAATTGGTTATATCGTCATGAACATCTTGTCAAGTATATGTAAGATGTAACAGAAAGCTCAAAATATTATCTTTTACCTTCCACTCTGTTTTCGTTCAACTAAAGAGCGAATTCAATACCGCAAGTAATGTGTTTTATTTGGCGATACAAAAGTAAGCAGGCTCTTTATTTCATAGTATGTTGAATAAAATTTACCCATTTCAATATCATCAATACATAAGTATGCAACTGAAAATGAAATACACGTCCACATGATCAATGATAATTAATATGAAAGATAATCTTCCAACTTTTCTGCATTGATTTGAAGAATCTGATAATCGGGTATTTTGAGTGGTTGTTTCCATAAATGATAATAATGGTCTAACATCTGGAATAATAATATTGAATTAAAGCTGAAAGAATTTTCCATTTCTTTAGGTAAATCTTTCAGCTGTAGTACCAGTTTTATTTTAATAATTGATCAAGTAAACTCTCAACAAGGATTTTGTAACGGATGAGCCTTCTGAAAAATATTTTTTCCCATTCACGTCTTTTCAAGTCATTTGATACTAGAATATTTTTTTACCTTTCTTTGATTGGGCGAGTAATGTATAATATTATCTACAAATTCATTATTTCCTTTCCTGGTATCTTATGTCCAAAATTCGTCGATTTAAGATCAAAAACGAGACAAAAAAGGGTTTCTTAATTATTTCGTTACTATTCATCGATCACTATGTTTTTCATCTAGCACTAGTACTAATGAGCGACTCTTTAATAACTGATAAATATCAAATATCTAACTTATCCTATGACTATTTTATAAATAAATCAAAATCCTTGAAAATAATAAACCAGTTATTTCTAGTCATAATATTATACCTACAATCTTTTTGCAACCATTAATGGAAATTGAAGTTATGTTTGTAATTATTAATCTATCTAAAAACCACAAATTCTAATGGTTTTGATGGCCTTCTCCCTTATATGTCATATTATTAAAGAATGTAATGTTTTCCTGATATACACAAAATATCGAAAGTTATTTGCCTTTTCAAAAAGGAGATTTTAAATTACTTTCTAACTACAGACCAATTTCTCTATCAGGCTTTTCAAAAATAATATAAAAAATTTTGACCAACAAAATAATTTCATTTCTCAATAGTTTTCACATTTTATCTAACAGTCAACACAGTTATCAAAATAAAAAATCTACAATTACAGTTCTTTTATCATTTTTGAATTTTATTTATAGGGAATCAGATGAAGGTAATAAAGTCATGGCTCTATTTATTGATCTATCCAAAGTATCGAATGCATAATCATTCATCTTGACTAATATGGAACAATATGAAGTGAATTGTCACAAGTATGGCTACCTCATGGATTATTCTAGGTCCACTATTATTTTTATTGTATTTGAATGATGCGGATAAATATATACCAACTTTTTTATGTTCATTTGTTGATGACATTTCTGCAGCAAAAACTTTAAATTATGGCAGAAAACTTGAAATGTGATCTAGTCAATTTTTGAATATCTTAACCGAATTGATCTTATAATGAATTCAGAGAAAAGTTACAAATAACAATTATATCCCATTAGTGCAACCTATGGAAAAGTCATCTAATAAAAATTTAGAATAAAACTATTCAGTGAATATTAAATTTTAAACTTCTAGGAATCTATATTGACAGGTCATTTAACCGGAAGCCACAAGTTAATTCTGTAGTACAAAAATGTGTGAGTACAATTTTGTCTCTAAGAAGGCTAATTACTAGTACCTAAGTAGTCAGAAAATTTAATCACTCACATTTTGAATTAGTTATTAGGCAACATTTTTTTTTGCAAAAGGGAGCCATTCCAGCTATGTTCAAATTGAAAGTTAGAGAATCTTGAACAAAAATTTCAGGAGCCATAACATATCAACATTGTCCAATTTGTACATTTTTGAAGTTATTTATGAGCTTTTAATTTGCAAAATACTCTTTATAAATATAACACATGCTATGGTTCCAACTTGCAACATGAGAATCACAGATTGGAATCCATACCAATTTGGCACAGTATTGTATAACAAATTACCTAACCAATTAAAACTAGAACAAAATTGCAAAACATTTTTAAAACAGCTCAAAAATTATCTCTTCATAACAATTTCTATTCAATAGAAGATTTTTAAAATAAATAACCATGTTATTTTATCTTTATTAGTATTTTTTCTGTTTTATCAATAAATTTTAATAAACTGTTTTTATCCATTTCTACTATTAGATAACAGATTTGTTAACTTACACTTCTGTTGTCTTTTTAATCCAATTTTATGACTTAAACTTACTTACCCCTGATCAAAAATGTGAAACATCAAAGTACCACAAAAGACAATCAAAGTTATTATGAAAAACTATAAAATTATGTTTTTTTAGTTTTAGTTTTTAGTTATTTTCGGTCACATTTTTAGGGTTAATATTTCATTAAAATATCATATATGGTAGGAGAAAAAACTCATAAGAACACGTTTTTTGTTTTCATAATGTAGGGGCCTTTGATTTAGAGATGGACAATTTTAAATCTATTTCACGCTGAATCAATTCACAGGTGTAGATGTACCAAAAAATTGATCAATTGAAATGGTTTAGATTATTTGGTAAATCGATTTAATGGTTTCGATTTGAAAATGAAAATGATCACCATTTGAAAGCCATAAGTAATAAAACTGTACAATCTTCTATAGAAGATCAGCTATCAGCCAAAGCATTATTGTAATTTCTTTTCCTCAGGTCATTTGATAAGAAGGATTGGCATGTATTTAATGTTTTCAATAAATTCTGTATTGTGTAATAATGATAATGAAGTTATGAACTCTCTTGCTTCCTAAAACTTATGCTTATGCGTATGAACAAATAAATGTTTTTTAGATAGTTTTTGATTAATCAAGTTTAATTTGATGCATTGGTAAATTCGAATCAATTTATTGAGAATTTTGATTATCATTTGCAGTACTTTGACGTTTCACACAATTTTTAACCAGACATCAGTTCAAATCAAAGTTTGGAATAAAAAACATACAACAAAAGAATAAGTTAACAATAATAAGTCTGATAATTGTAATTCTGTGTAATTTACAAATTCTCCACCAGACTTTCAAGAACAAGCTAGCAATGTTCTCATCACATTTCAATTAACCTCAGGGAGGTGAACAAGAGCAATTTTGTTTCCTGCTTCAGGATAAACCATATCACCAATTGACCTTAAAAAGCTGCAAAACAACTGACTTGTTGTCTCATACAAATTCTAATTGCTTTACACCTCCATAGGTTCCTGCAAATATTTGTATAAATCCTTTTTTGGATGTATGATTACTATTACTACATGTGTTAAACCAACGTTATCTACTCAGGTTGTTTATATTGAATATTCAAGAAGTTTATAACAATATGCATCTATATATTGTATGAGATATCTTGCAATACTGGAATCGTTTCTATTTGTGACTGCTGAGTTTCACAGTTAAGGCATGTAAGTATGTTCATAGCTCAAGAAATTATGTACAGATGTTGAGCGACGTATCAAGGTTATACAATTCAACTCAATGGGACAAGGAGCCAGAACCTACTGCAAAGCGATGCCTGACTTTTTTGATTTATTATTCCTACTAGTATATATGCATTCAATATCTTATTGTCAACAGTATGTAGGAGTGCTTATACTGAACCTTCTGTTAACCTTCATACATTAGTTTTATGCTGAGAATATGGTTACAGACTTAACTAGAGGTAGAAATTTTCTATCTGTTATGTCTACATGTGGCAGATACATCTGCAGGAAACTTCTGTATTTATATTTCACTTTATAATTGAATAGGAATCAGATCCTACTGACCTACTTTTCCATAATGATTACTGTAAAATAAATCAACTACTTGATGTCTTGATTAATTTGACTGAATAGTTAGACATATCTATCAGCTACCCTATTGAAACACAGAAAAATTATTTGGAAAATTTTTAAACGGTTAGTGCAGAATTATCAAATCTAACTAAATCTAAAATAACAGGAAAAATAACCTTTGTAAGATGAGTTTCAACCACTTCAACGATTTCACTTGCATGCTCAATATTTTCATCCGCCAACATTGTTAGCATGTTTATGAGTGGTTTACTGTTGAAGGTGAGGTCAGCCAAGCTGGAAACGTAGGCCTTCACGTCTTCACTAACCATTTTGAAGCAGAGTAAAATATCATACGTAGAATCCAAATTATGTCATCTGTTTGGACGTAGATGTTCCCTAAAATTAAATTCCGACATAAATGATCATGAAGGCCACAATCAATTTCAACTTGTAACGTATGGCGTAATGTTAAGTTACGTTTACTTTCTGACTAATAATTTTAAAAAACGTTATATACCTTATTATTTCGGAAACAACTTTCTCATAATCTATCATTGAATAGAACAAAATTACAAACACTTGTATTATATTGATTAGCACGCCACACACATAAACTTCTCTACTTCCACCGCACGAATATGGCGACTGCCTATTTTTATTTAGTTGTTTCTTTTGTCAGTCCCACTGTCGCTCATTGGTGATCTGATGTCGCGGTTGCGCACAGCATGACGCCAGTTCCCGGATCGGTGGTTTTTTGAATACGTAGTTATTAAAGGCGTCACTTCTTTTCCAGCAATTCGTTCACGCATTCTATAATTCTATATTTAAATATTG
This sequence comes from Endomychus coccineus, assembly GCA_958510875.1. Taxonomy (NCBI): domain Eukaryota; kingdom Metazoa; phylum Arthropoda; class Insecta; order Coleoptera; family Endomychidae; genus Endomychus; species Endomychus coccineus. The sequence continues at coordinate 140,290,636 of OY294068.1, forward strand.
ATAGATTGATACTCTCTTTAGGTCATATATATGTAGTAGATATCGAAAAATGTTTAAAGCGTGTTTATAATATAACAAAATACACAGTTATACAGTATGAACTGTACATCATAAAATACAAAGTATATTCCATAATACAAAGGAACAAAGGTCAAATAAGATATGGATTTCATGGATCATAAAATGAAAAATTTGTCATAAATAATTATAGGATCAGAACCATTGAGCTATACATATAAATACCGAATAGAAATAAGTATAGTCGAATGGTCATTATAATAAATAATTCTATGAATACATTTGAGGGCAGTGGTCAAATACTACCAGAGGTTAAATATCACCTCTATGGTAGTGGCAGTGGCAGTAGTCGTAGCCACGGTCGTGTGTATACGACCGTGGTCGTAGCTACAGTGACTATACAAGAAGTTACTGTAATGAATTAGCTATTCTATGATTCCCATTTCATCTCTATTACTAACATCTATCAATCTTAAGATAATTCTATGGAATCGAACCTCAAAACTCACTTAATAAATGTCAGATAATACATTATCTTTTTTAGGTTGAATTAAATAGACAATATTGTTTATTTAGAGGTTAGAGTATAACTGTGATTGGCAATTACTCTTGACAGTACTCATTCAATGCCACTCACATTCTTGGATGTCTAGTCCAGGGTGTTACACCACTTTGGTACTGTCAGTCTTATATTTTTGTAAATATAAGCCTCTGAAAGGATAGTAGATCATTGATGAACACAGTGCGATTCGATGCTCCGCTATAGATAAACTATTCACGCACATTCTTCTAAATTTCAATCGTTTTGAAGTGAGGAATGTAGGTTACAGTATTAGAGTATTACTATGATTGGCAATTACCCTTGACAGTCTTCATTCAATGACAGCATTCCGGTTCTTATATATTTCAACAGAACAGAACAGAAAGGTTTTGGGTAAGGGTAAACAAGGTTAAGGTTTCTTTGCCTAATTGTCCAAAATTTCGTGTAAGTACATTAAGTAATATAGAATAAAATTTTCTGAATTATGAAGATATAGCTTAGATAATTTAACATTTATCACAAATTTCTTCTGTTGTTCCACTGTGACAGCTTCGAGTCTCCAAATTAAACATCACACTATATGCGAAGCAAGATATAATATTCACAAAAAACAAACGTAAAGTAAGTATTTCCTTTCATTCCAATTTCCTATCAATTCACATATTTCATGATTGTTTTCCCTTTGTACTAAAAAGATTAGGTTTTAACTAAAACTAAAGCGTTGCGGTTTTCTTGTTGTTCATTTAATGAAGAAGGCAATACTTTAAATCTGTACGTATATTTAATTGCAACAAGTTTAGCATTTATTTAGCTCCATTATTCACGTACTTTGAAAATCAAAGACTTTCATAAAATTCGAAAACGAGCTGCATTAAAATCCAAGTTAACAATATTTCCCAATTTTATTTCTCAAATATAGTCATAGAGTAGAAATCACTAAGGGCGGGTTGTACCAACGTCGTTCAGTAAAAGTTCAAAGTTGATCTGTAGTTTATGTATAAATCACGTTGTTCACAGAAGTTCAGGCTGATCTTTAGTTCAATTTTCCGGTTCAGTTGATCGCTCAAAAATCAAAGTTCAGTGATTTCGCATGCGCAATAATTATCAATTATTACTTCAAGTGATTATATTTATAACTTTATAATTTCATTTTGTTAGAATTAAAAAAATGGAAATATATATGCTTGAATTAACTGATGATAAAGATTTTGCGGAATTAGTAGAATTGTTATATCCTTGAAATCGCCAAATATTTGCCAAGCGATCGAATCATTTTAACAAGTGGAACGATGAAGAGTTCAGGATAAGATTTAGGTTATCAAAAGAAGTAGTCACGTGTATAATTGAAGAAATATCGAAAATTTGCAAGCGTTTCGAAAAAGTAAGAATCCCTACTAGATAAAGTATCAGATTTTTCACATTCTATCTTATCTTTATACTTCTCCACCAAACCTATCAGAATTGTTTCTTCTTTCACATCTTTCCCACCATAGTTAACTCTACTACCGGTAGTAGAGTTATCTGTTTCCCATGCTAGAGTGTGGGAAATATACAAAGTTTATAAAGACATACCACCAGTAAAAGACATGATTACATTTTTGAAAGCAGGGCCGATTTACTAGAAACGCTACAACAAAACAGCAATCCTTGTTGCGAATATACTAATAGCTATGATAAACAATACAAAAAAAACACGATTGGCGGGTTTTTCGTAACCAAGCAATACAAGCGGTTTAAACCATTTTGTCATTTTTGCAAAAAAGGACTACATCCAAAATTGCAATGAATTTTAAAGTCTAACAATTCCAGAACGAATAAACAAAGTGAGTTACTTGAAACCACGGTCGGTGTATACAACCGTGCTTGAAACTATACAAATTGTTTAAGATCAAAACAGGATAGTCAGTCATGCGTCAGAGGTTCATGCAAATAAGGTTCTGCCAGACATCATACTATCCATTCAACAAATGGAACAGTCAAGTTCAAGTGTAGGTATGACTGGAATAAATCAGAAAGTCCAAATATTGACGAAAAATTTGACGTAACTATTCAGTCGCAAGTATAGTTGGTTTTCGTCAACATTTGTGACTTTCTTATTTATTCCAAGAACAAGTTTAGATTGTGTAATTTGAAAAGACTGCATAAATCTTATGTTATATAACTGGACTGAGATCCAGAATTAACCAAAACTCGTATCGTATGATATTTTTTGTAATTGTCTAGTATTTGTAAGTAAGCTGTTGATAACAGAATAATGTAAGAATCGCAAATGCTCCATTCTGTTATACCTACACTTGAACTTAGATGTATATATACATCGAATACTTCTTGTCTTGTCCGTCCACATATGCCTTGTATTGAAGTTAAATATATCCATAAATCTGAAGTTAGCAAATCCGGCATTTTTCAAATCTAATAAAGTTGACATTCTTCTGGGATCCAGCTTATGTTGGGTTCTCATATGTATAGGACAAATTCGTTTAGGTAATAACAAGTTAACAAGCCTATATTATTATTATAAAAAATGCCAATAGGTTGGACCACAGTCGTATATACAGGTCTGGGGACTCGTATGTTTGACATGGGTCTCTTACGCGTCGCCAAACTCGTAGTCCCTCGCTCAGCCACTAACTAGCGCTTGGATCGAAGTGGTAAAACTATTTCTTTCCGGAATCGCAAGCAGTGTTACTGAGTATTCTGATTTGAGAGAGGAATAGAACTGTTACTCTTGTCAAAATGTATTACTCACCTTAAAAACAACTTCCCCTTTTTCGTTATACATGCTCGCACACATAAAAAACCTCGTTAAAACGATTTCTATCCGGAATCGCAAGCATCAACTTTTTTCGCATCTTTCTGCACTTTAAAAACAGAAGTTTCTTGCTTTACACTTTTGTATCCCGTTTTGCATTTCGGCACAATGCACGATTTCGTAATTTGTTTCTAAAAACGCAGGTATTCCTTGTGTTTACAAGTTAAGTATGACAGTTGTCAGAGAATTTCGACTACTGTGCCACCCTTTTTGGTACTACGCGACAGTCGACGCTTAGCGGACCCACTTCTCACATAGGAAACAGCCTCGAGTCCCCAGACCTGTATGTACGACCGTCTCATGCAATTACAGTGATGAACTTGAAATTCAGTCACAGCTTTCACGATTATGTGGAAGAATGCACTCCATCAAAACCATTCTCAGAATAGAAAATATAATGCAAAAACCATTTTATAGAAAATACTAAACGCAGTACTGACGACATATTTATTGTAACAATTCCCTTCATGGAATCCAAACAGAAACTAGGTGATTCTGTAAGTGCCTAAGTTTAGGTTCCTCTCGTTACAGCGCAGATTAAATTCGAAGCAAAAATTCATCAATGAATATAAATTACTATACATCTTGAGCCTACCGCAATTCTCTAAAAGCAATCCGCGCTGAAAGCAGGACAACAAAATTACGTATTGTCTTCGAGCCATCACAGCCGTCAACCAGCGGATATTCTCAATATTTACAAATGGATGGACCTACAATAATACACAACGACCTTTGGACTCATTCGTTGCAGGCAGCATCGGTACGTTTTAGCGGGATACATTGCAAAAATGTGTCGCCAAGGGAACAACTCCCCTTGGAGCGAATCTTATGGAGGGAAAGCCCAAAGGATCCTCTCGAAATATACGAATCACGTACTGTTACGAATGGTACTATCGCAGCGCCTTTCCAGGCAATCAGATGCCGAATTATCAATCTAAAAATGTCGGAAAAAATAAAATCGGATTTCTATGTGGATGACCTGTTAAATAGTGCAGTTTCAACTAGAGAGGCCGCTCTTATTGCTAGATGCGTATCAGAAATTCTACAGCAAGGTTGTTTCGAATTGCGAAAATTCTATTCAAATAATCGGGATGTTCTCAAATACGTATCAGAATATTCTTCTATGCAATTACTGTAGTTCGGAGAAAACGAAAATGCGAAAATGACTAAACAGGTTACAATATAATACACCCGATGGGTAGAAAGTAATCAAACGAACTATTCTCTCCAGTACATCAATCAACGGCGGATCCAGGGAGGGGGGGTCATGGGGGTCATGACCCCCCCATCCCTGAGCTGGTTCCAGGACTTAGGCGAACCACTAATTGAACATAATGATTTTATTTATATATTTTGTCACCATACAGATTTTATGTAACTACATACCTTCAATATTTAATTAATTTAATATAATAACTTTGTATGATGGCAAACGTTTGGGAACGAACGCATCGAAAATTTGAATTTTACAGCGCCACATTTGCGCGCGCTTGTCGACTACGTAACTTTTAGCTAGACCTAACCTCAATCGGAATCGGAACGACTAAACTTCAACATATCATAACATAGTTCTAAGTTAAAAAACTAAAATTTCTTTCTACCTATAATGTGTTTATAAGTGTACCTTTATAAGTATTCTTAAAAATTGTTGCTGCAAATTCATTAATTACAAGAAATGGTAAGTAATCAGTTTCTCATTATTCCAGGGAGTGCGTGTGTTTTAACTTAAATGTTATTGTTGTTATTGCTCATAAAGTACCTCATAGGTAGATATGTAGGTACCTACTTACTGAAAGAGTGCTGCGTGACTTATGTACCTACTTACATATTTTTTTTGGACGAGGGAGATTGAAGAGCATTAAGGCGTTTCTCGGACCCAATCCCGTTTTTTCGCTATCTATAGATGCTATACCCTCAAAAACTGAAGGAAATGAAAAGTGAATGTAAAGTCCACATAATTCTTTAATGTTTTATCTTTAAAATCCCCATTTAGTTTTTTTATTAAGCTTCGTATTTACTTGGTTAAAAATTCACAAAAAAAACACTAAAATAGAAGTAAATCTTCATCTCCTTCAAAAGTTGATTTTATTGTTTTATTGGTATACACCAATAGATAGGAAATTCAATAATTTAAATAATGCCCATTTCATTTGTGAAAAAATGAAAATTGAATTTTTTATTATTTAAATTTCAATAAAATGTGAGTCGGACAGAGAACCCGCGTCGTTCGTCGTCCCCAACGAACTCGGATTTACTAGAGTTAGTCAGTCTATTCGTAACTAGGAAATTTTGTATCGCCAACATGACGTGTAGAAATCCAGTACGGATAGAGGAATAGTACCCCACGGCATTGGCGTGTATTGTATAAGGTATTTTAAACAGATTTCCAGGGTACCCCACACCACGGGCGTACAATTTATAAGGCAGTAAGGTACTTTCTTTTAAACTGTTGAAACATCAAAAATAAAAACTTCATAACCAATATTAACAGTGTAGCTGTAGACATAGAAGAATGTTAATGACAAATGTGGGTTTCTTCCATGTTTTACAGAAAAAGACTGGTATTTTGGCAATTAAACTGATTCACTTACTGACAACATTTGTATAATAGCAATTTGTAAGGCCGTTTCTTCTTTTGGTGATTGCCATTCACCGATTTATGTGTGCGTGGAAGTAACTATATTGAAGCGCAGACTATGAGCTGCTTATTACTTTGTTCAACTACATCTGGGCAATTAAGTATATTTTTATATGTTCTTAACCAGTGAAAAACATTTGTTTCTATCGAGGATATTATTAGATCACAATTATTTAATTTATATTGCAATACAATAATAGTTTCACTTTTTTCACCACTACATCAACCTATAATTTGGTTTCAAATCATATCTGTATAAGTATATTCATACAAAATCCATTGTTGGGCCCTATATGGAAAATTTCATGAACAAAAACTTCCGAAAGATGTTTAACATGATTATATATTTCTATTCTGTCTACTGATATTAAAGTATAGTAGGTATATCGCCACTACAGCATTTTTGCTTTTATTTCATCCGTATTGTCAGGAAGCATTTGCAATAATCGGACTATGAGGGGGGAGCAAAATATGCGTTGATTTTCTTGATTTCACGATGTAAGATGGTATATAACTAACAATATGAATGGGGAACATACAAGTAAGAAAAGTTTTAATAAAATTGTAAACGTTTTATTTAAATAAAAAATTGTCTATTTATGTGAGAAAGTATATTGTATATTGTTGAAAAGTTTTCTTGCGGAAAATATAATTCTAATAATGTTGACGTATTAATAAAAAATATTAACAATTTATTGTTCCTGTAAATTCTAGTAAATCATTAGTACATTCTTTAAAACATGTTTTAGGGGGATATCTAATCTATGATATTAAAAATAAAAATACATAATTTAATCAATCTGTTGCCCTTCCTTGGTATTACAGGCAACCTCTTCAACGACAACATTTAAGTATTTATAATTTTCACTGAAAAAAGAACCATTTTAATACATTATAACAAAGATATCTGAGCATATGAAAATTAGATTTCAACTAAAACTAAAAGCAGTATCCGATTCTGGTGATTTGCTAGATACAGTTTTTGGGGAACGCTGCAGTAGCTGTTGAAATGTAGTAGTAATTGAAGCGGAAACTGATTCAACTAAGGGCTCCTCATTACTACTAACCATGATATCCTCATTAGCTGGTGCATATCAAACGCTGCTTTTGGTCATAGATGTTGACGCATATTCACTTTCTGAAAGTTTTGCTCTAAAATAAATAAAACCATATATTAGTAAAACTGCTATGCTCTTAATTAAACATTTTACCTTTTAGGTGCTGAAACATCAATATTCTCTTTGTCGTCTTTATCATGTCTGAAACAGTTTGCAATTAGTACTACCATGTTCCATCCCAACATATCTAACTTTCAAATAAATGTCACTTTTCTTGACAGTAGGTACACGCGTACACGATTAGCGGCGGCGAATTACGAGTGCCAATATCGGAGATCTCTCTATTCAATCTTTATTTCTCCACACGATTGTTGGGAATTGGAAGCTAGATGACAGTATGGTGGGAGAGAGACATGTTGGCGATACTCAAATAGTATATTAAAGAACGAGTTTCCTAAGACTCGTCTTAAAGCACGAATTCAAGTTTAAAAAACGAGTGGCGAAGCCACGAGTTCTTTTAAAGAATGAGTGCTTCAAGGTCTTAGGAAACGAGTTGTTTATACTATTTTTTGTAATTTGCCCTTTTTATGCCGTTTTTAAACAAAAATGTTTAATTTAGTCCATTTAGGGATTTTTATGGTGGTTGGTAACATCTTAATTTTGAAAGTCAAAATTTGATTCAGTGGTTCTGTGATCGCTTTTGTTTCCGTAATTTTAGTTTCGTCTCTACTGGAAAGAGCAATAACACTAGAAAACGACTATTAGTACAAATATCTAAACCATATTGTGTATTAGCTGAAATCAATTCTTCCACTGGACACGTCGATGACTTTCTCTTCTTGAGTTGTTGATGCTCGACACTGTCATTTAAACTGACATAATGATGACAAGATAATTCCGCATCAAGCTCGCCATCCTAAAAATGTAAAAAGTTCCGTGCTTTTTTTGGATATTAAGACACGGCAAGTGATGACGTTGCGTTCGTTAATGGGTCTATTAGAAAATCAAAATGGAGGCAAATTACAAAAAGTCATTTAACGAACGCAACGTCATCACTTGCCGTGTCTTAATATCCAAAAAAAGCACGGAACTTTTTACATTTTTAGGATGGCGAGCTTGATGCGGAATTATCTTGTCATCATTATGTCAGTTTAAATGACAGTGTCGAGCATCAACAACTCAAGAAGAGAAAGTCATCGACGTGTCCAGTGGAAGAATTGATTTCAGCTAATACACAATATGGTTTAGATATTTGTACTAATAGTCGTTTTCTAGTGTTATTGCTCTTTCCAGTAGAGACGAAACTAAAATTACGGAAACAAAAGCGATCACAGAACCACTGAATCAAATTTTGACTTTCAAAATTAAGATGTTACCAACCACCATAAAAATCCCTAAATGGACTAAATTAAACATTTTTGTTTAAAAACGGCATAAAAAGGGCAAATTACAAAAAATAGTATAAACAACTCGTTTCCTAAGACCTTGAAGCACTCATTCTTTAAAAGAACTCGTGGCTTCGCCACTCGTTTTTTAAACTTGAATTCGTGCTTTAAGACGAGTCTTAGGAAACTCGTTCTTTAATATACTATTAGCTTATTCTAGTATATCCGAGTTCGTTGGTCGTCCCTGTCGACTGTGTTGAATGTCGTATTTATTGTCTCTCTCTCTGTCATTGGGTCAGGTTAGCACCTTAAGCTCACTGACCTAACCTAAAATCTTAGATAAATTCACACAATGAAATCAAGTGTATCGTCGTGACCACACTGATTTTAATGCCCTTTAAAAATAAAATAAGAGAGCAACCAACAGAATGAATATAGCATGAATAAACTTAAAAATAATCTTGGTTAAAGTTTTTAAAAGCACCTAGCGAAAACTTCGATGCAAACTATTGGGCGACACAAAAACATTGCGCTTTTTACTTGTATCTATTATCAAAATTAAATTATAAGTTCTTGACTTGACCACGACTATGTGACCCCCTCCTGGCGCCAAAGCTGGATCCGCCCTTGACATCAATAGATATTTGACATAGTTCCTGTGTCATAGTTGCAAAGATGATTTTACAAGAATTATGGTTAGATAAGGTTGATTGGGATTTCATCTTTTATGCTCAAAATCTAAACTAGCACCTTTGAAAACGGGAACTCTAAAGCAGTTGGAATTATCAGGGCGCCACTATTCTAGCTAGATTAACGGACAAAAGGTCTAAAGCTCTAGACTCAAAATCAATAAACAAGTGTTTTGGTCGGAAACTAAAAAATCAACAAGTTTGAAAAATACGAACTATAACGGAGCCAGATGCACGGAACATATCCGCAGCAGTCACAATCTTTTAAACAGGGTTTCAAACCGAGGGAAATGTTAAATTTAGAATTTAGGTGGCATGAACCTCCATGGTTATCATAACTTGAATCGAAATGGTCAAAATTCCTATCAGATATCAATATTGAATCTGACACTGACAAATTGCCGGAAATCTACACTTTCCTAGCACACAGTAATTGCAAATTTAAACAAGCTTTAACGAATACTGGCTTGGATTATTAGACACTAATATTCAGCGCAAAAAAATTGCCGCTCAGGAAATCAATGAAGCTTTTAAAATCATTACCAAGATGGCGCTTTGTCAATCTATTAATTCAGATATACATGAATTGGAAAATATTAAACAAGACAATTACAAAAATGGAACCATTAGTTTCAATCCTTTCATCGATTCCGATAATACATTGCGGGTTTGGGGTAACTGCAAAATTCACCCGATTTTTTTGTGCTCAAAACATCTTACGCGACTCATTTTCGAAAGTGAGCACAAGAGACTTACGCATCCGGATCCTCATCTTATTAGCTCCGATAAGAGAGTATTTCTGGCGAATACTGAGGCGAAGTCTGGCTAAGAAAATTGTGAGAAATTATGTTACCTGTTTCCGTCAAAGGCCTAAGTCGCTTTATTTAATAATAGGGCAATTGCCCGAGTCGTGCCTTCAGCCAGGGTCAATATTACCGGAATAGATTAAGCCGGACTTTTCCAAATAAAAGACTTCATTATGGCATTTAAACGATTTGTTTCGCGTCGTGGAAAATCAGCTGGGAATGATAAGGTCTTTCTAGTCCACATCGATCAGTAATGTCATATACTTATAGTTCCAGACAGCTGTTTCTATCTTCTCATAAAGCTCATCAGTGGATCGAGCGAATTTGCAACGTTACTGAACCTTCGTTGAAGGTAGTAGTAGATGATAAAAAACATCTCACGCCATCTATGAATAGATGTCCCACTACTAAAAAATCAAGCAATGTACTACATTGACAAAAGTTAGGGGAAATATGAGACTACTTGAATGCGCCAGATGGCCACACCAAACTAAACCAATGTGAGAGAATTAGAAAGAAATGAATATATGAATATACTCATTTATCTCATGTTGGATTTTATCAGATAACAACGATAAGGCCTTTTTAGTGCAGATCGATCAATAACGATTACTGTTGAAGGTAATCGACCAACAACATCATAGATGGCGTGTGCTATCTTGGTCTTGTTACCATGTTGTTGACCGGTTATGACTACCTTCAATACAGATCGTGCAGTAACGTTGTAAACTTGCTAGTTCCATTGACTAGGTCTATGAGAAGAGCGAAACGCTGTGTGGACGTTACTGATCGATCTGGACTAGAAAGACCGCTTAGCTAAAGCCAACATGAGATAAATGAGTATACTTATATTCATTTATTTCTAATCTCTTAAACCAGCTGGGATATTTTTCGACAATGGAAACAACTTTGTATACGCTAACTCGGAATTAAAAGAATTGGGTAGCTTTCTGTCACAAAATATTGATGAGATTACTACTCATTTAGCAACAGAAATATTGATTGGAAAGTTATATCACTACTCACCTATCCTTAAAAGGGTTCTAGATAATGCAAATCTTACTTTTGAGGAATTCAATACTCTTTATAGTACAAGTGGAGACAATGACGAATTTCTGTCATCTTTTACTAACTTCCTCTGATCCAAGTGATTTGGTCTCACTCAGTTCGGCTCACTTCCTCATTGGACGACCACTAGTGGCCATACAGGATCCAAGTTACCAAGAGATGCCAGTCTGCAAAATAACTCGATTTCAGTATTTACAGCAGTGTTAACAATTTGGAACCGCTTCAAATGGAAGCAAACGCAAAATACTTTGCTTCAGATATGCAAGATGGTTATCATCAAAGAAGATAACACTCTCCCTCACAATTGGAAAATGGGTAGAATTGTTGAATTGCATCCAACCAAGGACGGAGTTACTAGAGTAGCTACCATCAAGACATACGTGGGAATGTCGAGCGATCATACGCAAAAATCTGTCTCAAGAAGCCCAGGTGCACAAAATTGAAAGTTATATCGCTGGGTTTCATGGCGGGGGGCATGTTGGGAATTGAAGTTCAGCTGGACATAATTTCGTACTCTGGCGAACCATTGAGAGAGCAAGCAGCAAGCCAATATGGAACACGAGAGTATGCTGTGAGCATGAAAATATCGAATGTCAAATTAACTACTTTAATAGAAAGCTATATAAGCTAATATCTCAGTTCTGAACTATTTACAACACTTAGGATAAATAATGATAGGAAGGAGCTATTCGAAAATTTTGGTGGACCGAGATGGGGTCTAAAAATGGCGGATGTATGCTTCCGTTGTCCCCCGCAACACGTAACATCACATCTACTATATGATCTCTATGACCAATACTGATTGACTGACTGACTCAGTCATCACAAAATCTTTGAAATTGTAAAGCAGACCGACTTGAAACTTGCCAGATATGTTTCTTATACGACGAAGGCATCCGCTATAAGAACGGATTTCTGTAAACTTAATCCTAAACGGGGTAAAGAAAATTTAATATATTTTGATTTTTCTTATAGCTAATATAATCACGTTCAATTTACTTGACTTTGACACACCGATCCGTAGACTGATGAATCATTATCACCATAGAAGTAGGAGTTCCTATTTAAATTATTATCAGTGTCCGTGGCAGACCATTGAATATTATAGATATCCCAGTCTATCCAAATAAACGTTAATAGAGTATAATTTCACATTTTTACACGCCTTTAGCTGTTTCTACTCATTATAAGTATATTTATTAAGTATTGAAACTTTATTCTACGGCTTTTAGCTGTTTCTGCTGGCATAGCCCGCGGATAACAGCTATTTATATGTAGCACAAATTTTCAAACACGTTTTTCTTAGAATCATTGTTGGAGCTTAGGCCACGGTCGTATATACAGGTCTGGGTACTAGAGGCTGTTTCCTATGTGAGAAGTGAGTCCGCCAAGCGACATCTGTTGCATAGTACCAAAAGGGTGGCGCATGAGTCGAGGAATGTTCTCTGGCACGTATACGGCCGTGTTTGAACGATATGGCGGCTAATCCTGACATCCTGACAACATACATCGATCCAAACGCTAGCTGGTGGCTGAGCGAGGGACTACGAGTTTGGCGACATGTAAGAGACTTATGTCAAACATGGAGTTCCCAGACCTGTATATAAGACCGTGGCTTAGGCTTATGTTGCGCTGATATCTTCACTCATATTTCAGAGGTTAATAACATGGGTTCGTAACAGAGGAATGACTATTAATCAGAAGTCGTACTTCCCACCCATATACTTTGTATATTATCCTACCGCCAAGCGAATTAACTTTTGATATACCGAATCCAACTGTTCATCTTGCATCGGCGGTTGTGGCCGAAGATTTTAAGGCGGTCATCGTAGGTTAGTTTCTCAAACTTTTGAAGGGTTAATTTTTTATATATATTTGTTAATATACTTGGTTAGCGGGTTATTTTAAATATCATTGATTCATTGATTATTTTTATACATTTGATTTCACTCGCCTTTGAACACATGTATTATATACAGTAAGGCAGGAGGAACGAACGACTTTGCTTTATAACGTCTCGTCTGAACAGTATTGTGTAGTGTGAATAGAGATCTTTGAATCTCTATGAGTGTGAATATTGTCAATTACAGGTGTTCTGTGGTACTATACAGTTTAGTATTTATGTAAGACTTATTATTCTATGGATATATTTAATTTATTTTATTTCATTTCATAGTCATACCCATAGATAACCACTACCGTAGTAGAGTTCTCTATGGTCATACCGTTCAACTGTTTGTAGTAAATCTAGAGTTGTTCTGTGCAATTTGTGTAGTCAGTAGTTTACTTCACATCTTTGAAAAGTGGTAGCGTCCATTAACTAACTTCCATCCAACTTCCAACAAATAATGAAACAATGGTGAACAAGATATTTATGGATGATTTTATCAATTTTACTCACTTTATTTTATATAGAACTCACGATGTTACAAACAATTCAATAGGTAAGCAGTATATTGTGATTTTTTGTCGGTGTATTAAAGAAATGCTTTTTAATTATAATGCAAATCTTCGAATCTTCGTTCAGTCTAACATCGTGGACTGAATTAGGGGATAGTAGGTACATGTATTAGATTCCAAAATGTAAACCCTATTAATTATTTGCACAATGCTTTAACTTCTCCAACGGGGTGATAGCGATAATACTATTTTAAAAACTGCCCGTTTCGTTTGCCCTGATCGGTTGGGAGCCACTGTCTACCACATGTAAGAAATAAATAGCTTTGTTTTTAATTTTGTCATACCTCATACAAGTCTGGTGATGTGTGTCTGTACTTACTAAAGTACTTCCTTAAAATGATAGTGTATAACACAGCCTACCATCGACAAGAGATATCATTTTAAGAACAAGAATATTTCTAAACATCGGAAAACTATAAAACTCGTAGTGCAGTTTTTCAGGCATGAAAACATAATTTGGTGATTGTATAACCATCTGAGCTTTATAGGGCAAAGTTATCTGGTAGTGACTAGTGAACAATTTAAACAGCAAAATTCAAGAACTTTATTGAGACGATTTTCTTTCTAGGCTTGGTAGGATATGAAGTTGAGGCCTATTTGAAAGTGGCCTCATTCACAATTAAAAATCGGCATATATCCTGAATCTTGTTAGTAACCAGTATAATAGTCAATAGATTCAGTTTTACATCACAATGCAGCTTAATGGAGTGAGTGTTATTATGCAGTCTTACCAATCATGTCAATTCGGAACCCGATTCAAATCCAATCAATCATTTCCAACACTGAGGTAGCTTAAAAAACTATTTACGAAATATGAGTGGTCACGCTAATTTTATAACTGTTGAGTATAAAATAAAAAAAAATTATCCTGTCGAATAAAGTACAAAACTATAACTCTGGCTAGGTATTAACATGTTGAATTATATGTCAAGACTGAATTCATATTAAAATGTATGTTGTGGAGCAACATGTAAATTAAGTAAGTTGCTGACAAAGTTCCGTGGAGTCAGATTCCCCACAATTCGCTTGGGAACAGCAACTAGGATGATGTAACTCCTTTTTTTCTAGAAGGAACCACACAAGGGGTGAGTTTGTCATTCGTCTTCATATTTTAATGTATGGAGTGGAAAGGTATTTTCTGGTGGTTTCTGGCCTGTTTGATTGCTGGTGACATCATGTCTTGACTGGCACGTTTAGTTTTGTAAAAACGCGCAATTCAATATAATAAGGACGACTCCATATAGAGGTAAAGTCTAGATATGGGTTGAATTTGTTGGTATATTCTTTAGTGGCACTTGTTGAATTCCTTGTTGTTCTTTTTCTAATCAGTGTAGTTGGTCCAGGGGTATGTTATGGATAACTAATTCTTGTTTTACTTTAGTAGACAGCTTGGGTACTCGATCGGATGGTAGTAGCAGTGGTTGTTCTGGGATGGTTTCCCCATTATTTGTATATATATTTTTTGGCGTCTGAAAGCTGCAACTGGTGGGTATTTCGATTAAATAGGTGCCCTCATTTGATAACAGTTGATTTGATAATTTGTATTTTCCAGAAATATAGCGATGTAGTTGGGTGGTGGGAATTTTTTCGACAATTTCATTTTTAATCACAACTAGAATTGGTTCACTTGTAGTGGCATTCGTATTTTTCAATTGAAGCAGTTGATAGGTACAGTATGTTTGCTGTGCTTGTTCGACCGGTTGTCCATTGACACAATAATACATGGAGTTCATATTTCTGCATTTAGTGCAGTCAAATATGAGGTCGAAATCCTTGGGAAATGGACCGATTTTGATGGGACAAAGTGCATTCTCTTCGGAATTTTATCATAAACAAAGTCTACCTCGTCTAAAGGTGCACAAAAAATGTGCATTGTTTATAAACAATAAATTAACAATTTAACGTATTTATGAGATTACATAAAAATTCATAAAAAATGATCGGGTTAAGACTATTTTTGGTCAGTGAACATATGAAAATAGTTAAACAAGTAGTTGTATAACCTTCATTTGTTATAAACAATTTATTTATTAACAAATTCGGCCAAAACTACGAGTGTAGGATCGTTTTCGAATAATTTTGGCCTTTTGAGTTCTATTTTGTCGTCAATATAGTCGAATGTATACTCGTCAATTTATTAATTTGTTATAAACAAATTATATTTATTAATAAATATAGGAATTTGATCAGAAAAATGTCGTTTTCAGTCTCTTAAGATTTTATTGTTATTATGTTGTCCTTAAATGCATGGATAAATTTTTGAATTGTTATAAATAAATTATTTATTAATAAATATACGAATTGCGCCAAAATTCCAAGTGTAAAGTGTTTTTAAAATTATTGTATTAATAGTCAAATAAATTATATCAAAAAAAAATAGTATCAAGTCATATGAAAATAACAAATCAATTAATAAGAAAATGCCATGTTCAAGAAAAAAAATAGTTCAATTCAAACGTATCACGAATAATACCCCCTAAGATGAACAAGAATAAAATATTTTTTATTTGTTCGTTTCAAAATAGAGATTTTTCTAGTAACATACATATCTATTTTTTTTTTTTTGATTTAATCTATTAGACTATCAATACGTTAATTTAAAAAACACTTTACACTTGGAATTTTGGCGCAATTCGTATATTTATTAATAAATAATTTATTTATAACAATTCAAAAATGTATCTATGCATTTAAGGACTATAGTACCAATAAAATCGTACTCAAGAGGCCAAAATTAGCTGGAAACGCTTATAAACTGAACATTTTGTTCAAATTCGTATCATTATTAATAAATAATTCATTTATAACAATTAAGTATGCATTTAAAAACCATAATAACAATAAAATCGTACTCGGTCACAATTAGCTGAAAACGACTTTAAACTCGACATTTTGGTCAAATTCGTATATTTATTAACAAATATAATTTGTTTATAACAAATCAATGAATTAGCGGGTATACATTTGACGATATTGACGACAAAATCGAACTCAGAAGGCCAACATTATTCGGGAACGATCCTAAACTCGTAGTTTTGGTCGAATTCGTCTATTTGTTAATAAATAAATTGTTTATAATAAATGTAGTTAATTCAACTACTTGTTCAACTATTTTCATATGTTCACTGATGAAAAATAGTCTTCATTCGATCATTTCTTATGTAATCTCATAAATACTAATTAAATTGTTAATTTATTTTTTATAAACAATGCACAATTTTTGCGCAACTCAAGATGAGGTAGACTTTGTTTCTCATGGAATTCCGAAGAGAATATACTTTGTCCCATCAAAATCGGTCCATTTCCCAAGGATTTCGAGACTTGGCCTATTTTTATACTCATTTGACTAATTCGCTGACTTCATACTGATAGCGGTCACCTTCCACAACCAGATAAGGTTTGGATTTGCATTGGAATAAGGATGGTATTATCATTGATAGGTATAGGAGTAGAGATAAGATAAGTCTCTGGATAAACAATTGGAAAATTAACTTCAAAAACTATTTAATCATTGGAGTGATAAATATTTGTATGTATTTGAAAAGTTATCGCCAAATAACTATTTATTCAGATGGTGATGTTTAAGTAGTTTTTCAATATAAAAATCTTTAATTTTCATATATAAAAATTCTCGGGAAATAGGTCACATTAACACTCTGTTTTAAATTTTCGTCTTTACTTACGTTTCGGTCTCACGACCATCATCAGAAGACTTATTCCAATTCCAATACAAGTCTGAAACCTTTTTCAAGTACCTCATAAATCTTACATCTGGTTCGAGAGTTGATACCAATAAATAACTTCGAACTTCAGTTGTTATTAGACTATACCAACATGCGCTTGTATATTATAAGAATATTACTGAATAGTGGATTCTTGTTACAAAAATACTTTAATATTGACGATACAATTTCGATTATTTGTGGTTCTGTTCGTTTCGACGGCGTGGGCCTTTGTTTTTGATTGAAATTTGTGCGATATGGACGCTTGTGCTATAATTAGTTTTAATAAACCCTTTTTGACATAAGTCTTCTGATGATGGTCGTGAGACCGAGACGTACGTAAAGACGAACATTTAAAACGGAGTGTTAATGTGACCTATTTCCCGAGAATTTTTATATATAATTCATACTGTTTAAGTTTTAGCAATAATTGAAGTATGATATTAACTACACGGCTTGTCTGATCGTAAGCATTTTTAGCCAAGAAATAATTTTGTAGATCACATAGCGTCTAGGTCATAATTGAGTTCGTTAATTTGTGTTCATTGTTTTTCATTTTGTTTAATTAGAGAAAAAGTTCCATTGTAATCTTAGATGATTTTGTTAGTTTATGAAATCTGTTTGTTTAAGGTGAAAGCTATATTATCCTGATTATCTTTTAGATTGGCAATCGCTTACCGTCTTCGGCGTCTAAATTACCGGAGATACTTTTAAAAATCGAACCTAATCCATTTACAAGTCATCTCTTTATTCGTTTGTAGAGTTTAGGGAATTGAATTTTTGTTTAGCAAGATCGAGCTTCAAAAAGATTGAGTTATCTATATTTCTCAGTTCCATAAAATAAAGAATTTTTATTTAGTTATACTTCCTCGAATATTAGGCCAATAATATCTTCGTTTCAACTGAGTTTCCGTTTCAGTAATTCCGCGGTGATTTGTTTTTCTTTCATGACACAATTTAGTAATTTCATTTCGCCAATTTGATTTTACAACGTCCTCTAATATGTCATTACAAAGTATCAGAGTAGATATTCGGATAAAATTTTAAGTACCTACTTTCTTTAGTGCGATAGTATTTTTGGCTCAAAAAATTAGTGCAGAATGATGCCTATCTGATTGCTTATTGAATAAATATTTGTATTCTACCTAGCCTTGCTGATCGACCATCAATCTTAGCAATGAAAAACTGGCAAATGAGTTCTTTCAGTGCACCAATAAATATTTGTAAATACGGATTCATTGACCTCTCTAGAACATCTTAGAAAGCAGGACTATCTCTCCCTTTTCTATAGATATTTCAATTTTTGGTATTCATCAGATAACCTATGTCTTCATAATAGTTACTTCGTGACTATTCCCTTGACAGATGTGTTTATCCGACGCCATTTAAATGAACCAAAAACACGTGATTGGTATAAACTTTCATATGGGTGCATATTCATTTGACATAAATTCAACATATGTGTTTGAATATAGTATATTCAAATTATACCATTTCAATAATAAATTTTCTTTTTATAATTGAGTTGACACCCAGGGATCACTGAATGAGAGTACTGTTCCAACATCAGTCACACGGGAAACTAAGATGTTCTAGTTGAACAATTAATAGTTCCCTCTCACACTTGTAATCATCTGGGAAGTTTGTTGAAAACTAGTTTTTGCATGTTTTTTCTCATTTATTCCTGTTCTCTGAGCGATCGATGTTCAGTTCACTGACAACAAGATAAATATATAATATTCTATCGTTGCACCCTCCACTATGTATGAAATTTTTTCCTTATTGTGAAATTAAACACTTCTATGTTGATATCACTATTATTTGTAACTTCCGTTACTCGATTTTCAGCATTATTACGCCATCTTTAGACGGTATTCAAATAAAATTAAAATCCCACCAAAAAGGTTCTGTAAAAAACTAGCCAAGTCTCGATGGAGCTGCTTGTTTATCTCTAAAAATTAATGAAATCTATACAAAGTCGTGCCAAGTCTAAGGTTCCTTACTGCGATTTATTTATTATTATAGTTAATGTTGTGTGACTTGGTCTTTGAACATTCTTTATACGTAAGTGGGTACAAGTCAATTTTGTTTACACGTAATGTTATCTGTTGTACTGGTATTGGTAATTGGACGCTATTGTCTCATTTTAGGCTGTTGTTGATTGTGCAACACATGCATTCAGCATTGACAATGCTGACTTCTGCTCTCTTGTTTTTGGAGCGTCAAATCGACCACCGATCTAACATAAAATAGACGTACAGACAGACTTCTATCAATGATTAGAAGTCCGTCTGTACTGGAAATAATTTTTTATACTGTTTGTTTCACGCTCGCCTACACATAAGTATTATTGAAATACGCAGCTTTATCAAGCCTACAATTGACTGGTTATTGAATCAACGTTTTCCAAGTGGCAATTTTCCATCGTCAATGGGTAGCGGTTCTGGCGACAGATTGGTGCAATAGTGTCATGGAGCACCTGATTTTGTACCCTTGTGTACCCTTCATCGGCCAAGTCACACAACATTAACTATAATAATAAAGGAATCGCAGTAAGGAACCTTAGACTTGGCACGACTTTGTCCAGATTTCATTACTTTTTAGAGATAAACAAGCAGCTCCATCGAGACTTGGCTAGTTTGGGCATATTGATTTATTTCATTAGATTTTGTTATTTGACACATTTTTTAGTAGTTTTTTTATTATTACAAATCTTCCTTTTCTTTTTTTCCGGTTCTGATTCTTGTACAGTAGCAACAGTTTTTCGTATTGCCCATTCGCGTTCATTATTTATTCTTTTAGACGGTTTAATTTCTGAAAGATCGGCGCGGTATTTACGCCTAAGCCGGTTGTATTCGGTGATCGCTGAAGCTTGAGCTTTTATACTCTTGAAGTCAACATTTATGAGGTGCACCCCATGAAATATTTTTCTGGCATTTTTATTTATATGCGTATTAAAAGCAGAAGGGGAGGCATTCGCCCAGCAATGGGAAGCAATAGGCTAGATTAAATTAGAAGATGTGTCCTACTACGCTGGATTTTTGCAATGACAGTCGATTTTTTTATGTACCAATAGTAGAAGGGGGCATCTCTAATACAGCTGAGACAAGCTGAGGGGTCTTCATCAGATACATCAGACCTTCGATTTTTGACATCAAATGAAGAGGCAAACAAAGTTGAATATTTTTTGTAAAGGCGGTATGTCGATCTTTAATAGTTTGGTTGGGCTCTTGTGTTTTCAAATAAGGGTCACCAGGTACTCCAGATCTTCGATTATCCTAGTTTTTATAGTTTTCCCTTTATGTGGTCATTAAACCCCAACTCTGTACCAAATTTCAGCTCTCTGAGTTTATGGGAAGTACTAGTTCTATTCTGATGATCATTAGTGAGTGAGTGTCATAAATGCGAAACTTTGCTTTCGCTTAACTTCGGAACTAAATGACCTACAGACTTGAAATTTTTTATTTCAAGTATGTGATTTTATAGCTTACTGGATGACGAATTTCTGCGTTCTGGTCTTATCCAGAGGTTCACAAATAGGGGCCTGAAAATGCGGCGAAATGGTTCCAGTATAGGATGGTACGGCAGTGTTTGCTTCGCGCTCGACTTGGCGGGGGAACTGCCGTGCCCCCTAATACGTAACTCCAACTATAAATACTTATCGGTAAGTAGCAAAGGATTACTATGGTCGGTCATTCTTTAACGTTAAGGATTATTACTATGGGATTACATGATGGGTTTTTACATTCTAATAATGATAATTTGCTTGGGAAATGCTAGTATAGAAGCTACTCAGGACAATAATTCGTGGAAAAAAACATTATTTAGCAGTAAATAATGGTGAATAAATCAGATATCTTAGATCATGAAGTGAATATTGTTTTATGTTTGTAAATTTTCAAAGATAAAGTTTTGTTTTGAGCCTTTATCAGCATGTAAAATATGTAAACTGTCTATTTCAGAGTGATTATTGTCGAAAAAATGATCTGCAAATGTGGAACCTGTTTTCGAAACCTTTTATGTTCATTAAACCTAATAGAAAATGAGCGTCGTGTTTGTCTTTGTTATTGAATAAGATATGTCCTAATATGGATTAGAGTGTAAATGCAATGTTTAAGTTATTATGTTTCAAAATGTTTTGTGTTTTTTCAGTAATTTTTCCAAAATAAATTAGACTAACAAGTCGCTTTTCTTCTTGAATTTTAATTTAAAATTTTTGGGTATATACAGGTCGATTAATTTAATTAATATTTGGGATGAATTATAATTATTTACTGGGATTTGTTTAATATTATTTATTTCCTGCTGAACATCTGGTTGGAACATTGGCATTGAAAAAAGCCTATGATCATTGAACGAAAGCCAGCCATTTTATGCGATTTAGGAATAAACGAATTGGGAAGAATAATCATTATTTACTGCAATTTGTTTAATTGTATTTATTTCCTGCTGGAACATTGGTATTGAAAAAAGCCTATGTATCATTGAATGAAGACAGCCAATTTATGTGATGTAGGACTAAACGAATTGGGATGAATAATTATTATTTACTGCGAGTTGTTTAATTGTATTTATTTCCTGCTGAACGTTTGGTATTGAAAAAAGCCTATGTATCATTGAATGAGAGAGCCAATTTATATGATTTAGGACTAAACGAATAATTCCTAAAAATTAAAATTTATGGAGAAAAGAGATTTGTTAATCTTGAGTTACCTATTTTGGAACATCAGAACTTAATATCGCACTTATCTTATTCAATAATAAGGACAAAACATAGACAATTGATAAAGCTGGAGTTTATATACATGTCAAGGATGCGATTCCTTTTATATAGGCCAAAAAGGATGCCCATTTTCTATTAAGTTTAATGAACATAAAAGACGCTTTAGACTTTCGAAAACAGGTTCCAAATTTGTCATTTTTTGATAATAATCGCTCCTTTCCTGAAATAGACAGTTTACATATTTTACATACAGCTGATAAAGGCTTGAGACAAAAATTGCTTTATCTTTGGAGATTTACAAACAAAAACAATATTCACTTCACAATGATCAAACATACCTAATTATTCACCAATATTTACAGCTATTTAATGTATTTACTCCCGAATTATTGTATACTATACTATGTTATTACCAAGCAAATCATCTCGAAGTTCATAAGTGACCGATCACATTAATCATTTGCTACCTAGTATTTATAGTTGTTTATTTTAATTGTATTTGAAAACCGTCATAACGACGAAACTCGAGTAATGGAAATTACAAATAAAAGTGATCTCAAAATAGTAGTGTTTAATTTTACAATACCATATGATTTATTTTTTCTACGACTAAATCGAAATATGTCCATCAAACGATCGTTAATTGAACTATAAACAGCTATATTTTGCACAGAAAATAATACATTATAGCGGACCTGACACGATGTGATTCATATTGCATTTATTGTCTAGCGGCGAACAACCGATGCATTATGAACCATTATGTGTTAGGGTGCGGTCCTTTCTGGCTAGTGAGCGGCGGCTTTGAGAATATGACACTAGCGACAAGATATTTGAATAAATGTCATCAGTATTTCTGTCAAAATGTTTATATTTCATTAGAATATTAAACTTTTATTTGTAATTCGTCGTAGAAAAAGCATAGTATGCTACTCGCACAAAATGGCTATTTTGCACTCGTATGAATTGCAGCACGAACCGAAGGCGAGCATTTGTACAAAATAAGCCACATTTTATGCTTACTGCATACTATTAATTTTCTACGGCAATATCGAAGTATGTCCATTAAAGTATATTTTTCATATTGTATTTGTTGCCTAGCTTTGATGTATTGTGAACCAGTATGTGTTATTTGGCGGTCCAATGTTGTTAGTGCGCGGCTTTCGGAATATGACTAGCGATGCGTACGCGGTGCACAGTCGTGCAAAATGAGCCTCATTTTATGCTTATTGCTTTATATATTATTATTGAATGATGGTTATTTTTTTAGCGAAATTATTGTTTTACCATTATAATATGAACATTTAGGAGGTTTGACTAATTATGTACTCTGTTTTAGTGTCAATTATTTTTGGAACCATATAGAGGTTGACAACTTTACTGATTATGAAATTTGAAAATGATGAAGAAAATGTCTTGCTAAGATATAGCAAGAAATATATGGTTTGAAGTGATAACAAACTGTGATAATACATCTGCAGACTCGGTATTGCTTATGCTATTAATTGGATGAGGGAACAGGCATGTCTTGAAGAGTGATGGAACCCAGAACGTTTTTGTTACACCATGCTTTTATTTCTTCGGGATCAGACCCTTTTAGGGCTCAGCTGACATTATTCAATCTAAATTCAGAACCCACCATGTTCTTATAGACCAGTAGAAGACATAAATGGTTTTGATTCGGAAGATTCCTTCTGAAACATGATAGTTCTGTTATATTCAATAATAGGGATCGACCGATACCGATATTTATATCGGCCTATCGGTGATATCGGCCTCATTGGCCGATTATCGTATCGGCCGATATCAAAAACCGATAGACCGATATATTTTTTTATTGGGAAAAAAAATCAATTTGAAAAATGAATGAAAAAAATACACTTCCATCAAAAATATATCTTTATTGCCAATAAAAAGTATGTAACGTAAAATCAACTAAATTCTTTGACTAGTAATTAAAAATTAATAAAATAAAACCCTATGCGGATTGCAACTATAAGGTAAAATTATTTCACCTTACTAAAATACAAAAATAACTGATTAATACTGATAATTTAGTTTTGGTAGGTTGTGATGCAAAAACAATAAGCTTTCTGCCCTATCAGGAGTTAGCCTGCTACGTTTTGCATCATAAATATTACCAGCTTCAGAGAAAACTTGTTCGCTGGGGACACTTCCAGCTGGTGCAGACAGGTATATGGCAGCCTGCGGAAAAAGATTGGGAAATCTTAATTTATTGTCGTTCCACCACTGAACGGGATTTTTATTTCTGGAAATTATTGGATGACTTTGATATAATTTAATTTCATCATCCAGTACCTCAACAAAAGCAGACCTTTGTTTTCGTTTTCGCTTCGAACTTCCTGATGTGCCTTCACCAGCAAAATGTTCGTAAGATTCCCAAAATAAATCATGCACAGACTTTGATGCACCTGAATCCCTTTCCATAGCTAGCAATTTTACTAGTGGCATATTGTCCTCCCCATCACTTTCACCATCCGTAATAGTTTCGATTATGCCGCTGCCTCCCTCTTGAACAGTAATTTTTCTTTTTAATATTTCATAGATTGGTCCGCCTTCATTGTCAAAAAAACTGTTCTTGAAACGTGGATCCAACAACGTGGCCAGCGTAAAACTTTCTTCAGTAAAAATATGGTTGAATCGTTTTTCCAAGTTTTTTTGTAGATCACTCCTCAATGTGTCTACACCAGAAAATATGGCACTTTTTGAACGGTTGCTCAAGTACGAATCTAATGTTTTAACTAGGGGTATCACCTCTGATATGCAACACTCCCTGTTACTTGAGAGTTTAGTTATTTCCTCAAAGGGTTGTAAAAGGTTGATAAGCTTTTGAACCAAATCCCATTGGTGGAATGTTAGGTCTGTCAAATCTGGATTATCCAAGATATAAATACTGATAACCTTTTTTTGTTCTAGTAATCGTTCCAGCATGTAATAAGTTGAGTTCCATCTGGTTTGTATATCTTGGATAAGTTTTTTTGTTGGGACATTCATTTGTTCTTGTAGCTTTTTGAGTTTATCACAAGCAGTTGCAGAGTGATTGAAATGAGTCACAATTCTCCTTGCTTTGGCAATAACATCTATTACTGCCCTTTGGCAATCAATGGAGTCTTTTATTGTTAATTGTAAAGTGTGAACAAAACAACCCTGATATTTCATTATAGCGCCGACGATCCCTTTTTTCATATTGGAGGCGTTATCTGCCAACAAGAGGTGAATTTGGCTTTTTTTCAATTTCCATTGGTCTAATAGATCTTGAAGCATCTCAGATATGGTGTCACCTGTATGGGTGCCTGGAAAACCTCTACAAGCTAGAACAAATGACTCTCGGTGAGTAGATACATTTTTATTCCAAAAATGAGCCGTCAATGATATAAAAGAACAATTGTTGTGTTGTCAAGTCCATATATCTGGTGACATTTTTCCGATCATCTCATCATCTGTTATTTTCTGTACACGAGATTTGCACTTTTGAAAAATGTCTGGCACTACAGTTTAACGGAAATATTTGTCTGATGGTATGGAATATAAACGAAATCCTTTTTTTAATAAGCGTGTAAAACCAGTATCCGAACAAATGGAAAATGGTTGATTGTCGGTAGCTATCATTTCACCAATTAATTTATGAATTTCCTTAGCCTTTTCTGAATTTATATCCCATTGTCGAATATTTTCAAATGCAGTTTTAATACTTATTTGTGGTTTTTGTTGACGAAGTTGAATTCTGATATTAGACTGATTCGATGTAGATGGGGCACAATTTCCAGTTTCTAGGCTCTCAACTTTACCTAAAAAGGTAGTGAAAAGATTTACATACACATTTTTTATTTTTACAAGTTTTTGCTACATACCTGAATCAGTTATCTGACTATATTCTACTGGGTGGTTTTTCAACAGATGGTATTTCATATTAGAAGTGTTGGCAGTTTTTCCTTTGCCACCCAATGAAACAGATTTTTGGCAGATTTTGCAAATTGCACTTTCGTTTTTCTCATCGTTTCTCAATATTTTTTCAAAATATTGCCATAAAGGGCTTGTTTTTGGCATTTTGATTTTGTCACAACATACAATAATAATAAATAATTCCACCGCTCAGTTTACTTCTTACTTCAAACAAACATAATATACTTTAAAAATAGTTAAACAGGAAACACTTTGGCCTCTACTTTATTCTATACTTCGAACACAACTAAAATAAGGCACAACTTAAAATTATCATGAAACGACAGAAGACAAATACAAGTTAGGACCTGCAGGAACGTCCGACGACGCACACTGGTCGAAATCACTTAATTCATGGCATTGATGTTAGTTAGCAAACCTAAAGATCCAATATGGATAAAATATATTATTGCCACTTAACCAAATACCAGAACTAGAAAAATTTTATGTTAGAGACTAAATATAATATACAGGGCGAAGCTATTTGTCGAATATTATGTATTTTTCATACAAACATTATTGTAAAACGGAATCTTCATTTAAATTGCTTAAACATTTTAACACTAATAACTAATGAAACACACAAAAGCAAAATTTACTGGTTTGATTAAATATACAAGGTGAACAAACATAATTAAAACTAAAGAATGGAAAAATTGGCTCAAAAATGTTATGTTAGTTAAATACCTTTAAATACAGTCTAGTTAAATACAAATACTCAATAAATCAAGTATAACCTATTTTTTTAAAACTATAACTAGATGTTTAGATTTAAAAAACATATGCATTCAGCCAACAGCAGCAACTTTCAAGTAAACATTATCATCATCAGTGTTATTAAACTTTAAAACTAAGTTTACATTGTCGTTTGTAACTCCAAATTAAGAGAAACCTTCACAATCAAAAGAACTATCACATTCGGTAAAATTGTCACCTCGTGAAAAAATTCCCAAATTTTATAATACTTATTACATAATACTTATTTAATAATCACTAAAATTATTTCCTAAAAACGCTTTAAACCAAGTTAGATTATCAAAAATAAGTTTTATTCGTCATCTTCATCAGAAGAACTTTCGTTTTCAATAAAATTTTGTTCAATGAATTCTACATTTGGAGATTTTAACAAATTAATAGATTCAGGGAACAAAGATTTCCTATTTTTGGAAGGTGTTTTTCTAAAACTTGAAATAATAGGGTCTGAGGAAACCAGAAGGCGCAGAAAAATGTCTGTTAAATTATCTTTTCTCGATGTTTTTCGTGAAAAATAACATCTAAATTTTTTTATGTCTTTATTTCTCGCCTCCTGAGCTTCCTCAGATAACTGACCTATAGGCACCAAAAAAGAGTTTATTACTTCTGAGCTATGAATGAGGATTCGATGTACGGATGTTGGCATCGGATACCACGGATACAAGGAACAAAATAAATTTGCTGTTTCTACACAATATTCTTTAAATTTTTTTACATCAATGTCATATCCAGATGATAAAGTTTGTAAGATTATATGAAATTGAAACATTAAATTATAGTTAACCTGTAGAATATCGGCAACCACAGCAGAATTTTCAAAAAATTTTCTGGCTGTGTTGCCATCGTTTGAAGATCCAAAGCCATGTTTCGGTTTATCTACAATTAATCCTAATTTTAAATGCAACTGTTCCCGGATAAATTTTTTTCGGTCTGCTACTTTTGCCTTATCTTCCGTTTGTCTGACTTGCCACTTTTTAATTTCGATTTTGTACGACAAATGTAACAAACATTCAAAAAACCTTATCCAGGCATGCAAAGTTGATAACCCGAATTTCAAATAAGACGTATTTAAAACTGGTCTTTTTAAAACAATTTCAATATTATTAAAGTCTTTAGAAGTGGCTCCGCATAAAAAACATTTTTGGGTGGAATTGTTTTCTGCTAGAGCATTTCCCACTTTAACGTCGATCATAGTTAAGTACATTTCAAAATTAATTTCTATTTTTATGTAACAAGAAAAACCTACAAAAGGCACAAGATTATCGATTTGGAGATCTAAATTCTGTTTTTCCTGCAAAGTAAGTGTAGTAGTTTCTTTCGAAAAATGTACTTTAATAGGACGACAAAATCGGGTTGAGGCTGGCCGTGAATTCTGCCAGACTAAAGCATTATCTTCATTATTGACAAGCCTTATGGGTACAAAAGACGTAAAAAATATGCTAGCATCGGATGTCAAGCTGTCTTGAAATCTTTGTTTATACTCTGACTGACCAGAGGTTCCGTCAAACCCATACTTACACAACAAAGTTAATTTAATTTTGTTCTTCGATTTTGCTACACATTTTATTACATCTTTTTGCACTTCTATTAGTCGCTCACAGGTGTGGTTTAGCAAGGATTGTAATGGTACACTAGCCCGTTCTTCTGTTATGAAAATATCTTTGGGGTAACACCTTTTTTTGGCACACAAGACCTCATCGTACGAGGGATAAATGTCACAATTTTTAGATTTTGCTTGACTTCGAATAAATTTGTATTGAAATTTCGTGAGCTGTGCATCTACAACTAACGAAAGCGCTTCATCTCCGTTTAGTTTATTGTATTTTGTTTTAATTAGTGCTTGGAAGTATTCTTTAGCTTTATTTGGTTCTTCATGTATTTTCACGATCATTTTAGATGCATGTATCTGACCCTGGGCACGAAGTTGCATCTGGAGCGAATACGCAAGTTCTTGCGGAGTTGTAGAATGTCGCAATTTTTGAGTTCTTAATCTTTTGGTTCTTTCAGCGCAATTGTCGAAGCTTAAAACTTTACGACCCACATTTGTTTTCTTCTTTAAAAATTGACATTTTGCATTAAGCCATTTTGCATTATTAGCAGAGAAGAACCTTTCTTTTTTCCGATTTGAAGCTTCCCATTTCTTTCTAAAGTTGCTCATGAATCTTGAAAGAGTTTTTTTTGAGTTACAATCAAAGCCAGTGCTTTTCAAAATATCTTTTTGTAGTTGGTTGTATTTTGCATCAAAGTTTTTCTGAGAAGTCTTTATAAACATTTCACTTAGTTGCCTATTGCTCAAAACTATAGTTTCGTCATTATCTATAAAAAAAAATTGTCTTAGCCTAAGTTAAACTTTTCAAATAAGAAGTATTAAAAGATCTGAACTATCCTCGATTTTTTTTTAATAATAAATTATAAATTAATAACTAAATTGAAATTTAAACTTAATGTAAAAAATATGGTATTGACAACGGATATTTAACAGTTTTGGCGCATGCTATTTGAAAGTTTACGAAAAATGTTTAACTTTTACGATTATTTTTTTAGGGATACATTTAAAAAGTAATTATTCACCCTGTATCTATCTCCTGATTTTAAAAAAGTTGCCGTTTTTAGACATTTAAGTTATATAAGAACCTTTATCTGCCTAATATGCTTACTCAACACTTTTTTCCGCAGATAAATAAAGTACTTTCAACAAAACACGGTTTCAATTATTTTTTTTATCAGTTACTCCTCCATTTTAATGTTTTTTTTTTGTAAAATGGCGCAAACATGCGCAGTGTTTTATTTAATATCTTTTAAGATAAATAAATAAGATTGTCAAAAAGGATATTCAACAAGCTGGGCAATGAGCGGAACTTATTGAAATGTTTAATTAAAATACGATTTTTTCAGTAAAATAACAAAAAGCATGCATTATTATAGTTTTAATTTTTTTGCCTGCTTAAAGAATGTGATAAATCAATAATTTCAAATTATTTTATAAAAGCATACCTGTAGAATGTGTTTCCATGTTTTACAAAATGGTTCTACTAATTAATGATAGAGTTTGACATAAAGCAAATGATCAGAAATTTATTACACAACGACAACAAGAATAAATTTCATCGAACTTGACAACCTACTGCTGATCTTTGGCATATTATAAACACAAGTGATAAGTGTCAAAATCACAGCCAACTATTTGTTGAAACCGTGAAATATTATAGGGTAAATTTAGTTTAATTTGTTTGTGTTTTTTTAGTTGCAATAAATGCCATGAATTAAGTGATTTCGACCACTGTGCGACGGTAGCGCAACACGTGCATTCAGCAATACGGAGAAATTTCCAAGCGAGACAGTACAGTTCTACCAAAATATCTGAAAGAATTAGGAAGGAATATTTTTTGGAAAATTCTGATTTCAAAATGATAAAGGACGAAATGGAAGTATTGCTGGAGCTGAAATGAACTAAAGTTCTACCCACATAGCTGAATATGTGAAATTCTCATTAAATGCGTGAACGCTCATATTGAGTGCCTTATCACTGGATATATTACGACGGATGCGAATTATGGACGTACATGTTTTTACGGTTTCAGCTATGTTAGTACAACTGTACGAACCACAATGGAAAAAAATTAACGGCCGATAGACCGATATATCGGTATATCGGTATTTGAAATATCGGTATCGGCCGATTATCGGTATCGGCCAAAATTTCTATATCGGTCGATCCCTATTCAATAACCGACTTATTTTTTTTAGCACAGGTTCTATCTTTGTGAATCTGAACGACTGATGATCTTTTATTATCTTTCAGATTATATATCTCTTTCACAGTCTGACTTGAAGAATTTTTTGGAAAGATCACAACTTGGATATCTTGGAAAATCTTCTGGCTTGTCTAAAAAAACGGAAGAAAAGAGGTTCCGAACAAAAATACAGAAAGAAGTCTTGTTAAAATTTGTTTCTTTACTTTTTCCCAGGTTTTAGCTTGCTGGCACTTTTTATTACCTCACCTTTTCGGACTTTTAATTCAGTGTTGAATATACTCCAGAAAACTAAATAAACTTCTTAAAAATACTTTTTAACATTTCAAGTTCGAAAATCCCTGATACCAGTGACACCAGTATGCAATGAAGAACAGGGCATTGCCACATGATGATCTTTATTACTCTCATGGTGAAGGATAGTACCAAAGAATGTACAGAATTTGAATGGTTATATATTGCCTATTTCATATTCATAATTCTCTTAGTGGAGTGTTGGGAACTACCCCAAATACAATAATAATTTATTGTAGAAACTTCAGCAGAGACCTTATAATATTTCCAATAGCAACAGTTCTGCATCGTAATGTGAAATAATATGAATGAACAATTTTATTCGACATGTTTTTCCTATTATCTTTATTACTCTTATGGTAAAGGATAGTACCAAAGAATGTACAGAATTTGAATGGTCATATATTTCCTATTTCATATTCATTATTCTCTTACTTATTGGGAACTACCCCAACTGCAATAATAATTTATTGTAGAAGCTTCATCTATGGTATTTCCAATAGCAACAGGTCTGCATCATAATGTGAAATAATATGAATGAATAATTTTATTCGATATTTTTTCCTATTATCTTTATTACTCTCCTGGTGAAGGATAGTACCAAAGGATGTACAGAATTTGAAAGGTTATATATTGCCTATTTCATATTCATTATTCTCTTAGTGAAGTGTTGGGAACTACCCCAAATGCAATAATAATTTATTGTAGAAGCTGCAGCAGAGACATAATCTATGATATTTCCAATAGCAACAGTTCTGCATCGTAATGTGAAATAATGTGAATGAATAATTTTATTCGATATGTTTTTCCTATTATTACTCTCATGGTGAAGGATAGTACCAAAAAATGTACAGAATTTGAATGTTTATATATTGCCTATTTCATATTCATTATTCTCTTAGTGAAGTGTTGGGAACTACCCCAAATGCAATAATAATTTATTGTAGAAGCTTCAGCAGAGACATAATCTATGATATTTCCAATAGCAACAGTTCTGCATCGTAATCTGAAATAATATGAATGACTAAATTCTATTCAACATGTTTTTCCTATTATCTTTATTACTCTCATGGTGAAGGATAGTACCAAAGAATGTACAGAATTTGAATGGTCATATATTTCCTATTTTATATTCATAATTCTCTTAGTGAAGTGTACCCCGAATGCAATAATAATTTATTGTAGAAGCTTCAGCAGAGACATTATCTATGATATTTCCAATAGCAATAGTTCTGCATCGTAATGTGAAATAATATGAATGAATTATTTTATTCGATATGTTTTTCCTATCATCTTTATTACTCTCATGTTGAAGGATAGTACCAAAGAATGTACAGAATTTGAATGGTTAGGTTATATATTGCCTATTTCATATTCATAATTCTCTTAGTGAAGTGTTGGGAACTACCCCAAATGCAATAATAATTTATTGTAGAAGCTTCAGCAGAGACATTATCTATGATATTTCCAATAGCAATAGTTCTGCATCGTAATGTGAAATAATATGAATGAATTATTTTATTCGATATGTTTTTCCTATCATCTTTATTACTCTCATGTTGAAGGATAGTACCAAAGAATGTACAGAATTTGAATGGTTAGGTTATATATTGCCTATTTCATATTCATTATTCTCTTAGTGAAGTGTTGGGAACTACCCCAAATGCAATAATAATTTATTGTAGAAGCTGCAGCAGAGACATAATCTATGATATTTCCAATAGCAACAGTTCTGCATCGTAATGTGAAAAAATGTGAATGAATAATTTTATTCGATATGTTTTTCCTATTATTACTCTCATGGTGAAGGATAGTACCAAAAAATGTACAGAATTTGAATGTTTATATATTGCCTATTTCGTATTCATTATTCTCTTAGTGAAGTGTTGGGAACTACCCCAAATGCAATGATAATTTATTGTAGAAGCTTCAGCAGAGACATAATCTATGATATTTCCAATAGCAACAGTTCTGCATCGTAATCTGAAATAATATGAATGACTAACTTCTATTCAACATGTTTTTCCTATTATCTTTATTACTCTCATGGTGAAGGATAGTACCAAAGAATGTACAGAATTTGAAAGGTTATATATTGCCTATTTCATATTCATTATTCTCTTAGTGAAGTGTTGGGAACTACCCCAAATGCAATAATAATTCATTGTAGAAGCTGCAGCAGAGACATAATCTATGATATTTCCAATAGCAACAGTTCTGCATCGTAATGTGAAATAATGTGAATGAATAATTTTATTCGATATGTTTTTCCTATTATTACTCTCATGGTGAAGGATAGTACCAAAAAATGTACAGAATTTGAATGTTTATATATTGCCTATTTCATATTCATTATTCTCTTAGTGAAGTGTTGGGAACTACCCCAAATGCAATAATAATTTATTGTAGAAGCTGCAGCAGAGACATAATCTATGATATTTCCAATAGCAACAGTTCTGCATCGTAATGTGAAATAATGTGAATGAATAATTTTATTCGATATGTTTTTCCTATTATTACTCTCATGGTGAAGGATAGTACCAAAAAATGTACAGAATTTGAATGTTTATATATTGCCTATTTCATATTCATTATTCTCTTAGTGAAGTGTTGGGAACTACCCCAAATGCAATAATAATTTATTGTAGAAGCTTCAGCAGAGACATAATCTACGATATTTCCAATAGCAACAGTTCTGCATCGTAATCTGAAATAATATGAATGACTAAATTCTATTCAACATGTTTTTCCTATTATCTTTATTACTCTCATGGTGAAGGATAGTACCAAAGAATGTACAGAATTTGAATGTTTATATATTGCCTATTTCATATTCATTATTCTCTTAGTGAAGTGTTGGGAACTACCCCAAATGCAATAATAATTTATTGTAGAAGCTTCAGCAGAGACATAATCTATGATATTTCCAATAGCAACAGTTCTGCATCGTAATCTGAAATAATATGAATGACTAAATTCTATTCAACATGTTTTTCCTATTATCTTTATTACTCTCATGGTGAAGGATAGTACCAAAGAATGTACAGAATTTGAATGGTCATATATTTCCTATTTTATATTCATAATTCTCTTAGTGAAGTGTACCCCGAATGCAATAATAATTTATTGTAGAAGCTTCAGCAGAGACATTATCTATGATATTTCCAATAGCAATAGTTCTGCATCGTAATGTGAAATAATATGAATGAATTATTTTATTCGATATGTTTTTCCTATCATCTTTATTACTCTCATGTTGAAGGATAGTACCAAAGAATGTACAGAATTTGAATGGTTAGGTTATATATTGCCTATTTCATATTCATAATTCTCTTAGTGAAGTGTTGGGAACTACCCCAAATGCAATAATAATTTATTGTAGAAGCTTCAGCAGAGACATTATCTATGATATTTCCAATAGCAATAGTTCTGCATCGTAATGTGAAATAATATGAATGAATTATTTTATTCGATATGTTTTTCCTATCATCTTTATTACTCTCATGTTGAAGGATAGTACCAAAGAATGTACAGAATTTGAATGGTTAGGTTATATATTGCCTATTTCATATTCATAATTCTCTTAGTGAAGTGTTGGGAACTACCCTAAATGCAATAATAATTTATTGTAGAAGCTGCAGCAGAGACATAATCTATGATATTTCCAATAGCAACAGTTCTGCATCGTAATGTGAAATAATGTGAATGAATAATTTTATTCGATATGTTTTTCCTATTATTACTCTCATGGTGAAGGATAGTACCAAAAAATGTACAGAATTTGAATGTTTATATATTGCCTATTTCATATTCATTATTCTCTTAGTGAAGTGTTGGGAACTACCCCAAATGCAATAATAATTTATTGTAGAAGCTTCAGCAGAGACATAATCTATGATATTTCCAATAGCAACAGTTCTGCATCGTAATGTGAAATAATGTGAATGAATAATTTTATTCGATATGTTTTTCCTATTATTACTCTCATGGTGAAGGATAGTACCAAAAAATGTACAGAATTTGAATGTTTATATATTGCCTATTTCATATTCATTATTCTCTTAGTGAAGTGTTGGGAACTACCCCAAATGCAATAATAATTTATTGTAGAAGCTTCAGCAGAGACATTATCCATGATATTTCCAATAGCAATAGTTCTGCATCGTAATGTGAAATAATATGAATGAATTATTTTATTCGATATGTTTTTCCTATCATCTTTATTACTCTCATGTTGAAGGATAGTACCAAAGAATGTACAGAATTTGAATGGTTAGGTTATATATTGCCTATTTCATATTCATTATTCTCTTAGTGAAGTGTTGGGAACTACCCCAAATGCAATAATAATTTATTGTAGAAGCTTCAGCAGAGACATAATCTATGATATTTCCAATAGCAACAGTTCTGCATCGTAATCTGAAATAATATGAATGACTAAATTCTATTCAACATGTTTTTCCTATTATCTTTATTACTCTCATGGTGAAGGATAGTACCAAAGAATGTACAGAATTTGAATGGTCATATATTTCCTATTTTATATTCATAATTCTCTTAGTGAAGTGTACCCCGAATGCAATAATAATTTATTGTAGAAGCTTCAGCAGAGACATTATCTATGATATTTCCAATAGCAATAGTTCTGCATCGTAATGTGAAATAATATGAATGAATTATTTTATTCGATATGTTTTTCCCATCATCTTTATTACTCTCATGTTGAAGGATAGTACCAAAGAATGTACAGAATTTGAATGGTTAGGTTATATATTGCCTATTTCATATTCATAATTCTCTTAGTGAAGTGTTGGGAACTACCCCAAATGCAATAATAATTTATTGTAGAAGCTTCAGCAGAGACATTATCTATGATATTTCCAATAGCAATAGTTCTGCATCGTAATGTGAAATAATATGAATGAATTATTTTATTCGATATGTTTTTCCTATCATCTTTATTACTCTCATGTTGAAGGATAGTACCAAAGAATGTACAGAATTTGAATGGTTAGGTTATATATTGCCTATTTCATATTCATAATTCTCTTAGTGAAGTGTTGGGAACTACCCTAAATGCAATAATAATTTATTGTAGAAACTTCAGCAGAGACCTTATAATATTTCCAATAGCAACAGTTCTGCATCGTAATCTGGAATAATATGAATGAATAAATTTTATTCAACATGTTTTTCCTATTATCTTTATTACTCTCATGGTGAAGGATAGTACCTAAGAATGTACAGAATTTGAATGGTTATATATTTCCTATTTCATATTCATAATTCTCTTAGTGAAGTGTTGGGAACTACCCCAAATGCAATAATAATTTATTGTAGAAGCTTCAGCAGAGACATAATCTATGATATTTCCAATAGCAACAGTTCTGCATCGTAATGTGAAATAATGTGAATGAATAATTTTATTCGATATGTTTTTCCTATTATTACTCTCATGGTGAAGGATAGTACCAAAAAATGTACAGAATTTGAATGTTTATATATTGCCTATTTCATATTCATTATTCTCTTAGTGAAGTGTTGGGAACTACCCCAAATGCAATAATAATTTATTGTAGAAGCTTCAGCAGAGACATAATCTATGATATTTCCAATAGCAACAGTTCTGCATCGTAATCTGAAATAATGTGAATGAATAAATTTTATTCAACATGTTTTTCCTATTATCTTTATTACTCTCATGGTGAAGGATAGTACCAAAGAATGTACAGAATTTGAATGGTTAGGTTATGTATTTCCTATTTCATATTCATAATTCTCTTAGTGAAGTGTTGGGAACTACCCCAAATGCAATAATAATTTATTGTAGAAGCTTCAGCAGAGACATTATCTATGATATTTCCAATAGCAATAGTTCTGCATCGTAATGTGAAATAATATGAATGAATAATTTTATTCGATATGTTTTTCCTATTATCTTTATTACTCTAATGGTGAAGGATAGTATCAAAGAATGTACAGAATTTGAATGGTTATATATTGCCTATTTCATATTCATAATTCTCTTAGTGGAGTGTTGGGAACTACCCCAAATGCAATAATAATTTATTGTAGAAACTTCAGCAGAGACCTTATAATATTCCCAATAGCAACAGTTCTGCATCGTAATGTGAAATAATATGAATGAATAATTTTATTCGATATGTTCTTCCTATTATCTTTATTACTCTCATGGTGAAGGATAGTATCAAAGAATGTACAGAATTTGAATGGTTATATATTTCCTATTTCATATTCATTATTCTCTTAGTGAAGTGTTGGGAACTACCCCAAATGCAATAATAATTTATTGTAGAAACTTCAGCAGAGACATTATGATATTTCCAATAGCAACAGTTCTGCATCGTAATGTGAAATAATATGAATGAATAATTTTATTCGATATGTTTTTCCTATTATCTTTATTACTCTCATGGTGAAGGATAGTACCAAAAAATGTACAGAATTTGAATGTTTATATATTGCCTATTTCATATTCATTATTCTCTTAGTGAAGTGTTGGGAATTACCCCAAATGCAATAATAATTTATTGTAGAAGCTTCAGCAGGGACATTACCTATGGTATTTCCAATAGCAACAGTTCTGCATCGTAATGTGAAGTAATATGAATGAATAATTTTATTCGACATGTTTTTCCTATTATCTTTATTACTCTTATGGTAAAGGATAGTACCAAAGAATGTACAGAATTTGAATGGTCATATATTTCCTATTTCATATTCATTATTCTCTTAGTTATTGGGAACTACCCCAACTGCAATAATAATTTATTGTAGAAGCTGCAGTAGACATATATGGCATGTTCGTGGGCAGTGGGTTCCTGGTTACATGACGACAATAGAGGAATTACTTAAGTCAAGCCTGTCGCAGCACCTCGGCCTTGGAGCTCTCGTCCCCTAGGTCCCAGTCCACCAACGCGACTAGGTCACGTATGACTTCGAGAAATGCCTGTTGGTAGGGGTGATCATCTCGAGCAGTTACAATATTGTCATGGTTCACAGAGTCATCGGCCATGTTGATTTCATCCCAGTACTTTTGAACCATCTGTCGGTACTTGGGCTGGCGCCTTTTCTCCTTGATGGCTTTATGGGTATTAGTGGTTAGTTGTATATATACCTAACCTATATTAGTGGGAGTAATGATATGATATTATAATAAACAGTAGAGAATGAGTAAAAAATAAAAATAAAAATAAGAATAAAAAATAAGAATAATAATAATATATATGATTTTATTCAATCAAATATCAACCTAAACCTATACTCATATATAATACATGAGAAAACTAAACTTAATATTAATGATTAATAATGTATATTAGTAATATATTTCTGAAAACTTAAGTGCAGCATCCATAACAGGAGGTTTAACTGTCAACTTTCCTGCTACTGTGCTGAATACAGTATCCATAATGTCTGTACAGAAAGTGAATTTAATTTCATCTGTCAGTAATGTAGAATTTCCGGCTGCTTCTACATAAACCTTTGCTTTGTCAGCAGCTGTCTTCAGATCAAATTTTTCTTTTGGAGTGAGTATCTGGGTCTCATATGCTGTATATAGATTGATAGCATCAAGTACATGACTTCTATCATCGGGATTTGAGAAATACTCCTTAGACGGGATCACTGATGCAGCTAAATTGATCATTAAAACAACCGGAAAGTCTGCAACCACACGATGCATGGAAGCTACTGGGTACGGTCTAATTAATTTAGTCGGTCCTAGTTTTTTCATAATGGCCAAAGTAGTGGTTGGCATTATGCATGCAAGCCTAGGCAGAGTTAATATTCCTTTTTTAGGCTGGCGTGACACTTTTAAAGCTCTGAGTGCCTTACTAATGATAGCCAAAGGAGCTTTCAATGTATTCGCATCTGTTATCTTGTCAATATTTGATCCTCTTGATAGGAACACAGATAAGCAGATGGAAGTATACTTTTCTAAATCCTTACGAGGAAGGTTTAGATTATCTAAGAACTCAATAATGGCCGCCGCATTGAAACCCTGAAATGCGATATCCTCTGGGCTAATGAAGGTTGACACATTGTTAGCAAAAGATTCTATTGCTACAACCTGCTCTAGGTCATGCAGAAGAGCTGAGAAGTTACCTTTATTAGCTATTGAGAGAAGTAACTTAAATGAATTGGAAATGATGTATTTGATGATTTGAGTATGCTTAGTATTGGGAGTCTTTGTGTCAGAACAACAACTGTTATTATATATCCAGTCCTTGGCCAAATTATCAGACTCGCTTCCGAAATTAAGTTTTTTTGTTGATTTTAATATTATTATTAACATGATAATGGTGCAAATGTTAGTAATAAACAGTTGTTGTGTTGCAAAATATTTAATAAAGAAAATGTGAACAAGTATGAATTGGAAAAGTAATAAATTAATATTTTGTTAAGCCGCCCTTTGCAGCAATTAGAGCAGCAACTCTTCGTGGCATACTCTCAAAACAGTTTAAAGCAATTTCTTTCAACTTTTCGTTATGGCTCCAATGATGGATAATTCTTTCTATTAGTTGAACCTTTGTAGTTATGTTTTCTTTGGCCAGTTCCCTTTTCAAACACGTTCTCTATTGGATTCATGTCTGGGGAGTTTCCCAGCCGAGGCAAAAGTGGTATAGATATCTCTTCTAAGAATTTTTTGATCGATTTTGCAGTATGTCAAGGTGCTCCATCCTGCATGAACTTTTTTTACCATTCTCGAACCATTCTTCCATCTGTGGAAGCAAACTTTCTTATATTGGTCTTGCCCTCGACCACATACAAACGTCCTAGGCACTTTCCATTTATTACAGACCACATCATGACAGACACAGTTTTAATGACACAGTCAAGATGATATTTTCCGTTTTTGCGACGGCTAACAAACTGTGCCTTAACATCCAGGATTTGAAAAGTTGATTCATCGCTGGAGAAAGTCTGTAGAAGAGCAAAAACAGTAAAAAAAAAACTAGAAGATTTCAAGCAACTTACTATTCTCCAGTCATCAACAATTAAATCTTTATGAGCATTAGCCCAATTTAGCCTCTTCTTTACCATTGCGGGTGTCAATCTTGGCTTTCTTACGGGTCTACGGCATTTGAAACCAAGATCATACCTGCTGAGTACAGCCATAAAAGAATTTAATATGCTATTAGTCAATCCTTACTCTACAAAAGTGTTGAGGTTTGCATAAACTAACACGTGATATTTTAATGCAAAACCAAAAGAACTCAAATTTTATAAGTGAGTCTAATAATCTGGCCAGGGACTGTATATTATGGGATCGTTGCACCGAGACTCCTCTTCCGTCCAGCGGGCACGTTTGCGTTCAGTAACAATACCCGCATTATGAATTTCTTTGTGAGCTCTGTTCATATGCACTCGTAAACCTGTCTCAGTAGTGAAGCATCTATTGCAGTATTCGCATTCAAACTCAACGTGATCCGGCTCGGGTTGTTCGTCCGAATCCGAAGTAACTAATATTGGGGACTCCCCCGTTGACGAGCCCTTGTATTTCTATTAATTTTATCGTTACCAATATAATTTGAGGGTCCACGAGCTGGGAACCCCTGGACCCCGAAGTGGTGTCTGAGTTTAGCCCATCATAGAGACACCCAGATACGAAGGACACAATCAACATCTGCCTTCGCCCTCGGGAGATACTAGGGCATTTCGAATAAGTGAAACTTTGTATTTGGGTACTACTGTGGTTCTTACCGGCAGATTTGACGAGGACATATATGAAACCGCAACTATGATTTACGATGATCATACGAGACTCCCACACACCAACTCTCACAAACTGAGCTGGGATTGAGGAAATGATAAAAATTAAATTCATGCACTCTCCGTTAAAAGAGTCATAGTTACCCCCGCTAAAGAAAAAATGAATGCTGACTAAACCCTTTTTTTTTGCCTCTGCCCGTGCCCCCGGGTGTGCCGGATTCCTACCGACTAAAACCCCTCCTCCGTGAGGTTGGTTCTCCATCCTAAGGGGAGTCCCACTGCACTGCGGTCATTATAGTCCTATTGTGCCCTCACATGTTTCTACCTCCTCATCAGTCCGGTGTATTCTATGAATTTCAGTAGCCTGATGTAGGGGATACTTTTGATTTCCTCGGGTGTAGTTTTATCGTTTCTGAGGTATGTCCGACGACCATCCGCGTATGCCGTGCACTGACACAGCACGTGGATAGGTGTCTTATCTTCCACGCCGCAACCCCTGCAAGTGGGCTGATCTACCAGTCCCATCGTGTAGAGGTGTTTGTTGCATGGGGCGTGTCCGGTCTGGAATGCAACAAGATTCCGTATTTCTTGTCTGCTGAACGTCAGCAGATTTTTCACTCGTTGCTGCTGGAGATCTCCCATCAGTCGCTTGGAGTGCGATATACGGGGCAGTTCTATCTCGAGCCATTCTTGAATTACAGATTTCGCTGTGGCATGAGAAATGCCACAGGTTGGTTCTGGTCCAATCAATGGTTTTTCCGCCCCCGCTTTAGCGAGTGCGACGGCAGTTTATGTTCCTTCTCGTTTGGTTTCCTCAGACTCCCACACGAGTGTTACTCTATTGGGGTTCATTACTAGTGCCGTTAGTTCTTTAACGCAATCAAGTACACATTGTGAGGTGATTGTGTATGACTCCAGTAAACCCTTAATCTGAGGTCAGATTTTATGTAGATACTAATATCAAGAAATGATAATTTTAAGAATGTAGGGTACGCCCTTTTTACGCTAAGGGCCTGGACCTATCGAGTGCTACAAGGCAGGACCTTATAAGTGAAAGAGGCCAACTTTACAGGAATCTAGAAAAACGTTAATCAGCATTCTTTTTAACAGAATATTAAATACAAAGAAGTTTTTTACCCAATTTTTGTAACAGAATATTTTCTTATAAATTGGAGGCAATAGCAAAATGTTGGGTTAGATACGAGTAACTGCCTTTTTTGGAAGTCCCATAAGACGTTTTGCGGAATGTGGTTTTGGACAGAAAAATAGGTGTGAACTAAGTTTTAATGAAACTTTATTAACCTTCCAGTAGACGCGCCAAATCCTGAGGATCCAGTGGTCGCACCGGTCTGGTAGACGACCGGGTGGGGATAAAATGGTTATTTTTCACTGCTCCACAGTCTTTAGAGTAATCTTGCATACACCATCATATTTTGGATTTTTTCAGTTGGTCAAAAAGTAAATAAATTACAGTACAACTTCGATAATCCGGACAGATATAGTTTTCAGGGTGTTCCGGATTGTCGAAATTGTCCGGATTATTGAAGTATAGTTTTTCACCCTTTGAAATGCCTCTAATAACAAAATATTACAATGGATACTCGATTTTTTGTTCATGAACGTATTTATTGAGTACATATGTACATATTTCTTACACGTCATTGTAAGTTATGTATTTATGTCTACATGTACATACGTAATAAATACATATGTACAGTATGTACATATTCATGTAGCTTTAAAGAAGTGTTCAATTTTTTGTTTGAGAAATCTTTTTGAGGTATTGCTGCGGTATGGGGCGTAGCACCATCGTGTTGAAACCATATCCCATCATTATAACCAGGTAAACGTCGAATGGTTGAGTGCAGGTAAGTTTGAATCATTGTCCTGTATCGCTGAGCATTAACAGTAAGGGCAAGGGCAGACGGGCTACTATTGTAGCGCGACAGTCGTGTCGCTGAAGCGCCGCGACTAGAACGTGAACAGACGAACCACATTTTTGTGGCGAAAACGACAGAGCAAACAAGCGATTTTTATGTCGTTCCACACTTTAGTGATCTCTGGGTTTTGTTTTTCGTCAGTCTCAAGATGGAGTTTACCGAGTTAGCATGTATTGCTGTTTTATTAGTGCGACGCCGAAGGCGGTTATTACAAAAACGAAGACGGTATTGGGTGCATCCTATAGTAAGCCAACGTTTACTAAAAGGGCAGTTTCATAAGTTATATCCAGATTTGAGGACCCACCCTGACAAATTTTTTAATTATTTTCGTATGTCGGTGGCGTCGTTTGACGAGCTACTTGCATCAATTGGTCCAGCGATTACGTTTGCAACAACGAATATGAGAAAACCTATTAGTCCCGAAGAAAGATTAGCAGTAACACTCAGGTAAGTAAGAATTTAATATACTTTATTTATAATTACACATTTACAAACAAACCATACGTAGAACGAGTAATATAATATTGTGTATATAAAATAATCCTACATTAAAGATTCGCCAAGATCGATAATTTCACTGCAGACTACTGATAAGCTTGGTGAAGGTATCGGCGTAACCTGATGAAGGTAGCTAGTTTGTGATGACTGCCATGATGGGCCAGGTTGGGGCTGCCATTGGTTATTAGTAGTCGGCTGCCATGGGATGTTGGGTGGTTGCCACTGAGAACTTCCCTGTGAAGGCTCCAGAGACTGAAGTGCATTTTGGCAATTTTTTTGTGCTTTTATGTCATTCAGAACCCTTCTAATGGTGTTCATTAGCTCCACTCTTATTGTTATTTTGTTGTCGTCGTCGAACTTTTTCATGAGCGGCAGCAAAGATAACAAAAATTGCTTATCATCATCAAGATCATCCATAGGGTTGGTGCTGCGCTTTTCAAGCAGCTTCAAAATATCCTGCTCGAAATTATTATTAGTTGGCCTTTTTTCATTGATTTAGGTGTCTCAGTAGGTTGTACAGGAGGTATTGGAGGAACTTCCACTGGTTCCGTGTCAGTGATCGGGGCTGCATTGCTTTCAGCTGTGACCGAACACATTACGATGTCGTTTGACGATCTTCCATCGTGGTCCGCAAAAACTGTAACTGGTCGAAGTACATGTATTTCCTTCTCTTCTTTGCAGCACCACCAGAAGGGGTTTTTTGCAGAACCAGTTCTCGCCTCATGCAGTCTTTTAAGGACTTCCATCTTTTTTGTACTTCTTTGCCTGTAACAATAAAAGTACTATAACTGAAGTTTGAAAAATAATATGTTGATATTTTCTTCAGGTGTTTGGCATCGGGAAATAGCTTCGCTTCTCTTCACTTCGAATACCTTTTGGGACGAACAACCATCGGTTCCATTGTTAAACATACGTGTACAGCTATCTGGGCTTTACTACGTTCTACTCACATGGGAGAGAAAACTCAAGAGGAATGGGAGCAGATAGCAGAAAAATTTTACGAATATACCTCTTTTCCAAACTGCATTGGTGCGATAGATGGGAAGCATATTCGGATTACCAATCCGAATCATTCAGGTTCTCAATATTTCAACTACAAGAGTTTTTTCTCAATTGTACTTCTTGGCT
This sequence comes from Endomychus coccineus, assembly GCA_958510875.1. Taxonomy (NCBI): domain Eukaryota; kingdom Metazoa; phylum Arthropoda; class Insecta; order Coleoptera; family Endomychidae; genus Endomychus; species Endomychus coccineus. The sequence continues at coordinate 140,334,619 of OY294068.1, forward strand.
TGGTTGACGCTGATTACTGCTTCATTGCGATTGACGTTGGAGCATATGGAAAATCCAGCGATTCTGTTTTGGGTCAACGAATAAGACAAAAGCAACTATATATTCCACCCCCAAAACCACTACCACATGATGACAATGGTAGATGTATGCCACATGTTATAGTGGGGGATGAAGCATTTGCTTTATCAAGGGACGTTATGAGACCATACCCCAACAGAAATCTTAGTGAAAAGCAAAGAATTTTTAATTACAGATTAACAAGGGCAAGAAGAATGGTAGAATGTGCCTTTGGTATATTAGCCAATAAATGGAGAATTCTTCATAAGGCTATGGATGTAGATGTGGAATTTGCACAATTAATAACACAAACTTGCTGTGTTCTACACAACTTTGTTCGGAAAAGAGATGGAACGCATTATGAAGATACCTTGTATGATTGTTCTCTTGATGATATTGCTCGTGTAGAGACCAGAGCTGATGGCGATGGAATATCTAACAGGGACTATTTTGCAGATTATTTTATCTCCCCAAGAGGTGAAATACCGTGGCAATATGACAAAATATAAAATACCTTATGTATAAGGTTTTACTTGAAACTTTGAATTCATAATAATATATGAGTATGTTGATTATTTAATTGTACATTTCTGTGGTCACATAAATTGTGCATTAACGAAAAATAATTTTTTTTTGTTATTAATGGTACCTAAAATAATTTAATAGGGGGAACAGTTGTATTGAAGAAGAAACCTAAATTACTTTAACTACACTGTACAAAACTTTGATAATTTGTTAATTAACTCTAGAGTGATTATTAAAAAACTATGTCCTACCTTTTTCGGACTTTTCTTTGGATTCCAAGTCTCTCCAATTCGGCACAACGTGTTCGCATACTTCTTCCCATAATTTGGTTTTCAAATTACGATCGCTGTATTCTGGTAATGCCGTGTTGTAAAGTCCAGGCCGAACCTCGATTTCCAAAATTAATCTTTCGGTGCTATTAATTTCACACATTGTGGACGTGTGCACCGTACGAAATACTTTACCGAAATGCCAGGCCAAAGACTAGCGACAAAATAGTAGCCCGTATGTTTATTCCTGTAGAAACCGGTTTACTGAATAGCTTGCTACGATCGCTTGGCGTCTCTTTTGTCGCCGACAAATAGAACACGTTTCATTCCGGGCGACTGTCGTCAGCGGATGCCGCTAGAAGCTACAAAATTGTCGCTCGTGTACGCACAAACCTGGAAGTTCATTTGTATCATTTTGAGCTACACGACTGTCGCGCTGCAGTAGTCGCCCGTCGGTACATGCCCTAAGGGTCCGACCGCGGTTATCTTCAAAAAAATATGGCCCAATAATTCCTTCAGCTGCCATGACACACCATACAGTCACCTTTTTGGAATGCAGTTGTTTCTGATGTTCTTTCTTGGGGTTGTTTTCGGACCAGTAACGAGCATTATGTTTATTTACATACCCATTTAAATGAAAGTGTGCCTCGTCACTAAACATCACCGCCTCTAGGCCGTCGACCATTGGTTTCCGCAAACTGCTTTCGGCGAGCATAGTCTGTTTCTTTTAAATATTGCGTAATTTGAATTTTATATGGATGAAATTTTAAATCTTGCTTTAAAATACGGTGTAAACTGGCACGTGAGAGATTTAACGTTTGCGCGTGTTTCCTTGAGTAATTTCTTGATAACTCAGAATGGTGGGAATATGAGAATTTTTTTTTCCACAACTATCTGTAATGATTCAATCGTCTTCAAATTTAATGGACTGCCTCTTGAATAATGTTTAGGTAACTGTCATTACTGGAGATTGCATGCGTGAAATGAGAAAGAAACATTTTCGCCAGAAGAAGTTTTTTGAAGCTCCTTTTGTATTATGATTGAAGCACCGAAGTCTTCCTTCGTTAATCTATTTTCTTTCCCAGAATTATTATGACACTTATTTTTCAAGTCAATTTGGACTTTTTTTTTAACTTTCGGCTACAACATTTTCCAAAATGGCTAGTTGTAAAAGTTTTTTAGTTCTGGTGCTCATAATTCTGAAACAAAGCAGGACCTCGTAACTAACATTATTTTCCAATACATAGAAAACGCAGTACCTCGTTAGTGATATATACAACAAATAAGAACAAAAATATGTAATATCGTCATACAAAGAAATTACACAAATATATAACAATGATTAGTATACATTAAAATACACATTATGTTATGTTTCAAACTAAACTAGACAATTTTAGATACCAAAATACTACAATGAAACTATACACTTACCTGAATGTGATCCAAGATGGTGAAACAGCCTGCCAGTTACGAGGTTCTGCGAGTAAATTGCAATGTTTACGGTTGGATTATTTTCTCCTAGTTCAAAATAATACCAACAGATGGCAGTTGTCTAATAATTCATATATCGGACAGAAAAGACAGGAAGGCGAGTTACAAGGTTCTGCCGTGCAGCAATAAATGTGTAGCCCATTAAATATTTGGGTGGGACATCTAAAATCCAGTAGGAAACAATTTTATTTCTATTTAAATAGTATTGAAAAACATGTAAAATATTACTGCAGATGGCAAGGAGTGAAGCAATTTTTGCAAAGAGGTATATTACACATTTGACACAAAGTTTTGGTTCTTACTTCTTTTTGCAGCTGTGCGCATCTGGAGCAGCGACATATTGTAGAGCCCTCAATGGGTAAATGATCGCCCACATTAAGTTCTCGTCTTTTTGAACTAGGTCGCCCTAAAGATTTTGCTGATTTTCTTTTTACATTTGCACCACTTTCGAACGCAATCAAATCTTCTGCTATTGTAATTAGGAATGAAGTTCTTGTGCGTCTTACATCATCGTAGAGGATTTGAGCATTTCTTGTAGCTATCATGAGGAGTTTGGAAAAAACTTTTTTCCATCACTTATTTGATCTTCTATCGAAGTCGTATGAGCCAACAAATTCCTCGGCTAAATTTACTCCTCCCATATGGTCATTGTAGAACTTCAACATTGTCGGACTGTAGAATTCTTTCTTGGTGCCATCTTTCATAGTTCGTTTTATTAGAGTAGTTTCATCACAGAAGCAGTTACAGATCGCCATCACTTCTTTTGTGTCTTGCCATCTGCAAACTACTGTACCGTACCGTACTGCCCCGGGGATATACTTCTTGTGGGGGCCCCTGCCAAGAGCGTGGAAAAAAAAATTTTCCCCTCGGACTTTGGGCCATTTATAAATGAAGCGGGAAACCGAAAAATATCCTAATTGCTATTGGAACAATGTATTCATCAATAATTCTCTTACAAAAATGAAAACGTTTACAAAAAAAAGTACAAAAAACAAATTATTTTTTAGAATGTTGCTTTCCGAACCTTGCGCCTAGCAAACAAATTAATTACGTCTTGAAAATCAATTTTCTCAGCCATTTCAGATTCAATCGACAACATTCCTAAATCATTCAATCGGTGTTGTAACATTGTGGATCTCAAAACATCTTTTATCCTTTTTAAAACACTAAAGGATCGTTCTGCTTCAGCAACGGTTACAGGGAACGTACAAAATAATCTTATTCATCTTTTTAATGATGTTTAGTAACTCAATGGGCGAGAGAGATTTGTTTTGTATATTGGCATCATAAATTGATTTTAAATGGAGTATTTCTTCACCAAGATTATGGTCAATATCATTTTCATATACTTTTTGTAATTTTTCGGACTTCTTTTGTATTTCTTCATCATTAAGGTTATGAAATAACAATAATACATTGAATAACGAATCAATTTCTTTAGCCGCATTAAATCTTCTTGTAATATTTCCAATAATACAATCTAAGAAAACATTGAAAACATTTGTTCTCAATTCGTCACTTGGTGTCATTTCTAATTCGTTCCCCCATTTTTTCCTTGTACTACGTTTTGTTTCAAAATCTGTATTTATCTCTAAAGATGAACCAAACAATTTACATTCATTGAAGAGAGTTTCCCAACTATCTCTTATTGTTTGTAATTCATCAAGAAGACTTGACAAATTCGCTACTTCTACATCAATTGTCGCATCACGAGCTTGTAAAACAATATTTCTATAATTTATAGCTTGAAGGACTTTGTACCAAATTTTAGCCATTACTAAGAATTCAAACGATTCCATATATTTTTTTATTCCGTTCAGATCTGAACGAATTTCCCATGTTAAGTTTAATTCTAGAACAGAATCTATGGCACTTTTAATTGCAGGAATATTTTCAGCAATTGGTTTAATACATTCAATTCTAGCAGACCAACGTGTATTTGACATAGAGTGCAATGAACGTCCAGTATTATTTTTTAATATTTCCCATCTTTGAGGGCTACTGCTAAAAATATTGTATAATTTTTGTACCGTACCAAAAAACGTTACAACCTCATGACAAGATTCTGCTGCATGAACACCACACAAATTTAAACTATGACATGCACAAGGGGAAAATATTGCCAGTGGATTGATTTGCAAAATACGAGCTTGAGCACCTTTATATGAGCCACTCATATTGGATCCACTATCGTACCCTTGTGCACGACATTCGCTTAGAGGAATATTATATTTTTCAAGCGTTTCGAGAATTAAATTTGCAATATCTTCTCCAGTCTTCTTATTGCAGTTTACAAATGCAAGAAATCTTTCCTTAATTTCTTATTCATCTGAATGATTATTTACAGAGACGTATCGTAAAATAAATGTAGTTTGTTCTATATGGGCGGAATCGGGAGTTGCATCTACAATTACAGAATAATATTTTACAGTTTCTCTTTCCCTCAAAATGCAAGTTCTCAAATAATCGGCACAGCATGATATGAATTCATTTTGAATGTCTGCCGATAAATAATGTACTTGCAATCTCTGTTTCTCGATTTGTGATTGTTTCACCATTTTTAAATGTGCTTCCAAAAGTGGATCATAACGACTGACAAGTTCTAATATTCCGAGAAAATTTCCATTGTTTGAATCTCCAATCAAATGTGAACTGCCCCTGAAAGCCAAACCTCGTTCAGCCAAAAATAAAGTTACATCTAAGAATCGTTTTAATAAATCTGTCCATTTTTGTATCTCATTTCGTATTTGTTGTACTAAAAGACAATCAATTGTTTTATTTTTACTAATATTACTTTCTACAGTTCGCCACTGGATATAACAAGATTTATGGTGGGTTGATTTTTCATGCTCAGGTATTCTATCATATAGTTTTTTATATCCTCTATCAGGCTGCCAACCCAATTCCGTAGCCAAAACTGATCTTTGATCTTCTCGAAAATTATAAAATAAACGACAAGGAAAACAAAACAGAGCATTTTTCGATTTGCTCCAAGCAAGCCAATCTCGAGCAACAATTTCATTGTTTTTTAAACGCAATTTTAACAAATTTACTGGAAATTGATTGCCCTGTTTATCAACAGGAAATGTTGCTGGATGTGATTCTGGACCTCGTTGAATAGCCTCTTCTACATCCTTTCTCATTAAATTTAATTTCAACAATCCAATGTCGATGTTTAGTAAATTCACATCCATAGATTCACTGGTAGATGCTTCTTCCATTTCACAGTTGGCCGATTCTTCAGACAAGGGAAATGTTGTTTCTTCAGTTCTTGAACTTGAAGGATCCGCAACATACGTAGACAAGGAAAGTGTAGGAATTCCATCAGATTCATTTGCATTTATTGATTCGGAAGGGTTTTGTTTTTCATCTTGTTGGGATTTCGATAAAGTTATGAACCCCAAATTTTCCAATGTTCTCCTTCCTCTAGCATTTTCTTCAAGCTTCTTTTGTCGTTCTTTACGCTTTTCGCATCCGGACTTATAACGCTGACTCATTATGCTCTGCACATAAATTAATATCATTTATTAATTTTTTTAAAATTTAATTAATTTTTTTAATGATGCTGCATGTTGATAAGCAAATTATCGCTTTGCTAATAAGGTCGACACGTTTCACGTTTCAATCATATAAATCAGTGGTGTCCACTAATTTTTGACCGATCGACTTTTCGAAGATCGATTATAAAAATGTCTTGCCAAGATCGACTAAATGTGAAGACAAAAAAAAATCCTATTCTTCTTCCCACATATTTATCTTCATTTAAAAGTTTAAAGTTTAAAGGCTTCGCGAGCGACCGGTCGATCGCGATCGACGTTATGAACACCACTGCGTGGCCAGTTGTGCGGCGTACACTGACCGAAGTTCGCGTCCGCATGCACCGGCATGCAGGAAAGAGGGAACGGGACGTAACCACCCCCCCCCCCCCAGGTGCGACGATCCCCTTGGCAACTGCGACGTGCGACAGTCGCTTCAAGTCGCTTTTTAAGTCACGCGATCCACACGATTTAAGATTTTAAGATTTATGTAAAGATTGAAACAGATTGAATTAAGAGTTTACGATTGTCGATGTAAAGATTGAAACGGATTGAATTGAGAATAAACCAATTAATGTTAAAACATCACAGGATTTGTTAATTGCGCACAACAAACCCACAATATTAAAAATATTTAAATTCACTTACCTTAGCGTTGGGCTACATTTTTACATTTTTTCTCCGGGGCCCCTAGAACCCAGGGACCCCGGGTATTTCCCCCCCCCCCCCCTCTTGTCCGGCCTGGGGAGAGGAGATAGGCATTGGTATTTTACTTGAAGGTTTGGAGGTTATAGGCATAGGGAAAGATCTCATTATGTAAAGAGCTCTACAATTTCACTTTTCGATGATAAAAAAACTTGAGTCTGATAGGAAGAAGTTTGGCAGGTCTCAAGTTACACTATGAAGGGGTCACTAATTTGAGCTCGTCTAGTCCGCCTATCTGGAATCTCTCGTGGGGGAATAACACGAGATTTCTGATGAACACGACCATGGAAATATCTATAGAAAAGGGAGAGGTATCCCACCTTTCTACGATGTTCTAGGGAGGTCAATGAACTCGTAAGTGTGACATCATCAATCAAAAGAATAGCTCTCTCTTCTGGATAGAATACAAGAGCTTCAGCGTATGTTTGGGAGCCCAGGTCGAATCTGTGCTTTGTAGATTATGAGGAGTTGCTGGGAAGTAAAGTAGCTCATGGCACGGAATAGAAAACCAAGTTTTTGTGAAGCTGTTTCCGCAATGGTCCTCATATGACCGTCCCATGAGAGGGTGCTGTTGGTGTGGATCCATTGTTATGGAAGACTTCATAGGAATAGTTGTACCTGACATAATCATATTAGGGATTGAGGGATCCGCCTTCCTGGAAAAGACCCAAGCTTGAGTTTTGGCTGCATTAAACTACTAGATTATCAGATCCTCATTCCAAAATTTTTGACAGATTTCCATTAATTGCGTCAACCTGTCCTTGTCTCGCTCCTCTAAATTCAATGGATAGTATAGGGTCTCTAGATGAGAAAGCGGTATGAAGTGCACCATCATTTGAAAAGCTGTGGACGGGACAGGTGGTTACTTTCAGCAGATCGTTGATATGAAGCAGAAACAAAGCAGGTGCCAAGGCAGATCCCTTTGTAGATAGCCATTGTATTGGAGGATACTCCGTCAACCACCACATGGAGTGATCTATCTGAGAGAAAACTCGATATTAAGTTCCGGCGGTAAACCATATGACGGAAGTTTTCCAAGGGCTTTGGTGCCAGACTCTGTCAAATGCTTAGTAGATATCCAATGATACAGCTAGAGATTCCCCATGTTTTTCAATAGATTTCTGTCATACATGTGTTACGTAGGCAAGCAGGTCTCCTGTTGATCTCTGCTGACGAAAGCCATATTACCGGTCATTCACAATTTTGTAGCTCTTTGGGTATTTGATGAGTTCGATGTTGATTGCTTTCTCCATCAGTTTAGAGATCACAGATAATAGTGCAGTGACTATAATAATTAGGAAGGGTCTTTTTTCCTTTGTTTAAAATTGGTTGCATTCTAGCTGTCTTCCAGCTGGAAAGAAACACCAAGTTTGTACGAAAGGGTGAACAATCTGCAGAAAACTGGTGTTAATTCAGGAGCACATTCCTTGAGAACGACAGGTGGACTTCCGTCTGGCCCCATAGACTTTTTGGTATTGACATCAAGCATAATGCGCCTAATTGTGCGCTGATTCAAGACAATTTCAAGTATATGACTATCTATGGCAGCAATATTAGGAGGGTCCCTTCCCTTGTGAATCTAAAGTTGAATTGGCTGTAAATATTCCAGCAAAAAGGTTATCTTCTTCTTGTGGTGTAGTAGCTACGTGCCATCTTCTTTGGTTAGGGGAAAGAATGAACTGGAAATGAAATTCCTACAAATTGCTTTGACGTAAGTCCAAAACGAGCCATTCGGGCATGAGATAAGCTTTGATCTTGATTTTGGCATTATATGCCTCTCGAAACGTTTATTGTTTCATTGCACATATTTCTGACTTCAACATATTTTGTTTGGTCTCCAGAAATGAGTTTCATCGCCAACGACGGTTTGATTTGAAGCTTAACCCTCTCGAATATTTTCAATCTGGCATTGTGTATCCAGCAATTTGCATGAGTAGGCTTCTAGAAAAAATCTTTCATTTGTCTCGGCAGACAAGAAGTAACTTCTACTTCTTCAGGTGTCTAGAATCTTGGAAAAAGTTGTTGACTGCTGCTACCCCAAAATGTTACTCCATCATGCGCCACTACGTTTTCACGTCCGATAGTCGCATTAGCTTCTTGACTAATTTCATCATCTGCGATAATTTCGTGATCTTCGATATAGTCGCTCTCTGAGGGACAACAATTTTCATCTGATGGATCATCAGTCATCACAATGAAATGGGTCATTATCGTCATCGCTCCAGTAATCTTCCATAATGCTTCGTTTTCAACTCCACTTTGTGTGAGTATTGTTTTACTCATTGTTGTACGGAACCACCGGGACAAATGTGTCCCGTTCAAAATGCTTCCTGGGACTGTCCCACAGTGTAAAGCACTAATAATCAGTAGGTTTTATGAGAACACTATAATTGAAAATCGGTGAATTACTTATATCTTACCTCAGAGGGCAGATTCAACACTGTTTGGGCAATAATACACTTGTTATTTCGGACTCTGGCAAAATAATTAAAGATTTACATTTCCGTGTTATACTGGTATTTTAGAAGACGATAGTCTGTTCGCAAACTCCGCAAGTTTTAACGTGGCTCGTCGGGTTAGGTCTAACGTTCCTTTCTGCCTAGAATTGGCGTATCATTCAGTTCGCAATCCTTCGGTCTTAAACACAACCGATAGATAAACAGATTAAGTACTGAAACACAGGTACCTTAATATTGGGACTAAAATATTTTGGTACAAAACGAGACATAACAGGAAACATCCATAGCGTGATGGAGTACTGGCAACCCAGAAACCAGAACAACATGGTTAAAAACGAAACAGACAGGAAATATCAACGAACCGATATAGTACTGAGACTGAGGGTACCTTAATATTGTGAAAAAACTATATTTCGGTACAGAAACACACAGGAAAGATCCATAACGTGTTCGAGTACTAGAACCCAGAAACCGTAACATCGTAAAAAAAAACGAATCATATAGGAATTTATCCACAGAGGATAAATCACTAAGACAAAATACCGTAAAATTGGGTATCAACCATATTACTGTATGAACATAACGTGAACATCAACGTATACTACGAATGTAGATATTTACGTTTAATCAACGTAAATATCACTATTAAACAACAAAAGAAACTCAGTTCGATATAACATCGACAAACAAAGAGAAAGACGCAGTGAAGCAATGTGATAAACGGTCCCGGGATATGGATGAAGATATGAGAGGTTTTAGCAGGTATGCTCTAATAAACTTGAGTGAGTCCTGCACTACCTGAAGTGATAGATAAAAGCTGACGGTGTGCATCAAACATTTCCTCTCAACAGAAAAAAAAATAGGTTAAACACAACCGATAGATAGGTCTCAATGTGAGATTTGTTTTTTCGGACTCTGGCAAAATAATTTATGATTTTTCATTTCCGTGTTACTGGTATTTTAGGAGAAGATAGTCAAATTCCGCAGTCTTAGCGCTTAGTTTTATAACTTTCGGTTTTCTCGGTTTAACGGGGTCTCTTTTACTACAATGTAGATCGGTCCGGAGTTCGGTAGAAGAGAGTTCTCTTTTCATGCAATCAAATTTAAATTCAAAAAACGTATATTTTCATTTTAAGGGTGGTGGGGTACAAAGTTTTCTTAAGATATTTTGAAGGGGGCAGTTGTTAGATCCTGAGATCTACTTCAGCCCTTGGTTGTAAGGATTAGATGATAGTTTGCAATATGAGTGTTTGAAAATGGTTCACAAAAAAAAATTATGTAGTTGTTACATATAGATTCTAAAGTTAACTAAAGGAAAAGGAGAAGTGCGTCTGAGCCCGACTTCTGTCTTCATATATGAATCCGATAAAACCTCAGAAAACTCGGATTCCGAAGACAAGGGTGCTATTCTATATTTATATAATGCAATTCTTAAGTTTAAGTTTATACATGTTAGGTTATTCATAGAGGAGTGCACTTGGTTTAACGTTTGCGCGTTCTTTATTTAGTTGATAACCTTGTTTAATTATTTGAACGCGATGTTTTTTGCCGTCACTTTCATTTATTGCTAGGCTTTTTTCATTTAGACACTTGATACACTCTAGCTTACGCGGCGCATGACCCGACAACTAGAGCTCGGTAGTCAATGACGTGTCGAACGAATTGTTAGTAGGTGTGTTTGAGAGTTTCGGCGCTGCATCCACGTAGGGATGTGACATTCTACATAAGAAATCGATTTTTAATTAATCGATTATTTTTTTAGCATGAAAAATCGATTAATAAATAATCGATTTTTTTATAAATAATCGATTTTATTATATTAATCGATTTTTTCCTAATTTTTAAATTAATTTCAAAATAAACACAATGAATATTTTATTTTTCATGGTTTTATTAATTAAAAATAAACAACAGAAATAAACACAAATTAAAGTTTTAGAATAATCAACATTGAAATTAAAATGTTTTTCTTTCTTTCAACATAAATTAAAAAAATTAAACTATTCAAATAAAAAAAAACTAGAAATCCGTAGGCAATGAGTTGAGGAATAACAGCTTAGGTAATCGTTTGGATAATATTCGGCTTTCGAGAACAATCTCTCTGCTGGAGCCGAAGAAGCTGGTACCAAAAGATGCTTACACGCCAACTGTGTCAATTGGGGATAAGCTCCCTCATATCTTCTCCAGGATTCTAAAGCGTCTTCTTTTAATTCTATTAGAGGCGCAGCTATGTACAAGCTTAATTCGGATGTCTGGCTGTAACTTTGACTGGTTCTCCTCATAGTCTCCACGAACAACTTGTTGTGGGTTTCCCAAATGTCATCATTATCGACATCATCAGCGGCCGAAGTTATTGACGGTGCACAAAGCTCAGGTTCGCGGTTTTCTTCAATGGATCGTCTAATGTAGTTTATAGTTCTTGCCAAAGATGCTCCGTCATCAAGGTGTAATTTTTTAAAACGAGGATCTAAAAATGTTGCAGTAGTAAATAAATGAACTTTTTGTATGTGCTCAAATCTTTTCTTAAATTCATTTAATAATGAACTTTTTAATTGGATGGCCAAATCATGTGATGGATCTGTTTTTTCCAAATACTGTTTCAAGCACTTTATCATGGGAATAGCTTTGCTTGCGCTGACATATTTTTCACTACACATTTCCTCGGTTACTTTTTCAAACGGTTTGAGCATTTTTACGACCTCTTTCAGTACAGCAATTTCACTAGCTTGAATCATAGGCGGAGCATTAGGGTGATTCAACAAAATGCCACCCACTGTCCCACTCATAGCTAAAAACCTTTCAAGCATGTGCAATTGAGAATTCCACCGTGTTGAAACATCGCCTATCAGGTGTTTAATTTTTCCTTCCGGTACATTTTCAGCCTTTTGAGAATTCCTCAATTGGTCTGCACCAACTCCGCTCTGATGGAACCATTGTACAATTTTGCGAACTTTATCAATGAATATTTTTATTTCTATCACTGTGACTGAATTTTGCACAACAAGGTTTAATGTATGTGCTATGCAACGAATATGCTTTGCGCTTCCAAATGCTAATTCAATGGCTTTTACAATATTTGCACCATTGTCGGTAGTGACGGCCACAATTTTTACTTCTGGTATTTCCCATTTTTCGCAAATATTTTTTATGGTGGTTGATAGGTATTCGGCGGTATGACTCTCTGAAAGCGGCTCACAAGCTATATTGAAAGAAACAATCTTAAAATTTTTGATAAAATGAATAGTTACTCCCAGATAGCTCTTCATTTGTAAATCTTTCCATTCGTCAATCGTTAAACATATATTGGTAACGGATTGTAACTTGTTGATTATAATAGCTTTTTTCTCTTCGTATTTTCCATCAATCATGTCGGTTATCGTTTTGCGACATGGGATTTTATATAATGGTGCAAGTATTTAATCAATTTTCCAAACCCTTCTCCTTCGACCACGCTGAAAGGAAGATTATCGCGGTATATCAATTCTGCTATAGCGTCTGTAATCTGTTTGTTTCTTGAACCCCCTGATCCAAATTCTAATATTTTTGAGAATGATGCTTCTATGCCCATTTTTTGTCGTTTAGGAGATGAAGACCCTACATGATCTTCAATTTGAGATGCGGAAGTGGTCGGCATCATAATCATAGAGTCTTCAGAATATGTAGATGTCGATGGCTTAGCAGACAAAGCTGCAATTGATTCTTCCTGCGAATTGTTTCCCGACTTGGCTGCATGATCCTACAATAAAATTAAAATTGGTTAAAAATATCCTTTAGCAAATGGCCACTAAACTAAAAAAATATTACATATCATAAATGGCCAATTAAAATAAAAATTAATTTTGACTCGATTAACCACTGTTTGGATCGTAAATTGATTTATTATCTGAATCGGTAAGTATATCTTCCGATTTGTAAACACCCAACCCTAAACTAAAACTGTCAAAATGAAACTTTGACTTGTCATTATTCGATTTATCATTTGGTTGGTTCATAGCAACGAAAATGACAGGTCAGTATATATTATACAAGTATATTGCTACATTGACACAGAACTGGACTCTAAAAACTAGAAGCGCAAACTATTGAAGTACTTAATGTGTACAACGCGTTTCAACCCGTATCTCTACACGTCTACACCCGCCGTAGTGAATGGGTTAATGGAAACAATATTTCCGAGTATTTCAATTGTTTGCAATTCCAAAATAAATCACTAACTGACGGACTAACGAAACATTTATCTTTATAGTCCGTGTATATAATAATATAGCAATAGTATTCTTATTATAATTATTCATTAACAAAAATTGACAGGTCAGTATGTGTATAGAAATTGGCCACTTTCTTAGAATAGAAATAGAAATTTTAACTAAATCCAAATAGTAGGTACTTACCTCTTTATTTTCAATACTACTCATGATACCAGAGTGTTTTCTTTCTATGTGTTGTTTTAAATTGGTTGTATTACTACACGTTTTTAAAATTTTAGGGCAATATTTACATTTAGCATTGCCAGATTTATTGTCAAGATGAAAATATTGACGCCAACTACTTGTCGCCCTTTTGGTTGTTGACATTGTTAAAAACAAGACTTTTAAAAACACTAAACAATTGTCGTTTGAAAAATGAAGTTTCAATAACGAATAATGAATGACATATCAGCCGAATGTCGGTAAAATAAACTGTTTCATAAGCACAGAAGGGCTGCCATCGTAGACGCTCAGATGGCGTTAATGTAATATTATCGCCATGGAGATAATATTCTTTAAAGGTGCGATTTCATGATGACGCTCGACGCTAAACAATGCTTAGCTTTTACGCTTGACGCTATATTTTTTCCAGATAACGTTGTAGTTAAAAACGTACCACGTGACCGTGTTTAACGCTAGACGCCAGCGTCGAGCGTCACCATGAAATTGCACCTTATAGTTCGCGCTCCGGGTTATAAAAGACCAGACTTAATGTCGGGGAGTGGCAGATGAAAAATCGATTATGATTGATTTTTGATTATAAAAAAAATCGATTATTAATCGATTATATGTAATATTAAAATCGCGTATAAAAATCGATTTTTCCTTTAAAAAAAATCGATTTTAATCGATTATTTTCATAATCGATTATTTTTTCACATCCCTACATCCACGTAATCTGCCGGCTAGAGCCGCGAGCAAGTTGCTTCTATTTCTAAGCTTCTTCAAGGTTTTCCGGAGATCGGCAGATCAGTTGAGGTGCTGGTCAAAAGTGATCCTCAGTAATGTTATCTCAGAGGTTAGATGAAGGGGTTCGCCCCATAGCTCCAGTTGGAAAGCTTAGGGTCCAGGGAGATAATATCTAGCGCACCGCTCTTGGTTATTAAAAAGGGTCAGGGGATGTCATGTATACGTATCTAGCGCACCAAACGCTTTACCCCTCCATTCCAACACATACATGAAAACAAAACTATACCACTTTCGTCGTCTATATATTCACAGAAAAGTTCATTGTTTATTGTTTAAATGTCTTTCGCGAAGCTGTTCTGAGGCTTCATCACGAGATCGTGGAACACCTGGCATCATTTTGCGACGAGATTTATACATATTTTGACGAATATTGTATAAAGATTTTTGTGTAAGCAACTTCACTGATTGCGAATTTTCTTCAATCACCCTGTTCATAATTTTCGATGGCCTTTCAGACAGATCATCCACGGCCTTCCTTTTCACTGCGTTATTTATCACCAATTCACACATTTTTTTATCACTTATCACTTCATGCGAATGCTCCTTGAAAACGAATATTTCATCATCATTGGTTGATGTATGAGCATACGCATTACATTTTTTATTTGAAGACGATGAGCATCTCCACAATTTGCGATCAGTTTTTAAAATTTTTACAAAACGATAAGTGTAACCATTGGCAACAAGTAATGCTTTTTTTTTCGCAATGTTATAATCAAAAACTCCATTGCAAAAGCACTAATTTATATAACACAATTACAAATTGAAATAGGTCTACCACAAAATTAGTTAACAACTATTATCATCAACCATTATTATCTAGAGATTCAACATTCGAATAATTATTTCGATTGAAACAATCTAAATTTGTAAAAAGTGCCACGACATGATCTATATTGGTATTTTTGTAATAACCGATGCCATTCACCAATCCGTTTGATAGAAAAATGATATCTTTAACGGATCTTCATTCAAGCGAGTAAATTTGAAATTCCGAGAGCCCTAACTAGACAGATAATTAAAAATATTAATGTTTCAAACCTGCTGCCGTTTCAAATAACTCTGCGTTATTACATAGGGATGGCTACTGAAACAAATCGTTTACAAAAAAAAATACTAGAATGGAACAGTGAAGAAAATTGAAATATTTCGTTTGTAATTCTTAATCGAACTCGTCTATGTATAATCTGATGAAAAGAATCTAATATAAATTCAAACTTTGACATATTCCGTGCATAAAAAACAGGTATAGCGTTCATTTAAATCCATATTATCTTGCATATTTAAAGGTAAATAAGGAATCATTATCCATCTCGTACAAATGTCACACTGTATCCAATCGGTAGTAAGATTTGATAAATCTTCGCCGCATATCAAGCATCTATTACTCATATCGCACAAAAAGTTCCATAGATTCGTCATCATCACTGATCTAAATTGTCTGGGCTCAATCGAAAATAGTATATAATTTTCATCGCAAATTTAACAACAAATACACCGCAATTGTAACTATCGGTTTGTACAGGATGATCATTAACCGTCGAAATCTAGTATGATCCAAAATTCAAACGTTTAGTGAATATTCTAAATAATGAACTGCCCGCCGGATTAAAAAATGATATTTTTTTAACGTTCATATCGCACCAATGGTTTTATTCTTCAAGTATGGCATTAAACATTTACCGTACATGTCCGAGATATCGCACCCTTGCTACAAGACTGACACGACTAAAAAAAACACTTTCTGGTAAAATGCGAAAAACTGTTATGTAAACAACAAATAATTTTTCTTTTTAATATTAGGCCCAAAATCATTTTATGTTGTTTCAGGATGACATCATTCTTAATTTTGAGTAAATCATCTTCATTAACATTTGAAATACAGTTTTATGAGTTCTGACCCTATTGGGGGTTTTACTTGAAGACAATTGTTCAAATTATTTCGAGTTATGACATTTTTGACAATTCAATAAGGAATATAAAATATAAAGAATATTTGTATCAGCAAAAATAGTTCCTTTTACAACGAAACTCTTAGTTATACATTAAATACCATGGAAAAACTGGCATTTCCTTAGATCAACAACAATAATTAATCTCCAGAATATTTTTGCAATATGTGTTCTAATAAAACTTAGGTATTATATTTTTTCCTAAAATATTTACCGCGGAGAGAGAAAAATAAAAAGTGTTATTTCGTAATCCTCTACTTTAGTCAATATTAATTAATATTACGGCGGAAAAAAAACACGGCAGCCTGTTGACGTTGCCGGGACGTACCCTTCACTTACTTCAGACAGAACCCCAGGGTAGTTGCGCTAGAAATTCTGCCCTTTTCAGATTCGTATGTCCGCCCGCCCATTTCGTCAGACAGTGATCTCCGCACCACCATAAATTATATAATAGAAATTAAAACCTCGTTAGTTGACTGGACTTCCCGCTCGTACAGCTTTAATGACTACCCCAGGGTAGTCGCGCTAGAAATACAGCCACCTCCAGAGATTAAACGTTGGTTCCCGAAAACCTGAACTCAACTAGTGTTAATTTCACCTTTAAATTTATTTAATCAACAGAAACACGATAGGTCACTACGATACAGCACCTTTGTTTTATCTCTCTTTAATTCAATGAAAATTCAATACTTCAAACTCGATTGAGGAAACTGTGAGATTATCTCTTTTAAACGGACTTATAATTACCTGGCTATTATTTTCGGTTTTGAATACAATGTTATAAAACTTCGGTACTTATATTTTCTCAAATTGTCCTATTACAAGATGTTAGCTTGTTCCGTAAAGCACGGGTCTCACTAGGCTGGTTACCAGCAGCTGGTGATCAGCGGCTGGCGTAGCACCAGCAGGCAGCGGCTGGCGACCCGGTCACATTATCGCCTGTTTTGTTTCAGTAGCATGTCGTCTGTGGGTCCACGTAAACGTGAAATTAGGCGGTTACTAGGGATTGCTGTGTCGGAGCTTTGTTTGGAAATGCGTAATCGCAAGAAGAGACGATGGTAGACTAGGCCTTGGATTCAAAGAAGGGAAGAGTTAGGAGCATCTTCAAGACTTCTTCAAGAGTTAAAAGAAGAGGACCCAGAAACATACAAGAACGTCTTGCGAATGTCATCTCCAAAATTTCAAGAATTGCTTGAACTAGTTGAACCATTGATGAAAAAACAAGATACCAAATTGAGAAATGCTATTCCATGTAAAACCAAGTTGGAAATTACCTTAAGATATCTCGCAACTGGTGACAGTTTTAGGTCTTAGGCGTTGTTGTTCAGAGTACTGCACAATTCAATCTCGGTGTTTTTACCTGAAGTTCTTGCTGCTATTTTTGAAGTTCTCCAACCATTTATCAAGGCAAGCAACTTTTATATTCAATTCAATGGGCATGCTGAACAGTAACGTAAACTAATCTTATTGAAATAGGGCCCTGTTGGGTATTTAATAAAGATATACCAAGTACTATTTTAAATGATATAATTTATTTTCTATACATATGTAGTAAAATAAAAAATGAAAATTTATTGGGACAACCAATGGGTTTATGGAGAATCAGTATTTACAGGGCAAATGCCAACCAACGCTCGTGACAATGGATCTAAACCACGTGCAGGTTCTTCTTGATTGAAGCATGTGCTGTCTGACGTTTCGGAAAACACATCTCCCAATTCGTTGTTTGAAGTGTCTGTGAATAGTGTCCTCAAAGTTGTAACTCAAAATACTTTGTGAGCGTTGCTCCCTTATCTGTATCGATGCAAGTCTCTCTTCTCATATAAGGTTTTGAAATTTACTTTAAAGTATGATAAAACTTTTGAGTGGGAGCTCTCGCATCTGGGACGCAATATGTTGTTCAAATCGGTCGTATTGATCTTCATTGTCTTGGTGACTCAGCTCTGCTATAGCATGTAGTTTGTTCACCGCATTTTCGAATCTGATTGGTTTTGGCTTTTTGATTGGTGGTTGTTTGATTACCTCGGA
This sequence comes from Endomychus coccineus, assembly GCA_958510875.1. Lineage (NCBI taxonomy): Eukaryota > Metazoa > Arthropoda > Insecta > Coleoptera > Endomychidae > Endomychus > Endomychus coccineus. Next base: position 140,352,860 of record OY294068.1, read on the forward strand.
GCGTTGTGGTGGTTCCATTGCGGATGGACGCTTTGTAGTAGAACTAGGTGTAGCAGAACTAAGCGTTGTGGGACCTGATGTTGCTGGCGGTTCGATCTGTGACGCTCCTTGGTCCGATGTTTTCTCAGTGTCACTGCTGTTGGACGACACATGAGATGCTGATGGCTGCAGTATATCCTGAAAGTAAGACCCACCTATTATAATTTCCAAAACAAATTAATGAAGTCTTAGATTTTAGACTTCATTTGAACTTGATTTTTTTTTTCAATGTTGATTTATATATTTATAATTTTCAATATTAATTTATGTTATACTTCTGTTCCAGGTACCCGACACAACGTGCCAGTGGAAAGAGATTCAAAAGGGATTCGAGTCAAAATGGAACTTTCCTAACTGCTGCGGTGCTTTAGATGGGAAGCATATTAGAATCAAACGGCCTCCCAATTCAACATCGATATTTTTTAACTACAAGGGAACCTACAGTATAGTTACTTACTTATGATCTTGCATTTGGCTTTAGCGAATTCGAGCCGTACTCGTTTTCCGCTGCGGTTTTGTTAAAAGCTCTTTTGCTTGTTATTTGTGTTTATGTTTCTCTTCTTCATTGCCCATTTTGGGCGGTAAGTACAAGGGCCGTTCTTGGCTTCTTGTACTTTGGCTCCAACAGCGGGTCATATGCCGCTGCGCCTCTGATTGTGGGGTTTGTATGCATTTCCATCTTTTGGTATGTGTTTGTCGCCTGTTTCCGAATTACTTCCTCAATTTTAGGTATTCCTGTATCCCTATGGAGGAGGTCGTTTGTCACGTAGTATGGTGCATCTAGACAGGATCTGATTACCTTATTTTGTATTATTTGCAAATTCTTTAGTTGCGCAGGTGATGCTTGTAACCATATTTCGGCGGCGTATGTTATTGTCGGTCTTATCACAGAAGTATAGATTCTCAATTTACTTTTGGTACTTAGTTTGCTTTTCCTATTGAGTAGCGGATATAGGTGCCCCTTTATCTGATTTGCCTTTTTCTTTACGTTCCTTAGGTGGGGAATGAAAGTTAGCTTCCTGTCTAGCGTTACTCCCAAGTATTTCACTTCTTTCACCCAAGGTATCTTTTTCTTGTTTATTTCAATATCTTTGGTCGGTTTGTGTTTAATGTCTCTCGTTGAGAACATTATCGCTTGGCTTTTTGTGGCGTTCACTTCTATTCGCCATTTGTTGAACCACTCTTCGAGGTCGGTCATGTATCTTTGAAGCCTTGCTTGTACGCATTTTATTTGGAAATGTTGGCATAAGGCTCCTATGTCGTCTGCATATTGAGCCAAATCTACTCCTGCTGTTTTAGGTATATCCGCGGTATACAAGTTGTAGAGTACCGGTCCGAGGATCGACCCTTGTGGTACGCCTGCCTTTGCTTGTCTTTCTTCCGACATGATATCGTTCACCCTCGCTTTGAATCTGCGCCCCGTGAGGTACGAATCAATAAGCTTCAGGTAGGCTATTGGTAGGTTGTATCTGTACATCTTGTGTATCAGTCCAGCGTGCCATACCTTGTCAAAGGCTTTGGCTATGTCTAGGAACACTGCACCGGTGGGCATTTTCTTGTTGTGCCCTTCTATAATCTTTCCAGCTATTCTAGCTAGTTGGTGCGTTGTGCTATGCTCTTTGCGGAACCCATGTTGTTCATCCGGGATTATATTTTGGTTTTCTATTAGCTGGTTCAACCTGGTGAGTATAGTTCTCTCGACTATTTTACTCACGTTTGATAGCAAACTTATCGGTCTATAACTTGAAGTATCATTCTTTGGTTTATTTGGTTTGGGGATCATAACTGTTTCCGCTGTTTTCCAGTTATTTGGATAGTGCCTGTGTTTGAGGACGCCATTCGCAATCTTTACTAAGTACTCTATAGCATTTTCCGGTATATTTTTCAATATCTGATTTGTAATCTTGTCGCTGCCGGGGGCTTTCCGGATCTTTGTGCTCTTTATAATCTCTTTGATTTCCTCTTTTGATACTTCTGTGAATCTATACTCCTCCTCTATCCTCAGCATAATCTTCACCTCTTTTTCTATTCTCTCATTGTGTCGCGGTAGCTTACTCGGGTTTGGAGTGAATTGGACTTCTAGCGCCGCAGCAAATGCTTCTGCTTTTTCGAGATCTGTCACTGCTGCGTTGCCATTTTCTAATTTGAGTGCGGGTATCACTGAGCTTGTTCCCCTTAGCTTCTTCGCGAAAACCCAGGGCGTTAAATTTTCCTCGTTGTATTTTTCCATTCTTGCGTCAAATTTTTCGTTCCTATATTCTGATAGGGCATACTGAATTTCCGTGTTCAGACTATTTAGTATCGCTTTATCCTGAGGTGATTTCGTCCGATGAAATACCTTTCTTGCCCTGTTTTTCTGTTTGATGAGGTCTTTTATGCTTTGAGGGATGTGTGCCGATTTAATTTCTTTCCTTGTGATAGTTGTTGATTCTTTGAAGGCCGTTTTTATTATTCTGTCGAAATGACTTATTGCGTTTTCTAGCGCGTACGTATTTCCTATTTGCAGGCTTGGGGCGTTTAGGTTTATGAGCTCTTTCATTCTCTCGTAATCTGTAAATTTAGTGTTGTAGGATGCCTTTTCTTCGGCTTCATCTCCTACCGTAAGGTACACTGGGTTATGATCTGAGTCCAATTCCTCCTTTGTTATAATCTGATAAGGCTGTATAATGTCTTTCATTATTGCTATATCCAAGATGTCCTCGTTGCGGCCATTATTTGGGTAATGCGTTGGTTCCGTGGGGGCTACTATTGCCAGTTGCCGGTTCTCGACATATCTGTGCAGCTGTTTTCCTTTTGGGTTTGTAGTTCTGCAGTTCCAATCTGTATGTTTGCAGTTCAGATCACCCGCTATTATTGTGGGTACGTTTCTCCCTAGTAAGCCGTCTATTTCGGTTTCATTTAGTTTCTTATTGGGAGAACTGTACGCGGAGTAGATTGCCAACTGGCCCCATTTAGTGTTGATTAGAGCTCCTATCGCCTCTATCGTTTCCAATTCTTCCTGAATCGGGAGTGCGTTATGTGATATGCTCTTTTTCACTAGTATCGCTACTCCTCCTCCTTTTGTCAATGTTCTGTCCTTCCTGTAAACCGTGTAGTTAGGGACCGAAAACCTATGCGACGGTTTCAGGAATGTTTCGCTGATTAGTGCAACGTCAATGTTTTCCTGTTGCAGGTGTTGATCTAGTAACACTTTCTTTTGTGTGATGCTACACGCATTCCAGAACATTATTTGGAGGGTGGCTGGTTTTCTCTTTGTTTGTGCATCCATTGTTGGTTTAGTTGAAGTATCGTTGAGATGTTTCGCTTGTTTAGGTTGCATATTCATTATTGGGTGAGCTGAATTATCTGTGAGATGTTCTTGAAGAATGACAGTTGTTCTTGTTCGCTTGGATTCTTTTCAGAATACGATAGAATTAGGTTTGTTAACAGCTTAGCTATTTGCTCTTTTTTTGTTGCGCTGGTTCCGCTGTTTGTTTGTGAACTCTGTTGTTCTGCCTTTTTCGGTTGTTCCACCTTTTTAGGTTGTTCAGTTTGCTTAGTTGTTGTTTGCTTAGTCGTTGTGGCCTCTATTTTCTTAGAGGAGACCTCAGTTTCCTTGCTGGGCCCTGCGGTTGCTGTAGCATTCCGGTTCCATGGATTATTCACTGGTCTGCGTGTCTGGATGGCCTGTTTTGGTTTTTCCAACTCTTTTGTTGGCTGATTTTCTGGTCTGGCTTTACAGCTGCCGTGGTTTGAGGTATGTTCACCTCCGCAGTTTGCACAGCAGGCCGGGGTTGTTTTTGGTTTCGTGCACAGGTGTGAAGAGTGCTGTCCTGCGCATTTCATACATCTATATGCAGCGCGGCAATCGCGTTGCACATGTCCGAACAGTTGGCACCTGTGACACTGTCTAGGTCCTGTTTTCAAGTGAAGTGGCTCGATAATCGTGTCCAGTCCGCAGCATTGTTTCAAATTGTAGATCGATTTGTATTGTTTGCTTATCTCCACCAATACCATCGGCATTGGCTTCTGGTATTTCGAGTTCATCCTTGTAATTTTTTCGGCTTTATATCCCTGTCTCTCAAGGTCCTCGAAGATCTTTTCCTCTGTTATTTCTACACAAATACCACGGATGACTATTTTCAAATTCTTTTCGCTCCTCAATTGGTATGAGTGGAAGGGCAGTTTCATGTTTTCCAATTGCTTGTACATTTTGCGGTAATCCTCGACTTTCTCCGGTTGTATTTTGATTCCTTCTTTGGTTGCCTTCGCCTTCGTATATCTTATCTTATCGTTGTTCAGTTTTTGAGAAACTTCCATCCATTTAGTCTTGTCACGCAGAATGATCGGTGGCGTTTTTTCTTCTCTCTTCTCGCTGGAAGGGAAATTAGGGTTAGTCAAGTCAAAATCACTTACCTGGTCCGTTAGCGGTGAATATCGGTTGCCGGTCTCGGTGGATGAGGTTTCCGATCGCTCGAAAACCCGCTTCTTGGCCTTCTTCTTAGGCACGATGAAGTCCGTGTCCATGTCGGTCGGAGGAGTCGGTGGAGCTGGAGTTGAGGTCGTCTCGATCGGCGGGGCCTGAGTTGGTGTCACCACCGCTTCAGTCGCCCGCTTTTTCGATTGCCTTCCCTGAAGCTCGAAAATTTTCTCCTGGATAGCTTCCAGGAACATTGTCAATTCTTCGATGCTGAGATGATCCAGTTGCGAAGCCATCCTGACGTTGCACTACACAACACAAAACAACACACACAACTCAATAATTTCGTAATAGCACTGAAAAGTGCACTAAGGAATTTCTGCTCCAATATATCCGAACAAGTCGAAAGTACGAGAGAGAATACAGTATAGTTCTGTTTGCTATGGTAGATGCTGACTACTGTTTCACGTATATCGATGTAGGACATGATGGTAGAGCCAATGACAGTACAGGGTGTCCCATTTTGGGTACTTTTGCGGGGTATCTCCTTTATTTTTAAAGATAGAGAGTTGCGGTTTTCGCGACACTGTGCTACATTTTCGTAAAACTCAAGATGCCGTCAACAGAATTTTCATATCCCTTTTAGTTTTTAAGATACAGGGCATTTCTGAAAATGTTGCATTTTGTGACCCCCCTCGTATGTCCGTTATCCTTCAACTTATCGAAAAGGTAAAATAACATTCTAATGGATTTTTTTCCGTAGAATGCAGTGGTGTAGATAACTTTTGTTACATATTTACTGTTTTTGAGTTATAAAGTAAACTTATGTTTTTTTAAATAGAACATTCTGTATATTTATAGACTATAAAATTTGTCTTTTTTTTACCTTTTCAAAAATATATGATAGTATCAACTTTTTTTCTGAAACACGCAAATAATTGACAATTTTCAGAAATTAAATACATATTTTAATAGTAGGCTATGGATAACAATAATAAACAAGTGCAACTTACATATTACTAACAAATAATTGGATACCTTGTATATAATAGGTATCTATTAAAAAAAATTCCCATAGATCTTTTTTCTAACAGTAAGTTTGTAACAACAGTTTTGTGGCGTAAAGTGACAATATAACAAAAACACAAAAAAATAACATTATTAAAAAAAATTAAATGTGATGTTCAAATTGACCACCATTTTCTCTAATGCAAAATTGGCACATCTTTGAGATTCTTTGAATAGCGTTCAAAAGAACCATTGTTCTCATTCGCAGATTTCGAAAAGGTAAATGAATTGCCTCTCGAAGTTTTGCAATGCCGTCATATCGAGTTTTATATACTTCATTTTGTATATAGCCCCATAAAAAAAAATCTAAAATTGAGAGATCTGGCGATCGTGGAGGCCATCTAACAGGTATGTTGGTACCTATCCATCTTTGAGGAAAGTTATTATTTAGAAAGGCCCTTAAGAGCCTAGAGTTATGACTTGGGGCACCATCTTGCTGTAGGTAAACAGCATTATACTGGGCTAATGGAACGTTTTCGAGCAGTTCTGCAATAACTTCCTCAAGAATTTCTAGGTATCTACCTGCTGTAAGACTTCCTTCAAAAATCCTATAAACTATATGTCTACCCAAAATAAAACATGAAACCCCAACTCCAAAGCGTCCTTGTTGTGCCTTTTCAAACATTAAATGCAGATTTTCACTACGCCAGTTCCTGGTATTGTGACGATTGAAAATGCCAGCACTTGAAATAAAGCATTCGTCTGACCAGATAACAAGTCTGCCAAATAAATCGTTAACATCGATTTGTTGCAAATACCACTGGCAAAACAGTGCCCGGCGCTCGGCATCGCCAGGATGCAAATGTTGTAGTATATTAAATTTGTATGGATGATACTTATAATGGGTGTTTTTTTTAGAGGTATAGAACTTCGAATTGAAATAAAACACAAGAAAATCGTTTTAATGTCCATCAATTTGGCTTTATTGGAAGGATAATTTTATGCCATTAATGTTTAAATATGATTTCGGGCATGTGGCCGCCGCGGCTGGCTCGAATGAATCCAATTCTACAGGTCCAATTTTCAACCACTTTTTCGAGCATATGGGGCCGTATGTTGGCAATAACGCCACGAATGTTGGCTTCCAAGTCCCCTAACGTTTCTGGTTTGTTGGCGTAGACGAGCGACTTCACATATCCCCAAAGAAAATAATCCAATGGTGTCAAATCACACGATCTTGGTGGCCAATTGACAGGTCCATTCCGCGAAATTATGCGCTCATCGAATGTTTCCTTCAATAAATCGATTGTGACGTGCGCTGTGTGGCATGTAGCGCCGTCTTGTTGGAACCACAACTCATCCACATTCATGCCATCCAATTCGGGAACAAAATAGTCGGTTATCATGGCTCTATACCGGTCTCCATTAACGGTAACTGACTCTCCAGCATTATTTCGGAAGAAGTATGGCCCAATGACTCCACCAGCCCATAGAGCACACCAAACAGTCAGTTTTTGTGGATGTAATGGCGTCTCAAGGGTCTCATGTGGATTCTCTTCACTCCAAATGCGGCAATTTTGCTTGTTGACGTAGCCATTCAACCAAAAATGAGCCTCATCACTGAACAAAATTTTGCGATGAAAATCAGCATCGAGATCAATCTCATTTTCGGCCCATACACCAAAATCACGACGCATTGCATGGTCTCGCGGCTTTAATTCTTGCACAAGCTGGATCTTGTAAGGTCGCAAGCCAAGATCTTTGCGCAAAATCTTCCATAAAGTTGATGGACAAAGCTCCAATTGCTGTGCACGGTGGCGAATCGATTCATTCGGGTCCTCTTCAACACTTTGCTCTACAGCGGCAATTGTTTCTTCGGTGCGCACTGTTCGACGTCTCTGCGGATGCGTATTATCACATAGAGTAAACGTAGTGCGAAAACGATCCATGGTTAACCGAATTAATTGCTCTGATGGACGATTATGTCGACCATAAAATGGACGGAGCTTGCGGTAAACTTCGCGAACTGAACCATTATTTTCGAAATAAATTTGCACGATTTGCAAGCGTTGTTCTTTTGTCAACCTGTTCATGATGAAATGGCAAACCAAACTAAATATTAATCACTTGACAGCTGACAAAATGGCCGCCAGTTAAAAAAGTGATGCCAACTTGAAAGTTCTATACCTCAATAAAAAACACCCTTTATTTCTTCAAGATCCTCTGAGCGTTAGTTTTTGGCACACCAATTTCCTTCTCAATTTTTCTACATGAGGACGAAGGTGTTGCTTCTATATATCCTAAAGTATCTATCTCTTTTCTTTCCCTGTTCTCTTTGTTGTATGTTTTAGGGTGCGGGTTAACAAATGATCCGTGCTCAACTAAATTTGCTTTTAAACGGGCAAATATCCCAAAAAAAACGGTTGCCTTCTTTCTGGATATCTAACAAGCAAAATTTAAATCATAATATAGCCATAATAGCTTACTCACCTTTGGAAGTATAATTCCGAAGCTTCTTCAGAATGTTCATTACTCTGTATAAAACATACCATCATATCATATTTCTCATAATTTTCGTAAACTGCCATTATTCGGAAAAATTGATAAATATCTATTGAATAATGATCCCAAAAGAACGAAAATAAACAGCTTAAATGCGATAGAGATTTGATGTTTATTTCTGTTTCTTGTCATAAACAATATCAATGGCGCCTACTATTAAAATATGTATTTAATTTCTGAAAATTGTCAAATATTTGCGTGTTTCTGAGAAAAAGTTTATACTATCATATATTTTTGAAAAGGTAAAAAAAATACAAATTTTGAAGTCTATAAATATACAGGCTGTTCCATTTAAAAAAACATAAGTTTGCTTTATAACTCAAAAACAGTAAATATGTAACAAAAGTTATCTACACCACTGCATTCTACGGAAAAAAAAACTATTACAATGTTATTTTACCTTTTCGATAAGTTGAAGGATAACGGAGATACGAGGGGGGTCACAAAATGCAACATTTTCAAAAATGCCCTGTATCTTAGAAACTAAAAGGGCTATGAAAATTCTGTTGACGGCATCTTGAGTTTTACGAAAAAGTAGCACAGTGTCGCGAAAACCGCAACTCTCTATCTTTAAAAATAAAGGAGATACCCCGCAAAAGTACCCAAAATGGGACACCCTGTACAGTATTTCAGAACTCTACTTTAAAAATAGCACTCGAACAAAACCTTCTCAATTGGCCAGACAGAGGACTTTGCGTAGGAGATGATGCATTCTGCCTGTCACCATATTGGCTGAAACCATTTTCACACAGAGGCCTAACAGTAGAAGAGAGAGTATTTAATTATCGGCTATCGAGAGCAAGGCGTGTTGCTGAAAATGCCTTTGGCATTTTGGCTAGTAGGTTTCGCGTTTTTAACACGCCTTGTAATAAAATGCCGTAAGTGTGAATGTAAAATCTTTAACCACGTTGGTCGCCAAATGTAATGAAATAATTGTTGGGTGCCAAATGTAATAAAACAATAATTGTAAGCTACACAATTTCCACCTTCCCTTGATTCTCAATTAATCAAAAAGATGAATTTACCCAAGTTACTAATATTTCCCAAACTAGCTCAAATTCGTGGTTGTTCGGCCTTTACGTTAACAATGATGATACTTGCCCTATTACTTTTTAAACAACAAACCCTGGGCGCCACCACGAGTTAAAAGAGAAGAATTTCAGGCTGTTATAAATAAATAAATAAGCATCATTGAATTGGTAGTAAGTAAAAAGGAAAAGAAACTAAGCATATAAAAACAATAACAAATATATTCAATTATTAATGAACAATAAGAAAAAATAAGTATACAAACTCGCATGCCCTTTCGGGGCACCGATATAAAACTGAAACAATTGTAAATGAAGGTAATCAAACTACTTTGACTCAGCAATTACGACCAGCATCTAATTCATCATGGTAATGAAAGTTGCAACAGAGATATTAAAATTACTCCCCTGTGTTCCTCCTGTGGTCCTGATGATGGCTCCGCGAGGTCTCTAGCAGTGTATTGGATCCAATATCCTCCTATCGAAAAAGAAAGAAAATACACGAGTAGGATGTCCACAAAAGAAGTAAAATTTAATATGTGCATTGACTCAGTATTGACGCTGTGAATAGTTGAGTTAAGTTAGAAAAATGTTGATAGGTGAAGCCAAATTATGATTACAATTACAAATTAACTACAATTTTAACAAAATGAATTTAAACAAAGTTAGAGAAAAATGAATTGAGTTTGAAGTTAGTTATGAGTTAAAGTTCCACCCACGTGGGTGGATTTCGTATCATTAAGACTCTTTATTACAATTACGGGATTGTTTAACAAGTCCCACGTTATCTCTATAATCGAAGGTATTGGAAACAAGGCTCATGGAATTATAAATATGGAGTGGTTAGTTCTAGCCCAGCCTCTATATGTTTCGTACCTTTCCGATTTGGATAACGCTACGTTGTTCGTATTACGAAGAGTTAGAAGGAAAAAATATACGATATATTAATCCCACGTGTATTCAGGAAATGGAATCAAGTGATTTGGCAAATTGAATAAATGATAATATGAGTGAAATTACAAAATCTATAATCAAGAGATCTAGGTGCCTGTTATAAGAGCAGGAAACAATCAAAGTTCTGCATAAACCAGAGTAAGCCTGATTATGAATGAAATATTAAAGATTCAATGCTACTCAAAAAACAATTTAATAACTTGATTAAGACCTACCTTATATCACAGTAACACAAAAGATGGTTAGCTATCAACCGCAACCGGTTTTATTCCGAGTCTCCCTTCCTAATTAGTAATTCGAATGTGGGGATAACAATATAGTGTTCGACGAATCCGCACCGTAATAATTGAATACAGTTAACTATATCATTTAAAATAGAGTTCTTTAATTGGAAGGAAGTTCAAGGATATAAAATCAAATTATTATATTTTCTATCATGAAGAATGACCTGTGACAATCCATTCGAAAGTCGGGTCGTTACAGTCTATACCATTGAACGTGGACACAACAGAAACCCTAGTGAAATCAGCTTGCGCTATTCACAACTGGCTCAGGCAAACCGCTTCTAGAACATATTTCCCTACAGGCTCTGTTGATGATGAAGACCTAAACACTGGAGTGACAACTCCCGGAACTTGGCGGGATGTATCGACTTTGATGGTTGCAGTAGACCGCCTCTATTCATCAACTTATAGTGGTCGTGCTGGGGAGCAGGTACGCCAGTGGTACATGCACCAGTTCATGACACGTTTTTCTGTTTCATGGCAGATGAAGTCAATTGGTATGGAACCAAACGACAACAGTTCAGAAGAAATCTGAATCGAAACGGAGCACAACAGTGTTCAACAGTATGTTGAAATAAGTTAAGAAGAGTGCCTCATCTATAAATTAACTTGTCTTGTAGTTATTATATTTATGGTTATTTTTAAAGTTATGTATAACTGGTATGTATGCTCATGGCAAAAAAACACTATGGCACTATTATGACCTTGTTTGTAAATTAATGTACCTACTTACCATGTTAGAAGAAGATTCTCTGCCACTGACAGCTCCATGCCAGAATACTTCTGCCGAAGAAAACCACATAAGCTTTGGCTTGTACACTTCGCTTGCAGCAGCACCACTCTTCTTTGATTTTTTAATCTTACACAGCTCTTTTCTATACGTGTCTCGTAAACTTTTGATCTTTTTTTCCACTGCTTCAAGTGACCCTGGCATCCCAGCATCTTTAAGGTTTTCTAGCAGTTTGTTGTAGGCTGCTTCCTTAACATTCCGATCGAGGTATTCTTTGGACGAAACGTCCCACAAGCAAGGATAGTTTTGAAATATATTCAGAAACTAACTCACCTCCTTCCTCGACCACTTTAACTCAGACATTTTCACTTGACACAACAGATCAAAGACGTAAAAACCAAATCACGTGTTAATTTACTCGCCGCTGGTACGCTACACTGAGGTGTTCTGACTGCGCTGCCGGCGAGCGCCAGCGGGTCGCGAGTGATCACGTGACCTAAAAATGGTGCGCTGCCTGCTGCCAAAGCTGGCCCGGGCCAGCTTCGCTAGCCGCTGACAAACACTCGCCGGCTCGTCGTGTCAGCCGCGAGTTCTGTGGTCACACCAACCTGATAGTAGCAGCTCCCTCAATTCGCGGCTGGCAACCAGCCTAGTGAGACCCGTGCTTAAGACCGGCTTGAGAAACTGTCTAAACTAGACTCCTTTCCTCAACCAACGACTGGGTTTTATACGCTCTCAGCTAGTTGATAGCTTGGTCCGGGAGCCAGGAATTGGTGAAATCCTGTTTTTTACTTACGACGGCTGTTTCGTTATCTGATGATGATACGGTTTTACTAAAATTTTGAATGAAATCCATTATACACTATTTATGAATTCAAACGAAAGCAAATCTGACTTCTTAAAATGCAAATATGTATACACCGGATAATACCCTTTATTAATTACTTTACGACGATATATCTATTTGGAACTTTTGGATTCTACTCCTGTATATGCATTTATGATGATTTATAATATTCATTTACCCTGAATTATAATTAATATGCGCATACCTCATTTGACAATCTATAACATTTATTCATAATTTAAGAACTTCTTTACACGTCTCTTCACTTGTTTTTCGATGATGTTATGAACATTGCCTCCTTCGTTTTGGGTATGGTCATGAATCAAAAATGTATGTGCTATACTGCGTATACCGAGTGTTGATACTGCATTCAAATATGCAGCAACTAAATACTTATTTTTTTGCAGGCCGCAGCAGTTATCTGAATAAAAGACTAAATCCAGGTTGTCTTTATCAGTGTCTCCGCTTAACTTCTTCAAATAATGTAAAACACAACTTCCAATTTCTATGGCACCTCATTTACCATCGGTCTCTGTCCAAAAGAAACAGTCTACATTTTTTAGGTTCAAATCACTTATAGTGAAGTTATAACAATTGAGCTTGCTTTTATAATAAAAGGAAGGCACTAGTCCGCGAGGTACCGGCATTACTGCCTGCAGATCACACAGAGCAACATGTACACTCCTTGGTTCAGTTTATCAGCATCCTTCTCTTTCCTAGCCAATACCTTCTCCTTCAAGTGTAAATTATAATATTCTTGTAGCTTATGTTTGCCTTGCTCATCCGCATTTTTGTATGACTCGCGCAAAGATTGCATTGATCATTTTTAGGTGAGTAAAATCCTATGTTAAATTCTTCATTGAAAATTCGATTGAACATCACAAAGTTGGCACAATCAAACTGTTGGGACTCTCTCTTCTTTGTAACCGCGGTAGAGATCTGCTAGACTTTTTCCGCTTTAAATAAATTCTCGTATTGTTCGAGCTCGTAGATATTGGAATTTTATTTATGAAATTTCTCACACTTTCTGCAATGCTCTTTTGTCCACCTTCCAAAAATCCATTCTCGCTTTTCTCACCTAACGCAGTTCGAATTGGCCTGTCATTTAAATCCAAAGTAGCTTTAAAAGCTGCCTGCATACTCTTACACGGATATTATTTATTTTGAAATGAAAAGCGCAGTTCATACTCCTATAATCTTGAGTAGAGGAATAGCTATACTTAACATAATCAGTATGAACTACATTATACTCCATTTGTCTTTAAATCTCGCTAAGTTGCCAATAGCTTGAAAAAATATTTTTTTCTTGTTTCCTCATCTACCTTGTTACTACACTGCAGCCTACATCTATCTCCGGAGGGAAGACGGATCTTTCGTTCACAGAACTTCTTTTTACTTCTTGAGGCTGATGTATAAGATTGTCCAGAATTTCTTAAATATTTTGCTTCTTTAAAACTCCAAGTTTCAGGATTTGCTTTTCTTGTTTTCCCTTCTCATTTCCTTCCTGATTTGAATCTTCTTTTGCCTTTTCTCCTTTTATTACGGGTTCTGAATTTTCTTTTTCATTACAGTTGCTTTCTGCACTCAAATTGTAATGTGGATCAGGCTTTCGCCAGTACGTATTGTAGATATTATGGTATACTTTCTTTTAATTTCGGTAGGCGTAAAACCATAGGACGATCCGATGTTTGTATGTACAAACAATTTTATCTTTGAATAAGTCAGTAGGTGATGGGTTGGGAGAACCTAAACCAAGAATGCTTTATCATGACAAGTTTTCTCATCTTCAATTAAAATAATTACCTGATAAGATATTTTCTTTATGGTCTGTTGCGATGGTTTTCTGAATTATTCCAACGATGCTATCTTGCATGTTCTTAGATTGCAAAGCTACTTTTTAGTTGTGTCACTGTTGTATCAAGGGTGCGATATACATTTTATATATAGGTTGCGCGCCTGGATATACACCGACAACGTAATCTGTGCTATTATAATTTTGATAATAATTTTCGTTTAGGATTAAAGTGTTTTTATTGAAAGTAAGTTCCCGTGCGGCAGCAATAGTAGTATCATTTTTTTGCGATTCGTCTATAGGTATACGTATTTAACAATTTCGGCTGAAAATATGAAGGCTTGTACTTTTTCTTCTTATTCCATTGTTCCTCTGACATATTCTCATTATTATCCTCACTCCCACTTCTTACTCTTGAAATGTCAATAAAGCAACATTCTTTATGGGTGCCTTCTACTGCTTTCCTAGTTTCCTTTAAAAATCGTGTACATCTTAAATTTCTATTTCCTAACAGAACATTATTTTTAACCTGCCCGAACCGAACCGAAATTTTAGATTGAAGATCGTTTGTTATTATATTGGCCCATAAAGGTAAATAAGGCAAGTATTTCCTTAAGATAATATGAAGCATATCTGGGCAGTACAATGCATCTTCATCATCTTGATCATTTTCTTCTTTTATAACGATTTCATCTAATAAATGTTGAAAGTAAAAGTAAAATCTGCTATTCCGGTATATCGTAGATTGCGAATTTATATCAATTTCAAATGATTGATGTTTCAAAATTATGAATGGCCCAGTTCCTCTTATTATTGCGAATGCTGTTCAAGCTATTGATTACCTCTTCACAATTATATTCGTGATATGTGATGATAATCATGTTATCAAACCAACTAATTATATTATTAATGTCGTGTTCATCAAAAACCGACGCGAACGCCTCCTTTACAATAATTTTTGTAATTTATTATTGCCACAAAGTTTATTAATGCCGGAAGTTTTCATGTAATGACAACAACAATTTTTCAATAATACCGAAGGTAAAATTCACAATTGCTAAATACATAATCATAACAAATATTCAAATATTCAGTGACATTGTTCAAATTATTCCATTGAATATTCATATCATTGATTAGTCCAAAACTAAAATTCACTACTACAGTGGAAAATATCGTCCATTTGATATTATTTTTAATCGCAAAATCGTAAAATGTATAACGCCAGGATCCAATGGATTATCACAGTGCCCGGCTAACTAGCGCAAATAATGAGTCTGAGAAAAGAAAAATGATATATTTAACAAAATTAGTTATATAATATAATCTATAATGATATAGAATGAATAAAAAAAGGAAAGATATATATTTGAATTTATATGAAGATAAATTCTGTTCAGTTCAACAAAAGATGAATCAATAGTTCAGTTACATACATAATAAAATTTAAAGGTTAAGTAATGATATCAAAATTACAGTGACACAGATAAATTGAAATATCCAAAATTACAAAATGACACAAACAAATTGAATACAACCTTAGTTATTGAGAGTGCAGATTTCGTTTATATCGATGAAACGGTGGCATAGGCTTCAATTCGCAGTCCTAGTAGATGTCCAGCTGTTCGATATAACCTTCAAAATCCAAGTTCAGGATGAATGTAGTATTACAATTGGAAAGACAATGATAGGGGCGCCAGACAAATTATAATCATTTTCTCCCATTGGAAAAGTGATTCTCTAACCAACTTGCCAAAGTTGACATTCAACAATCTGACAAAGTTGAACAATTATTAATTCTTAATAGAATGATCATCTCAATTGATTTCACTTACCCAGATGGACGGGTTTTCCGTATGAAAGAAGTTTTGTCATTTACACAAGGTTTCCAACTATATCCCACACAACGTGGTTCTCGTAAATATCATAAATAATTCGTATACCAACGAAACTGTATCCCAATGATAAATTACGATTTAATTCAGTAAAAAGTGCTTTCAATCCGATATAAAATCGAAGGATTGGATAAATAAATCCAGATACACACATTCACTACGTAATAACTTGTGACCAAAACGTACGGAAGCTGGGTTGCCAAAGAAGAAAGACAATGAACTTGACCCCAATTTCAGTGAAACGATACATCGAAAAATAGGAGGAACGAATTGAATTCTATGACAACGCCGTTCTGGAACATAGAATTATGGGTATACAGTATAATATGTTATACAAACTAAACTATGGTACAATATAGTATAAGGTTCTATGTAATACACAGTTCAATGAAACAAGTTGATATTATTATTGTAACAAATTAGTAGCTATAATCAAACGTTTCCTAAATCAGTAAAATTGCAATGCACCAACATACAGAGATAATTGAAATATTACGTAAAGTTTGAAACAAACTGACGAAATCAGGTAATGACTCGAAGTGTCATTTCGACCCGTGACAACTCTCCCCTCAGTTCGTAGAAAGAAAATTAAAAAAAAAAAGAAATTTTCTGACGATATGAACCAAGTTACCAGTAGACCAACAGTCATGTAATTATTCAGGCAGACAAAATAACCACCGTTATCTAACTCACATACTAGATAACATTAAATATCTATAAAACTCCAAAACATAACAAATGTCACAAAACCCGAATATTACAGTCATGTCTACTGTATAACAGCAACGTCGAAATAATATGTTGAAACTTGCGGTTTGCAATTTACCTATAACAAGACGATGGACATCAATACTCACACACCACTCCTAATTCTTTTCAAGGAATTATATAAAACTAATGATATGCGCCTAATTGAGAATCCAGCAGAAGGAACCAAAATCTCGCCCTCCAGTACGATTATGATCAGCTCGACGATTGGCCTGGAGTACCGAGCGGCGTAAGATCAAATAAACGCTTCGTGCTCCCTAAGTAACTCCCGTCGTTAACACGTTCAACGCCATGTGTATCTTTTTCGATACACACTGTCCTATCAGATGTGTATCGAAAAAGATACACGACATTCATCAAGTTCAATGCGGTGTGTGTCGCTAACTCGCACCCTTTCCGTGTGTTTAATAGGGCGAAAATGAAGTTCTGGCCCACACGGAAGTTTGTGTATGCGTGGGTTGGGATATGGAAGTTTATACTTTGAAATAACATCAAAAATATATGATGATAGAGTAAAACGATGTATTCACTGAAAAATTGTAATGAAAAAACTTAAGAAACTGAACAGCATGATGAATAAACATTAGTGAGTATTATTGAAACATTTACGACACAAAAATGTTCCGCAAACAGAACATTTTGTTATAACTTGCGAGGCTATAACAAGTTTTCCTTCAATCTGTTTCCCTTTTCTTCCATATTTTCTGTAGCATTCCGCACATCGTCCACGTACATTCTTCCCCTCCACTTCATTATTTATAAGATGATGTTTCCTCTTCATATTCTTGGATTCTGTTTCCGTGGTAGTACTTCGTTCGAGCATTTCTGTGATCACTTGCTCTCTGAATTCTGTTATAGTCAATTTTTTATTAGTAGTTGTTTCATTGTACAGAAATTGGGCATTTACTAAACTAGTTCCCCATATGATCTCAATAGCGAGCTTACGATACCATTTAGTGCAGCGACGCAAAGCTGATCCATATGTTGCCATTTGGTCACTGAGGTCAATGGATGATTTGCCGCTATTGTATTCTGTAATACATACTGGTTTCGTTATGGGTGTATTTGTTCTAGTTGTGCTGGTCACAGTTCTGAGGGCTGACGTTTTAGTTGAAAGCATTCTCACATCGCGCTTATCTCGCCATTTTATGACAACAATACCACCATCCTTTGTTTGACTTGCAGACATTTCGCCTCTTTTCAGTTTAGCTCCCATAACATTCTTTGGCAAATATTTTCTGTTCACCCTGAGCGTACCCACTAGATGAGTCTTCCTCCGTCTCAAATGATATGCAAGCGGTATGCTTGTGTAAAAGTTATCCGTATACATTGTTCTGCCTTCGTCCAAAAGGCCCTCTGCCAGAGACATCACGGTTTTCTCAGAAACCTCACATTCTGGAGTTCTAGATTTACCACAATAAACTATTAGATTCCAAGTATACCCCTTCTCAGTGCAAAGCTTGTAGATTTTGATACCATATTTGGCAGCTTTATTAGGTATATATTGACGGAATATCAGTCTTCCTCGCCAAGGTATCAAAGATTCGTCTACGCAAATGTCTTCACCAGGTGTATAAGATTTTTTATAATTTTCAACGAATTTATTCAGCAATTCTCTGATTTTACATAGTCTGTCACTGGAATCAGTAGTGGTATTATCCGAAAAGTGTAGAAACTTCAAAATCAACTCAAATCGATTCCTAGCCATTACAGTTCGTGCTAATGGAATACCGTAAAGTTTGTGCACTCGCCAGTAATCTCTTATTGCTGGTAATTTTACCAAACCCATCCAACCAATTAGGGCTATGACCTGAGTGATTTCATTCACAGTTACTGGAATCCACGAGTGAGTTCTTGACTGAACTGAAGTGTCGTTCATCATAAGCTGTTGAGTAGCATACAAATTGGTTTGATCTGTAATAAGTACCAGAATATCATGTGTCAAGAATAAATCGAAATAGTCAATAGGATTTGCCTACGCTAGGATTCCAGAATAAATATCTTTCATTCCCGTGAATGGCGCGGTATACTCAATAGTGGGCGGATCTTCATGAGTCGGCATTTCCCATTCTATATCGTTCAATTTTTGTTTTAGCCATGCAGATTCAGTTACTGCAGAAGAAGTGATACCTGAAGTACTTGGTATTTTACCATCAGGCTCTGGAATCGATGATAACAGTGGAGTGTCGTGTGATTCTCGCAGTCGATTCTCAGAAAATATAGATGTTCCTTTTTGTTTAGGCGGTGGATTCCAAGTTTCCCCCCCACTTTCACTTTCACTTGATGTACCTCCATTATCATAATCTTCATTGACAGGATCAAAATCCGGATCGTGAATGGAGTCATCACTATCAAAGTCCATTTTCTTTATTTTAGATTTTGAACACAAGAAATCTTCACAAACTATATTCAATAGGTGATCTGAAACAAAGAAACTGAATTCAGGAACAACAAAATTCATGTTTTTTCCGAATTCGATAGAATGAATTTTCAAATTCAATTTCTTTCGAGATTTCTTCTTTATTCTGCTCGCCAATCTGTAAAGAAAGAGAAAAACTTGGAATGATGAAAGAAATTGATGTGTATCTTCTTCGATACACATGGCCTACGAATTACGTAACGAGTGAAAACTATTTCAAGGGCCACGTGTATCGAAAATGATACACATTCAAAAAAGAACGAAAGAATGTCAGAAAAATTTCAAAAATAATTTTTTCATACACAGAACAACACCAGAGCTCCCAATAAAGTAAAAATAAAAAATGTTGAAAAATCATGGAATTTGATGTTGTACCTCGGCGCTGAACGTGTTAAGTTGCTCATCCGCGCATAAGGATTGCGTTCCCCCGGAATCAAACTACTAGGAATCAACCAGAATCATAACAGAAGGTAATGGAGTTAAAGTAAAAAATGTAAAAATAAAATAAAATAAAAAAACAGTAAATTCGGGTAACGATCGGGTACAGGAGGAAACACACAAACGGTATTCTCTCGCTCCTACCAGAACTTTATCCAGGGGGGTTCTTATTGACGAGTGACCAACCCTAAATATTTCTTTAGAAGACTTCTACTTCGGGCGGAAAAAAAAACCGTTGGACTATTCTTGACAACCACCCCGGCCTAACACAGGGAAATATTCCTTCAGACCTATGAATTGTCGCTTTCACTTCCAGAGTCATCCTGTACATAAGGTTTAAGATATTGAACGTGCTATATTCCTTCTGATTTTCCTGAATCGTTTGATAGTTCATAAGTATTCAACCCAACTCGTCGTTCATAAACAAAATACCTACGAATTTGGGTGCGAACTTAGCATTAATTAACAGCACTAGACAAAATCTTATTACGACGATATACCTTTTGTCGTTCAGAATAAACAGTTGAACGTCGTTTAGAATCATAAATCTCCTAAATATCCTTATACATTTTCAAAAATCCGTCCGTACGTTGCGGAGGATTCAAACGAGAAAAATCATCAGTCTAGCGACCGTTTATATAGATCACCGGAGAAAACATATTCTCTACCAAAATTTAGTTGTCTCGTGTTTTGCGGTCCTTATAGCACAAGCTACAGACGAAAGATTTTCAGACCATTTGCGTTGGTTATCCTTCACACAGCAAGAAATCATAGTTTTGACAACTCTATTTGTACGCTCAGTTGGTAATGGTAATGACTTAGTGTCATTTCGACCCGTGACAGGATACGGCGTCGCGGTTTGAAGTAACTGGTTCAAAAATCGGGCAAACAACATTTATCATGGAACACGCGTTTAAAAAAAAACCAGAAGATGAACTACAGTACCGGTTGCATCTAAGAGCAAATTTAACAATTTAATTTCGTTTTTAACTTAATTCAAAATTCGTAATTGCTCCGTGTTGAAAATGTAGGCTGTCAAAGGAGCTGTGCATCTGTAAACATAATTAGAATTATATGAGGACATTTTTAATAGATTTACCGTTTCATCTGCGTCATCAAGTTGCGCTAAATGCTCAGATCTAATTTTACTATAAACCGCATTAGATTTAATATTTCAGTAATTACCTGAATTAAGTTTAATAGTGGATTCGGACAATTTATCTTTTACATGGACAAGAAATGGTTTTGTAACTTCCATTTTCTTTCCTAGTAATAACTGTTCATAATTGCTGACATCCCGTTTTCTTTAAGCCCTCTAAATTATTGAAATTTAAAGTACCCTCGCACTTCAGAATCTGTAATAATAATTTTGAAACGTTTACATTGTTCATTAGCACCCAAAATGTCACTACTCTTACGTTTAAAGTTTAATGTGCATATATTAATTACTGTTTCAAACATTATTCTATTTGTTAATTGATAATTTATATGTTTTCAATTCTTGAATATTCATGTAAAATAAACCTTCAGTTATATCGACCAAACGTTTTTTTAGAGATTCATTTTTTATTCAAATTTATGGATCCAAATGGTAGGACTGAATTAATACAAGTATTGTGATACAATGATGTTACACTATCTCGTATTTTGATTGTAGATTTAGTATGTGATTTTGTATAATTAAATTCTGAAAAAACAATTGGAAAATATTCATCAAAAATATTTATGTGATCATTATTATGAGGAGCAACTTATCAAAATGCGTTTAGTCCAAAAAACGTTTTTCTGGGAATTAACGAAAAACCATTTTCTTATAAACCCTGTCATATATTTTTAAGACGGCGAGTTTTTTTTGATAGAAACTAACCTCTTGACGTAATAACTCATCTAATTTAAATCATTTTTTATTAGATAGAAGCAAAAAATCTAAAAAATGTTTGGACTTGATGCGTTTTGTTCCGTCACATTGTATAAAATTCGTTTTGTTGTGGTTCAAAGTGGACATAATGCTGTTTGTTGTGATTAATTCAATTTACAAGAAATGGTTTGCAGGAGAACTTGACTCACAATCTCTATTACAACATGAACTAACTAATAATTAACGAGAAAATTGTTTTGTTTTGTTTGTATTTTTTCAAAAATAGAAACGTATATAATATTAATTCGAATAATATAAGAAACGGAAAATTAAAAAATGAGTTAAATTTGTTCTTGATTAGGGTCTTCCTCAAGGCTGTCACATTCGGCTTCTTCTTCACCTACTGCATCATCAGCAGGACCTGCAGTTTCAGCGCACGTTGGTTCCACAGTGTTAAAGGCGTGAGTAAAGAACTTGAGTGACGATAGCGGAATAAGAGCTGCCCATTCTTGTTTAAATCTTGCACCAAGAAGGTTTCGTACATCGTTTTTCTTCTCCTCCTTGAGCTTATTTTGCAGTGGTATAATGCAGCGATCATTCATATCCCTTATTAGAGTACGACCTCGTTTTGTTACTGCCATTGGTTGCTTCGAAATGTCGTCATATCTGTAGGAGGCTCAAGTTTTATCTTAACATCAACGTAACCTTGTTTTATAAATTTTTGTAATAATATTCTTTTCATGTCACTAATCCCATCAATTGATTTTAGTACAACCGTCAAATCTCTGTAGTTTTTAAGGAACCAATCTTCACCTAAGACTCACGTTTCCAAATTGCCTGTAAATTTTAATATAAGCTGTGGGGTCCAACACTTCTTCAGTTCCTCGTAAATTTTTCTCAACCCTACCAAACACTCTGTTAGCGGGTAAGTATGAGTGACCGCACACCGGAAAATACATAAGTATCTGTTTTATGTTTTTTGGGGATTTTTTCTGCAGCCAGTATATTAAGGCATGGACGACATGCTGGTTTTTTTTCTGGCCTCCACAGCCGTCTGCAAAAAGCCTAACCTGGGTTATGGAACTATCAATATGCGCTTTTTCCAAAAAGTCTGTTGAAGCTGAACTAATTTCTTGGGCGCCCCTCGCTGCTTGGGTTTCGTTCCAGATATAAAAATTCGGATTTTTAGTGTTAACATCAGTGATACAGAAAGCATACAATGAAATTTGTCTTGCATAGAAAGCCTCACCAATATTATTGAGTTTCGGAATCGGCTGTACTTGTTGCAAGTCAAACTCTGGATTGTCCTTCATTAGAGCGTGAAAGGCTTTAGCTCTCTTTTTGTGAATTAAGAGCTCTGCACTTAAACCTTGTTTGACGTCACCATCGTCACAAGAACCAATTTCTGTTTTAAGTCTAGCACAAAAACTGCACCCATCAATGGCTGGGGAACCGAAACCCAGATTAAACTTTGTCTCAAATATTGTTACGAAAAAGGTATTTTTTACCTTAAACTCGTCTTCAACGGTACTGTTATAGAGCCCAAAAAGTCGGTGCATGTTCAAAGATGAATGCAAGTACAGTCGTCTGCTTTTGTTTCGGGCATAGTGACTTTCACAGGCTCTTAATTTGAAAAGAAACTCATAAACTTTCTCTTTTAGCTGAATATTTCCGAATTTTATGATCGCCTCCTCGTTTTTCTACTACCCCCTTGCCAGATAAAATTCCGTCAGCGATTGTGTTCAATCTTCTTTGACCCACCCCAAATAATTTAGCAAAAAATTTGGAGCATATAGGTAATCTTTCTTTTTCTGTAGATATCAAGAAGTATTTAACTGCAACGCGATGTCGCTTGTTTTTTCTCACTTCGCCGCGAACACGGCTGCGTTTTGGATACGATACATCCATTAGAAATGCAATTCTTTTATCTTGTTCCTTTCTGTTCGGCTTGAAAAAAACATTCCTTTTTGCTTTGGTAAGGACGTTTCTTGAAATACTGCGACAATTAAATGTTCCTCTTCTGTGATGACATGGTGGTTGGAAATTCAGCAACAAGGGGTCAGAGTCTTGATATCTATAAAACATGATTTGGTCTAGATTTAGGGAAAAATGATTTTTGCTTCTATGATAAACGATAATGAACAAGCTATGCTCACCTCTTGTCACAATTCATTTCCCTTTTTGTTTTTCGTCGTTTTTCCTTGATCCTTGATTATATTCGCCTACAATAACACCGTTATCGGATGTTTCCATAGTAATATATTAATAAGCAAATATTTAATGAAAACGTACAATTGTGTTCCACTATCAGTTACACAAACATAACTGAATTTTAGGTTATATTAAACATAATTTTAGACTTGCAAATCAGCTGTTCGTTGGGATCGTGGCTTCTAACTGCAAAATGTACGATAATGCGTTTTGATCCGACTTGATGTGTGGACAAAATGCGTTTTGATCTCCCTCTCATATTTTGCACTTGAATTTCGTACTTTCAGAAACTTCAAATTAATTAATCTGACACAAGATTTGGGGATATTTTTATTCAAATCGATATAATACCAATTTTTGGCGGCCATATTTAAAATTATCTTGGAGGAATTTTTTAATCGAAAACTGAAGCCTGTACCTTCAATTAAAATTCACCATCGGAAAGATCGTCATCGATTTACTTCGGGTGAACTTTGGTGGTTGTTTTTGGCACCCCTAAAAATGCCGCTAAGTAGCTTAAAATAAATCGTAAAGATTCGACGTAGTTTGACGACAATCTAGATGATAATTTACGAAAATGATCAATTTCAGGGGTGTTTGTATGATGAAATGAAGTATAAGCAATGATAAAAGCTGTATACGGCGTATATGTGTCCAAAATGGTCCATGGACGAAGATACCTTTCCTAGGGGTACAAGTACATTTCCACATCTATAGAGTATTGGGGCCACTGAAATCATATCTACGGACGTAAATTCCTTTAAAATAAGTCCAAGTAGACCTCTATGGTCTCACACATTGACATCTACCCGTATTAACCATCTGCCAGATGTATATCGTAAACATCATGTTTCCATTCAAAAGTACTTGAACATGATATGAATCGGGGTCCTTATCTATCAAAAAACTCTCTAAAAGTAAGTCTTAGCAATGTTCAAGAATAGCGCTAATCATATATTTGATTTTAGATATGGGGATATGAATGATATATCAACGTTTAACCTACACACATATTCTTGCACAAATTAAAGTATATAGGGATTGAAAGAAACACAAAAACGATTTGGAATGGTATGTACATCATGTACGTGAAGAGTACGATATATTTTTAAGGTATATAACAAGATATCTGTCATATTCTACCATAAACGTAGCATGTTCCAGAGTAACGTAGCAGCACAAACATTGGATTCACTCAGAATCACTTCAGATTCATAGTATAAGACTTTTAATGTAGTAGTAGTATAATGTTATTGTAGTTATTACAATAAAGATATATCTTCATATACATGTGCTTGGTGTATTGTGTTTTTTGAATAATTGTCATTTGACATTTTTAATGTAGGTAGCCGAAAGCATCACACAATAATTCGACAATAATGATTATGGGTATATTGTAACACATAAAGTATGAAGATGTATTATACAAGAGTATTTCATCGATCAAGACTAATTACATGGATGTTAATATGTATGGATATCACAAAGTATATCATTTCAAGGATGTTATATAACGTTAGCTAAATAACGAAATGGCATTCAAAATATAGATGGTACAGTTATAATACTACCGATTGGACTTTGCAAATACATAAACAACAAGAATCAAGGTGAGAGTAAAGTTTAATAATGAAATTATATCCGATTGGACGCTGATAACCTAGCATATAGGTATGTGTGAGGAATTTTCTCTAAAGTGACAGATAACCAATGGTTCTGGTACCGATACGTTCGGGGAAATGTTATCGAATTGCATACAAAGATAGTATATATTTAAGGATACTTAAAATACAATATCATTCTGCTTCGGACAGAAAAAATGTTTATATTTCCTCAACGATTAATAATTTTTTCATAACATACCTTTCCATGAAACTGTGATTATCATTTAAAATAGTGTATGAACCTGTTTGAGTTATTTTCAATCAAAAGTGAATTAACTTACAAAGTTGAATTCATTCCTATACGTATGTGACTATTTTGTAAGTGTAGTTAGATGAAAAGGTAAGTATTGAGTTTTCTCTAAATTAATTGTTAATAATTTATTGTCAAAGAAATTTTTTATAAGCAAGAAATCCCTTTCTACCCGATTTTTCAAATCCTTCCAGGATTGTGCAGAATAGAATAATGCCGTATCATCTGCATAACTTATTATATTACTAGATGTTGGTAGCTGAAACAGATTATTTATATAAATTGTGAAAAGTATCGGACCGAGAACTGTACCCTGCGGTACACCATATTCCACTTCAAGAAAATCGCTCTCAGTATAATTTATTTTAGTACATTGCTTTCTGTGGGATAAATAGTTTTTCAATAATTTCAACGCGATGTTTCTGAAACCTACAGTTGAGTATGGCTCACAGAGTCAAAGGCTTTAGTAAGGTCAACAAATATCACTAAACATTTTTCTTTTTTATCTAATGAGTTATATATTAATTTGGTCAGATTTGCCAACGCATCCTGTGTACTACGCTTTTCTCTAAAACCATATTGCTTAGGTGACAAAATGTTATATTTGTTTAAAAACTTTGAGAGCCTTTTCTTCAGAATTTGTTCATATACCTTTGCAAAATTTGTTAACAATGAGATAGGCCTATAATTGTTAACATCTAATTTATCTCCTTTTTTGAAGATGGGTTTCAAAACACAGGTTTTAAAGGCAGTTGGACATTCCCCAGTTGCAAAACTTTTATTTATGATGATGGATAATGGATACGAAAGTTCCTCTGCTACCAGTTTTAAAGTTTTTGATGAGATACCGTCTATGCCGGGACATTTATTACTTTTTAATTGACAGATATAGTGTTTCACCTCTTGTGGACAAGTTGGATGTAGATAGAATGATATGCTTTGGCGCTTTGTTTCAAATTTCACGTTACTATCTGGTTTTAATTTTTCGGCGAGTTTTTTACCAACTTCAGAGAAAAAAGTATTGAAAGAGTCAGCTATTTGTTTATCACCTTTTATACTCTCTCCATTTGGATCATTTATTATTTTTATTTCGTTATTTTTTATTTGATTATTACAGATCTCTTTAGTGATATTCCATAGTTCCTTAGAGTTATTATTACCATTCCGAATTTTGTTTTTATAGTATTCAGTTTTTTCTTTCTTTATTTTATTTGTCACATCATTCCTTAACATTTTGTAGTTATTATGAAGAGTTTCATTGAGCTGATCACTTTGCCATTTATTGTGTAACGAATCTCGCTCATTAATTAAATGTATTAAACTGCTGGATATCCAATTTTCTCTTTTTATCAACGAACGATTACATTTGAATTCTCTAGTGCAACAATGTAGTTTTGCTTTGAATATATTGATAAAGTTATCTGTTGCAGGTTCCGTTTCCATGCCGTCTAGATGCTGCCAGGATGTAGAGGACAATAAATTTTTTAGTTTTGAGTAATTTATCTTTTTGATAGTGTTATTGTTAGTGTTATTTGTGTAATTCGTAGACGTTTTAATTGTACTGTTACTACTCAGGACTATTTGTAATGCTACTGAATAATGATCTGTAATATTTGTCTTGATTATAATAGGTAGAGTTACATCACTTATATTTGCTTTACTTTTAATAAAAATATGATCTAGACAAGATTTAGAATGAGCGGTTACTCAGTTATTTATGAAAGATTTAAAGCCATATAGAGACATCACATTTAAATACTCTTGCGCATTCTCTTCATCAGACAGAATGTCTATATTAATATCTCCAGTGAAAATACTGATCGTAAATGTATTTGAATAAATACCACAGGTACAAATTATAATACAATGTTATTATTTATATATCAAACTTATACATATATATATATATATATATATATATATATATATATATACCGATTTCGGATCTCGTTTTGTGTATATCGTCACCATTTACATTATTCACGTTCATAGAAACAAAGTTTAAAATTTTCAATGGATCTCATTTTTACTCATTATGTCACCTCTTATACAATCATAGTTCATGGAAATTGATGAAGGTGGCGCTTCACAATACTCAAGCAAATAGCTATTTTATGCACTACACGAGATCCTTTCGTAGCGGCAACGTTGTAGACAACGAAATACGTGAAATGAAAGAGGTATTATCATTAACATCGGCTGAGTTTGATTTTCTAGCTTAACTAGTAATTTATTCATTATAAATTATTACGGTTATCAGTCTCCTGGGCTAAAACATTTGAAATACGTTGTTGAAATGTTTCAAAATAGGACAATAAGGATATATTTGTCATGCTTCCTAATCGATTTTAACAGTATCTCTCACATATTTAGTTCATTATTGCTAGTGTTCAAGTAGATTTCAATAGGTAATTATATTTCAATCTAGATTTCAATTAGACTCGAGAAAGAATTTCTGGAAATTACCCGTCTGATTCAATTTTCTATATATATAATATATGAATGATATATTTTTTGTCACAAGTGATGTCACGACATACAATTTACAACCTCACATTACCTGTGACAATAAGAGATAGTCTCGACGTTTGATTTAATTTTATTCTGTAGTATATAGAGGAATATACGGGGCAACAGACAGTTACGTTAAAACATAATTACTGGATATAAAAACAAACGAAATATCATAGAATAAAATTTTTCATTACGGCATGAAAATTCATTCTGAACTTTTAGATTTCCAGTAATTTGATAAATAAATTTATTTAACAAGCGAAATAAGCTGTATATTAAATATGTGCACATTTTCGTTTCGATTAAACTCTACATGTAAGTGGTAAGAGAGCATTTAATATTTAATTATTGTGGATCTGAAGGAATGATTGTAAATAATTCGCATTCAGAATTCATTGGGTAATTGACTCAGATCGATTCAGTACCCATAGTAAATTAAGACGATGCTCTCTACGGAGCACAAAATGCCAGTACTTGTCTCATGAAACAAACTCTAAGCCAAGTATCTCTTACTTTACTACATGGCCAAACCATATTTAACTGACGCACAGTCAATACTGGCAACCAGTGAGTACCAATTTCATTTATTTATAATCATGCGAAATACTAAGGCAGCGAACAAAGAGCTAACGGGAATGGTCATGGAAAAACCATCATGGGAGATTAAAAGGAGACATCAGGGGGTTTATGACGATATCCATCGCACAGCAATGAAACCAACTGAAGAGCTTTGAACAAGTACTTATATGTGAAGACGCACAGGTTAATTTTAGTTTCAATTATATAAATGCTTACATAATTTTATGTTGTATAAATTCAAATTCAGAAATGTTTGATAAAAATATTATTTTCAAGACAGCAGATTATGTGTTGCCTTCATCAAAGAGCAACAAATAACAAGGAAATAGAGTTGTTGCACAGTCTAGGTAGATTGGCAAAACAAATGTTAAATTTGAGGCTCAAAAGTATGTGTACTCAAATAAGCAAAATTTCAAAAATCAATTTTAAAATGAATAGAAGTCAACGTTCCAGTAATGTTTAACTGGAAGAATCAATGTCAACGTGGACCTACACCACGGAATTTTGCTGATCCAAGGAAGAATTCATACATCACGTTCATGACCGTGAAATGTTATATCATAACATTTTATATATCTGGAGCAACGAATCAGCAAATATTACGATTATTTCAAGATTATATATAAATTTTCGGGAAATAGTTCACATTAACACTGATGTTTTATATTTTCTCGTCTTTCCGTACGTTTCGGTCTCACGACCATCATCAGAAGATTTATTATGTCTATAACCGGATTATCTAAAACTAATTGTATTAAGCGTCTTTATCGCACCAATTCCAATTAAAATTCCCACATCGCCGGAACGAACAGAAATATGAACAATCGACATTGTAACACATCAATGTTATCAGTATGAGTATCAAGAATTCACTGTTGGGAAGATTTACGAGCTAATAGGGAAAGGTTTGTCAGTTATTGGAAAGATACTTGTGACATTCTACCTAAAATAACTGTAAACATTATAAAGACGCATGTAGGAATTTGCAAGAGTTTTAATTAATTAAGTTAGTATGCATCTGACTTAGTGTCTGAATATCTGTCCTATGATTTACAGATTTGGAGTCACGTCTTATGTGAATCTCCAGGATAGATCTTTTATAATAATTGGTTCCCTTACTTGAAATATTTACATTTTTATGATCGAATTGATGGTTATAATCAAAGCAGTGCTTAGCAAGGGCGGTGGAATTTTCTAAGTTTTTGTTTCTTGTGCTATACTTATGGCCATACATTCTTTTTCATAAATATTGTTTTGAGATTCCAGTATAAGTCCCATCGCAAAGTAAACAATTTAATTTGTACACTGTGCGGGTTTGTTTATCTTTAGGTATTGAAGGTTTCAGATTTGAGAAATATTTTAAACACGCTAGTAGGCTCATGCGCGACATTTATATCATACTTTTTCAAATATTTCCTAAATTTCTCTGAGGTCTCCGGAATGTATGGGAATGTTCTACAATTGTTTGTATTACCTTTCATGTTATTTATAAATGACGATCCATTATACATTTTGTTTATTCTTCCTTTAATGATAGGATTGAAAAATGTTTCTAGGTAGCCATTCATTTCCAGTGTACTACGAACAATTTTCAAATTTTTGGCACGGTCCTTTGCGTGGTCTGTAAGGCTGTTTATAACACTTTTTTCATAACATGTTGGTGCAACGGAATTGAAGTGAAGATAACGTTGAGATCAAACTTCTTTAGTAAATCACGAAATTTTTTATTTTTTCATCTTCATCATGCCTAATGTTCATATTTAGGAAATTTATGTTTTGGTTCACTTCTATTTCACAAGTAAATTGAAGTTTACGGTGGAAATTGTTGAATTTATTTATCACGTACTGAATTTTATCATTGGAAATACACATAAGGCAACATACCGTTTAAAGAATACTGGTTGAAAATCTAATGAATTTATAACAGATTCCTCTAGGCATTCCATAGCAAGGTTAGCAATAGTAGCTGAAATAGGGTCCCATTGCTGTACCGAATATTTGTCCAAAATATTGCTCGCCATATTGAAAATAAGTGCATTCTAAGCAAAACTCCAATGCATTCATAAATTCCGATTGATCTAGAGGTTTGTGGTTTTCAGTCTCTGCTCAACGTTTCTTGATGCTATTCAATGCCAAAACGATTGGTACATTTTTAATGAAGATACAACATCCAAGGAAATTAGTTGATGATTCAGGGGTACGGATTGATTTTTTTAAATTCATTTTAATTTCATGCGTCATTCACATAAAATTAATTTTTCCCTATTATATTATTGATAGATTTTGATAAAAATGTTGATAAATTGTAGGTAGGCGCACCAATATTATATATCGCAGAATATTTCAAGATGTAACATATGTAGTAGAATTACATTATGCAGGAAAAATCGAGAAACGATCTACGAAGAAGGGACTGAATACCCGGGGAATTGTGAATGTGTCTCTAGGAAGTGTAAGAACTACTGACATAAAATGGTAGGCGAGAGGAATTCGGTATAATTATAGTACGGAAGACACCAAGACACAATGTAACAGGGGTTAGTTGTACAACAAATAAACCGGCAGTTCATATCCTTAGTGAGAAATTTGAAAACAATTAACAACTTTTTTTTATACTTTGACTACAAGAGAGGGATCCTATGATGTTCGGAGAACATCGTGTGAGCCAGCAGTGGGAGTAGGAAGATTGGTATTTTTCTTCAAGATTTGGAGGTTAAGGCATAAGGAAAGATCTCACTAGGTCCACAACTTCGTAGAGCGAATAAAAAATGAAGTTTGGTAGGAAGGAGTTCCGCAGGTTTCGAGCTTGACAGTGACACATTATATTGTGTTACTAGTGCAATTATTCGAGTTTCGTTCATTGATGCGACGTAGACATTTTAATTGATAACGTGCTCAGTAAAATAAGTTGAAGAAATCCCTCGCTTTAGTTGATGTGAATTAGTTTTCAAACCTCTTCTGATGACGGTCGTGAAACCGAAACGTACGTAAAGATGAAAATATAGTAGACACCTGTGTTAATGTGTCCTATTTCCCAAGCATTCACATATAATTAAAAGGTTATGATTTAAGTATTTTTCGAAAAACAGGGCATGTATTATATAGGGTAACATTACATTACCCAATATACAGGATAAGAGAAAACCCTCGAATCTATACCTAATTGAAGGATGATCTGTATGTGACATCAATTACTTGATAATAATTCTTTCGAGTGTTCGTTTGTTTTGATGTGCAGTTTATTCACCTGTCATAAAAAAAATCTTACTAGCCAGAGGCAGAATTCCAAAAATCTTGTTGAAACCTCTTGAACCTTTATAAATGAGTGTTTCTGCTAATGAAAGTCTGGAGAGAAATGTATTCTTGATTAGATCATTAATCATTGATTTCCTTGTACATGTTAACGTTTTTCTTCATTGAAATTGGTATATTAAATATGTATAAGTTTGGAATTGTTAAAAATTTGTAGAAGTGAAATATTGGTTTGCAATGCTATTGAAGATTGGCTCTTCATGTGCATTTGAAAATTTTCATTTGTTTAAATGCATTTTCTAGTTCCGATCCAGCTCTCCTAAAACCTTACGATTAGGTGACAACTCACTGAACTGAGAGGTAATAATCAGAATATGTGAGGGATTTGTATAACAAGTCATGTATAAAACAAGCAACAAGTAAATAAGACATTTCCAGATGCACTCCAATACTCGTAGGTGTGAATGAACATTTCCATACTGAGAGCATGTAGTAAATATTATTGGATATAAAAATTATTACATGAATCATTTGGGTATAAGAGCTTCTATTTCAAAATTTTTTGTATATGTAGCAGTTTTTCAATGAAATTGAATTCGATTAGCATTAAAGATTGACTCAATGTATTTTTATCGATAATGACGTTATTAATTAGATCAGATCAGGTACATATAAAACAAAATAATTGAGAAAAATTTTTTTCAGTATGGTTTATTTCTTTCTGTAAACATTATATACAAAAACTTTAATTTGAACCCAAGTTTTATCTGTAAATATATCCAGATATTTTTGTCGGAACTGGAGACATTCTTCTTTTTTGGGTGAAATTTGCTTTTTAATATGAATTTTAAACCATTTCATCATTACTGATTTCTGGTGTGAGCTCCATATTCCTCGAAATCTCTTCACTTGCTCAACTTTCCTATAGTTTTTCACTTGCTCAACTCTATAGTTTTCTGGGTCTGCACAAATTTCATTTCGGTGTCCATCCAATGAAAGGTTATTTTCCCCTAAGTCATCAATATTTTCTTCTGAAAATTAATGTGAAATCAAATCATATCTTGGTAAATATAGCCAATAGACAAAAAAAATTTTTGGACAGTTATAATTACATTTATTTATTATTAAAGCATTACACAAAAATAAAATTTCTTTTGACTAGATAGGTGCTTAAGTGGTGTGGTGGTGTGTTGTTTTGTTCAAGGTTTTTTTGTTTTTTTTTGGGTAGTATTACTAAAAAATATTCTTCACTCATTTTTACTTCATGCGTTATCGATTTTCAGTAAGTTAGATTGGATGAAGTGATAGTTACCATTCTCCATTTCATGATCGTCTGGCACCTGCCCATTTTCCAAAGATTCGAGTTCAATATCAATTTGATCCAGAGTCTTACCTTCATCCTCTTTGGTAACACCTTTTTCAATCATCAGCAGCAGTTTTGCAATTTTTGATGTTTGATATACTTCTTGAGGTAATCTGGTGTGTTAATTAAATTAATTGTATGAATGTGACTTTTGTTAAAATTGAAATCACTACACAGCAATATATTGAGATTGAGCATGTGACTTATATTCTGTTCACTTATAATATTTGATTGTTCTAAATATTTTTATGTACCTCTAAGAAATACTTAATAAATAATATGATGAGCTATATAACTGAGGAGGTCGCGTGCAAAACCGGTTAAATCCATATTTTATCAAAATAGAGTGAAACATGTTCTCTATATAAGTTTTGTGCAGTCTGCATGATTCTGAAGTCATTTGAGAGCAAAATTGGTTAAATCCTATCAATGTCTATCAATGTTCGTATCTGGGAATAAAATCGGTTTTATCCCAGGTTTTACTGCAAAACCGGTTATATTCTTATGAAGAAGTTAATAGTTTCTTTTAAAGTTTTTTTTTTTGTAAAGTGATTGTAATCAAAAGAAGGATGAAATTAATTTTTGAAGTGTTTATTGATTTGCTTTCAATACCGGTTATATCCATTTTGTTTTTTTTCCGAGAAAACTTTGCAGACATTCTATGCACAGCCCTAATCACAACAACTTGACGTTTGAAATGTGTAATTATTCCTTTAGACACCGAAGGAGGTCGTTTTTTTGCTCTTCAGAACATTTCACACGAATGGATTTAACGAGTTTTGCAAGCAACCTTCTCAACTACGATCTCAATTATTCTACAAAGTTGACCT
Organism: Endomychus coccineus; assembly: GCA_958510875.1. NCBI lineage: Eukaryota > Metazoa > Arthropoda > Insecta > Coleoptera > Endomychidae > Endomychus > Endomychus coccineus. The sequence goes on from OY294068.1 coordinate 140,386,544, forward strand.
AAATATGAATAAAATTAACCTTATCCAGTAAAAATACTGTTGAAGTGCTAAGGATCTTCCTGCCTTCATCAGAGTGAACTAAATTAGAAATAAAAATGTGCCTGTTTGAATACTATTTTCAATTAGTAGTGTAAATAAGAGATTGTCGTCAGTTACAGATAGATCTGAATTCATTAAATTGTTTTTTTGCTTAAACATTTCCCCCCTTCTGAATTACCGTTTATGTCATAAACTTCCTTGAGAAATACATACTTATGAAGTTCATGACTCTTGAACACAGTAATGACGATTAATTTCAATTTCGAAGGGTCGTTAATGTATAACAGAGAAAAGCAATTTAATGAATTCACATATACACTAATAATTCCAGATAGTATTTTAACAGGCTCTTTTACTCTGACGATGGCTATGCTTGGTAGCTGAAAGATCCTTAGTACTTAAACAGTATTTTTAGTGGATAGTGCAATCAATTGTTATCCATAGTGCTATAGTGTATCCACAGTATGAACTCTTTTATAGTTAATTAGATTTACCCAATTGGTGAACCATAAATCCAATTTAAACTTATCAATTGTTAATAAATGTGGAAATACCTATAAAATTCCAGATGAGTCTTCTTGGTGTGTCCCATGAATGTTGCAACTTGCTCTATTTCAATTTCCTTCAGATTTAGAATTTGCAAAACAGTCGCAATTTGTTTCCGTAGACGGGAAGACGTTAATGTCTTCGGATTTTTGGCTCCACAAGATGCCGCATATTTTCTCAAAACAGATGATCCGTCAATCCATTTGGTTTTGCTTCCACTCAAACCAAATAGGAATGGATTTTCTTTGGGAACAAACTTACTACATTTTCTAACGTCTAACAATACTTCTATATAGTCTTGTATTATTTTCGGGAAAAGTATAGGAACAGCCTTACTACCTTTTCCTATAGTTAGAACTCTTTTGAAATACTTAGTAAGTTCTTTCTCAGCTGGTGTTAATATATTGAGGCACTCTTCCTGATCGATATTTGTTGATGGTTTCATATGTTTCAAATTTCATGTACTGTACATCACCGACCCTCTTTCGATTTAATAAAATCGTTAAAGCAAGAATTGCTTCTGACAGGTTTTTAAAAGAAGCTATATCATCCTTAGTCTCTCTGAGCTTTTTTATAGAGTCTCTAGCTATATTATTGCAATAATTTTTGAACAAAATTATATCTGGTGTTAATGGCAATGTTTGGCGTTTATTGGAATGTTATTCATTTAAATCTTTGAGAGCCAAACTAGACATTTCAAATTTCCAATTTGATGCCACCAATTCCTGGAACTGTTTTAGATCCTTTATAGCCTTAAGATAATCTGTGACTTTGAGAACCGGATCTTTTTTGTACAGCAAAGATCTTGCTGCAGAACATACACTTAATAATATTGTTCGCAAATGCAAGGCTAAAGATGCCGCTTTGAAGCTTTTGGTATTTTCGTCATAACCTGATATAATTCTTCCAGCTGCAACAACTTTATCAAAATTTTCCGGTTTCAAAGCTTCAATCATTGAAGGAATACCATAAATTTCTTTCAAAGGAATCAGAAGTCTTCCCAATTCTCTTATTTTATTACCAACAACATTTTTAATATGTGGTCTTTTATGCTTTCGAAGATAATCTTCCGCATATTGACAAATAATTGGGTCATTTTTACCAGAAAAGGATACCATATCAGCGTGCATTGTATTAAATACTTCAGATTTCAATCGTAAACGGTCCAAAAATTTTTTCCTAGATGCTGTGAAGGCTAACATGGTTTGAGCTTCGCTTCCATACCGTATTTGAGAATCATCTTGACCGCGTTTAAAGAAACATTTTTTTGCGTGCCTCCTCAGTGATTTTTTTTTATACAAGCCGTTGCAGTATTTACAAGGTAAATAGTCAATGGGAGAAACATCACTTGTTCTAGGGTCTGAAACAGGCCTTTGCACTGGTCGAATTTTATTTTCAGGAAACACTGAGAAATTACCTTCTTTTCTCAATAAGTCAATGTACTTCTTTCTTTCTCTACTCCCGCGACGATACTCCAGTATTTTACGAACACTTTCTTCCTCAGAATGATTTCTGAACAAATGTCTTGAAAAATTTGTTATATCTTGCTGACAGTAAGGACATATATCTCTTCTATCCCATACGCGACCTCTACGGTGACTTGTTTGTATCGAATAGCCCATAAGATCTTTGTGCTACAAAGAAGTTCAAAGCACAACAAAAAGTTAAATCTGTTCCTCATATCCCAGTAAGTAAATGCATTTTAGGTGGGCAGGCTAATTATTTAAAGTTGAGAGCAATAAACTCATCATCAGTTCTATTACAAACAAAATATTATTTTCACTAGAAAGGTTACTACAAAATATCAATCCTGATGAAGATATAATGTTATCAAAACAGCATAACATAATATTCGAATAAGTGCTTATGAAAATTGTATTCAGTTTATCCCCCTGTATACTCTTAATTGATAGTCACATCATTTAATATGAAAAAAATATTGAATCATTTGGAATAAGGATCCAGCATGCATGTTATCAATAGCTCTTTAACTCAGACTCGAATTGATATGAACATGTCCAAGATTTTAATATGTTATGATAAGTACTAGACAAGCTCAAAAAATGAAGTACTTTCAATGTAAAAGGAACTTTCACACTTACCAAGAATCTACTGATGATACCATCATTACATGTATCTATTTGTTCATAATCTTTAGTGTTCACATTCTCAATCTGAACTTCTTCCCTCAATAATGCAACTTCCTTATCATTTTCTTGAGAATGCATATCGGGACCTATTCCACTTGCTTGTAGAAGTTTATTTTCAATTCTCTAAACAAAAAGTAGTTATGAATAGAAACTGAAATTTTGTTTAGTGTTTTCTTACGTGTTCTGATGTACAAGTTTTTCTCTTGGTAACAATTGAACTCTCTTTTGAAAATCCAGAAGTGATACTAGAACTTTCATATCCTTCCAATTCTTCATCCAATTTCCAAGAAATCTAAAACATGCTATTGAGTAGAGATATTTTCAATTTTGATAATAAACTACCGTTGATCCGGAACATTCAGACTCAGAAATTATTTCCTTAGAAGAAGCACTTTTTTGTGACTGATTCATCTGAAGAGGAAAAATAATAATTAATTGAAGAAAAAACTTATTTCCATGCTTACATTGTCAATGCTTTCCGAAACTTCCGATTCAACACTTTCTTTCAAGCTTATTAATTCTGGTTTGTTCACTATATTTTTGACTATAGTTTCTGATTCATCAAACTGCATACCAGATTCCTCATCACCGATATTGCTCATACTGTCATTACTTTTAGTTTGTTTTTCACCTATTTCCAAAGTTATTTCTTCCAGTGGATCAATTTGATTTGATTCATTTATCTAGAGAGCAGAAATACCTATTATATACCTAAAACAATAAAGTCTACTACTTTACATTCTTTAGTTCCTGCAACACATCAGATTTGATATTTTCATCAAAGCTTCTTATTCGTAACATTTCAACTATTTGGTAACTATTCACTACAATAACCAGCACTTTTATGTCTGCAATAACATAACTTCAATTCAGCAATAATATCGCGGGAAGCGTGGATGCTAATAAAGTCAAACGATACGGTGCGGCTACCGTCTTTAGCGCGCGAAGGCCCGATCGATTGATATTCGCATTCATCGATTAATTATATTAGGTTATATTTGTGATGCTTCCGAATAAATGTTATCAAATTCTATCAGAGATTTTGTTAATTTTTGTTAATATCTAGATAGATTTCAATAGTTATAATTTAATTTATATTTCAATTACAATAGTATTTCTGGAGATTACCCGTATAAATAACATTTGCTTTTATTTTGTAATTGAAATGAACTCCTGGAAATCAAAATTATAATTCAGGAAATGATTTCAACAAAATTAAAATCGAGATTACACTTATTAAACGTTGATTCTTTGATATACTTAACATGTTTTGTTGCATATGAACATTGCCAGAAGTATTATAACACGTGTAAGTTGCAAGAGTTGCTAATAAGTTTTGTTAATAAGTAATAATGAACAACAAATAAGAAAATTAAGACATTTCGAGATGAACTTCAATAGTCATAGGGTAACGAAACATTTGAATATTGAGAGCATATAGTAATATTATTGGCATAAATATTATTACCCTATATGAACGGGGAAATTTTTAAGGTGTTTATATATATTATTACTTATAGTCAGCACATTTCCGTTTCGATTAAACTGTACATATAAGTAGTAAGAGGGCATTTAATATTCAATTATTATGGATATGAAGGCATGAATAATGCGCATTCGGAATTCACTCGGTAATTGATTCAGATCGATTCAGTACCCATAGTAAATAAAGAGGATGCTCTCTACGGAGCACAAAATGCCAGTACTTGTCTCATGAAACAAACTCTAAGCCCAGTGACTCTTACTTTACTACATGGTCAAACCATATGTAACTGATACACGGTCAATATTGGTAACCAGTGAGTACCAATTTCATTTATTTAACATCATGCGAAATACTAAGGCAGCGAACAAAGAACTAACGGGAATGGTGATAAAAAAAAATCATCATGGAAGATTAAAAGGAGACATCAGGGGGATTATGACGATGCTACCCACAGCACAGCAGTGAAACCAACTGAAGAACTTTGAACAGGTACTTATACCTCTCTGTATGGGAAATGTGAAGACGCACAGGTTAATTTCAATTATATAAATGTTTAGATAATTTTATGTTGTATAAATTTAAATTCAGAAATGTTTGATAAGAATATTATTTTCAAGACAGCAGATTATGTGTTGCCTTCATCAAAGAGCAACAAATAACAAGGAAATAGAGTTGTTGCACAGTCTAGGTAGATTGTCAAAACAAATTTTGAATTTAAGGCTCAAAAGTACTCAAATAAGCAAAATTTCAAATATCTATTTTAAAATTAATAGAGGTCAATGTTCCAGTAATGTTTGACTGGAAGAGTCAATGTCAACGTGGACCTACACCACGGAATTTTGCTGATTCAAGTTAGAAATCATACATCACGTTCATGACCGTGAAATGTTATATTATAACATTTTATACATCAGGAGCAATGATTCAGCAAATATTACGATTATTTCAAGATTATATATAAATTCTCGGGAAATAGTTCACATTAGCATTCATGCTTTATATTTTCTCGTCTCTCCGTACGTATCGGTCTCACGACCATCATTACCATACTTATTATGTCTATAACCGGATTACTTGAAACTAATTGTATCAACACAAAGCGTCCTTATAACCCCAATTCCAGTAAAAATGTCAAAGTCGCAGAAACGAACGGAAACACGAATAATCGATATTGTAACACATCAATGTTATAAGTATGAATATGAAGAATCCACTGTTAGGCAGTACTCTTAGAAAATGCATGTTCACGTCAACAAAGTCGATGGACGACTAGAAAAGAGAACACTAGGTTCAAGTATCCACTTTCAAACCAGATGTTAAGATTTACGAGCTAATAGAAAAAGGTTTGTCAGTTATTGGAAAGATACTTTTAACATTCTACCTAAACTATACTTCTAACATTATGAAGACGTATGTAGGAATTTGCAAGAGCTTTAATTAATTAAGTTAGTATAAATCTGACTAAGTGTCTGAATATCTGTACTATGATTTACAGATTTGGAGTCACGTTTTATGTGAATCTCCAGAATAGATCTTTTATGATAATTGGTTTCCTTAGTTAAAATATCATTTTTTTAATAATCGAATTGATGATTATAATCAAAGCAGTGTTTAGCAAGGGCGATGGAACTTTCTAAGTTTTCGTTTCTTGTGTTATACTTATGACCATACATTCTTTTTTGTAAATATTGTTTAGAGATTCCAGTATGAGTCCCATCGCAATCTAAACAATTTGATTTGTATACTGTGTGTGTTTGTTTATCTTTAGGTATTAAAGTAGCCATTCATTTCCAGTGCACTACGAAACATTTTTTAATTTTTGGGACGGTCCTCTGCGTGGAACTATTTGACCGCGCGATCTGTAAGGCTGTTTATAACACCTTTTTCATGTTGGTGCAACGGAATTGAAGTGAAGATAACGTTGAGACCAAACTTCTTTAGTAAACCACGGAGTTTTTATTTTTCCATCTTCATCATGCCTAATGTTCATATCTAGGAAATTAATGTTTTTGTTCACTTCTATTTCACAAGTAAAATGAAGTTTACAGTGGAAAATGTTGAATTCATTAATCACGTACTGAATTTTATCATTGTGAACACACATAAGGCAATCATCTACATACCGCTTGAAGAATACGGGTTGAAAATGTAATGGATTTATAACAGATTCCTCTAGGCATTCCATAACAAAGTAAGCATAGTAGCTGAAATAGGAGATCCCATTGCTTGTCCAAAATATTGCTCAGCTTATTGAAAATGCATTCTAAGCAAGACTATAATGCATTTATAAATTCCGATTGATCTAGAGGTGAGTGGTTCTCAATCTCTGCTCAATGATTTTTGATGCTACCCAATTCCAAAACGATTGGTATATTCGTGAATGAAGAAACATCCAAGGAAATTAGTTGATGATTTAATTCATTAATATTCCATGAGTCATTCACATAAAATTCATGTTTTCCTATTATATTATTGATAAATTCTAATAAATTGTAGGTAGGCGTACCAATATTATACATCACAGAATATTTCAAGTTGTAACATATGTAGTAGAATCACATTATGCAGGAAAAATCGAGACACGATCTACGAAGAAGGGACTGAATACCCGGGGAAATGTGATTTTGTCTCTAGGAAGCGTAAGAACTACTGACATAAAATGGTAGGCGGTGAGGAATTCGGTACAATTATAGTAAGGAAGACATCAAGACACAATGTAAAAGGGATTATTTGTACAACAAATAAACCGGCAGTTCATTTCCTTGGTGCGAAATTGGAAGCAATTAACAATTTTTTCTATACTTTGACTACACGAGAGGGATCCTATGATGTTCGAAGAACATCGGGTGAGTCAGCAGTGGAAGTAGAAAGATGAGGTGAACATTCGTATTTTTCTTCAAGGTTTTGAGGTTAAAGGTATAAAGAAAGACCTTAAATTCCATAAATTCGTAGTGTTTGACAGTGACACATTATGTGCTACATATAAAAATTCTCGGGAAATAGGTCACATTAACACTATTTAAATTTTTTTTTCTTTAACAGAGTGTTAATGTGACCTATTTCCCGAGAATTTTTATATATAATTCATACTGGGTCAAGAATCTTTATATTATTATGTGTTACTATTGCAATTATTCGAGTTTCGTTCATTGTTGCGACGTAGACATTTTAATTGATGACGTGCTCAGTAAAATAAGTTAAAGAAATCCCGCGCTTTAGTTGATGTGAATTAGTTTTCAAATCTCTTCTGAAGACGGTCGTGAAACCGCAACGAACGTAAAGACGAAAAACGTAAAAAAAAAATAGTAGACATCTGTGGTAATGTGTCCTATTTCCCAAGCATTCACATATAATTAAAAGGTTATGATTTAAGTAAATTCAGAAAAAAGGGGGCATGTATTATATAGGGCTAACATTACATTACCCAATATACAGGATAAGAGAAATCACTTGTATTAAGCCCTAATTGAAGGATGCTCTGTATGTGACATCAACTACTTGATAATATTTCATTTGAGTGTTATGTTCGTTTGTTTTGATGTGCAGTTTATTCACCTGTCAAAAAAAGATCTTATAAGCCAGAGGCAGAATTTCAAAAATCTTGTTAAAACCTTTTGAACCTTTATAAATGAGTGTTTTTGCTACTGAAAGTCTGGAGAGAAATGTATTCTTCATCAGATCTACTATCATGAGAATATAATCATTGATTTTCTTGTACATGTTAACGTTTTTCTTTAGTATATTAAGTATGTATAAGGTTGAGATCCTTGAAATTTGTAGAAGTGAAATATTGGTTTGCAATGATATTGAAGATTGGCTCTTCATGTGCATTTGAAAATTTTCATTTGTTTAAATGCATTTTCTAGTTCCGACCCAGCTCTCCAAAAACTTTACGTATAGGTGACAATTCACTGAACTGAGTGGTAATAATCAGAATAAGTGAGTGATTTGTATTATAATAACAAGTAATGGATAAAACAAACAACAAGTAAATAAGATATTTCCAGATGAACTCCCATACTCGTAGGGTGGGAATGAACATTTCCATACTGAGAGCATGTAGTAAATATCATTGGGTATGAAAATTATTACATGAATCATTGGGTATAAGAGCTTCTATTTCAAAATTTTTGGATAAAGTAGCAGTTTTTCAATGAAATTGAATTCAATTAGCATGATTCAGTCTTTTTCAGTAGTTCTACAATTTTTGTACCCGCAACATTCCAACCATTTGGTAACTATTCATTACAATAACCAGTAATATTATGTCTGCAATAACATAACTTCAATTCAGCAATAATATCGCGGGAAGCGTGGATGCTAATAAAGTCAAACGATACGGTGCGACAGCCGTCTTTAGCGCGCGAAAGCCCGATCGATTGTTATTCGCATTCATCGGTATTAGAATAAGCGGCTTATTAGGTTGGTGTCAAAGTTACTAAAAATCAAACTAGGAATATGCGATTTTCACCGTCAACTTTGGACCCGACAAGCTAAACGAGGCGAGCAGAGCGAGCCTGTAATATGATCGAAATGTAAACTTTGAACCTTTTAAAAGGTCGTGATAGCCCCGAACCGGGTCGAAAACTGTTTTGAAATAGTTAATTTTCCGTAAATCGAAAGACGTTCACGTGAGGAGCCCGTAGCTGGCCAGTTAGAAAAGTGAAAACTTTCGGTACCTAATACGGTTTTACGACCACTTTTCGCGTGCCCTTTTCGCTCCATGTCGTTAGATTTTCATCGGGGCCGTTGCTTAGGCACATTTTCGGGCCCCAAAATGTCTTTCAAATACGAAAATTTAATTAAAATAATAACAGGTACTCTCAGGTCTCAGCTATGCACGTCTGACGTGCGAAGCACCAAAGGGAATTTTCTAGCTACTAAAATATACGCGAAGCGGGTAAAAGCTAGCGGCCCATAGCAAAAAAGACTTTATTACAACTGGCGCCGCTCGCACGGGGCAAGAAACGGCCCCAAATTAACAAGACCGAGGTAAAATGTATGAACTCTAACTGAAGCGTAGCGAGCTCCTCGAGGCATATGTCAAAATCATTTCGTTCGTAGCTCATTACATAGGACATCTGGCCTTCATGCAATTGTGTTTTTATACAATTCGAACCTTCTAATTTCGATGAGCCACGTGAAAATCCCGGAGCCTCACGCGCTAAAGACTTGTGTGTGTTTCCACGTTCGTATAAAATTGCGAAATTTCGTACTTTCAGAAACTTCAAATTAATTAATTTGACGCAAAATTTGGGGATATTTTTATTCAAATCCATTCGGTACCAATTTTTGTCGGCCATATTTAAAATAATCTTGGAGGAATTTTTTTATCGAAAAGTAAAGACTCTACGTTCAATTAAAATTCACCATCGGAAAGATCGTCATCGATTTACTCCGGGTGAACTTTGGTGGTTGTTTTTGGCACCCCTAAAAATGCCGCTAAGTACCTTAAAATAAATCGTAAAGATTCGACGTCGTTTGACGACAATCTAGATGATAATTTACGAAAATGATCAATTTCGGGGGTGTTTGTATGATGAAATGAAGTATAAGCAATAATAAAAGCTGTATACGGCGTATAAGTGTCCAAAATGGTCCATGGACGAAGATATCCTTCCTAGGGCTACAAGTACATTTCTACATCTATAGACTATTGGGGCCCACTGAAATCAGATCTACGGACGTGAATTCCATTAAAATGAGCACGAACAGACCTCTATGGTCTCACACTTCGATGTCTCAACATATTAACCAACTGTCAGATGTATATCGTAAACATCATGTTTCCGTTCAAAAGTACTTGAATATGATATAAATCGGGGTCCTCATCTATCAAAAAACTCTCTAAAGGTAAGTCTAAGCAATGTTTAACAATAGCGCTAACATATTTGATTTTAGATATGAAGATACAAATCATTTATCAACGTTTAACCTACACACATATTCTTGAACAAATTAAAGTTCATAAGGATTGAAAGAAACACAAAAACGATTTGGAAAGGTATCTACATCATCTACGAGAAGGGTACAATAAATTTTCGAGGAAAATAACAAGATATCTGTCATATTCTACTATACACGTGGCATCGTCCAGAGTTATGTAGCACCACGAACATTGGATTCACTTATAATTAGTTCAAATTCATAGTACAAGCCTTTCAAAGTATTCAAATAATGTTATTTTAGTTACAATAAAGACATTTTCATATATGTGTATGGTTTATTATGTTTCAGGATCTAAATTGACATTTCACATTTTCAACGTAGATCCAAGGTTATGATATAATAGCATCTTTTAGGAATCGGATGCTAATTAGGCCTAAATCATATGAAATAAAGGAAGGAAAAGATGTATACAAGAGTATTTCATATGTTATTGGAAAGGAAAGCATTCTTAATGTTCAATTTACATGATGTATCATTTTATACATATGTCAGTTGGAGGAAAAATTTCACCAAAACTGATGTTACATGCATGAAAATGATTATAAAAGTGTTAAACAATTAATCTGCTACCACAAGGTATAGTTTCAACAAAGTATACATCACTTTATGGATGTTATACAACATTAAGAGAGATGACGGGAAAGTTTACAAATGATAGATTGTACAGTTTCAATACTTCAAATTGAGCTTTGCAAATGTATATATAAAAAGAATAAAGGTAGGAGGAAAACTTAATAATGAAATGCACCCTTCTTCTTCATTATTCCTGGCATAAGTACATCAGATTCGGAGCTGAAAAGAGAAAAAATCCTTCCTCAACGGGTAGTAGATTTTTTATAACATAACTTTCTCTGAGACTATCTAGCAATAAAAATAGATATGTACAAACTTGCTTGAGACCTGTAGGTACAAACTAAACACAATTGCATTTTGCAAGTTACTAATAGGAATAAATTCTGTATCTTTGTATTTATAACAAAAAGGGTAAATCGTACAGTTTTAAGACTGGGAATTGGTTTTTGCAATGGTTCTACTACCGATATGTTTGAGAAATCTTTTCGAATGGCATACTACTAAGAAGGTGTATCCTTGAGGTAGCTCAAAAGAGAATGTCATTCTGCTTCAGATAGACAAAATGCTCAGGTTTCTTCAACGGCTTATAGATTTTTTTATAAAATAGCTTCTTCTCATTCCTCAGAGACTAATTTGAATTCAAAATAGTGTGAATAGCGTTTTAGCTATGTACAAATAGAAGTCAATTGTAGGTAGCATGTTGAGAAAATACATAATTTCAAATTGGCACAATATTTATTAATTAACATTATAAGAAGGAATACCCTCCTACATACTGGTTCTATTTAGGTACTTTTTTTACTGGGAAACTTTTCCGAATGATAAGTCACATCCAAAAGGGGGTGGGGTCATCTCCTTCGATTACTTGAATAGTAATGTTGTTACTCCATAAAAGAAAGAGGTATAGTAGGATTGAAATTCAATAACGAAATACTCCCATTTACTCAGTTGTTCCTTGCATTTTATCTATGTAACCTACAACTGTCAAGTTGACGTTTGTCCAAGTGACAACCTAAAGGTGCCCATACACCTCACATAAAGGTTACCACGCACTATCCGACTAAACCCTCAAAAAGGCGTTGCACATGAAAACAACTGTACGTCAGCGGGGCGTAACTTAGCGGGGCGTAGCACAGCGGGGCGTAGCCCGTAAAATCAACTAGTCGGTATTAGAATAAGCGGCTTATTAGGTTGGTGTCAAAGTTACTAAAAATCTAACTAGGAATATGCGATTTTCACCGTCAACTTTGGACCGGACAAGCTAAATGAGGCGAGCAGAGCGAGCCTGTAATATGATCGAAATGTAAACTTTGAACCTTTTAAAAGGTCGTGATAGCCCCGAACCGGGTCGAAAACTCTTTTGAAATAGTTAATTTTCCGTAAATCGAATGACGTTCACGTGAGGAGCGCGTAGCTGGCCAGTTAGAAAAGTGAAAACTTTCGGTACCTAATACGGTTTTACGACCACTTTTCGCGTGCCCTTTTCGCTCCATGTCGTTAGATTTCCATCGGGGCCGTTGCTTAGGCACATTTTCGGGCCCCAAAATATCGTTTGAATAGGAAAATTTAATTAAAATAGAAACGGGTAGTGTCAAGTCTCAGCTATGCACGTCTGACGTGCGAAGCACCAAAGGGAATTTTCTAGCTACTAAAATATACGCGAAGCGGGTAAAAGCTAGCGGCCCATAGCAAAAAAGACTTTATTACAACTGGCGCCGCTCGCACGGGGCAAGAAACGGCCCCAAATTAACAAGACCAAGGTAAAATGTATAAGCTCTAACTGAAGCGTAGCGATCTCCTCGAGGCATTTGTCAAAATGTTTCCGTTCGTAACTAATTACGTAGGACATCTGGCCTTCATGCAATTGTGTTTTTATACAATTCGAACCTTCTAATTTCGATAGGCCAAGTGAAAATCCCGGAGCCTCACGCGCCAAAGACATGTGTGTGTTTCCACGTTCGTATAAAATTGCGAAATTTCGCAATTTCAGAAACTTCAAATTAATTAATTTGACACAAGATTTGGGGATATTTTTATTCAAATCCATTCGGTACCAATTTTTGTCGGCCATATTTAAAATTATCTTGGAGGAATTTTTTTATCGAAAAGTAAAGCCTCTACGTTCAATTAAAATTCACCATCGGAAAGATCGTCATCGATTTACTCCGGGTGAACTTTGGTGGTTGTTTTTGGCACCCCTAAAAATGCCGCTAAGTACCTTAAAATAAATCGTAAAGATTCGACGTCGTTTGACGACAATCTAGATGATAATTTACGAAAATGATCAATTTCGGGGGTGTTTGTATGATGAAATGAAGTATAAGCAATAATAAAAGCTGTATACGGCGTATAAGTGTCCAAAATGGTCCATGGACGAAGATATCCTTCCTAGGGCTACAAGTACATTTCTACATCTATAGACTATTGGGGCCCACTGAAATCAGATCTACGGACGTGAATTCCATTAAAATGAGCCCGAACAGACCTCTATGGTCTCACACTTCGATGTCTCAACATATTAACCAACTGTCAGATGTATATCGTAAACATCATGTTTCCGTTCAAAAGTACTTGAATATGATATAAATCGGGGTCCTCATCTATCAAAAAACTCTCTAAAGGTAAGTCTAAGCAATGTTTAACAATAGCGCTAACATATTTGATTTTAGATATGAAGATACAAATCATTTATCAACGTTTAACCTACACACATATTCTTGAACAAATTAAAGTTCATAAGGATTGAAAGAAACACAAAAACGATTTGGAAAGGTATCTACATCATCTACGAGAAGGGTACAATAAATTTTCGAGGAAAATAACAAGATATCTGTCATATTCTACTATACACGTGGCATCGTCCAGAGTTATGTAGCACCACGAACATTGGATTCACTTATAATTAGTTCAAATTCATAGTACAAGCCTTTCAAAGTATTCAAATAATGTTATTTTAGTTACAATAAAGACATTTTCATATATGTGTATGGTTTATTATGTTTCAGGATCTAAATTGACATTTCACATTTTCAACGTAGATCCAAGGTTATGATATAATAGCATCTTTTAGGAATCGGATGCTAATTAGGCCTAAATCATATGAAATAAAGGAAGGAAAAGATGTATACAAGAGTATTTCATATGTTATTGGAAAGGAAAGCATTCTTAATGTTCAATTTACATGATGTATCATTTTATACATATGTCAGTTGGAGGAAAAATTTCACCAAAACTGATGTTACATGCATGAAAATGATTATAAAAGTGTTAAACAATTAATCTGCTACCACAAGGTATACTTTCAACAAAGTATACATCACTTTATGGATGTTATACAACATTAAGAGAGATGACGGGAAAGTTTACAAATGATAGATTGTACAGTTTCAATACTTCAAATTGAGCTTTGCAAATGTATATATAAAAAGAATAAAGGTAGGAGGAAAACTTAATAATGAAATGCACCCTTCTTCTTCATTATTCCTGGCATAAGTACATCAGATTCGGAGCTGAAAAGAGAAAAAATCCTTCCTCAACGGGTAGTAGATTTTTTATAACATAACTTTCTCTGAGACTATCTAGCAATAAAAATAGATATGTACAAACTTGCTTGAGACCTGTAGGTACAAACGAAACACAATTGCATTTTGCAAGTTACTAATAGGAATAAATTCTGTATCTTTGTATTTATAACAAAAAGGGTAAATCGAACAGTTTTAAGACTGGGAATTGGTTTTTACAATGGTTCTACTACCGATATGTTTGAGAAATCTTTTCGAATGGTATACTAAGAAGGTGTATCCTTAAGGTAGCTCAAAAGAGAATGTCATTCTGCTTCAGATAGACAAAACGCTCAGGTTTCTTCAACGGCTTATAGATTTTTTATAAAATAGCTTCTTCTCATTCCTCAGAGAATGTAATTTGGATTGAAAATAGTATGAATAGCTGTTTGAGCTATGAAAAAATAGAAGTCAATTGTAGGTAGCATGTTGAGAAAATACATAATTTCAAATTGGCACAATATTTATTAATTAACATTATAAGAAGGAATACCCTCCTACATACTGGTTCTATTTAGGTACTTTTTTTACTGGGAAACTTTTCCAAATGATAAGTCACATCCAAAAGGGGGTGGGGTCATCTCCTTCGATTACTTGAATAGTAATGTTGTTACTCCATAAAAGAAAGAGGTATAGTAGGATTAAAATTCAATAATGAAATACTCCCATTTACTCAGTTGTTCCTTGCATTATATCTATGTAACCTACAACTGTCAAGTTGACGTTTGTCCAAGTGACAACCTAAAGGTGCCCATACGCCTCACATAAAGGTTACCACGCACTATCCGACTAAACCCTCGAAAAGGCGTTGCACATGAAAACAACTGTACGTCAGCGGGCCTTGGTCAGCGGGGCGTAGCCCGTAAAATCAACTAGTCGGTATTAGAATAAGCGGCTTATTAGGTTGGTGTCAAAGTTACTAAAAATGTAACTAGGAATATGCGATTTTCACCGTCAATTTTGGACCGGACAAGCTAAATGAGGCGAGCAGAGCGAGCCTGGAATATGATCGAAATGTAAACTTTGAACCTTTTAAAAGGTCGTGATAGCCCCGAACCGGGTCGAAAACTGTTTTGAAATAGTTAATTTTCCGTAAATCGAATGACGTTCACGTGAGGAGCCCGTAGCTGGCCAGTTAGAAAAGTGAAAACTTTCGGTACCTAATACGGTTTTACGACCACTTTTCGCGTGCCCTTTTCGCTCCATGTCATTAGATTTTCATCGGGGCCGTTGCTTAGGCACATTTTCGGGCCCCAAAATGTCTTTTAAATACGAAAATTTAATTAAAATAGAAACAGGTACTCTCAGGTCTCAGCTATGCACGTCTGACGTGCGAAGCACCAAAGGGAATTTTCTAGCTACTAAAATATACGCGAAGCGGGTAAAAGCTAGCGGCCCATAGCAAAAAAGACTTTATTACAACTGGCGCCGCTCGCACGGGGCAAGAAACGGCCCCAAATTAACAAGACCGAGGTAAAATGTATGAACTCTAACTGAAGCGTAGCGAGCTCCTCGAGGCATTTGTCAAAATGTTTCCGTTCGTAACTAATTACGTAGGACATCTGGCCTTCATGCAATTGTGTTTTTATACAATTCGAACCTTCTAATTTCGATAGGCCAAGTGAAAATCCCGGAGCCTCACGCGCCAAAGACATGTGTGTGTTTCCACGTTCGTATAAAATTGCGAAATTTCGCAATTTCAGAAACTTCAAATTAATTAATTTGACGCAAAATTTGGGGATATTTTTATTCAAATCCATTCGGTACCAATTTTTGTCGGCCATATTTAAAATTATCTTGGAGGAATTTTTTTATCGAAAAGTAAAGCCTCTACGTTCAATTAAAATTCACCATCGGAAAGATCGTCATCGATTTACTCCGGGTGAACTTTGGTGGTTGTTTTTGGCACCCCTAAAAATGCCGCTAAGTACCTTAAAATAAATCGTAAAGATTCGACGTCGTTTGGCGACAATCTAGATGATAATTTACGAAAATGATCAATTTCGGGGGTGTTTGTATGATGAAATGAAGTATAAGCAATAATAAAAGCTGTATACGGCGTATAAGCGTCCAAAATGGTCCATGGACGAAGATATCCTTCCTAGCGCTACAAGTACATTTCTACATCTATAGACTACTGGGGCCCACTGAAATCAGATCTACGGACGTGAATTCCATTAAAATGAGCACGAACAGACCTCTATGGTCTCACACTTCGATGTCTCAACATATTAACCAACTGTCAGATGTATATCGTAAACATCATGTTTCCGTTCAAAAGTACTTGAATATGATATAAATCGGGGTCCTCATCTATCAAAAAACTCTCTAAAGGTAAGTCTAAGCAATGTTTAACAATAGCGCTAACATATTTGATTTTAGATATGAAGATACAAATCATTTATCAACGTTTAACCTACACACATATTCTTGAACAAATTAAAGTTCATAAGGATTGAAAGAAACACAAAAACGATTTGGAAAGGTATCTACATCATCTACGAGAAGGGTACAATAAATTTTCGAGGAAAATAACAAGATATCTGTCATATTCTACTATACACGTGGCATCGTCCAGAGTTATGTAGCACCACGAACATTGGATTCACTCATAATTAGTTCAAATTCATAGTACAAGCCTTTCAAAGTATTCAAATAATGTTATTTTAGTTACAATAAAGACATTTTCATATATGTGTATGGTTTATTATGTTTCAGGATCTAAATTGACATTTCACATTTTCAACGTAGATCCAAGGTTATGATATAATAGCATCTTTTAGGAATCGGATGCTAATTAGGCCTAAATCATATGAAATAAAGGAAGGAAAAGATGTATACAAGAGTATTTCATATGTTATTGGAAAGGAAAGCATTCTTAATGTTCAATTTACATGATGTATCATTTTATACATATGTCAGTTGGAGGAAAAATTTCACCAAAACTGATGTTACATGCATGAAAATGATTATAAAAGTGTTAAACAATTAATCTGCTACCACAAGGTATACTTTCAACAAAGTATACATCACTTTATGGATGTTATACAATATTGAGAGATATGACGGAAATACATTCAAAGGATAGATGGTACAGTTTCGATACTTTAAATTGAGCTTTGCAAATGTATATATGAAAAGAATAAAGGTAGGAGGAAAACTTAATAATGAAATGCACCCTTTTTCTTCATTATTCCTGGCATAAGTATATCAGATTCAAAGCTGAAAATAGAAAAAATGCTTCCAATGGGTAGTAGATTTTTTATAACATAACTTTCTCTGAGACTATCTAGCAATAAAAATAGATATGTACAAACTTGCTTGAGACCTGTAGGTACAAACGAAACACAATTGCATTTTGCAAGTTACTAATAGGAATAAATTCTGTATCTTTGTATTTATAACAAAAAGGGTAAATCGAACAGTTTTAAGACTGGGAATTGGTTTTTACAATGGTTCTACTACCGATATGTTTGAGAAATCTTTTCGAATGGTATACTAAGAAGGTGTATCCTTGAGGTAGCTCAAAAGAGAATGTCATTCTGCTTCAGACAGACAAAATGCTCAGGTTTCTTCAACGGCTTATAGATTTTTTTATAAAATAGCTTCTTCTCATTCCTCAGAGAATGTAATTTGGATTGAAAATAGTGTGAATAGCTGTTTGAGCTATGAACAAATAGAAGTCAATTGTAGGTAGCATGTTGAGAAAATACATAATTTCAAATTGGCACAATATTTATTAATTAACATTATAAGAAGGAATACCCTCCTACATACTGGTTCTATTTAGGTACTTTTTTTACTGGGAAACTTTTCCAAATGATAAGTCACATCCAAAAGGGGGTGGGGTCATCTCCTTCGATTACTTGAATAGTAATGTTGTTACTCCATAAAAGAAAGAGGTATAGTAGGATTAAAATTCAATAATGAAATACTCCCATTTACTCAGTTGTTCCTTGCATTATATCTATGTAACCTACAACTGTCAAGTTGACGTTTGTCCAAGTGACAACCTAAAGGTGCCCGTACGCCTCACATGAAGGTTACCACGCACCATCCGACTAAACCCTCACAAAGGCGTTGCGTATAAAAAACTGCATCTTAGCGGGGCGTAGCCCGTAAAATCAACTAGTCGGTATTAGAATAAGCGGCTTATTAGGTTGGTGTCAAAGTTACTAAAAATCTAACTAGGAATATGCGATTTTCACCGTCAACTTTGGACCCGACAAGCTAAATGAGGCGAGCAGAGCGAGCCTGGAATATGATCGAAACGTAAACTTTGAACCTTTTAAAAGGTCGTGATAGCCCCGAACCGGGTCGAAAACTGTTTTGAAATAGTTAATTTTCCGTAAATCGAATGACGTTCACGTGAGGAGCGCGTAGCTGGCGAGTTGGAAATGTGAAAACTTTCGGAACATAGAACGTCTTTCCGGGGGCTTTCCGCGTGCCGTTTTCACTCCATGTCGTTAGATTTTCATCGGGGCCGTTGCTTAGGCACATTTTCGGGCCCCAACATGTCTTTTAAATAAGAAAATTTAATTCAAATAGAAACAGGTACTCTCAGGTCTCAGCTATGCACGTCTGACGTGCGAAGCACCAAAGGGAATTTTCTAGCTACTAAAATATACGCGAAGCGGGTAAAAGCTAGCGGCCCATAGCAAAAAAGACTTTATTACAACTGGCGCCGCTCGCACGGGGCAAGAAACGGCCCCAAATTAACAAGACCGAGGTAAAATGTATAAACTCTAACTGAAACGTAGAGAGCTCCTCGAGGCATTTGTCAAAATGTTTCCGTTCGTAACTAATTACGTAGGACATCTGGCCTTCATGCAATTGTGTTTTTATACAATTCGAACCTTCTAATTTCGATAGACCAAGTGAAAATCCCGGAGCCTCACGCGCTAAAGAGTTGTGTGTGTTTCCACGTTCGTATAAAATTGCGAAATTTCGCAATTTCAGAAACTTCAAATTAATTAATTTGACACAAGATTTGGGGATATTTTTATTCAAATCCATTCGGTACCAATTTTTGTCGGCCATATTTAAAATTATCTTGGAGGAATTTTTTTATCGAAAAGTAAAGCCTCTACGTTCAATTAAAATTCACCATCGGAAAGATCGTCATCGATTTACTCCGGGTGAACTTTGGTGGTTGTTTTTGGCACCCCTAAAAATGCCGCTAAGTACCTTAAAATAAATCGTAAAGATTCGACGTCGTTTGGCGACAATCTAGATGATAATTTACGAAAATGATCAATTTCGGGGGTGTTTGTATGATGAAATGAAGTATAAGCAATAATAAAAGCTGTATACGGCGTATAAGTGTCCAAAATGGTCCATGGACGAAGATATCCTTCCTAGCGCTACAAGTACATTTCTACATCTATAGACTACTGGGGCCCACTGAAATCAGATCTACGGACGTGAATTCCATTAAAATGAGCACGAACAGACCTCTATGGTCTCACACTTCGATGTCTCAACATATTAACCAACTGTCAGATGTATATCGTAAACATCATGTTTCCGTTCAAAAGTACTTGAATATGATATAAATCGGGGTCCTCATCTATCAAAAAACTCTCTAAAGGTAAGTCTAAGCAATGTTTAACAATAGCGCTAACATATTTGATTTTAGATATGAAGATACAAATCATTTATCAACGTTTAACCTACACACATATTCTTGAACAAATTAAAGTTCATAAGGATTGAAAGAAACACAAAAACGATTTGGAAAGGTATCTACATCATCTACGAGAAGGGTACAATAAATTTTCGAGGAAAATAACAAGATATCTGTCATATTCTACTATACACGTGGCATCGTCCAGAGTTATGTAGCACCACGAACATTGGATTCACTCATAATTAGTTCAAATTCATAGTACAAGCCTTTCAAAGTATTCAAATAATGTTATTTTAGTTACAATAAAGACATTTTCATATATGTGTATGGTTTATTATGTTTCAGGATCTAAATTGACATTTCACATTTTCAACGTAGATCCAAGGTTATGATATAATAGCATCTTTTAGGAATCGGATGCTAATTAGGCCTAAATCATATGAAATAAAGGAAGGAAAAGATGTATACAAGAGTATTTCATATGTTATTGGAAAGGAAAGCATTCTTAATGTTCAATTTACATGATGTATCATTTTATACATATGTCAGTTGGAGGAAAAATTTCACCAAAACTGATGTTACATGCATGAAAATGATTATAAAAGTGTTAAACAATTAATCTGCTACCACAAAGTATACTTTCAACAAAGTATACATCACTTTATGGATGTTATACAATATTGAGAGATATGACGGAAATACATTCAAAGGATAGATGGTACAGTTTCGATACTTTAAATTGAGCTTTGCAAATGTATATATGAAAAGAATAAAGGTAGGAGGAAAACTTAATAATGAAATGCACCCTTTTTCTTCATTATTCCTGGCATAAGTATATCAGATTCGGGCATAACTTTCTCTGAGACTATCTAGCAATAAAAATAGATATGTACAAACTTGCTTGAGACCTGTAGGTACAAACGAAACACAATTGCATTTTGCAAGTTACTAATAGGAATAAATTCTGTATCTTTGTATTTATAACAAAAAGGGTAAATCGAACAGTTTTAAGACTGGGAATTGGTTTTTACAATGGTTCTACTACCGATATGTTTGAGAAATCTTTTCGAATGGTATACTAAGAAGGTGTATCCTTGAGGTAGCTCAAAAGAGAATGTCATTCTGCTTCAGATAGACAAAATGCTCAGGTTTCTTCAACGGCTTATAGATTTTTTTATAAAATAGCTTCTTCTCATTCCTCAGAGAATGTAATTTGGATTGAAAATAGTGTGAATAGCTGTTTGAGCTATGAACAAATAGAAGTCAATTGTAGGTAGCATGTTGAGAAAATACATAATTTCAAATTGGCACAATATTTATTAATTAACATTATAAGAAGGAATACCCTCCTACATACTGGTTCTATTTAGGTACTTTTTTACTGGGAAACTTTTCCAAATGATAAGTCACATCCAACAGGGGGTGGGGTCATCTCCTTCGATTACATGAATAGTAATGTTGTTACTCCATAAAAGAAAGAGGTATAGTAGGATTAAAATTCAATAATGAATTACTTCCATTTACTCAGTTGTTCCTTGCATTTTATCTATGTAACCTACAACTGTCAAGTTGACGTTTGTCCAAGTGACAACCTAAAGGTTCCCATACACCACACATAAAGGTTACCACGCACTATCCGACTTAACCCTCGAAAAGGCGTTGCACATAAAAAACTGTCAACAGCGGGGCGTAGCCCGTAAAATCAACAAGTCGGTATTAGAATAAGCGGCTTATTAGGTTGGTGTTGAAGTTACTAAAAATGTAACTAGGAATATGCGATTTTCACCGTCAATTTTGGACCGGACAAGCTAAATGAGGCGAGCAGAGCGAGCCTGGAATATGATCGAAATGTAAACTTTGAACCTTTTAAAAGGTCGTGATAGCCCCGAACCGGGTCGAAAACTGTTTTGAAATAGTTAATTTTCCGTAAATCGAATGACGTTCACGTGAGGAGCCCGTAGCTGGCCAGTTAGAAAAGTGAAAACTTTCGGTACCTAATACGGTTTTACGACCACTTTTCGCGTGCCCTTTTCGCTCCATGTCATTAGATTTTCATCGGGGCCGTTGCTTAGGCACATTTTCGGGCCCCAAAATGTCTTTTAAATACGAAAATTTAATTAAAATAGAAACAGGTACTCTCAGGTCTCAGCTATGCACGTCTGACGTGCGAAGCACCAAAGGGAATTTTCTAGCTACCAAAATATACGCGAAGCGGGTAAAAGCTAGCGGCCCATAGCAAAAAAGACTTTATTACAACTGGCGCCGCTCGCACGGGACAAGAAATGGCCTCAAATTAACAAGACCGAGGTAAAATGTATGAACTCTAACTGAAGCGTAGCGAGCTCCTCGAGGCATATGTCAAAATCATTTCGTTCGTAGCTCATTACATAGGACATCTGGCCTTCATGCAATTGTGTTTTTATACAATTCGAACCTTCTAATTTCGATGAGCCACGTGAAAATCCCGGAGCCTCACGCGCTAAAGACTTGTGTGTGTTTCCACGTTCGTATAAAATTGCGAAATTTCGTACTTTCAGAAACTTCAAATTAATTAATTTGACGCAAAATTTGGGGATATTTTTATTCAAATCCATTCGGTACCAATTTTTGTCGGCCATATTTAAAATTATCTTGGAGGAATTTTTTTATCGAAAAGTAAAGACTCTACGTTCAATTAAAATTCACCATCGGAAAGATCGTCATCGATTTACTCCGGGTGAACTTTGGTGGTTGTTTTTGGCACCCCTAAAAATGCCGCTAAGTACCTTAAAATAAATCGTAAAGATTCGACGTCGTTTGACGACAATCTAGATGATAATTTACGAAAATGATCAATTTCGGGGGTGTTTGTATGATGAAATGAAGTATAAGCAATAATAAAAGCTGTATACGGCGTATAAGTGTCCAAAATGGTCCATGGACGAAGATATCCTTCCTAGGGCTACAAGTACATTTCTACATCTATAGACTATTGGGGCCCACTGAAATCAGATCTACGGACGTGAATTCCATTAAAATGAGCCCGAACAGACCTCTATGGTCTCACACTTCGATGTCTCAACATATTAACCAACTGTCAGATGTATATCGTAAACATCATGTTTCCGTTCAAAAGTACTTGAATATGATATAAATCGGGGTCCTCATCTATCAAAAAACTCTCTAAAGGTAAGTCTAAGCAATGTTTAACAATAGCGCTAACATATTTGATTTTAGATATGAAGACATGAATAATAAATACATCAACGTTTAACCTACACACATATTCTTGAACAAATTAAAGTTTATAAGGATTGAAAGAAACACAAAAACGATTTGGAAAGGTATCTACATCATCTACGAGAAGGGTACAATAAATTTTCGAGGAAAATAACAAGATATCTGTCATATTCTACTATACACGTGGCATCGTCCAGAGTTATGTAGCACCACGAACATTGGATTCACTCATAATCAGTTCAAATTCATAGTACAAGCCTTTCAAAGTATTCAAATAATGTTATTTTAGTTACAATAAAGACATTTTCATATATGTGTATGGTTTATTATGTTTCAGGATCTAAATTGACATTTCACATTTTCAACGTAGATCCAAGGTTATGATATAATAGCATCTTTTAGGAATCGGATGCTAATTAGGCCTAAATCATATGAAATAAAGGAAGGAAAAGATGTATACAAGAGTATTTCATATGTTATTGGAAAGGAAAGCATTCTTAATGTTCAATTTACATGATGTATCATTTTATACATATGTCAGTTGGAGGAAAAATTTCACCAAAACTGATGTTACATGCATGAAAATGATTATAAAAGTGTTAAACAATTAATCTGCTACCACAAGGTATAGTTTCAACAAAGTATACATCACTTTATGGATGTTATACAACATTAAGAGAGATGACGGGAAAGTTTACAAATGATAGATTGTACAGTTTCAATACTTCAAATTGAGCTTTGCAAATGTATATATAAAAAGAATAAAGGTAGGAGGAAAACTTAATAATGAAATGCACCGTTCTTCTTCATTATTCCTGGCATAAGTACATCAGATTCGGAGCTGAAAAGAGAAAAAATCCTTCCTCAACGGGTAGTAGATTTTTTATAACATAACTTTCTCTGAGACTATCTAGCAATAAAAATAGATATGTACAAACTTGCTTGAGACCTGTAGGTACAAACGAAACACAATTGCATTTTGCAAGTTACTAATAGGAATAAATTCTGTATCTTTGTATTTATAACAAAAAGGGTAAATCGAACAGTTTTAAGACTGGGAATTGGTTTTTACAATGGTTCTACTACCGATATGTTTGAGAAATCTTTTCGAATGGTATACTAAGAAGGTGTATCCTTGAGGTAGCTCAAAAGAGAATGTCATTCTGCTTCAGACAGACAAAATGCTCAGGTTTCTTCAACGGCTTATAGATTTTTTTATAAAATAGCTTCTTCTCATTCCTCAGAGAATGTAATTTGGATTGAAAATAGTGTGAATAGCTGTTTGAGCTATGAACAAATAGAAGTCAATTGTAGGTAGCATGTTGAGAAAATACATAATTTCAAATTGGCACAATATTTATTAATTAACATTATAAGAAGGAATACCCTCCTACATACTGGTTCTATTTAGGTACTTTTTTTACTGGGAAACTTTTCCAAATGATAAGTCACATCCAAAAGGGGGTGGGGTCATCTCCTTCGATTACTTGAATAGTAATGTTGTTACTCCATAAAAGAAAGAGGTATAGTAGAATTAAAATTCAATAATGAAATACTCCCATTTACTCAGTTGTTCCTTGCATTATATCTATGTAACCTACAACTGTCAAGTTGACGTTTGTCCAAGTGACAACCTAAAGGTGCCCGTACGCCTCACATAAAGGTTACCACGCACCATCCGACTAAACCCTTACAAAGGCGTTGCACATAAAAAACTGCATCTTAGCGGGGCGTAGCCCGTAAAATCAACTAGTCAACAATAATACTGGCCTTATTGAGTTGGTACGCAAGTTCCTAGAAAACTCACTAAAAATATGCGATTTTCGACCAAATCGACGTACATTTTTGAACCCGACAAGCTAAAATTGGCGACGGGTTCGAGCCCGGAAAATGGTCGAAATGTAAACTTTGAACCTTTTAAAAGGTCGCGATAGCCCCGAACCGGGTCGAAAACTCTTTTGAAATAGTTAATTTTCCGTAAATCGAATGACGTTCACGTGAGGAGCGCGTAGCTGGCGAGTTGGAAATGTGAAAACTTTCTGTACCTAATACGGCTGTACGACCACTTTTCGCGTGCCGTTTTCGCTCCATGTCGTTAGATTTCCATCGGGGCCGTTGCTTAGGCACATTTTCGGGCCCCAAAATGTCGTTTGAATAGGAAAATTTAATTAAAATAGAAACGGGTAGTGTCAAGTCTCAGCTATGCACGTCTGACGTGCGAAGCACCAAAGGGAATTTTCTAGCTACTAAAATATACGCGAAGCGGGTAAAAGCTAGCGGCCCATAGCAAAAAAGACTTTATTACAACTGGCGCCGCTCGCACGGGCCACTAAACGGCCCCAAATTAACAAGACCAAGGTGAAATGTATAAACTCTAACTGAAGCGTAGCGATCTCCTCGAGGCATTTGTCAAAATGTTTCCGTTCGTAACTAATTACGTAGGACATCTGGCCTTCATGCAATTGTGTTTTTATACAATTCGAACCTTCTAATTTCGATAGGCCAAGTGAAAATCCCGGAGCCTCAGGCGCTAAAGAGTTGTGTGTGTTTCAACGTTCGTATAAAATTGCGAAATTTCGCAATTTCAAAAACTTCAAATTAATTAATTTGACGCAAAATTTGGGGATATTTTTATTCAAATCCATTCGGTACCAATTTTTGTCGGCCATATTTAAAATTATCTTGGAGGAATTTTTTTATCGAAAAGTAAAGGCTCTACGTTCAATTAAAATTCACCATCGGAAAGATCGTCATCGATTTACTCCGGGTGAACTTTGATGGTTGTTTTTGGCACCCCTAAAAATGCCGCTAAGTACCTTAAAATAAATCGTAAAGATTCGACGTCGTTTGACGACAATCTAGATGATAATTTACGAAAATGATCAATTTCGGGGGTGTTTGTATGATGAAATGAAGTATAAGCAATAATAAAAGCTGTATACGGCGTATAAGTGTCCAAAATGGTCCATGGACGAAGATATCCTTCCTAGCGGTACAAGTACATTTCTACATCTATAGACTATTGGGGCCCACTGGAATCAGATCTACGGACGTGAATTCCATTAAAATGAGCACGAACAGACCTCTATGGTCTCACACGTTGGTGACTACCCGTATTAACTATCTGTCAGATGTATATCGTAAACATCATGTTTCCGTCCAAAAGTACTTGAATATGATATAAATCGGGGTCCTCATCTATCAAAAAACTCTCTAAAAGTAAGTCTAACCAATGTTTAACAATAGCGCTAACATATTTGATTTTAGATATGAAGATACAAATCATTTATCAACGTTTAACCTACACACATATTCTTGAACAAATTAAAGTTCATAGGGATGAAAGAAACACAAAAACGATTTGGAAAGGTATGTAGGTACATCATTTACGAGAAGGGTACTATAGATATTAAAGGAAGATATCAAGATATCTGTCATATTCTACAGTATACGTAGCATCTTCCAGAGATACTTAGCACTACGTACAATGGATTCACTCAGAATCACATCAGATTCATAGTATAAGCCTTTTAAAGTAGTATTAGGATAATTTCATTGTATTTACAATAAAGATATCTTTCTTTATATACATGTGCATGGTGTATTGTGTTTCAGAAATATAAAATGTCATTTGACATTTTCAATGTAGGTAGCCGAAAGCATATTTATATAGTAACACATAAACTATGAAGAAGATGTATACAAGAGTATTTCATCAATCAATCAAGACTAATTATATGGATGTTAATCTGTATCGAAATGATTATGAAAGTGGTCAAAAATGAATTTGACATCACAAAGTGTATCATTTGAAGGATGTTATATAACGTTAGCACAAATAACGAAATGGCATTCAAAGTATAGATTGTACAGTTTCAATACTAACAATTGGGCTTTGCAGAATATATATATATATAACAAGAATAAAGGTAGGATTAAAGTTTAATAATGAAATACATCCATTTACTCAGTTGTTCCTTGCATTATTTCTATGTAACCTACAACTGTCAAGTTGACGTATGTCAGAGTGACAACCCAAAGGTGCCTGTACTTTCTTTACTGGGAAACTTTTCCAAATAATAAGTCACAACCAAAAGGGGGTGGGGTAATTTTCTTCGATTACTTAAATAGTAATGTATGTTACTCCATATGAGATGAGAAAATCATTGATTTAAGTATTATATAGTTAGGTACTTTTTAAAGAAATAGAGTTACCCTTCATTCAAATGATTAATTAAATTTCTATTTTCTTTGTATGAAGTTGAATGATTCAAAGACACCTTTCACTTTTGAAAAAGTTGATAGAGTTGCAAACGTTTCCAAATAATATATCACAACCAGGAGAGGGTGAGGTATTCTCCATCGATTACTTAAATAGTAGGCTATATGTAACTTCAGAAAAGAGAAGAGTATAAGAATAAGAATACCTAAGAATATAAGAATATGTTTATTGAAACTAAAACTGGTATCACGTGAATACAGGAAAATAGACACTTAAACGCCAAGAGGTTTGTATTGTGCCGTATAATTTATCACAACAGTACAGTAGATAATTGAATATTATATATTACGATTTATTAGTCAGATAATAAATATAATTGATATTTCGAGTGAGCAATATAACAATAATTAAGAAACGCTGAGACAACTCACAAATATGTGGGCGTTATCAATGAGATAAGTATAGACTTCATATTTGAATCTTTTAACATCATTATTAATTGATCTCAATGCTAACGGAAGTTTTTTATAGACTTTTGATCCTTTGAAGGAAATAGGTACTATTTTGACATTTTCTTTTGGCGAATTTATTAATTTTGATTTCTTCATTGTAAGCTGCTCTTGTGTGATAGGCATGATCTATGCACTTAGTTTCCACTTTTAGATGCATGTAGATTAGACATTGATATATGTAAAGGGTTGTTACTTTTAGCACATTCATTTGTTTGTATAAAATATTCGTAGAAAATCTTTTACATTTGTTTAATATTATTTTTAAGACGTAATTTTGTACAACATTAAGATGTTCCATTGCATTTTTATATAGATCCCCCACGCTTCGATGCCATATTTCAATAAAGATTCCACCAGAGCTTTGTATATATTTTTAAGCATACACATGTATTCTCTTATTTGGTAAAATTTATAAATTACTTTTCTTACTTTGCTTGCTAAATGTTCTACTTGAATATTCCACCTAAGATTTTTGTCAATGATTATACCAAGATATTTAATGTGGTCTGCAGCTTGTATGTAATTTTCACGTTCACAGTTCGTATGGATGTATAGTTTGTTTACGTTATTGCATTCACTAACGTTCGTGATTGAGAAACTTATGAATTTAGTTTTATTTGAATTAAGGGTGAGTTTGTTTGATTGTAACCAGCAATTCACAGTACTAAGACTACTTGTAGCTTCATTCATGAGTGAATGTGAATATCTATCACTGAATATAATAACTGTATCGTCAGCAGAGTTTATCAGTTTTGCATCAAACGGGAGGCTCCCTATCGAATTTATATAAATTAATAACAATATTAGTAGTATAGTTGCGTATATCATTGTCCATTTCAGTTATGTAATGTTTCACATATGTTGCTATTTTATCTGTGACTTTTAATTTAATATTCTTCACATCTGATCTATTGTTTTATGACTTTCGCGTGGTACCAAAAGACGCCACATAGGAGTATTTTCTGAAAACTGTAAGTTAACTTGTAAACACAAGGCATATCTGCGTTTTCAAAATCGTTTTACCACTTCGTGATCCAAGCGCCAGCTGGTGACTGAGCGAGGGACTACGAGTTTGACGACGCGTAAGCGACTCATGTCAACCATAGAGTTTCCGGACCTGTATGTACGACCGTGTTTTATGTTTATTAATTTAGTGAGCCACTGTACTATCGCTTTAGGTACATAGAAAATTATTGATTTAATTATTATATCAACAACATTCCAAGAACAAAAATGAGTAAATAACAGGGAACAATAGTTAATAATTAAGAGAACAAGGAATCATTCAACAAAATAAAAACTAAGGTATTGTTATTACTGTAGTGGTAAGAACACTTCAGGTACAAGACTCCTTACATTTGAAAAGTTGCATTCTCTAAAGGAAGATGAATGATTCAAAGACATTTAATTTCAAAGTAAAGTTGCAAATATTTTAATTTGTTGCAAAGTATTCTAGGAGCCAAGTTGTTCCAAATGGAATGTAATTTTTCTGCGTACAGAGAAAATAAACGGTTTTCAATAGTGTATCTTCCTCTGTTTACTGTAAATAGGTGGCTACTTTTGAAGAAATAGAGTTGCTTTAAATTTGTATTCTACAATATCGATGATTCAAAGACATTTTAATTTTGAAAAGTACAGTTGCAATATTTTAATTTGTTGTATAGTATTTGAGGAGCCATGTAGTTGTAGAGCGACTATATTTTATGAGCATTTTCTTTTGCAATACTTGAAGTTTCAATGATTGAATTATATAACCTAGAATTGGCCAAGTGACGTACGTCACAAATTCAAGAAAGTACTCTTGAACTATACCTTCGACTAAGATTTGACTCCATTCCAATTTTATACTCTTCTATGAATATCTACCACTCTCAATCTATCTAACCAATAAATGTCAAAGTGACATACGATCCAAACCATAGAATAACTTGTGACACGTGCTAATAGTAAAAGTTTCTATAAACGCGTACCCATCTCCATATAACCTACAACTGCCAGAGCGACGTCTGTCACAGTGACAACCTAAAGGTGCCCATACGCCTCACATGAAGGTTATCACTCACTCTCCACGACTAAACTATCAAAAAGGCGTTGCACGTAAAAAAACTGCATCTTAGCGGGGCGTAGCCCGTAAAATCAACTAGTCGGTATTAGAATAAGCGGCTTATTAGGTTGGTGTCAAAGTTACTAAAAATCTAACTAGGAATATGCGATTTTCACCGTCAACTTTGGACCCGACAAGCTAAACGAGGCGAGCAGAGCGAGCCTGTAATATGATCGAAATGTAAACTTTGAACCTTTTAAAAGGTCGTGATAGCCCCGAACCGGGTCGAAAACTGTTTTGAAATAGTTAATTTTCCGTAAATCGAATGACGTTCACGTGAGGAGCCCGTAGCTGGCCAGTTAGAAAAGTGAAAACTTTCGGTACCTAATACGGTTTTACGACCACTTTTCGCGTGCCCTTTTCGCTCCATGTCGTTAGATTTTCATCGGGGCCGTTGCTTAGGCACATTTTCGGGCCCCAAAATGTCTTTTAAATACGAAAATTCAATTAAAATAGAAACAGGTACTCTCAGGTCTCAGCTATGCACGTCTAACGTGCCACGTACCAAAAGGAATTTTCTAGCTACGAAAATATACCCGAAGTGGGTAAAAGCTAGCGGCCCATAGCAAAAAAGACTTCATTACAACTGGCGCCGCTCGCACGGGCCACGAAACGGCCCCTAATTAACAAGACCGAGGTAAAATGTATAAACTCTAACTGAAGCGTAGCGATCTCCTCGAGGCATTTGTCAAAATGTTTCCGTTCGTAACAAATTACATAGGACATCTGGCCTTCATGCAATTGTGTTTTTATACAATTCGAACCTTCTAATTTCGATAGGACAAGTGAAAATCCCGGAGCCTCACGCGCCAAAGACTTGTGTCTGTTTCCACGTTCGTATAAAATTGCGAAATTTCGCACTTTCAGAAACTTCAAATTAATTAATTTGACGCAAAATTTGGGGATATTTTTATTCAAATCCATTCGGTACCAATTTTTGTCGGCCATATTCAAAATTATCTTGGAGGAATTTTTTTATCGAAAAGTAAAGCCTCTACGTTCAATTAAAATTCACCATCGGAAAGATCGTCATCGATTTACTCCGGGTGAACTTTGGTGGTTGTTTTTGGCACCCCTAAAAATGCCGCTAAGTTCCTTAAAATAAATCGTAAAGATTCGACGTCGTTTGACGACAATCTAGATGATAATTTACGAAAATGATCAATTTCGGGGGTGTTTGTATGATGAAATGAAGTATAAGCAATAATAAAAGCTGTATACGGCGTATAAGTGTCCAAAATGGTCCATGGACGAAGATATCCTTCCTAGGGCTACAAGTACATTTCTACATCTATAGACTATTGGGGCCCACTGAAATCAGATCTACGGACGTGAATTCCATTAAAATGAGCCCGAACAGACCTCTATGGTCTCACACTTCGATGTCTCAACATATTAACCAACTGTCAGATGTATATCGTAAACATCATGTTTCCGTTCAAAAGTACTTGAATATGATATAAATCGGGGTCCTCATCTATCAAAAAACTCTCTAAAGGTAAGTCTAAGCAATGTTTAACAATAGCGCTAACATATTTGATTTTAGATATGAAGATACAAATCATTTATCAACGTTTAACCTACACACATATTCTTGAACAAATTAAAGTTCATAAGGATTGAAAGAAACACAAAAACGATTTGGAAAGGTATCTACATCATCTACGAGAAGGGTACAATAAATTTTCGAGGAAAATAACAAGATATCTGTCATATTCTACTATACACGTGGCATCGTCCAGAGTTATGTAGCACCACGAACATTGGATTCACTCATAATTAGTTCAAATTCATAGTACAAGCCTTTCAAAGTATTCAAATAATGTTATTTTAGTTACAATAAAGACATTTTCATATATGTGTATGGCTTATTATGTTTCAGGATCTAAATTGACATTTCACATTTTCAACGTAGATCCAAGGTTATGATATAATAGCATCTTTTAGGAATCGGATGCTAATTAGGCCTAAATCATATGAAATAAAGGAAGGAAAAGATGTATACAAGAGTATTTCATATGTTATTGGAAAGGAAAGCATTCTTAATGTTCAATTTACATGATGTATCATTTTATACATATGTCAGTTGGAGGAAAAATTTCACCAAAACTGATGTTACATGCATGAAAATGATTATAAAAGTGTTAAACAATTAATCTGCTACCACAAGGTATAGTTTCAACAAAGTATACATCACTTTATGGATGTTATACAACATTAAGAGAGATGACGGGAAAGTTCACGAATGATAGATTGTACAGTTTCGATACTTTAAATTAAGCTTTGCAAATGTATATATGAAAAGAATAAAGGTAGGAGGAAAACTTAATAATGAAATGCACCCTTCTTCTTCATTATTCCTGGCATAAGTACATCAGATTCGGAGCTGAAAAGAGAAAAAATCCTTCCTCAACGGGTAGTAGATTTTTTATAACATAACTTTCTCTGAGACTATCTAGCAATAAAAATAGATATGTACAAACTTGCTTGAGACCTGTAGGTACAAACTAAACACAATTGCATTTTGCAAGTTACTAATAGGAATAAATTCTGTATCTTTGTATTTATAACAAAAAGGGTAAATCGAACAGTTTTAAGACTGGGAATTGGTTTTTACAATGGTTCTACTACCGATATGTTTGAGAAATCTTTCCGAATGGTATACTAAGAAGGTGTATCCTTGAGGTAGCTCAAAAGAGAATGTAATTCTGCTTCAGATAGACAAAATGCTCAGGTTTCTTCAACGGCTTATAGATTTTTCTATAAAATAGCTTCTTCTCATTCCTCAGAGAATGTAATTTGGATTGAAAATAGTGTGAATAGCTGTTTGAGATATGAAAGTATTTAAGGTAGCATGTTGAGAAAATACATAATTTCAAATTGGCACAATATTTATTAATTAACATTATAAGAAGGAATACCCTCCTACATACTGGTTCTATTTAGGTACTTTTTTTACTGGGAAACTTTTCCAAATGATAAGTCACATCCAAAAGGGGGTGGGGTCATCTCCTTCGATTACTTGAATAGTAATGTTGTTACTCCATAAAAGAAAGAGGTATAGTAGGATTAAAATTCAATAACGAAATACTCCCATTTACTCAGTTGTTCCTTGCATTTTATCTATGTAACCTACAACTGTCAAGTTGACGTTTGTCCAAGTGACAACCTAAAGGTGCTCATACGCCTCACATAAAGGTTACCACGCACTATCCGACTAAACCCTCGAAAAGGCGTTGCACATGAAAACAACTGTACGTCAGCGGGCCTTGGTCAGCGGGGCGTAGCCCGTAAAATCAACTAGTCAACAATAATACTGGCCTTATTGAGTTGGTACGCAAGTTCCTAGAAAACTCACTAAAAATATGCGATTTTCGACCAAATCGACGTACATTTTTGAACCCGACAAGCTAAAATTGGCGACGGGTTCGAGCCCGGAAAATGGTCGAAATGTAAACTTTGAACCTTTTAAAAGGTCGCGATAGCCCCGAACCGGGTCGAAAACTCTTTTGAAATAGTTAATTTTCCGTAAATCGAATGACGTTCACGTGAGGAGCGCGTAGCTGGCGAGTTAGAAAAGTGAAAACTTTCTGTACCTAATACGGCTGTACGACCACTTTTCGCGTGCCGTTTTCGCTCCATGTCGTTAGATTTCCATCGGGGCCGTTGCTTAGGCACATTTTCGGGCCCCAAAATGTCGTTTGAATAGGAAAATTTAATTAAAATAGAAACGGGTAGTGTCAAGTCTCAGCTATGCACGTCTGACGTGCGAAGCACCAAAGGGAATTTTCTAGCTACTAAAATATACGCGAAGCGGGTAAAAGCTAGCGGCCCATAGCAAAAAAGACTTTATTACAACTGGCGCCGCTCGCACGGGCCACTAAACGGCCCCAAATTAACAAGACCAAGGTAAAATGTATAAACTCTAACTGAAGCGTAGCGATCTCCTCGAGGCATTTGTCAAAATGTTTCCGTTCGTAACTAATTACGTAGGACATCTGGCCTTCATGCAATTGTGTTTTTATACAATTCGAACCTTCTAATTTCGATAGGCCAAGTGAAAATCCCGGAGCCTCAGGCGCTAAAGAGTTGTGTGTGTTTCAACGTTCGTATAAAATTGCAAAATTTCGCAATTTCAAAAACTTCAAATTAATTAATTTGACGCAAAATTTGGGGATATTTTTATTCAAATCCATTCGGTACCAATTTTTGTCGGCCATATTTAAAATTATCTTGGAGGAATTTTTTTATCGAAAAGTAAAGGCTCTACGTTCAATTAAAATTCACCATCGGAAAGATCGTCATCGATTTACTCCGGGTGAACTTTGATGGTTGTTTTTGGCACCCCTAAAAATGCCGCTAAGTACCTTAAAATAAATCGTAAAGATTCGACGTCGTTTGACGACAATCTAGATGATAATTTACGAAAATGATCAATTTCGGGGGTGTTTGTATGATGAAATGAAGTATAAGCAATAATAAAAGCTGTATACGGCGTATAAGTGTCCAAAATGGTCCATGGACGAAGATATCCTTCCTAGCGGTACAAGTACATTTCTACATCTATAGACTATTGGGGCCCACTGGAATCAGATCTACGGACGTGAATTCCATTAAAATGAGCACGAACAGACCTCTATGGTCTCACACGTTGGTGACTACCCGTATTAACTATCTGTCAGATGTATATCGTAAACATCATGTTTCCGTCCAAAAGTACTTGAATATGATATAAATCGGGGTCCTCATCTATCAAAAAACTCTCTAAAAGTAAGTCTAACCAATGTTTAACAATAGCGCTAACATATTTGATTTTAGATATGAAGATACAAATCATTTATCAACGTTTAACCTACACACATATTCTTGAACAAATTAAAGTTCATAGGGATGAAAGAAACACAAAAACGATTTGGAAAGGTATGTAGGTACATCATTTACGAGAAGGGTACTATAGATATTAAAGGAAGATATCAAGATATCTGTCATATTCTACAGTATACGTAGCATCTTCCAGAGATACTTAGCACTACGTACAATGGATTCACTCAGAATCACATCAGATTCATAGTATAAGCCTTTTAAAGTAGTATTAGGATAATTTCATTGTATTTACAATAAAGATATCTTTCTTTATATACATGTGCATGGTGTATTGTGTTTCAGAAATATAAAATGTCATTTGACATTTTCAATGTAGGTAGCCGAAAGCATATTTATATAGTAACACATAAACTATGAAGAAGATGTATACAAGAGTATTTCATCAATCAAGACTAATTATATGGATGTTAATCTGTATCGAAATGATTATGAAAGTGGTCAAAAATGAATTTGACATCACAAAGTATATCATTTCAAGGATGTTATATAACGTTAGCACAAATAACGAAATGGCATTCAAAGTATAGATTGTACAGTTTCGATACTAACAATTGGGCTTTGCAGAATATATATATAACAAGAATAAAGGTAGGATTAAAGTTTAATAATGAAATACATCCATTTACTCAGTTGTTCCTTGCATTATTTCTATGTAACCTACAACTGTCAAGTTGACGTTTGTCCAAGTGACAACCTAAAGTATATCTATATAACCTACAACTGTCAAGTTAACGTATGTCAGAGGGACAACCTAAAGGTGTCTTTGACGTAGTTTGAAGGTAACCTATGTAAGAATTTACTGATAATTTACGAAAGCGATTGATTCCGGAGGTGTATTTATAATGAAATGAAATAGAAACAATGCGAAAAGCGTTATAAAAACTCTATACGTTCTATCAGTGTCCAAAATGAGCCATGGACGAAGATACCCTTCCTAGGGGTACAAGTACATTTCTACATCTATAGAGTATTGGGAGCCACTGGCATCATATTTACGGACGTGAATTACATTAAAATGAGCCCGAGCACACCTATATGGTCTCACACATTGTCATTTAAACATATTAACCATCTGCCAGATGTATATCGTAAACATGATGTTTCCGTCTAAAAGTACTTGAATATGATATAAATCGGGGTCGTCATCTATCTAAAAGTAAGTCTGAGCAATTGTCTAACAATAGCGCTAAAATATTTGATTTTAGATATGAAGATACGAATCATTTATCAACGTTTAACCTACACACATATTCTTAAACGAATCAAAGTATATAAGGATTGAAAGAAACACAAAAACGATTTGGAAATGTATGTACATCATGTACGGGAATAGTACTATAGATATTAAAGGAATATATCAAGATATCTGTCATATTCTACAGTAGAGTTATGTAGCAGTACATACATTGGATTCACTCAGAATCATTTCAGATTCATAGTATAAGACATTTAATAAAGTAGTAGTAGTATAATGTTATTGTAGTTATTACAATAAAGATATATCTTCATATACATGTGCATGTTGTATTGCGTTTTTTGAATAATTGTCATTTGACATTTTCAATGTAGGTAGCCGAAAGCATCACACAATAATGATTATGGGTGTATTGTAACACATAAAGTATGAAGAAGATGTATTATACAAGAGTATTTCATCGATCAAGACTAATTACATGGATGTTAATATGTATGGATATCACAAAGTATATCATTTCAAGGATGTTATATAACGTTAGCACAAATAACGAAATGGCATTTAAAGTATATAGATGGTACAGTTATAATACTACCAATTGGACTTCGCAGATACATATACAACAAGAATCAAGGTGAGAGTAAAGTTTAATAATGAAATACTTGCATTTGCTCAGTTGTTCCTTGCATTATATCAGATTGGACGCTGATAACCTAGCTTATAGGTATGTGTGAGGAATTTTCTTTAATGTGACAGATAACCAATGGTTCTGGTACCGATAGGTTTGGGGAAATGTTATCGAATTGCATACAAAGATAGTATATATTTAAGGCTACTCACATTTCCTCAACGATTAATAATTTTTTTATAACATACCTTTCCATGAAACTGTGATTATCATTTAAAATAGTGTATGAATCTGTTTGAGTTATTTTCAATCAAAAGTGAATTAACTTACAAAGTTGAATTCATTCCTATAGGTATGTGACTATTTTTTCCAAATGATGAAAATTCAACAATGATATCTACTATACCTATTTCTGATATTATTATGTAACTTGAATTAAAACTCAATAAAACTAAAATGAAGGTTTTTCAAATATGATAAGTACATATCTGAACTTTCTATTAACATTCAATTTATCAACTACATCTACTAATGAAAATCATAAATAACTTCACAACTAATTTATTAAACATAAAACAAAAACAAACATAAAATAAAAACAAAAACAAAACAAAAATCACCCCTCCTCCTCCAACAATCTTTCCTCATCAATTCCTGTAAAAAAATATATATAAACAATTTATAGAATAAATTTGAAAGATATAAAAACATAAATTGGTATTACCCAAGTGTGAGTTCATGTTATACATTTTTAAAAGAAGTTTATGAAATCTCACAATCCAAATTTTAGATCTTTGCTATATGTTTAAACCTCATTTTCAAGTATTATAAGAAAGGCTGAAAGAAAAGTATATTGTTATAAGTATATATTATCAAAAAAAATTTATAATATACTTTTTTTTCAGCATTTCTTATGATACTTGATGAAAATGAGGTGTAAGTGACTGTCCTCGAAACATTTAGTAAAGATCTAAAATTTGGATTGTGAGATTTCATAAACTTCTTTTATTTCTTTGTACAAAGATATAAAAACATATAAACGTACTTATCAATAGTGAAAAAACCTACCCTCCATTGGCGGTGCCGGAAGTTTCAATTCCGGAGCCGGATTTACTAATTCCGGCGCCGGAAGTGTTACTTCCGGACCCTTTCCCACATTCCACTTCCTTCCATGTCCCCTTCTTCCCTTACGACCTCTTGCTCCTCGCCCACCTCCCCTTTTCGTATCGATATATTTTTCCTACAACAACAAAAAATTTCTATTAAACGGTTTTATTTATATCCAAATACATTATGTATTTAATTAATAGTCAAAATTAAATTTGCACAACCAAAAAGTTACAACGAAATATAATATAGGTCTTTAGGTATATCATGATTCAAAATTTCACTTTTAAACAAAGTTTCGCCTTCAATATTAAAATAAACATGAAATATACTCACATAATAGTGCTGGATATTAACTGTTCCACCTGCATTGTGGATTGTGATCCTCTTTGCGTGATCCATTTTAAAATAATGAAATGGCGTCAAATAACAAAAGCGAAACTTTACATATCAACATTTGGTTGTCAATCATCCATAGATGATTCCTTCAATGATCGTAAATGTATTTGAATAAATACCACACGTACAAATTATAATACAATGTTATTATTTATATTTCAAACTTATACATATATATATATATATATATATATGTGTATATATATGTGTATATATATATATATATATATATATATATATATATATATATATATATATATATTTTTCGCGCCCTATATTTTCATTAGTAAAGTAGCAAATCGTAGAATAAAACGTAAATGCTTATCTTTCCATCATAGAATAAATTGAATTTCAAAATTTCACAATAATTTTACTTGAATTTGTTAAATATCCAAACAATTCTGTGTCACACACATAAAGCAGTAACACGGGTGTTGTGATTTATCAAATTGTCAAATTGTTTGATTTTAATAAGATGCTACAAAAATGTAATTGTTTTTTTGTTGAAAGCTGTATTGACAAGTTTGAACCAAGATTTCAGCTTTCAAAAATATAATACACATATAAGGACCGTAAGTTCTATCACTTACTTATATTACATATAATGTTGATATTGAAACGTGTCAATCCGTCTCGATTGTCTCATACTCTTTAAATGTTCAACATTGAGTAGAAACAAATTGATGTACTCATTTCACAAGAAAATCCATAATGTTGATATCATTATTGTTGATGTATGTAGATGTATAGGCATGATGTTGTAACGTGGAAGGGAATGAAATTTAGCAAGTAACACTTTGTCTTACAGCTATATAGTAGAGGATGTGAAACATTTTGATCTAAAATTTTGTATGGTTTAACGCGACCCCACGCAAAATGTTTGTGTTGGTGTATAAAACTAAAGTCTAAAATTTCTACCTCCTAAATTGACCGCAACCCCTTTTTTTTAACCTTTTTGGGGTATTTTGGACATTTTTAGATGAAGTTCGTCAAAAAAAAATTGCTATCTCCAGTTGTATTAAGAATTAAGATACCAAACTGGAACCATTTTATTATAAATGTTTGAGGAACTCCCAGTTCAAATTTTAATTTAATCCGACCTCCCCCTTCCTCGCAATAGATATATATGTATACACAAATGCATGGGAACTTGCGTGACGGCTAACTCGGGCAGTTTCCAATCGATTTAGCTGAAATTTGGACTGAAGATAGGTTTTATGGCTTTAAAACTGCCCTCCAAATTTCAAGTTAAAATATTGAATAGTTTTTGAAAAATTCGAATTTAATTCAATTTTTTAGCTAATTTTCAAATTGACATATCTCATGTCCTTTTCATCCTATTGACATCTGCTTGGCGACAAAATGTAGGTATTTGCATATATTTTTACACGGTAATCATCGTTGTTATACTTTATTAGCAATATGATACTATGTTAGGTGATACAGATATTTTTTTAAACATAAAAAAATCATAAAATGTGCCTGTGAATGCAAATATGCATGTGTAAATACGTGTTAATGTATTTGTATGTGTGTATGTAAGTGTGTGTGTGTGTATGTAAGTGTGTATGTATGAATGTGCGCGCGCGTGCCTTATCACGCGTACGTTAAAAAATCACAGAATGGTCTATATAATGTACTTGAACACGCCCAATATCCATCTTATAATAATAATAACAACAGAACACACATAGCTTCATGTAAATGCACGTGTATAATAATTATATAATACTATAATAAATGTGAGGGGTACATATCTGTCTCAGGTATACGACAGATTCATCGTATTGTGAAGATGAGAGACCAGTTTTTACTACATTGTATTATACATAGTTTATACCTACACATACGATCTATCTGTCGTATACCTGAGACAGATATGTACCCCTCATATTTATTATAGTATTCTATAATTATTATACACGTGCATTTACATGTAGCTATGTGTGTTCTGTTGTTATTATTATTATTATCACGCGTACGTTAAAAAATCACAGAATGGTCTATATAATGTACTTGAACACGCCCAATATCCATCTTATAATAATAATAATAACAACAGTAAAACTGGTCTCTCATCTTCACAATACGATGAATCTGTCGTATACCTGAGACAGATATGTACCCCTCACATTTATTATAGTATTATATAATTATTATACACGTGCATTTACATGAAGCTATGTGTGTTCTGTTGTTATTATTATTATAAGATGGATATTGGGCGTGTTCAAGTACATTATATAGACCATTCTGTGATTTTTTAACGTACGCGTGATAAGGCACGCGAGCGCACATACATACATACACACACACACACTTACATACACACATACAAATACATTAACACGTATTTACACATGCATATTTGCATTCACAAGCACATTTTATGATTTTTTTATGTTAAAAAAAATATCTGTATCACCTAAAATAGTATCATATTGCTAATAGAGTATGAAAACGATGATTACCACGTAAAAATATATGCAAATACCTACATTTTGACGCCAAGCAGATGTCAATCGGATGAAAAGGTCATGAGATATCTCAATTTGAAAATTAGCTAAAAAATTGACTTAAACTCGAATTTTTCAGAAACTATTCAATATTTTAACTTGAAATTTGGAGGGCAGTTTTATGGGCATGACGCCTACCTTCAGTCCAAATTTCAGCTAAATCGGTTGAAAACTTTTATTTATTTATAATTTTCATACAATTCAAATTTCTTATTCCTTCGCTTTTTCCCTCTAGATCGCTACACAAGATTCCACTGGTGGTTACTGCCATATTCAATCAAAATTCTTATATCACATTCACAGTGAGTATTTATCTATATCTATTTCTTGAATAATTTGTTTAACATATTTTCATTATAAAATTAATATTAAACGTATCAATCACAATCTTGCATATGTAGTCGTAACTAAATTATTTTATTACTTTTTTGAAACTACAATCAAGCTGTTCCCAAGACAATCACCTTCTATTGTTGTAATTTTAGAATGATATGAAACTATTGAAAAGTTGTTGCATGTCTATACAGAAATAACAAAGTGATCCATCTCTGACTGGCCGGGTATTGAGAGAAATGAGTTAGAAGATACTCTGGCGATGAGGGTGCTCTCTTAAAATGTGTCACAGCATAACCATTGCTCTGCATATATGAAAAACATAGCTGAAATATGTCATTCAAATATGAAAGTAAAATACTTCTATATTGGCAAAAGTTAACAGATTTAACCCATTCCAAAGCGTTCATTATAAATGTTTTGATATAATAAATGAATTATACACAAAATTGCATCAATGAACCAGAACAGATCACATACTCAAGATGGATGATTCGATATTCAGTTCAGTCATATAATATCTGAACTTATTTTTAAAGTGGTACACTTTGAATTCTTTATCCATTTCGTTTTATTTTTCAGCTCAACTGTTACTAAGTTTAAATTTTAGCTCCTCTGATTGTATACGAAGATTGAGTATCGAGCAAGTTATATATACCTATAGGTAAGTGTGTTGGTGTATATTGTTTTTTTTAAAACACATCCACACAGACGTATACAATAATATTTTGCTGTTTATATATTATTACTAAAATCGTTATTTCTGTTTCATAATGCCGAGAAAACCAAGATTATCACATAGGAAACCACAGAATACGCAGCAAAATAATTCTGGAAGGAACGCAAATGGTAATTAATGCAGAACAATCCGTTTTGAATGATTAAAGAATCGAATACACATTTATAGATTCCACAAAGAATGATGAAATCGTAATACCAAAATTACGGTTGAGGCGTATCACTCAACCTGATGGTACGAAAATTTGGCAAGTTGTGAAAGATGTTGTTGAACTAAATGAAAGGAAACAACAAACTGAAACTGAACCAGTTGCAGGTCCTTCTAGAACACCAAATATCTCTATGGTCTATGGTAAGTATAAACATCTCAAATTGATCAAACACTATTAATTCCAAATCTTACATGTATAAATGAATTGTACAAACATTCATTCAAGTTTTTCTGAATTACAACATTAACTTAATGTGTGTATACTTATATTTCCAAGTTTCATACAGTCTTAAAAACATTACATTACAAGTATATTAAACTGTACACAAAACCATCAATTAATTGCAAATCTTACATGTATAAATGAATTGTACAAACATTGATTCAAGTTATTCTGATAAAAATATTACAACATTAACATAATGTGTGTATACTTATATTTTCAAGTTTCAAACAGTTTTACAAATATTACATTACAAGTATATTAAACTGTACAAAAAACAATCAATTGCAATCATAAATCTGACTCATATATCACATATTAATAGACGACTAGGTGTCAACATTTTATTTATTTTACACCATTCTCAATCAAACATTAGAAAATTTTATTTCAAAAACATCACATTTTGTGCCATCTGATTTGAATTTAACGACTACTTTGCCCATTATTTTTATTCTCTTACACATAATTTGTAACAAATTTGTACCATAATTTCTTATCTTTCCTTTTCGTCACACAACATATGTA
Source organism: Endomychus coccineus (assembly GCA_958510875.1). Classification (NCBI taxonomy): domain Eukaryota; kingdom Metazoa; phylum Arthropoda; class Insecta; order Coleoptera; family Endomychidae; genus Endomychus; species Endomychus coccineus. Next base: position 140,429,295 of record OY294068.1, read on the forward strand.
ACAAGTCACTATTTTCTGTCATATGACATGAAACACCACTGTCTATGTACATTCGAATTAATGTAACATTACATTTCAACAAACTCTACAACAGAGCGTTTTCCAAAAAGTTTCAGTTGTTTACTTTGTTTAAGTAATCTTCTATTGTATCAAACTTAATCAGCTATATTGAACAACACATGCTTTTATTAATAAACTATCGTTCACAATTAATAATTTGTTACATGTATAAATCAATTATTCTGGAAAGTTCAGTTCCAGGATGATGTCCATTATAATAGATGATTTTGATGTAAACAATTTCTTTATCACGTTTCGCAATATATACATAACGGTCAAATACACAAAACATTTTAATTGGTAGAATAGAATTTAAATTTAATTGATAATTGTTTTTTTTAATAACATTCATAACAATCTTCTGGCCTTGAAATATCAATGTTGACAAAATAATCATTACAATACCTTACTATTATCGATTTGTATTTTTTAATTTTCCGATTTATATACAAACATTAAACTTAATGTGCACATAAATTCAGCTTTAATTTTTCTTTTCTAACGCAGATACCACCTCCGATGACGAAATTCTCAACGTCAACAATCGATTGTGTATCACTCCAACCACTAAAGATAAAAGACCAATTAGAACCGGACCAGGCTTTAGACCTATCGTAAAGAAAGGCAAACCAGTCGCTGTTGCAGTAGAAAATGAAAATAATGCTGCAGGTATGTCCTTTTCAACTTTTCTATTGAAAAATGATTTTATTTCTATATTTTCGTTATTAAACTGAATTTGAGGGAAATATTTTTTGAAAAACATTCACATGGATTGGTAATTTTAAAATATTGATAAACCCATAACACAAAAAACTAGAGTACCCTCAAATAGCCTATTTTTGAGTCCTATTACTGAAACTGAAATTAAGTTTGAAATAAATAATCTAACAAAAAATAAATCAAACGGATTAGATAATATGAATGTAGAATTAATACAGAAACATGAACATCACTTTGTACCAATATTATTGACCCACATTATCAATTTCATTTTGACTACAGGGATATTTCCTCAGGAATTTAAGGTTTAGTCACACCAGTATACAAATCTGGAGATAAACAAAAACTCACTAACTATAGACCTATATCAGTAATCTCAAATTTCTCAAAGATAATAGAACATATTATTAAACATAAACTAATGACATATTTAGAAAATAACAACTTATTATCAACAAACCAATTTGGTTTTAGAGAAAATACATCTACTGAGAACGCTATACACCTTTTAACAAATGAGATATATGACAGCCTAGATAAAGGAGAGCAATGTGCTGTAGTTTTTCTTGATCTAGCTAAGGCATTCGATATTGTAAGCCATGAAATACTACTAAAAAAAATGGATAATATGGGTATTAGAGGCCATTACAATCACTTATTCAGTTCATATTTGACAGATAGAACACAACAAGTCAAAATCAATAACTCTTTAAGCTCAGAATTGACAATTAGCTGTAGCATTCAACAAGGAACTGTCTTGGGCCCTGTTCTATTTTTAATCTACATAAACGATCTATTAAAACTTAATCTAGACTGTCTCATAATCTCATTCGCAGACGACACAATTATATTTCTCAAAGCCTCAAATTGGGATACAATAAGGACAAATATAGAAACAGCGATGAAAAGGGTACAACAATGGTTAATAAAAAATGTTTTAACTTTAAATCTTCATAAAACTCATTGGTTACCCTTTTCTTCATATAAAAGCGGACTGCCAGAGTATAAAAGTATAACATTTCATAACTGGAACTGCAAATATACCGAAAGCTGTGAATGTACAATTAAAATAGAATTCTCTGAGAGAAGACAAAATATTTCGGTATTGAATTAGACAATCATTTAAAATGGAACTTTCACATCGACATGTTGCTAAAAAAACTAAGGAAACTGTTTTATGTATTTCGAGAACTGAGAACTTTCTTAGCTCTACCAGATTCAAAAATGGTATATTTTGCCCTTGCCCAATCGATACTCCAGTACTGCATAATAGGATGGGATGGAGCATATAGTACCATTATGGATACTCTCAGTAGAACCCAAAATCAATTACTGAAAATAATACTTCGTAAGCCCTGGCGTTTTAGTACAAAATATCTATATAAAATTGCAAACCTGTGTAATATCAAACAACTATGTACTAAAACAATTCTAATATACATCCACAAAAATTCTAGACAACATATATCTCATATATACAGTACCCGTAAAAACTGTAGACTAGATCTTACTATCCCAATAGCAAAGAAGACGATAGGACAGCGATGTAACGCATATCTAGGACCAAGATTCTATAACTTATCACCTGATTGGTTAAGAACCCATAGTAGTATAACAACCGTTAATAACAAAAAAAATAATTATTTATTAACATCTGACATAACAAAATATTTACTATATTTGTCTTAACATACAAGTACTATTACATGCCTCTAAAAATATCATTATTTCAACGTGATTTGTACTCTCGCAACCAAATAGATATTGCAATATGTATATATAAGTTTAAACACTGCATTATACTATATCATATACGCACTCCAAATTGTAACAACAACATTTATGCCCAAGCATTGCTTATATAAATATTGTTGCAAAAAGGTTCTTGCATTCACATTATACTTCCTTCTAAACAATTCTATATAAACTTACTATAGTATATAACATAAATACATAATATATGAATCTATGAATGTATATAAGAATGAATATAAATCCATATTCAATTTGTAATTATTGGAGAAATAAAATTTGATTTGATTTGACTTTTCAGAGGCAACAGCAGACGTACAAGAACCAATTGTACAAGAGCTAACGGCCGAAGAGCAAAGGCTTATATACGAGGCTCAACAATTGATTGTTTTAGACGACCGATTAGAGTTTAGACGTAGAAATATGCCCAATCAAATGAACACCTATCTAATCGCTTATTCGGACGATGTTCATCGACATGATTTGGGACCTTGTGAATTCACCTGTCCCCATTGCGAAGCTATGCATTTCCAGGCTGAACAAAATGCAAACGGCCTCTACAAAGACTGCTGTGAATTGGGTAAAGTACAACTCGACGTGCAAGAAGATGTACCGGCACGTCTATTGGAACTGTATACCGCAAACGGTGAAGAGGCCCGACATTTTCGACAGCGAAGTATAGCGTACAATAACGCTCTATGTTTTGCCAGTGTATGCGTAAGCGAAATACACAATCCGAATTTCCTTGGAGCCACAGGTTTTTATAAAATTCAAGGTCAATTTGTACATTACATACATCATATAGATCCGATAAGAGGACGTGGTCCATATCGTACACATAATCCAGGTCGTTTGTATTTTTTAGATGCCAATACGGCTTTCAACGAGCGAGTCAATGACGAATACAATCGCAACTGCAGACCGGCACTGTTGCAGCAATTGGAAACTCTTATTAGAAATGTTAATCCTTTCGCACAGGCTTACAGCAATCTCCGAGAAGTTGCGGCAAACCACCACACTGTTACGTTACGTTTGCTCCAAACACGGAATCGACATATAAACCCACCTCTCATAAACGAGGTGGCCGTTATTTTTGAAGGTAATTATTTAGGTGCCATCGATAATTACGAACTGAGAGTGTACGCCCGAGAAGGTCAGAGAATCATCCCCCGGCCCATCTCTATTCTCAACAGCAACTGCGATCCTCTATGTTACCCGTTGTTGTTTGCCCACGGCGAGCCAGGTTACGCTTGCAACGTTCCACACACCAGAGGACCCGGTAAAGTGAGTATACGAGAGTATTACCTTTACAGGAAAAATTTCAGATCGAACGAGCGAAATAATCAACGCCGTCGCCTGAACGTCTACATAGACTGTGGTCGATTGTCCCACAAGCTGATCGTCGACGCTTACGTAAAAATAGAAAGCGAACGTATGGGTTTTATACTGAGAAATCAACATTTGCTGCGGGGTGCAGGTTTCAACGACATGGAGGATTATCTCAACGTGCAAGCGAACGAGCGAGATTTACCTCTAGGTCGTGTTATTATACTACCTTCTACGTTTCAGGGATCGCCACGAAACTGCCTTCAAAACTACCAGGACGCCATAGCCATCCTGGCGAAATTCGGCAAACCCGACATGTTTATCACGTTCACGTGTAATCCGCAATGGCCCGAGATTAGAGAAAATCTACACGCTGGACAACAATCTGGCGATCGTCCCGATCTCATAAATAGAGTGTTTCACTTGAAATTGAAGGAATTTTTACTGGACATCAACAGGCGACACGTGTTCGGTGTCACAACCGCCTTCCTGTACGTGATCGAATTCCAAAAAAGAGGTTTACCTCATGCACACTTCCTGATGTGGTTGCGAGAACAAGACAAGTTCAGAGAACCTGAAGACGTAGATCTATTCGTATGTTCCGAAATTCCACATCCACAACACGAACGAGAACTATACGAAAAGGTTAGCGATGACATAGATTTTTCACACTAAGTTGAAAATTTCAAACGAATTTTTCGTTTCAGGTCCAACGACAAATGATTCACGGTCCCTGTTTCCCTCTCAACGAACACGCATTGTGTAGAGGTGAGGACGGCCGGTGTACGAAGAAATTTCCCAAAGAATTTTGCGAACAAACAACGTTCGTCGAAAATGGCTATCCACAATACCGTAGAAGAAACGACGGTAGAACGATTCGGAAGGCTCGAGCGGTACTAGACAATCGTTACGTAGTACCGTACAATAAATATCTATTGAACAAATACGACTCCCACATTAACGTCGAAATATGTTCGTCACTTAGAAGTTTGAAATACATCTTCAAGTATGTGTATAAAGGTTATGATAGCGTACGCGTCCAATTGCGTCATGAAAATATGGACGACGGTAAGTTATCTTTCTTATTCCATAATCGATTCATTAATTTTTTAATTCGATTACAGGTGGTGAAGCTTTGGTACACAACGAAGTTGAAACGTACATAGACGAAAGATACGTTTCGGTAAACGAGGCGGATTGGCGAATTAACGCTTTTTCGATGCACGAAAAAAGTCATGCCATCTACAGATTGGACGTGCACCTGCGAAACCAGCAATATATCTATTTCCGTCAAGGTGACGAAGAAGCGGCTGCAAATCAAGCCAGACAAAGGAACACAACCTTAACGGCATGGTTACAATTGAACGAAAACGATCATCATGCCAGACAGTTCCTTCACCAAGAAATTCCACTGCATTACGTCTTCGATAAGACTCATCACAGATGGACACAAAGGCTACGAGGTGCCGACAAGATCATTCCCAGAATGTACAACGTATCTCCAAGAAACAAAGAGACGTTTTATCTACGTATGTTGCTGTTACATGTACGTGGTGCTACATCATTTGCCGACATCAGAACGGTAAGAAATTCGGCGATTTTACGTTCGATTCGTTAGTAACAAATATTTTTCTCATTCTCCAACAGGTTAATGACATAGTTTACAACACGTTCGAGGCGGCATGTAGAGCACGCAACATACTACAAGATAACGACGAATATCGTCGTTGTTTAGAAGAAGCCAGACTCCAACAAATGCCCAGGCAGATGAGAGTCATGTTTGCAATGATGCTGTTAAACTGCAACTTGACCAACGCAAACCAGTTATGGCAACAATTCAAATCGTACATTTACGAAGACCATACACGGCGCGGCGATAATGCCAACACGGCCGAAATAAAAGCGCTCAGACATATTATGACGATCTTACGGGCGAACGACAGACACATAGAAGAGTTCGAAATCGTGTTACCGGACAATATACAAGATGCAATGGTTAACGAAGGTAACAACGACGACGATGACGAACACATAATGGCACACGTCGATGATATCGAACGTGATATCGTTAACGAAATGAATCTGAACGAAGAACAGAGGGCGGTTTTCAACGCTGTCGTCGAAACCGTCGCAGATCCCCTCCGTCAACCGAGATTGTTCTACGTAGACGGACCAGGGGGTACCGGAAAAACGTTTCTCTACAATACCATAATTTCAAAGCTAACGAGAGAAAACGTAACAGTGCTAGCCACCGCGTGGACCGGAATAGCGTCCACGCTCCTGAAAACTGGTAGAACGGTACATTCCACGTTCCAATTACCTGTACCGACAATCGAAACATCCACATCTGCATTCACCCCGCAGAACGGTCAACGATTCGTTCACGTTTCGGCGATAATTATAGACGAAATATCGATGGCGAACAAATACGCCCTCCATTGTATCGACGAGATGTTGCAAAATGTTTGCGGCGACGGGCGACCGTTCGCCAACAAAGTTATCATCCTCGGTGGTGACTTTAGACAACTGCTACCGATATCGACTGGCATCGGTGGTTCAGGCCCAAGTTTCAACTTGTGCGTTAAACAAAGTCCCCTATGGGAGAGATTCCACAGAATGTCGTTGGTTCACAACGTTCGAGCGAATCCAGACGAAAACGAATTCAAAGAGTGGCTGCTTCGCATCGGCAATGCCACAGAGAAGTAAGTTCAATAACTGGTTGTTTCTTTGTGACACGTTCTACACTGATGAATATGTTTTCTTTTCTTACAGTCAAGTAGCCGTACAAAGAGAATTACCTCCGGAGTATGTGTCCATACCGGCTAGATGTTTGGTACCAGACGTGGTAACCGAGATCTACGGCGAAGATGTAAACGTCGATGACGAGACGCTACAAAAAAAAATCATCCTATGTCCAAAAAACGACAACTGCGATGAACTTAACGAACGCATCCTTAACAGAGCCAGGCGTACGCTAGAAAACGGCAACGCTATAGCACAGCCGATCCGAACCTACATGAGTGCTGACTCTGTAGTTGCCGAAAACGAAGAGGTTAACTTTCCGGTCGAATTCTTAAACACCGTGAAATCAGGTACCCTACCGCCACATCAATTGAAAATTTGCGAAGGTAGTATAGTTATTTTATTGAGAAACTTGGCCATAGATCAAGGTTTATATAACGGAACTCGATTACAAATCGTTCGTATGCTAGATAATATGCTGCGCGTAAAGATTGTTTCAGGTTCTAGAGTGAACGACGAAGTGTTCATTTCCAGAATGGATCTAACGACGACCGCAGATCGAAACGTTCCGTTTCAGCTAAAACGACGTCAGTTTCCGATCAAGTTGGCGTTCGCAATGACGATCAACAAGGCGCAAGGTCAGACCTTCAACAGAGTAGGTATCTATCTACCACAACCAGTTTTCGCTCACGGAATGCTTTATGTAGCTTTATCGAGGGCACGATCCTACGACGCCGTGAAAATACAAATAGACGAAACTAGGACTCAAGGTAAATTGTTGCGGGCCCACAGCCCAGATGTTTTTACAAAAAATATAGTCTATATGGACGCCCTACATTGATATGCTAATCGTCGTTTCAACGATGACAAATGTTAATTTATTTGAAATTGTAATCTAAATTGATCGTTTATAAACCATCGAAACGTGTTATTTGCTCTTATATACAATGTAAATACAATTCGATTCGGACGTATGCAAGAACGCCGCTCAAAGCCGTTATGTATAAGAAATACACATATGTTCTGGATTGAAAGTATATACATTGTGGATATTTGTGAAACGTGTACGTTTCGTTTGGACTATTTATCGCATCAAACGACACGAATTTCAAATTTACAAACATTCATTACATTCCTTTTTAGAGAATGGAAAAAGTTAACATACCTTTTGAACTCTATAATATTAATAGAATTTTCCAACATCGATAAGATGAAGGTCAAGGTAAACTGATTTCACATAAATGCTAATTGCCCTTTTGGTGATGACGAATGTTAATTTATTTGAAATTGTAATGCAAATGGTCGTTTATAAACGATCGAAACGTGTTATCAATTTTTTACCCTTATATACATTGTAAATACAATTAGATTCGGACGTATGCAAGAACGCGTGCTCACGAAGCCGTTATGTATAAGCAATACACATATGTTTCGGATTGAAAGTATAGACTTTGTACATATTTGTGAAACGTGTACGTTTCGATTCGATTATCTATCGCATCACACGACACAAATTTCAAATTTACAAACATTCATTACATTCCTTTTTAGTGAATGGAAATAGAGTTTGAAAATCTATCGAATTATAATAATAGTGGAGTTCTCCTGATTCGATAAGACAAAGTCTGCCAGACAGCATCGACTTCTCTCGAACGGAAATTCACTCAAAAAATTTTGATAGAAACTTTCAAACGAGGTTAATAGGATTTACATTTTGATGTAAATGAAATATCACCTGAAATGATATTAACGAACACGGTATTTGATATTTTTCAAATTAAAACGTTTTTCAAAATTCAAAGTACATATAATTATTAACGACAATTTATAATATTAATCGATATTAGTGAAAGATATCAAATCCAAGCTGTCTACCTTCCCGTGGTGTGTTCGTCCATAAAAATAATTGTTAATTACATTCTTATCAAATTATTTTTCATTAGAAAATATGTATTTCAATAAGAATTATCGAATAACTTAATTTCAATATAAAATAACAATTATTTTTAGCCAAAGTACAGCTATTTTATCATCTATCGATTATTAATATTTTCTTATTGATTATTTCTAACTTTCTTTTAGATGTTCAACAAAGAAAAACAATCTCCACTGAACACACAAGTCTATGAAATTCAATAAGTGAATGAAAATCATATTCCATATACATTTATTATTGTTATATTATGTACATTGTTGTATTTTTTTCAATTTCTGGAAATTGGATGATTAAACGAAAATTTAAGAAAATGATGTATAACATTCAATTTATAATCATTAATATTAACAAATTCCTTCACCTCACTTTACCATTCCAAAAGCGTAATAACTTCTACCTTCAAATATATCCCACAGTATGGTTGAATAATTTCCAAGTGCTTCAGAATAGTAACAAATGATACTCTGTTAACAATGGTAAGTAGGTACAAGATTCAAGTAATTGTTGTAATAAGTATATGTAAATTCTTTCTTAAAGGGTGAGAGTTTTGAAGAAGATAATACATTTTGCCGTTCAGTCCATGAACTAATAAAATACAAACAAGACTCCTTACATTTCAGAAGTTATCGAATTGAATTTTGGGAAGGAATACTTTCAAATTGTTAGAAACAGAAAGTAATTTTCCTGCATGCACAAAAAATTAACGGTTTTCTATAAGGTACCTTCCTCTGCTCACTTTGAATAGGTAGTTGTAGTAAATATAGATGGTAGGTACTTTTGAAGAAATAGAATTATCTTCATTCAGATAATTAATGAAAATGATACTCAATTGACATTGTTAACGACTTTTGAACAATACATGTTGCCTTTCAGTCGATAAACTAATAGAAATTTTATATTCTTTTCTTTGAAATTGAATGATACAAAGACACATGTTACTTTTCAAGAAGTTGATACACTTGCACTTCACAATCAATACAAACGCACCTTTTACTTTTGACTTGCAATATTTTATATTCGTTGTACATTATTGTACGAGTAAAGTAAAACAAAGTCCTTTTAAATCCAGCCAAGTAGTTGTACACCGATTTCATTAATTGAATTATATAACCTAGAATTGGCAATGTGACGTACGTTACAAATTCAAAAGAGTACTTTAGAACTACACCTTGGACCAAGATTTGACTCCATTCCAATTTTATACTCTTCTATGAATACCTACCACTCTCTTTATAACCTATAAATGTCAAAGTGACATACGATTTATACCATAGAATAACTTGTGACACGTGCTAATAGTAACATTTTGTATGAACGCGTACCTATCTCTATATAACCTACAACTGTCCAAGTGACGTCTGTCCAAGTGACAACCTAAAGGTGCCCGTACGCCTCACATAAAGGTTACCACGCACTATCCACGACTAAACCCTTACAAAGGCGTTGCACATAAAAACAACTGTACGTCAGCGGGGCGTAGCCCGTAAAATCAACTAGTCGGTTAATTATATTAGGTTATATTTGTGATGCTTCCGAATAAATTTTATCAAAATCTCTCACAGGTTTTGTTAATTTTTGCTAATATCTAGGAGATTTCAATAGTTATAATTCAATTTATATTTCAATAACAATAGTATTTCTGGAGATTACCCTTATGAAGAACATTTGATTTTATTTTGTAATTGAAATGAACTCTTGGAAATCAAAATTATAAATCAGGAAATGATTTCAAGAGAATTAAAATCGAGATTACACTTAATAAACTTTGATATACTTAACATGTTTCGTTGCATATCAACATTGTCACAAGTATTATAACACATGTTGCAAGTGTTGCAATTTTTGTTAATAAGTAATAATGAACAACAAATGAAAGAATAAGATATTCCGAGATTAACTTCAATAGCCATAGGGTAACGAAATATTTGAATATTGCGAGCATATAGTAATATTATTGGCATAAATATTATTATCCTATATGAACATGGAAGTTTTTAAGGTGTTTATATTTATTATTATACTTATAGTCAGTATATTTTTACCACATTGGAAGAGATTTGTACTCATATAGTTACTCCAATAATTAAAAATTAGTAGGGATTCATAAAGCTTTGTATGTACGGAGCTATTGCTGGACGTACAAATGAATAACGTATGAGTTGGACCGGCAACACCGCCGGATCTCACCTATACCAAAAATTTCTTAATATACAACTTTGGATCTCGTCTTGAATGTATTTGTAACGGAACTCTACCTGATACGTATATAAATGTATATTTCAAATTGAGAAATTATTTCCCCTCTCTCGTAATTTCTGCGAAGCATGTATCTATTTGCATTGCCCCGATCAAATAAATCTAAAAAATTGTTTCCACATAGTGGATCTCGGGTTGTCCACAAAATAAACGGATGTCACCTTGACTAGAAAACATGTATATATATATATATATATATATATATATATATATATGTATACCGTAAAGTTCGGGCTCGCGTATAAATATATACAGTATACATTTATACTAGTATACCTTCTGATATACGAGGGTGGATTGATAAGTTTCCGGCCTGACCAAGAAAAACAACGTTTTTAAGAATTATTTTTTTTTATTTCTCAACATAATCTCCTTCAAGGCTGATACATTTCTCATAGCGGTGTTCTAGTCTAGTAATGCCATCTCTATAGACTGATTCGTCAAGCTCCTCAAAATACCCATTTACAGCTTCGATTACTTCTTCATTGTCCGCAAATCTCTTACCGCCAAGCCATTTTTTGAGGTTAGGAAACAGATAATAGTCACTCGGGGCTAGGTCTGGAGAGTAGGGAGGGTGAGGCATCAATTCAAACTTCAGATCGTTGATTTTAGCCATCGCAACGATGGACGTGTGCGCTGGTGCGTTATCGTGATGAAACAAGATTTTTTTCTTCGCCAGATGAGGTCGTTTAATTTTCACTTCGTGGCTCAAACGTTGCAATAAGTCTGCGTAGTATTGACCAGTGATAGTTTTACCCTTTTTAAGGTAATCAATGTATATAATACCTCTTGCATCCCAAAAAACAGTAGCCATAACCTTGTTCGCCGAAAAAATTGTTTTTGCCTTCTTTGGAGTTGGTTCCCCTGGCCCAATCCACTGTTTAGACTGTTCTTTGGTTTCAGGAGTGTAGTGGTGGACCCAAGTTTCGTCAACGGTTACGAATCGACGCAAAAACTCGCTTGGATTACGCTTATACAACGCCAAATTGGCGGTAGAAATGTTCTTTCGAATCAATTTTTGATCGACTGTTAGCAAACGCGGCACCCATCTTGCACAGAGCTTTTCCATACACAAATGTTGGTGCAAAATATTTTGTACACGTTCATATGACATCCTACAGGTCTCAGCTATCTCACGCACTTTTAATCTGCGGTCTTTCAGCACTATTTGATGGATTTTTTCGATCACATCTTGAGTTGTGACCTCAATGGGGCGTCATGAGCGAGGCTCATCAGAGGTGCTCACACGACCCTTTTTAAACTCGGAAACCCACTGCTTAACGGTTGAATATGATGGGGAGGATGTCCTCAGTGTTGAGTCCATCTCTTCTTTAATGTCCTTCGGCGTTAACCCCTTCAAATAAAAGTATTTGATGACAGCACGATTTTCCAGCTTTTCCATTTTTACGAAAAACACAGAGGCGTCTTGTTCAGCGTGCTCTCAAACCTAAACTAACATGGTGATCGGACTGAAACTATAGCTACAAGCTATCTAAGGATGGTACTATAGAACGCCACCACAACGTAGGCCTAGTGGCGCCATCTCTTGGTCAGGCCGGAAACTTATCAATCCACCCTCGTATAACGTAAATTTCAGCTACACAAGTTTCGAAATGATACCTTCATTCTTCAGCACACCAGATTGACTGTCAATCACGATTTTACTATCAGAATATGAAAATATCATGTGACGTGAACTTGTATTCTTCAATAATTTACAGAAACAAAAATTTACTTTGATCTTTGTAGCTATGTTTTATTATCGATAGGCCATGAAAATAAATAGAACTTTGCATATATTTTATGGAATTTTATTCCACTTAGTAGAAGATACATTTTGAAAAATTTTACATGATTCGATTACTGTAAAATAGATCTAGTTGAATTATAATAAATTACAACGTACTCAAAATTAACCAGTACACCGTGAACCCGTCAACTATTTAGTAGCTTTCCTTATTTGATTGTTGATATACGTCTTCAGTTTTATAGGATTTCTAGATTTGGGCTCTGGTGTAGAATCAATAATCTGCTTACATTGGGTCAGAGATGGCAATGTCTTTGTTCGGATATTGTGACCGAAGTGTTCTCGAACCTTTGATTTTTCTGGTGTGGTCCATGTGACTTTGGAACCTTGGACGGAAATGAATATTAAATATCTTCAATTATATCAATTTGTTCTTCGTCACAACAGTTTGAAGTAGTTACCTTTTTCATGTTCCTTGTTTATCTCCTTGCCTTTGACGCAGTATGCAACAAAGGACTTAATTTGGGCAGGAGTATTCTGCTTTAAAAGTGGACTGTTGGCTATTAATTTATGGCACTCTTTATATGTTGGAATAGTCGAGTTTTCTAAAAGACGAGAAATCTATTATTCATCACTTTTTTCTCTCCTGTAGACCAGGAGCGCCGCTGTTGCTGCTTATTAGACGGACCTGGAAATACGGAATATATCTGAGATATTATTTATTTATACAATAAAGACTACATATTATGGATCTAGAATAGAAATATGCACACCTGATTGGCTTTTCAACTCGGAATTTTCACCAGAAGTTGCTAACGGGTGATTTCGAGAAGGGGAAATAGAAATATTATTAATAAATGCTGACGTATCTAAATCTATTTCATCATCACTGCTTTCGAGTTCAGAAAGTGCGTCACCTTGGGCTGTTTCCAGAACCTTGGCTACCATAGGAATTTCTCTGGCTGGAAGAGATTGGCGGTAGATTTTCTTATGAATACCTTTGGCGTGACCTAGAGGGTCAGTAATTTTTCAACGCCTGTTTCATTCCACTTCATCAGGACACATGCTGTGGCAACATGTTTCCTCAATAAGGTTCCACGCATGAGATGCGGCCCAGATAACTTCCTCAATATAAGGCATGCATTAAGGTGTGTATTGAAAACTGTACTGGGTGTTCCAAATAAATAGGGATTCTTCTCAGGAACTCCAGCACGACTTCTGTTCTTAACTATGTAGTCCATAGAAGGAACAATATTATTATTAAGGAGAACCGGAACATCCCGATTTAATTTTCCTTGAATAATGAACCGTACTTATTGCTTGGCTAATTTTTCCGACTCTGCAGACAGCGATTGGAATGTTTCATCTTCTGGAATTGAAATGATTGAATTATAATCTGCAATGGTGATTCGTTCCAACTCGCCAGGTCTTCTTCTGTTGAAGACTTGTATTGAAATTAGTGTGTACTCCATCAGTTTCATAAATTTTTCGTCTGTGTACTCTACAAGGATTCCATCAAATGTGGCGGCTCCCTTCGAAGACACATATCTATTCAAAATTCGTATGTCGCTATTTTCTGGCAACTCTACTTTCTTATGTCTCTTCATTTCTAGTTGATTCTCTGCTACGGTTTTGTTAATTTCTACTTGTAAGCTCCTTTTCAATAGCTCAAGCAAATCTGTAGCTAGTTCTTTTCTCTGTCGGTCTACCCTCTTCATACATTCTGTAATGAAGAGACCGACTATGTCTTTTATTTGCGACGCTGAGCTGTATGCCGTTGACGGTGCTCGGTATGTAGCTCTATGGTTCAAACATGCTATCAGATTCACTACTTTCATTATTGAATCGTAGTACTGAGGTACGCACATATCCTCCAAACTTTTTAGCCCGGGATGCCATTTTTTAATAGTAAGTGAAAATCTTCCCAAAGACTTTAATTTTGCTCGAATCATCTTATTATGATGCTCATGGCGATGTTTTGTGCACAGATATTTCCCATAGATTATAGCCAATTCGTCATATATGATTGCTTCTTTCATAGTATCATACCTCATGGGAGGCAATATTTCCCGGGCAAATCGAATAGATGCTTTGGGGTGAACGAACGTTTGCATCTGATGACTTCGAGTCTTAGTGTACTTCCTTTATTCCTAATTTCATCTATCAACAATCTACGATTCATGGAACCTTGAGGAAAACAAATTATTCTGAAATATTTTTGGAGTATTACCATTTACATAATCCCCCAAAAATAATATTTTCGGTATTACCTTTTGGATATTGCATTAATGTTTTTACTTCATGCTCTAGTGGATGTAGAGAAATGGCGACCTATGTTTGTTTTCAATGATTAACAAAATGAGCAAAAATATTTCTTGCTGCGTTCCACAGACGTTGTCACTGCCATCCCCCGGTGATCTATCAGGCCGTGTTCTGTTTGATGTGGTATGAATCCGTTCAATGCCGGAGATTTGAAGTTCCCATGATGAATTCTCAATTGATTAGAGTCTACATGTGGTTGAACATTAATATGACATTAATATGTAATTCGAATCTTGAAGAAACTGGTGAAATTAGTTTCCAATCAATTTGCACATTGTCGTTCCGTAATTCGAATTCAGATTCTAAACTATTTTCACTCATATTGTCAACGGCCACTTCCTCGATTACAACATTCTTCACTACCAAATTCTTCAATCTTTGGAATCTAACAAATGAGTAGCCTCTAACCAACGATTCCCTTATTTTCACCAGTTCCATTTTAATTTCTAGAATGAAAATGCGGGTTTTGAACAAGCACATTATTGCTCACAAATTGTTCAACCACACTGTGGCATCAAAGCTCGGAGTAACCAAATAAAGCTAAATCTAAAATTATTTACATAAATATCAATCAGAATGTGATACAATTCAGGGATGGGCTAGACCAGGGCTTCTTAAACTTTTTTATATAGCGACCCCCTTCAAGCTTAGGAAATTTTAAACGACCCCCTCCTCCATATAATGAAATATATATTAACCGTAGATGTAGATGTAATATCGCACTATTTTACAATGTAAATAAAATAAGGATTAAAGAATACGTACCCATTCATTTCACATATAAATAATTGGAAACGTTAACGGGATATCGGTCGTAATAAAACACAATAAATAGAATGACATAAAACTATATATATATTTATTCAATAGAAAAAATAAACTTTTGTAACAATTTTTTTATAAGAAAACATAAAACTATATCTATATATTCAATAGAAAAAATAAACTTTTGTAACAATTTTTTTAATAAAAACATATTATTAATATCAAACAATATTAATGTGACGGATGTGATTGTTTATTTTTACACAAATAATTAAATCTAGGCTCAATTTGAGTTAGTGCAGATCGTAATAAATTTTCAACGTTTATTAAAGTTGAACGGTATTTTGATTTTATGTAAGTTAATGTGGAAAAGGCTGATTCACATAAATATGTTGTACAAAATGGCAGTAATTTGTTCATTGCCATTTCCGATAGTAGGGGATATTCTGATTTGATTTCTATCCAAAATTCATGCACAGGCACTTGAGAAAATCTGAGTCGCAAAGTAGTATCACTTGTTAATTCGGCAAATTCTTCTTGTGCATTTAAGTTTAAAAAATTAATTTCTTCCATTTCAATTGAAAATGGATTGCAAATCCATTGTTGTGTATCGATATCTTGGGAAAATACCTATGCATGTAAACTTCCATATCCTTCAAATGATTAACTATAATTTTTGTTATAGGAGTATCTTTTTTTGAAATATTGTTACTAATTATATACTCGTCAGTAAATGGAAACATTTCGAGCGATCCACTTTCCACTCTGTTCTTCCATATAAGAATTTTTTTAACAAAGGCCTCAAGTTTATTTTTTAACATAAACATATTAACGCAGACTCCCTGCATTGATAAATTCATATCATTGATTTTATCAAAAATATCTGCCAAATAGCATAGCTTGAGAAGCCATAAATTATCGTGAAAATAATCGGCCAAATTAGAATTTTGCTCTGTTAGAAATATAAGAACTTCATCTTTTAAAGTTAATAATCGTTTCAAACTTCGACCTCTTGATAGCCACCTAACTTCAGCATGTAGCAATAAACTTGTATAATCCGAATCCATATCAATGCACAAATTTTTAAACAATCGACTATTAAGTGCTCGACTTTTAATAAAGTTAATGATTTTGACTGCATCAAAAAACACAGTGTTTAATTCTGGTGCAATTTTTTTAACAACAAGTGCAACAACGGTGAATCATACAATGTGTAAATGTAATATGATCATTTCCAGCTTTAACAAATGCTGTAAAACCAAGATCTTGTCCGGTCATTGCTGCAGCACCGTCCGTGCACACACCAACACAATTTTTCCAATTTAATCCTTCTTTTTCAAAAAACTCATTTACTTTTTTATATATATCTTTTCCACGAGTATGACCTTCCAGAGGACGACAAAACAGTATATCTTCATGAATGCTTCCCTCATAAATATATCTTACAAAAAGTAACAACTGTGCCATTTTTGAAATGTCTGTCGACTCGTCCAGTTGTATTGCAAACTTTGAGCTGTCTTTAAGCCTCATAAGAAGCTGTTGAAATTGATCATTGCTAATGTCTGAAATTCTTTTGGACACAGTGTCATTTGATAATGGAATTTTACTAATTTCAGCAGCATACTGTTTTCCATGAACAATTTCAGACATTCTTATAGCTGCAGGTAGTAAAAGTTGCTCTCCAATAGTAAAAGGCTTTTTCGTTTTTGCTATCAAATACGAAACTTCATACGATGCCAATAGATATTTATCATTCAAAGTAACATACTTCTCCAAAGTGTTCTTTTCTTTATTTGATGTTTGCAAAAGACGCTCAAAATATTCTATTGGCTTTTTTGATAACGTTGCATGTTTAGTATTCAAATGTCGTTGCAGTTTTGACGGTTTCATGCTTTCTGCAGCCAAAACTTCTTTGCAAATTAAGCACACTGGTTGTTCTTCATTGTTGTGAGAAGAGCATGTGAAGCCATACTGCAAATATGATTCGTCATATTTTCTTTTTTTTGTTTTGCTAGAAGTCGGATTTGAAGCACTGCAACTTGGTTGTGACGGCGTGGCAGACTTATTAGTTGGAATTTTAATTAGCCATTTATCCATGATGGTTAAATAATAATAAATAATTAAACAAAATGTAGTTGAACTTTAACGTAATAATTAAAAACACCAACTGAAAATTACACAGTAAATACACACATGTCATTACGAAGACAAAGCTGAGTCCAAACTGAAGTACAAACAGAAAAATAACTACACTCGACTCTTTACCAGTGCAATGACAACAAATTACGATCAGATCAACCCCGACGCATGGCGTGTTCAAAGTGTGCAGCGCACAAAGGCACCGTATCACAAAGACGCCGAAAAAGAAGCTTTCATTTAATTTTTTTTATTATTCTTTTGTAAAAATAATATGCCGATTCGCCTAGCCTAGCTTGATTATGCTTCCGTATTGTATGTGTAAGCTGAAAGGCGACGCGGCGTCTGGGTACTTATAATCACTAAGTTATCTTGCAAACACTGACGCCGGCGGCCAGACATCAATGTCGAACGTTCAGTTGAAAATCGAGGAGCGCGTTGTATTTATTATTTTAAATGCTACTTCCATATTTTCATTTATAGGCCCTACATAACAGTTTTGCATTGCCACTTTTTTCAAAAAATAGTTATAATAAAACTACAATAGTATTTTGTATGATTTTTATTTGTATTTATATTTGTACGTAGTGTGTATACTAATTTTAAAATTTTATTTATAATAATTGAAAAGTATCAGATCTTTGCGACCCCCTTTCAGTAGTCTCGCGACCCCCCTGGGGGTCGCGACCCACAGTTTAAGAAGCCCTGGGCTAGACAATGGTTTGGGTAGGAGTTTATATTTACGAAATTGTTGACAAGTAGTGAATTATAGGTATCATTTAATATTTTGTTACTATTGTTCTTTAAACGTTTTGAAATTTCTATCAATTCTAAAATATTGAGTATTAATCTTTTCCTAAATAATTAAATTGTGGGTGATTATGTTCCAAAAGTTGATTCGCGTAATTGGAGCTCTTTTCTGAGCCTGTAACTTTTCAAATATCCGTGGAACCTCACAGTTTGTCCTATACAAGGCATTACAGTTAGCACACCTCAGTCAATAAGCTTTATATTTCTTTAATTTATCTTTTAGATTTTGAATCATGAATGTATGAGTATAGATTATTATGTTCTAAAGATGACGTTTGCCAACTTTAAAATGCGATTTGGTGTTATTATTAATTTGTTGATAAATCAGGTTGAGGGTGTTTAATACTGTATCAAGGGCTGAAGTTTTAATAATTCGATATTCTGTTGACTAATTTCCGGGTTATTTTTTGCTAAGGGGTATCATGATATAAACAGACGGGACTTTTGGGAGTATTCTTTTCTTATTCTATGTAAATGCTGGTGAAATATGTCACACTAACACACATTTATGCTTATTATTCCCGTCCTTATGTACGTTTCGGTCTCACTACCATCATCAGAAGACGCATCAATGCCCAAAGGGGGATTTCTTATACTAATTGTATCAAGCATAGAGCGTCCTTGCCGCATTAATTTAAATTAGAAATGCTCACGTCGCCGAAACGAACAGAAGCACCGACTAGCACATTAATGTGTTTCGGGGACGTGGAGATTTTCAATTGAAATTAATGCGATAAGGACGCTTTGTGCTTGATACAATTAGTTTCAATAGATCCCGTGTTAGACATTGATACGTCTTCTGATGATGATAGTGAGACTGAAACATACGCAAAGACGAAAATAAGAAGTATATGTGTTATTGTGACCTATTTCCCGAGAATGTATATATAATTAATACCTGGGTCAAGAATCATTATCAAGTATTGGTTTCGTGAATTTTCAATAAGCCGTATATAGAACGTGCTAAATGATTTATGTCCAATTATTATTGCAATTAATGTAATGGTTTGATTAGATATTGTGAACAAGGTATCAGTTTCAACTATCTTTTCATTGAGTAATTTAGTTATCTCAATTTCTTGATTTACAGCTACAGTGAGTTAAGCTAGTGGAATTTATCAGTATATCACTTGTAATATATTCCAATTTTGTTTCTGAATCCAAGAGTGCAACTTCTGTTCATATTTGGAGCCTATATTAGAACATAATCAGCATTTCACCCTCAATTTCGAAATTCTACATATTCAGAAATGACTTAAGCTCAA
This sequence comes from Endomychus coccineus, assembly GCA_958510875.1. Classification (NCBI taxonomy): domain Eukaryota; kingdom Metazoa; phylum Arthropoda; class Insecta; order Coleoptera; family Endomychidae; genus Endomychus; species Endomychus coccineus. Next base: position 140,449,132 of record OY294068.1, read on the forward strand.
TATTCTACAATAAATAGAGATTTCAAAACATTCAAGAAACAATAGTAACATAGTACTGAATGATCAAATCGATACTTATAATTCATCACTTGTCAACAATTTTGAAAATAAGCTCCCAACCAAACCATTGGCTACCCCTATCTATGAGTTTTTTCACAATTAGATTGATTTCCTATATTTAAGAATATAAAAATGTAGATTTAGATTTACAACTCCGAACTTTGAGAATTTGAGTTCAATTCTCCATCTTTAGAAGGTTTAAAACAAATTTACACCACGTAAACACCGAAACCATAGATATGACTATTAAGCTTGACTGTGGAAGTAGGTCTAAATTGGTATCTGAAATATTTTTGACAATTATGAATATTTAGAGTAAAACTCCATAATGTTTACAGAATTATAACATAATATAAAGTGACCTATTCCAAGAATTTTTCAAATATAAAATTGTTGACGTGTGATCTATAAATGGAATCTAAATAATAAACTTAACACTAGATGCAAGAATAGATGCGGTGTAATAGGATCCGTTGCTGAATTTAACAAAAACTTTTCCATTAACATAATTCACATCACGCACTGGGCAATTAAAAAAATGCCATCTTCATTGAAGCGAACCAAATTGTACATCGTTAATAAATGAGGACAATTCGTCATAAATTCGGAAATACACTTGAAGAAAACTCACTACGGAACAGTTCATGAAATTTTTGTTGCGAATTATATATCATGTTCGGAATGTAATTCAACCAATGCCATGTTCAGTATGAGTAGGGGAATCTCTACCCCGAATCGACTTGGAAAACCCTTCTTTTGACTATAATATTATCGCTTATCTCTTTATGATCCTTAACCATTCGTATTTTCCATCTTAAGTTTATTAGTTGATCTTTCAAAACTATTCGATCTCATAGTGTTGATTATGCCAAGTAATAAGATTAGGTATTATGAAAAACTAGTAAACCGAACAATTGTGAATAGAAGCAAACTGAAAAAACCAGTAACATCTGTTACTGATTTTTGAAAAAAAAAACACTTTCAAATAACAGATTCCAAAAAGTTGTTGTCATCTAATATTATATGAAATATACAATCCTTACTTAAGGCGACTTAGGTATCAAATTGTAAGTCCTGAAATAATCCAGCTTTTTCTTATAAAATGCTTCATGCAGTCTTTTTTTCGATACATCCATAATATTGCTGCTATATAAATATGTAGAAATATGTAAAGCGACCAAAATATTTTTTGTTTTCTTGAGAAATTTGAGAAATGTAACAGATTTTTCAAGTTAGTAACACATACATTATACAACTTCTAAATTTTTGGATTGTTCATTTAAATTTTATGCCCTCAAAATGCTATAGAATTCTTAAGCCTAAAAAACCAGTTCTGTTATACAAGTGACAGTGGCTTCATCCAATTTGCAGGAATAATTGGTCGTAATTTCGAAAATTAATCACTTTTCCTCCCTAAAGATATGCCCTACATTCAACCTTACAAGAAGGTTTTGATATAACTTCCCAATACCTTTGTTCAGTCAAAAATTGAGTATCTTCTGAATACGAGTTTTTGTAACCTAATATATTTCCACTACCCTACAAATGATGCATAGATCAGAAAGATAAACAAAATCCGTTTCAACTGAAGCATAGCCAACTATTTTCCTCATTTGGAAAAATACAACTTTAGGCCATATCTGAAAATTGCACCTTTTCTGATTTCCTCGACGCCACTGGATTATACAGAATAGGCGCTTAAAGAGTGTAAAAGTTAGTTTCTCTCAACTTTACAAACAACCACCATATTCACATGTGAAAAGTCGAGGTTTCGTTTATAACTCAAAAACGAAAAACGACAGCAAAATTTTGATTCCATCAGTGAATTTGTCTGAAGAAAGAGAACGAGAATTTAACTTCCATTTTTTTGTATCCCCTATAGTCACCGAGTTACCCTACACAAACAGCGAAACAAATACCAATTTCATTTAACTTTAAACTACGAATTTGATCTGAAACGTAGAAAGGACAAATCAATGCAAAGATGGAGCATTGGGTCTATTCAATTTTTATTGCAGGTCTTCCCGCGTGATGGTTTATGGCTTGTTATCTTCATCGTCAAAGCTTCACGTTTATTATTTCCGACACACTTTATGATAGTATTTTGAATTCTAGGTGTTGTATTTTGTGCACGTGTTTTCTATTTCATCCAGAAAAATTGGTTGATAGTATCTTCAATCTAATGTATGCTCTACATATTTTTATTCAGATTTATGATTCATGGCGCTACTCTAAAGTGACGAATAGAGAAAATCATGCATTTAAAACAAATTAGAGTTGCCAGATATACGTATTTTATTAAGAAATAGGGTAGCCTGAGTGTAAACATCTGAGATCGAGTAGAAATATATGAGACTAAAGTTTATCCAACCTTAAGTTAAACAAACATGTTTGATTATTGTATATTATCAAATGCTGTAGCACATTGCACAAAGCTGAACAAAACAGAACAGGAACTACAAGTACATAATAATAACAACATTTACCATATAGTCGAGTCAAATAGGTATTTCATTACGAAAATTGAAAAATATGGACGGATTTTGATGAAACAAAGCGCATTCGATTCGGGATGACGTCTAGAAAAAAGCTTACCGGTTAGTTTTTTGTGTAAATTTTATGTTTTTTTTTAAACGAAAAATTGACCAATTTTTGGCTAATTATTGGGAAAATTTAGTCGGGGGGTTTCGGGGTCGCTGATTACGATTCTGAAGTCAAATTGTCCAAAATCGAACTCCTCAGCGGGTAATTGGCAGGTTTAATTGGACAAAATTGATCAATTTCCAAAATTTCATCAAAACTAACCAGAATTACCAGCTGGGAAGATCGATTTTGGCCAATCTGAGTTCAGAATCGTAATCAGCGACCCCAAAACCTGCCGAGTGATTTTTCCTGGCTATTTTTGATGACATTCAAAGAAATGGTCACTTTTTCCTATTATAGTGGCCAATTACCAGCTGGGGAGTTCGATTTTGGCCAATCTGAGTTCAGAATCGTAATCAGCGACCCTGTAAGCTATTTTCTAGACGTCATCCCGAATCGAATGCACTTTGTTCCATCAAAATCGGTCCATATGTTCCGATTTTCGTAAGTCGGCCTGTTTTAATACCTATTTGACTCGACTAATAGATACATTCTGAAATTTTGAAAGGATTTTTACATTGAAACAATAAGGGCCGGTTGTACAATGAAAAGTTCAACGTCAGTTCCCTTGAACTGCGGTTCACTGTTAAACGCCGTTCAGAATCCCGAGCGTTGTACAATAATAAGTTTACTTGAACCCGTACTACGGTAGAAGTAGGTCCAATGTGCCATTGCCAAACAACGAAAAGAAGAGTATATGCAGAACTTAACCTATAAAATAGTTTTTTTATTTTGTTTTTGGAGTTCGAAGTTATCAAGATTGTTGAATTACTGCTGCCCCGTTATAATAATGGAGAAAAAAAACAGTAGGGCAAGTAACTTCTCAGCAAGAGAAGTAGATACTTTAATTAATTTAGTTAAAGTGAATAAAAATGAAGTAGAGTGTAAAAAAACAGATACTGACACCAACAAAATAAAAGCTGATGCATGGGAAAAAAATTATAATGAATTTAATAGTATTCTGGGAGATCCTCATAGAACTATTAAAATTCTAAAAAATAAATATGAAAATATGAAGAAGCGCACTAAGCAAAAATTTGCTGACAATAAGATATATGTTTCTGGAACTGGAGGAGGACCATATAAGGATGTTGTTTTAACTAACACAGACAGTGACTTACATGAGATTTTAGGATCCCAGTTAACAGGGCTTACCTCCAAGTATGATAGTGATGCCACTGCAGGTTAGTTAAAATGTTTTTAAGTTTAATTTAAAGGTATTTATTGTGTTTTTTTAGAATCTATTATAATTGAATTTGAAAATAATTCAGCTAAAGAGGACATTGGTGATGATCCAGAAGAAATTCCATTAAAAAGAAAAAGGGGTATGTTGCAGTCACCAAGTGGTTCAGATTATTATGTAGGCCAAAATGATACCCCTACAACATCCCAGAAGATGCCCTTGACAACTATAGACAGTAATTTGGAAAACTGTAGAATTCTGTCGTCTAATTGTTGTGCAGAATCTTCCAGCACTGATTGGGCTGCATATACACCAGCTATGTTAAAAAAGCCATTGTCTGTTCCATTACAGCAGCCAGAAAATAAAGTGAAGAATGCAAAGTCTGCATCCCATAAGCTTAGCGCTAAATTGGAGGACTGGGTTAAAAATAAATCAAAATATGGAGAAAAAGCTTTCAATGAAAAGCATGAATTAACAATTAGGCAAATGAAGGAAAATCATCAGCTAGAGTTGGCCATTCATAAAGAAGAATCCCAAGCAAGACTAAAGTTTCTTGAAGAAGAACATGTCTTGAAAATGAAGATATTAGAAAAAGAATATAGTAAAAATAATCAATAAACATATTATTTATTTCATTATTTTTAAATGTTGATGTAGTTATTTTTTATTATTGTTTTCCAAGTTCCTATACAGGGTGTCGAAAAATTCGACTGCCAACGCTCTCGTACAAATTCCTTATACCAAATTAAGAACATTGAGGTAGAGAACTTATGTCTGTAATTGCACCAATTTAACAATAAACTATTTTGTTTCTTAAACTTCAATACCCTGTATTTTGGGAAGGGTGCATTTACGGACATCAGTTCTCTACCTCCATGGTTTTATTTGGTACAAGAAATTTTCCCTCCACAATCGTGATATTTCAGGACACCCAGTATACTTATATTACTTGTGCAATACTTAGTTTGTAGTTTTTTCTCAATAAATACTAGAGTTGTTTTAAGGTATTGTTTTACTTATCAAGTGATAGAAATGGCAGTTTCTTTATACACTGAATAAATTAAATATATCTATAACAAATTTTGAAAATAAGTGTTTATTAATGTGAAACGAACACTGTTGTTAATTCCTCCTTGTGCATGTCCAATCACAAGGTCATTAACATTTTCTGTTAATTCAATGGCAGCAATGATTTCTTCATTCACGTCTGGTGGATCCACATCTCCCATAGATATTGCAATATTGTGAAGAACAACCGATGCCATAACCACAGCTTCTACCTTTTCTAGTTTTAATCGGATTCCTAAGGCAAGAATTGGGAATCTTCTTTTTAAAACTCCAAATGCTCTCTCTATGGGGTTCCTTGTCCTAATTTGGGCTTCATTGAATAGATTTTCATCTGGAGTTTGAGGATTTAAGAGAGGAGTTATAGTGTAGTTTTGTATGGCATAACCACTATCTGCTACAAGAAAATTGTCACCATATACTCTATTTTCAAAATCATTTCTGACTGCTATTTCTAAATATATTGGAGTCATGAGCAGATCCTGGCCATCGGCACACAATATCCTGAAATTTGAGTTTGGCATCGCAAATTGCTTGTACATTAAATGAGAAAAAACCTTTACGGTTTCTGTAGATTTCAGCATCTGCTCCCCCAGGAGACAGTAATTTTACATGGGTACAGTCCAATGCCCCAATACATCTCGGTAGCTTGGCGATATTGAAAAAACCTTGTCTAACACTACATAATTCATTTTCATTTCTTGGCATGTTTATAAATTCTCTGCCCAATCGAGCCAAAGCTTCTAAAACCATATACATTTTTCGGCTTGCTGTTGATTTGTCTATACCAACAAAGTCTCCAACAACTTGCAGAAAACTCCCAGTAGCCAAAAAACGCAGAGTAATACAAACCATTTCAGTAGGTGACACTGCATGATTCCTAAAAAATTAATAAATTCAAAACCAAGACTTTATATAACAATAGAAATCTTACCGGTCAGTATTAGATGAAATATTTTCAGAAATTTCATCTATAATCAATCTAACAACCTGTTTTTCTAGCCTAAACCTGTTCTTAAATTCCTTATCATTCCAGATGGTGAAATGATCTGGTCTTTCTCTGTAAACCTTCGGAGCTCGAGGGTATGCAATAATTTCCACCATTTCCAAAAAGTCCTCATCATCAGTAATATCATAAAAATCATCCATGATCGTTATAATAGAAAATCGACAAAACAAGAAAATGAGGTTAAAACCACTGGGTAGACATAAAAATACTGTTGAACCTTCTTTGAACGTCCAAATTTGGTAGTTCAAGATGAACCGCGTTCACCATTCAAAATTGACATTGTACAACGGAACTGTTTCGTTGAACCAGAGATCAGCGTGATCAAACCGTGAACTCGGAATGAACGCAGATTGTACAACCGGGCCTAACTTGAAGTCTGTCAAAGCTTTATTATATGCCAATACACAGAACATCAGAAGTTTACGTGATACTAAGCTCACTTTTTATCAGCTGAACAGAGACTCGGTTTCTTGTCTCTCCACTCGTTCTACATATGCAGTAGTGAATAAAAAGAATGAAGGAAATAATTCAACAATTGTTAGATAACACACCGGTATTTCCTAAAATATAAATACACTTCAAGTTTCTGATAAAAATACAAAGTACACTCATCTTTTATACTCAAATTACATATTTTATTTGATGAACTTACTTCGTCAAAAATCATATGAATATAATAAAAATATATGAGAGACAGTCTCATATTGAGCTTAATATAATAATATGTTATATGGTCATAGGTTAAATTATAGGAGACTCAAATTAAAAATGAGAGATTTTGCAACCCTATGTAGATTCTACTTCAATAATGCAAATCTAGAACAACTACTCATTAAATTCACAATGAAAAAGATAAATTAATCGTTCGAAATATGAATCCACAAGTTTCGAAACTATGTTCTCATTAGAAATCATAAAAAAGGGAGAGCCTATCATACTATCAAATTGAATACTATTCTCAAAAAGTAATATTGCGTTCAACAAGCAAGGATATAACGCTTGAATTACTAGAATCAATAATGATAAAATCTGCAGTAAATTGTCAAATATCTACCCATTTAGGAATTTGCAGTCTATTAGATATTACCTACATTCGAACCAAATGTTCATCTCATTCTCTATCCTATTTATGAATTATATACTGAATACTAAACCTTTCCCAATTACCTGAACCACTTTCTTCGTAATCCTCCATGAATGCTAACATACAATCGATCCTTCAATTCCAACAATCCCCTAGATCTATTGTATTCTTCCCCATGCCGGACAAGCCGGAATATCATTTTATCATTAAGTAATTCATAAATTACATTTCGGAAATCCCTATGCAATTTCGCACTCATTTAATACTACGATAAGTCTACTATCATTCACATTTCTATTCCCAATGGTTCCTACAACTCCTTACCAATATTTTTTGTAACCTTCAACAAATGTGTAGTTTATTAATGCAACTGACTGAGTAAAGCATCATATTCGTATATCCGCAGGGACTTTTTTCAACAATTAATTTGTAAAATCCTGTTGAGAATGAGGTGACTAAATTTGAATGGAATGGGATGAAAAGCAAATGATTATCCGTTATTTATCATTATTTGAACACTATTATTAACTCTTATAAGTGTAGAAACAGCCGGATATACCTGCAGTTCTATAAGAAATATTCTGGGGCACAAAAAAAATATGTTACCCTCCCTTTCATTTTCAGAAGAAGATTTTCCTTCTTATTTTTGTGTGTGAAGATATTTTGTAATTCAGTTCTATGTAAATCACGTAAATTAATATGTACCTGATTGGATAAAATCAGCAATTACGTAATGAAGATAAATTATAAAGCTTCTTCAAGGAGACATTACAAAATACTGTATTTTGTAATATCAGCTTGAAAAAGCTACGCGATCACATTACAAATATACACTACACTAAATAATATACTGTGGAAAAATTCCAAAATGAACTTTCAATGTAAAAATACACATTGGCTTCTTCGGTAACCAGTGGAATGGCGTTAGCTAAACTAGTTGAGTTTATTGTATTAAACTAGTGAAAATCGAGCTTTAATAGTTATCTTGTTCAAGTTAATACGAACGGATTATATCAGTGTGATACTATTTCCTTCAGTTGATTGAAGATTATATAGCTTTTTGATTTCATACTAAATGAACTTGTTGAACAGGACTATTGGGAAACTAATAATAACATGAAAAAGGAGGTCTATGTTGGATTTGATTAAATAAAAATAATAGAAGTTTATGGTTCTTATTAACTATAAATTCACATGAATTAAAATTTTTTTTCCTATACTGAGGGATCTCAAGGGGTTGGTTATTTTCCAGGAAAATTCCAGAGAGTGCAAACCCTAATCCCCTATTTCACATATTCAAGAAAAATTACATAAACTCACAATTTTAAACCCTAAAAAATCAAGTGACATAATATCAAATGACCAATTCATATAATTTTGTAAATAGATCATTGTCTACCCCATCCCTAAATTTGTACCACATTCAGAATGATTTGTAATTAGCATCGAATAAAGATTAAATGTTACACGTTTTTGTGTAAAGGATACCGCACACTTTAGTAGGGAAAGTGGCCCCCGTCGAATTGGCTGAATTTTTGATATGTTATAGTCCAAGTCATTCCGAACAAAAAGTTCAATGGGCACAACTTTTTCTATAGGCTGGTTTTGGCGCTAGAGGCCATTGAAAAACTTTCATTTGTTCTTCATTGTTAAACAACACGAAACGTTATCCTGGATAATAATCACTTTTCCGAATAATCAAGATCTAAACAGTCATTAATATGAGATACTATTAGAAGTATTGTTCATTGATGTCACTATAGGTGATCAATTATACAGCGTGTTCCAGCTATCACGGTCAAAATAATACTTCAAGTTGATGATGAAACTCAAGAATATAACAAAAATTGGTCTATCATTTTGATAGGGTTGTGTCGAATGAGTACGTAAATACATCCGATAATTGTACTGATGCTCAAGGAGTGTGGCGGAGAAACTCCTTTTAGCGGGTCAACAAAGCCTCCATTTGCACATTCAGCATAAATATAATAGGAAGAAAATAATGGGCTATAACTCAATAAATATATTATATGTAACATTTAACTTAACCATTGAACCTGGTATCGTTGACCCAAATGAAAAACTCTCGACTGAACTCTAATAATTCATTTAATGATTTACAGGGTGTTCCATCTGAGAACATATCAATATGAACAAAGAAACAAGAAGAATATGCCATAAACAGTCTAAACAATCATAGGTTCTTCATTATTATGTCTCTCTGCAGCATCAGATACGGTATGAAGTATTTCGGTCGAAGGATACTTAACATTGGCAGCATGACGGGCATATCCAAGGTACCAAAGTACGCTAGCTACATGCGAACATGTACCCAATGTACGACTTCCTGATTTGCACGTACAGTAGTACCCCTGAATTGGCACACCTTCCAAACTGACATTGTACTTGATCCACAGTTGGTATTTGATACTATTTCGATGACGAGATTTTATTCTCATCCTCAATAGACCTGGAATTTCAATACGGTCGTCGAATTCAAATAAAACGTTTCCCAAATCCTGTCTCTTTATCTTGTACATAAGATGGAGCTATTTTTATCTGGAAAATTCCGAATGTTAGTTCTCGTAGGTACTCCAAACTGAGAACTGGAAAATTTAGTAATTGGTTTTCCTCCATTGGAAACCATCTACCATGTCTTCGTAGCAGACCCTCTTCTTCTATTCTCAACTGGAGTTCATTTATTTCATTGGCACGGTTTAACATTATCTGAGCTAGCTCAGCATTGGCTCCTTCCATGGTAATTGGTTCATGATACTTATTGATTATCGCACATGCTATTCTGATATAGTCTCCTATATGCAGAACTTGTGGCATTGGTACAGTATCTCTGAAGAATTTGAACATATTCTTTATATGACCGTTTCTAGCTTCTACAATCCATCTCGTTTTCGTAACTAGTCTAGATGAATTTGCCTCTTCGGTTGTAAGCTGATGCTGTCCACCACCAAGTGCTACGGGCATTTTTACTACTATACCTAAGTCACCCAAGAAATTCTGTGCGTCACGGTATCCCCTATCTAACATGAAAATATCACCTTCTTGGAACCAGTTCCTCAGACCCATTAAATCTCGTTCATACTCATGTCTCAACATTGCCGCATCATTATTTCTTGAATCAGAGAAATAAGGACCGTGAACATCTAGGATATAACCATTGGGAGCAATAATCAATGCAGGTTTCAAAAGATGGTAACCCTTGTGTACACAGTATGATTGACGTAATACTTGAAATGTCCGACTTTTGGGTATTTTTATGTACGTCCCGTCGATAATTTGGTTCAGGATTGTAAAGGGTATTTGCAAAATCCGTAACATGTCTAGTAATATATTGGCCCCTCTCTATATGCTGATACCCTACATTTTGTGGAACGAATTGTTGTAATAATGATACACGCACTTTTTGAATTGCCAAGCTCACAGCTTGACGACTGGAATAGGAAAACATGCCCATCAAGAATTGATCGGAAAGTCCTTGTCGTAATTTGCACAAGAAACATAACAAATCTTTCTTCGCTATTGCTCTATTTTTCTGATGAATATTGACGCGATTGCAAAATTCAAAGAGGTCTGTAAACTGCACTTTTTTTATTGGAGTTAACGCCTGGAACTCTTCATCAGTAAAATTATCCTCGTTATTGTACAGGGTGGCCCAGAAAGACCGAAGTGGTGTGAATTGCTTATAACTTTTTATTTAAGAGATATTTTTTTAATTTTTTTTTTTTGAAATACATTAAATTTATGGGGAATATTTTTGGATTAGTTATTAAAAATGATATCCCGCAAGTGGTGGCCATATTCTGCTTCGCACAAATGTGCTCTTTCCAACACATTTTCCATGACCTTTCGCAAAACTTCCGGTGGTATGTTGTTAATTTCTTCTCGAATATTGGTTTTTAACTCCTCAATAGTCCTAGGCTTATTAACATAAACTTTTCCTTTTAATTAGCCCCAAAGAAAACAGTCTGGAGCGGTTAAATCCGGGGAACGCGGAGGCCAATTAAAATTGCTGTTACGAGAAATTATTCTTTCACCAAAGATGTCGCGTAAAAGAGTCATTGTGGCCCTCGCAGTGTGCGCTGTGGCTCCATCCTGTTGGAACCATATTTGCGGATGGTTTTCCACGGCTGGCCTTACAAAATTTTGCAACATGGCCCGATATCGATCACCATTGACGGAAATGGCGACACCTTGTTCATTTTCAAAAAAAAATGGGCCAATGATCCTTTCTGAAGAAACACCGCACCAAACGGTACACTTAACTGGGTGCAATTGTCGTTGATGAAGTACTCTCGGGTTTTCCGTAGCCCATATCCTACAGTTTTGCTTGTTAACGAACCCATTTAATTGAAAATGGGCTTCGTCACTCATTATCAAGTTATGAATAAAATTTGGATTCTCTTGTGCTTTTTGCTGGAAATAAATTGCATAGTCAAGTCGTTGCTGGTAATCTGTTGGTTTCAATTCTTGAACAAGTTGAATTTTGTATGGAAACAATCCTATGGTGTGCAAAATTCGCTGCAGCGACGTTCTTGAGAGGCCCAGTTGTGACGAACGTCTCCTGGTTGATGTTTCTGGATCCTCCCGAATACTCTCCTGTACCACTTGAATATTGTCAGCCGTGTGGACAGTTCGGTGTCTGCCGGGACCAGGAAGGTTCCTTACTGCTCCTTGTTCTCGAAAATTTGCAACCAGACGGTTTATTGTTGACTGAGAGGGTGCAACCCGCACATTAAATTGACGACGGTATGCACGCTGAGTCAACACAATGGACCGTTGATTTGAAAAGTAAATTTCAACAATTTGGGCACGTTGTTCAATTGTGTATTGCTCCATTATAAATTATCCAAGTCTTCTTTACAAAATACTGAAAAGAAAAGAAAAAAAAAATTATAATAAAAAAGTTATAAGGAATTCACACCACTTCGGTCTTTCTGGGCCACTCAGTATTTATTTGTTGATTTATAGTTCAGCACAGCTTCTCGTAACGATACTAACATATGTTTGAGTTCATTACCTTTCAAATTGTATGGTCTTGTTATTCCTCTAAGCCCATTCATAAAAGGTGGCAGAAGATGTTCCTCCTCATTCAAATGACCACCACAGATTCTGACGCCGTCAGGTGCAAACATTCCGGTCTTCAGAAATACATCCAACCTACCAGAAGGTGACATTCTACCAAGATTTTCAAATCTACCACATACAAAACATGACGTATGAGAGGTTCGCAACAAAACTTTAAGTACAGTTGGATCCGGATCTTCTTCATAAGCTTGTATCTCTGAGAGAATACTCAAATGACAGTTTCGGCAAATCCTTGTCTGTTCAATAAAAGGTATTTGAGGCAATTCTAATTCATTCCTTCGACGTTCGGCAATGGCTCTGCTTTCTTCGTCCAAACGTACCATTTGCCTTGGTGTTCCATTGTACTCACAAACAAAACATTCAAATCTCACTGCGAAATTATACGCCATATTCAACTTTATATTGACATGAAGTAACAAACAAACAAAACCTTGCTAGAAACTTTGACATCATTTCCAAAGCCATCTACAGAAAAATGTGTTTTTCTGCAGTAAAGGGATGCAATGTTTTCATATTATCAAGTAGGTACCCTTCAAGTTCGAGGATGAATAAACAATTTTTAGAAGAAATCTGGACTATATTTTTATACAGGGTGGGGCAATAGTGTGTCTTTCGATTTCTAGAGTTGTTCTATTGTGATATCGACTTGAAAACGAAAGTTAACTAGACAACAGAATCTAGCACAAGAATGTTTTGCATTTACAGGGCGATACGAAAAAAATCGGGTTGGAAGGTGAAGTGCATTATTTTAAAAAGAAATATCATTAATAATAATAATAAAAATAATGATAATGATATATATTAGTGAATTTTTCAAACATCTACATAACCTCCATTCACCACTACACCTACTATTATTGATTGTCTCTGAATCACTTGGACGTTACGACTTTTTGGTCGAAATTGGGTAGTCCATTTGCAGATGCATACCTTGAAAATCCCTGACGTTAAGATGATAGATTTAGAAAGAAAAAAAAAGGCCATTTTATAGACAGACTTGTAATATTTCTCATTCTTTTTCATGGCCTAAAATTATTCAGGATGGTCGAACAATATTCTCCTTATATTTTTCGACTATGTGATGTAGAATACGGTGTAGAATAGGATTCATAAACATTTTTTCATTGTAGATCCCTAAGACGATTTGTAACCATTTTCGAATTATTGCACTTTAAAAATTGTAGGTAGCTGGAACACACTGTATAATTGATCACCTATAGTGACATCAATGAATAATACTTCTAATAGTATCTCATATTAATGACTGTTTAGATCTTGATTATTCGGAAAAGTGATTATTATCGAGGATAAGGTTTCGTGTTGTTTAACAATGAAGAACAAATGAAAGTTTTCATTGGCCTCTAGCGCCAAAACCAGCCCATAAAAAAAGTTGTGCCCATTGAACTTTTTGTTCGGAATGACTTGGACTATAACATATCAAAAATTCAGCCAATTCGACAGGGGGCCACTTTCCCTACTAAAGTGTGCGGTATCCTTTGTGTTTAATTCTCCGACTTTATAGCATAGCATGAAGATTAAATCTTACACGTTTTTGTGTTTAATTCTCGGACTTTAGAAAGTTCTGATAGTATATTAAAGAACTAGTTTCATTAGGCGTGATATTAACAAATAAGTCTAAGTTTGGGAAACGACGGATGGCGGGAGTTTCCCAAAGAACGAGTGCACCAAAATGACAACTAGTTGCGCTTCTTTAAAAGTTATTTTAATTTTGAACTCATTTTCAATAAAACAAAAAGAGATGTAGGTACTGACGGGTTAAAAGCTGCAACTTCTGCCAGTAACTTGTTACGACCAAAATTTCGTACCCCGAACGCCGAAACCATAGATATATATTTATCAGATCAATTTTATATCATTGATACCTCAAACCAAAGTTTTGAACTATTGAGGACGGAGTACTTTCAAAATGAATTAATTTATTGAAAACAATATAATAACCAATATTTTCGTACATGTTCCTTGTTGATATCTGCTGATGAATGACATAATGTCAGTTATTCACGATTTTGGTGGTGTCTAAGTATTAAATGATGTCAATTTTGATTGCTGCTTTCTCCATTACCTTAGGGATGAAAGTTGAGAGTGCAATGGGTCTATAATTATTACATAGCCCAGAGTATTCCCAAGCAATGTTAATAAATAGTTCCAAGAATTTTAATTTAATAAATTACTAGTATTGTAGCTTATTTAGGTTCTAATAGTATTTACATGACCTGTAATTTCATGTTCATTCATCTACTATGTTATCGTTTGCAAATGACAGTTCAGTTTGAGAATCTACATCCACGTTTCGTAATGAAATAATTGGTCAAATACATATAAAAATGGTTCTTAATTATTTCCTTTATCAATATCATGAAGAAAGTTTCTATATTAACACCCTTAATACCCATTTTACGTAAACTTCAAATGGGGAAAAGTTAAGTTAGCTATTTGAAAGAAGAAAGTTTGCTATGCAGGTACCTCCCCTATAGCTTGCAATCATCAACTTTCAAAGATATTTTACCTGAAAAGGTAATAGTTACTTTGATATGAGACCAAAGTTTTGAAAACGAAATTCTTACTACATACAAGTATATCTAATAAACTGATTCGAATAGTCATCCTATATAAATGGTGGCTGGAATTGCTTTTAGTTTTCGGAGAATTCTATGTAGGATACTTTGTGATTCCTTTTTCCAAAACCGGTTCGAACAGGTTCTGATCCGGATTTCCATTATTATATAATCCGTTCTAACCCCGATATGAGGTCGGGTTCAAATTCCAGTTTCGATAAATAAAAGAGAACTTAAAATAAAAGAATCTAATTATTCTATTTTAGTTGATTAAAATAAGATTAAAGGAATTGTTCCAATGAATAACGTGTAATAAATCTAGTATCACACACCTTATTAATCATTTAATCATTATTGAAAATTCATTAATAGGGTACCTATCCTATTTACTTCAAAAGGTGTTACTTCTATATTAAAGCTAACCGTATTTAACTCTTTTTCCATTTATACAGATTACCAGATAAGTGACATTCTGTACAGCTTAATGCGAAAGGCGTATCATATTGCCTCTAATGCATGTAAAAGTCTTCTCTAAGTCTTCTGTGCTGTAATACAAGCATAAATATAGAATCAAATGAACTTTCACCTTAGTTGCAAGATTTTACTCTATTTGTGAATTGCAATTGTAACTATATTTGTGCCAAATAAATTTATTATTATTATATTTATATTGCATTTCATATAAGTCAGGCACATATCAACCGTGAAATTTATTTGAAGAATGTGTTAGAACACATCTTAATTTGAAGTGAATCATTAGAAAAAATTGTTCAGAATATGTAGGATTTCCACCTGATTGCAAAGCTTGATATTAAAATACAAGCAACCTTTTTTTTTTCGTTTTCAAAAATTTCGACATTATTTTTTCAATTATGTACATTTTTTTTGTTTTCAAAAATTTCGACATTATTTTTTCAATAATGTACATTCCCTAAATTTATAGTCGAATTTAAAATTTTCTCCATAAATTGCATCACCAATGTGACATGGTAATTTAAATTTATGAATTAATACATTCGGAAAATACTCAATGTTGTGTACTTCTGTATTTGTGTTTTCTGTGTCTTCGGTATATCATTGTTAAAATTGCTTCCAAAATTTTGTATTTCGCGTTTAATGTTCCAGATTGAGATAATACACAAGCAAGGAGAAACAAAATTATAATTAAAATACTGCTCCTTATTTATTAGATGAAAAATGTAATTTAGTTATTCAATAATCACATTGGGACTGAATTTTCCTTCTTGCAAATAGTAAATCATGTAGCCAAACTTGACGACAACGACCTAAATTATTGTAGTCGAAATCAACGTTTAAGATACGAAATTTATATATTAAACGTAAATTTCGAAGTCACGCGATATTGTGTTGTGTAGCCGAAGTTTACGTTATATATTTTGCAAGTTCGACTACGTAGCCAAACTTGACGCCTTGTAGTCAAACTTTACTACGATGAGTACCAATTTGTGTAGCCAAAGTTTACGCTGTACATATATATATATATATATATATATATATATATATATATATATATATATATATATATATATATATATATATATATATATATATATATATATATATATATATATATATATATATATATATTATATATATATATATATATTATATTTATATATATATATATATATATATATTTGTATGTTTTCTTGGTATATTGGTTCGTATATATACTGATAATGAAATAAAAATTCTGTTTTGACGTTTCGACAACGTTTATTGCCTTTATCAAAATTGTTGATTGAAATAAGTGTTTCCATGTAATTTAGAAAAGAATAGATGATTTCGATTAATGAAATGCGTCTGCAGCCGACTTGTGTTTTAAGATCCAATTAAAACTGCAGAAAACATTGGATCGGTTGTGTGTGAAAGAGTAATGTATGGCTAACTACAATTTGAAATAGATTGAATTTGATTAAATACAAGACATTCCAATATTGTACAATTATAAATATCTATGAATTATTGTATGAATTAGTTACTCTATGATGAGTATTTCTATCATAACTATTCAAGTTTAAGATAATTCTATGGAATTTAACCTCAAAATTGTTATTCTATAGTGTCATAGTTAAATAATACTTCATCTTTTTTAGGTTGAATTTTAAATAGACAATGGAAAGTGGCACTTCAAATTAATAAAATTTTGTTAAGTTTGAATTAGATTATTGTACAGTTTCGAAAGATTGGAATCTATTTTGTCATTTACACAATTGTTCTTTTTAATTTGAATAGATTCTAATATCAAACGTTTGTTGTCGTTTGTTTCAATATTTAAAATTTTTGTATTGTTGTAGTCGAAAGTATGGTTAGTGTCTTTCACATGTTTATTGAGCGCAATCAAAAAAATAGGAAAATATACTTATTACGACTAAAAAGTTTAAGAATAATACCAAAATTTTTAAAAATCAATGATAATCACATCATTTTCAATAGTGAGTACTTAGATAATACTTATCTTCAATACAAAGAAACGTTTCAATTAAAAGTATTAAACCTCTTAATATCTGACACTTGTAAAAATGTAAAACAAACTGAAAATAACATAGGCAGAACCAAATCTACAATGAAAAATATCCTACCTACTCAAATCTACAATACGTATTTAGAATTAGAAACTCAAAAATTTGAAAAAAACTTTAATAAAATTAAACATAGAAATATTGAGAAAATAAATAAATTAAATAACAATAACAAAAGAGATCTCATAGTTGATAATAATTGGCTAATGAATTTATCTCAAACAAATGTTCCAAAAAATGTAATAGACACTTTAGCTCTCGGTGAGAAATTTAGTAATACTCTATATAACGAAAGACAAATACCTATTAATAACATAATTTCTTCACTTGAAACTGAAATTGCTAAAAAACCTACTCAAATAGCGAATGAGATAAGATCAAAATGTATAAACACAATAACTAATTTCAAACAAACAGTTAAAAATAATAAATTTAATAATAAAAATAACAAATCAATCAAAAATTTCAAAGAAACCAAACAATTCATCAAATCTAACCCACAAATTACTATCTTAAAAGCAGATAAAGGTAATAAAACTGTTATCATGGACACAAATGAATATGAGGATAAAATGTCTACAATGTTGAATGATCCTGAAGTATATAAGAAACTAAATAACAACCCAACTAATATTTACCAAACTAAAAATAATAACTTAGTAAAAAAATGGTTTGAAAAGAAATATATTTCAAAATACATTCATAGACAATTAACGATACATAATGCTCATCCTCCAAAAATATATGGTTTACCCAAAATTCATAAACCTAATATACCGATGCGACCTGTAGTATGCAGCATTCAATCACCTTTTTATGAAATGGCTAAATACTTATCCAACATACTAAAAAACATAGCTTACAAAAATGAATTTTACATCAAAGATTCTTGGGATTTCAAGGAATTCATTAACAAAATTACAATACCTAAAAACTATATCTTAGTATCACTAGATGTCACATCTTTATATACAAATATCCCTTTAGAATTAGCTAAACAAATAATTCAAAATAAATGGGATGAAATAAAACTATATACAAATTTACCTATGAATGAGTTCTTAACAGCTATAGAATATACATTCACCGCTAATTTTTTACAATATAAAGATGATTGTTATAAACAATTAGATGGTTGTGCAATGGGCTCTCCAATATCAAGTATCATAGCCCAAATAGTAATGGAATTCCTTGAAGAAAAAGTAGTATCTCAACTAAATTATAATATAGCCTTCTTCAAAAGATATGTTGATGATTGTATTGCTGCAATCCCTGAAAACAAATGTAATGAATTTTTGAATTCTTTCAATTCCTTTCACCATAAGTTACAATTTACGATTGAATTAGAAAATCATAACGAAATAAATTTTTTAGATTTAACTTTAGTAAGAAAATCAAATGATAACAAAATTCTAACAAAATGGTATACCAAACCTACTTGGTCAGGAAGGTATACTAATTTCAATTCTAATATACCTAAAAAATATAAGAAAAATGTTATTATAAATCTAATAGATAGAGCTATTCGACTAAGTTCTCCTGAACTGAGAACTATATCTATTACAAAAACAAAAGAAACTTTAATAAGAAATGGTTATCCCATTGATTTAGTAAATTCGATAACTAAAGACAAAATTCATAAATTTTATAACTCATTTGGTGGAATCAATACCAATAATGAGAAAACTAATGATAGGCATTACATATCACTACCATATATCAGTGGACTTTCAGAGAAAATTTGTAATATAGTGAAACCTTATGACCTACATATATGTCATAAGAGTTATTTAAATCAGAAAAGTCTCTTTACAAAATTAAAAAGCAGCGTACCTTTCAAAAAAATAACCCATACTGTTTATTCCATCCCTTGCAAAGATTGCGAAAAGGTATATATTGGCCAATCTTCACAATACCTCGAAAAAAGATTAAATGGCCACAAATATACCAAAAATTCATCAATATCAAGTATCATAGCCCAAATAGTAATGGAATTCCTTGAAGAAAAAGTAGTATCTCAACTAAATTATAATATAGCCTTCTTCAAAAGATATGTTGATGATTGTATTGCTGCAATCCCTGAAAACAAATGTAATGAATTTTTGAATTCTTTCAATTCCTTTCACCATAAGTTACAATTTACGATTGAATTAGAAAATCATAACGAAATAAATTTTTTAGATTTAACTTTAGTAAGAAAATCAAATGATAACAAAATTCTAACAAAATGGTATACCAAACCTACTTGGTCAGGAAGGTATACTAATTTCAATTCTAATATACCTAAAAAATATAAGAAAAATGTTATTATAAATCTAATAGATAGAGCTATTCGACTAAGTTCTCCTGAACTGAGAACTATATCTATTACAAAAACAAAAGAAACTTTAATAAGAAATGGTTATCCCATTGATTTAGTAAATTCGATAACTAAAGACAAAATTCATAAATTTTATAACTCATTTGGTGGAATCAATACCAATAATGAGAAAACTAATGATAGGCATTACATATCACTACCATATATCAGTGGACTTTCAGAGAAAATTTGTAATATAGTGAAACCTTATGACCTACATATATGTCATAAGAGTTATTTAAATCAGAAAAGTCTCTTTACAAAATTAAAAAGCAGCGTACCTTTCAAAAAAATAACCCATACTGTTTATTCCATCCCTTGCAAAGATTGCGAAAAGGTATATATTGGCCAATCTTCACAATACCTCGAAAAAAGATTAAATGGCCACAAATATACCAAAAATTCATCAACTGCGCTCAATAAACATGTGAAAGACACTAACCATACTTTCGACTACAACAATACAAAAATTTTAAATATTGAAACAAACGACAACAAACGTTTGATATTAGAATCTATTCAAATTAAAAAGAACAATTGTGTAAATGACAAAATAGATTCCAATCTTTCGAAACTGTACAATAATCTAATTCAAACTTAACAAAATTTTATTAATTTGAAGTGCCACTTTCCATTGTCTATTTAAAATTCAACCTAAAAAAGATGAAGTATTATTTAACTATGACACTATAGAATAACAATTTTGAGGTTAAATTCCATAGAATTATCTTAAACTTGAATAGTTATGATAGAAATACTCATCATAGAGTAACTAATTCATACAATAATTCATAGATATTTATAATTGTACAATATTGGAATGTCTTGTATTTAATCAAATTCAATCTATTTCAAATTGTAGTTAGCCATACATTACTCTTTCACACACAACCGATCCAATGTTTTCTGCAGTTTTAATTGGATCTTAAAACACAAGTCGGCTGCAGACGCATTTCATTAATCGAAATCATCTATTCTTTTCTAAATTACATGGAAACACTTATTTCAATCAACAATTTTGATAAAGGCAATAAACGTTGTCGAAACGTCAAAACAGAATTTTTATTTCATTATCAGTATATATACGAACCAATATACCAAGAAAACATACAAATATTACAAATGGTTCAAGAATATCAACAAAAGAATAATTTGGCCTGGAGAAATAGGTTTTTTATTTTTCAAGAATACACTACTCTCAACATCAATATACATACATCGTAATAATCATGGCTTTTTATAAGAAAATTGAAGAAGATTATGGATTCTACACCGTCCAATTATTGAAAACGTTCTCAAAAATGATGAATACCTTCGCCAATCAAAAAAAATAGGAAAATATACTTATTACGACTAAAAAGTTTAAGAATAATACCAAAATTTTTAAAAATCAATGATAATCACATCATTTTCAATAGTGAGTACTTAGATAATACTTATCTTCAATTCAAAGAAACGTTTCAATTAAAAGTATTAAACCTCTTAATATCTGACACTTGTAAAAATGTAAAACAAACTGAAAATAACATAGGCAGAACCAAATCTACAATGAAAAATATCCTACCTACTCAAATCTACAATACGTATTTAGAATTAGAAACTCAAAAATTTGAAAAAAACTTTAATAAAATTAAACATAGAAATATTGAGAAAATAAATAAATTAAATAACAATAACAAAAGAGATCTCATAGTTGATAATAATTGGCTAATGAATTTATCTCAAACAAATGTTCCAAAAAATGTAATAGACACTTTAGCTCTCGGTGAGAAATTTAGTAATACTCTATATAACGAAAGACAAATACCTATTAATAACATAATTTCTTCACTTGAAACTGAAATTGCTAAAAAACCTACTCAAATAGCGAATGAGATAAGATCAAAATGTATAAACACAATAACTAATTTCAAACAAACAGTTAAAAATAATAAATTTAATAATAAAAATAACAAATCAATCAAAAATTTCAAAGAAACCAAACAATTCATCAAATCTAACCCACAAATTACTATCTTAAAAGCAGATAAAGGTAATAAAACTGTTATCATGGACACAAATGAATATGAGGATAAAATGTCTACAATGTTGAATGATCCTGAAGTATATAAGAAACTAAATAACAACCCAACTAATATTTACCAAACTAAAAATAATAACTTAGTAAAAAAATGGTTTGAAAAGAAATATATTTCAAAATACATTCATAGACAATTAACGATACATAATGCTCATCCTCCAAAAATATATGGTTTACCCAAAATTCATAAACCTAATATACCGATGCGACCTGTAGTATGCAGCATTCAATCACCTTTTTATGAAATGGCTAAATACTTATCCAACATACTAAAAAACATAGCTTACAAAAATGAATTTTACATCAAAGATTCTTGGGATTTCAAGGAATTCATTAACAAAATTACAATACCTAAAAACTATATCTTAGTATCACTAGATGTCACATCTTTATATACAAATATCCCTTTAGAATTAGCTAAACAAATAATTCAAAATAAATGGGATGAAATAAAACTATATACAAATTTACCTATGAATGAGTTCTTAACAGCTATAGAATATACATTCACCGCTAATTTTTTACAATATAAAGATGATTGTTATAAACAATTAGATGGTTGTGCAATGGGCTCTCCAATATCAAGTATCATAGCCCAAATAGTAATGGAATTCCTTGAAGAAAAAGTAGTATCTCAACTAAATTATAATATAGCCTTCTTCAAAAGATATGTTGATGATTGTATTGCTGCAATCCCTGAAAACAAATGTAATGAATTTTTGAATTCTTTCAATTCCTTTCACCATAAGTTACAATTTACGATTGAATTAGAAAATCATAACGAAATAAATTTTTTAGATTTAACTTTAGTAAGAAAATCAAATGATAACAAAATTCTAACAAAATGGTATACCAAACCTACTTGGTCAGGAAGGTATACTAATTTCAATTCTAATATACCTAAAAAATATAAGAAAAATGTTATTATAAATCTAATAGATAGAGCTATTCGACTAAGTTCTCCTGAACTGAGAACTATATCTATTACAAAAACAAAAGAAACTTTAATAAGAAATGGTTATCCCATTGATTTAGTAAATTCGATAACTAAAGACAAAATTCATAAATTTTATAACTCATTTGGTGGAATCAATACCAATAATGAGAAAACTAATGATAGGCATTACATATCACTACCATATATCAGTGGACTTTCAGAGAAAATTTGTAATATAGTGAAACCTTATGACCTACATATATGTCATAAGAGTTATTTAAATCAGAAAAGTCTCTTTACAAAATTAAAAAGCAGCGTACCTTTCAAAAAAATAACCCATACTGTTTATTCCATCCCTTGCAAAGATTGCGAAAAGGTATATATTGGCCAATCTTCACAATACCTCGAAAAAAGATTAAATGGCCACAAATATACCAAAAATTCATCAACTGCGCTCAATAAACATGTGAAAGACACTAACCATACTTTCGACTACAACAATACAAAAATTTTAAATATTGAAACAAACGACAACAAACGTTTGATATTAGAATCTATTCAAATTAAAAAGAACAATTGTGTAAATGACAAAATAGATTCCAATCTTTCGAAACTGTACAATAATCTAATTCAAACTTAACAAAATTTTATTAATTTGAAGTGCCACTTTCCATTGTCTATTTAAAATTCAACCTAAAAAAGATGAAGTATTATTTAACTATGACACTATAGAATAACAATTTTGAGGTTAAATTCCATAGAATTATCTTAAACTTGAATAGTTATGATAGAAATACTCATCATAGAGTAACTAATTCATACAATAATTCATAGATATTTATAATTGTACAATATTGGAATGTCTTGTATTTAATCAAATTCAATCTATTTCAAATTGTAGTTAGCCATACATTACTCTTTCACACACAACCGATCCAATGTTTTCTGCAGTTTTAATTGGATCTTAAAACACAAGTCGGCTGCAGACGCATTTCATTAATCGAAATCATCTATTCTTTTCTAAATTACATGGAAACACTTATTTCAATCAACAATTTTGATAAAGGCAATAAACGTTGTCGAAACGTCAAAACAGAATTTTTATTTCATTATCAGTATATATACGAACCAATATACCAAGAAAACATACAAATATTACAAATGGTTCAAGAATATCAACAAAAGAATATATATATATATATATATGTTTCTTCTTAGGTTCTCGCGGACTAATGTGTAGAACTGGATTCTCGGGTATTGATCCGCGTTGTGTGGTTTCGGTCCTCAAAAGGACCAATTTCACGACGTTTCGGCAAAGTCGCATTTGCCATCTTCAGGTGATTCGACCGTAGAGTCGGGAAATTCTAGGCGAACTGACGCTTACGTGGAGGGACAGGTATTTATATCCCCCGTTATGCTTGACCTTTGGACTTTCGAACTATTTCACGCTTGGTTGATTTATACGTGTTTGGCTCCGAGTGACACGTTTGGATGACGTCATTGCGACGCTGGAATCAGCCGGAAAGTTTCCGTGACCTGTTGCACGTGCACTGGATACCACGTTCTCTCTTGTTTTTGGTTGTATCTTCCGACTTTCTAAAGCGGGTTTCCATGTTGCTGGTAATCTTAGTCCGTCATCTCGTTTGTTAAGACTATGTGGACGTTTCTCGATCTCTATTGCCTCCCTGGTTATTCTGGTGTAGAAGTGTTCAATGTTGTCTAGAGTCTTTGTGCCGCTAAAGTTGATCATATGGCCCGTACTTCTTACATGTTCAGCTAGTGAAGACGTGGTTTCGTTTTTCGACACAGCGTTTGCATGTTCAGTCTTTCGCACATCAATGCGTCTGTTGGTCTGTCCGATGTATGTCTTTTCACAATTACCACATGGCACCTCGTACACTCCTTGGCATTCTAGAGGAATTCTGTCTTTTGGATTCCGAAGAATAATTTTGATTTTCCTATCTGTTGTGAAGGTTAGGTTGTTTTGATATCATGACGGCTCAGTATTTTGCAGATTTTGTCAGCTGTGCCTTTTATGTAAGGTAGAAAAGCGTTTCCCACTGGTTGATCTTCATTGTTGACATCCTTCTCATTTTTGCGTTGAGAGTTATGAATCTGTTTTCTTGAATAGCCATTCATCCTAAGGGCTGCTCGGATGGTTTCCATTTCTTCATCGAAGTTCTCCGCATCAGCGAGACGTTTTGACCTTGTCATGAGGGTATTTACGACTGATTGTAGCTGGGATGGATGGTGATGCGAGTTACTATTCAAATATCGGTTCGTGTGGGTCTTTTT
Organism: Endomychus coccineus; assembly: GCA_958510875.1. Lineage (NCBI taxonomy): Eukaryota > Metazoa > Arthropoda > Insecta > Coleoptera > Endomychidae > Endomychus > Endomychus coccineus. The sequence goes on from OY294068.1 coordinate 140,474,069, forward strand.
TCTGAATACTGTATGTCCCAAACTGCCGTCAGTTTTCTTTGTTACCAAAACGTCTAGAAATGGTAATTGGTTGTTCTCTTCGGCTTCTATTGTGAATTTTATCCGATCATGGATTCCATTCAGGTGATCGAGAAACCCTCTTAGTTGTCCTTCTCCATGTGGCCAAATAACGAAAATATCATCTACATATCTGAGGGTGTGTTAAGAGTTTAATTTCAAAATCCTCCATGAAAAGATTTGCGATCACTGGTGAGATTGGTGATCCCATCGGTGCTCCTTCGATTTGCCTATATCGCTGTCCCTCGTACATAAAGTAAGTATTGGCTACACAGTTTTTGGCCAAGTCAATAATGTATCCTTCCGGTTTGTATTTATGTTGGATGCTCTCTAGGGCTTCGTTTATGGGTACTTGTGTGAACAAGGATGCTACGTCGAAGCTTACTAATATGTCGTCAGGTCCTACTATTTGCATATCTAGAAGTTCGATAAAGTGTTCCGCGTTCCTCACATACGATGATGCTGTCTCAACGTGCGGTTGTAACTTCTTGGCTAGGAATCTTGCTAATGCATGTGATGGTGAGCCGATAGAGCTTACTATTGGTCTCAGAGGTACTGCTGGCTTGTGTATTTTTGGGAGACCATACAGTTTCGGACATCTGGATGATTTTTCTCTTGGAATGAGATGTAACTGTAACTCAGGGTCGATAGGAGATGCCTTGATTTTCGCTTTCGTTGTTTTCTCTAGATATGTAGTGGGATCAGACCTAATCTTCTTGTAAGTCGGATCGTCCAATAGCGCAGCCATCTTGGTTCTGTAGTCATTTGTGTTCATGACAACGGTTGCATTTCCTTTATCTGCTGGTAGGATGATGATGCTTTCGTTCTCTCGAAGAGTTTTCAGTGCTAGGAACTCGTCGTGTGAAATGTTCCTTCTAGGTGGCTTCGAGGTTCGTAGAATACGCGACACATCTTGGCGAATAATCTCTGCTTCACTTTTATCCTGCAGCGAAGTTATAGCAGATTCCACGTTGCAAATGATGTCTTCCAATGGAATGCGTGCCGGTGCAATAGCGAAGTTAAAACCTTTAGCAAGGACATCCATGGAGGCCTTATTCAAAGAATGGTCGGATAAGTTATGGACAACTTTGACAGGATCTATGTTTGTGCTGTCTCCCTCAGGTTTCTGGGTGTCTTTCAGATGATTGAACTTCTTCTTCTGTTTCTCTATAGTTATTTCAGTGTTTTTCTCTGCTCTGAACTCGGCAAGCTGGTCAATTCTTTCCCAAAGTAAAGGATTGATTTCATTGCTGAGATAGAGGTGAACACGTAGTAGTAGCTTGCTGTCAGTATCACCCAGAATTCTTCTTGTTTGGTGAATGGCATCTCGAAGCAGTGCAAAACTCGTTCTTCTCAAGATGTTCTTCGTACTAGTTGTCTTTGTGTGATACGAAAGTTTCATACAAATTTTGAATAAGTTTAATTATTCAAATAGATGAATCTAATTCATGCCTGTTTAAAATTTGCATTTATTTCGATAAAATGTGTTGCAAAAACAGGGGTCTGGCAAGTTAATGCATCAAAGCTTTGAACAACGTTATGTATAAAAAAGGCGAACAACCAAAAAACTCCGATAACACTTGTCTAGTGTGCCGGGAGAAACTAGTGGAGCATCATGAGCGCGAATTTTAGATCTAAAAATTAGCGTCACTTTTAAGCATTGTTCGGGACAAGTAAAAAACCCTCGGCACAAAATAAGGAATTGGTGGAGCAGACTTCACCAGAACCTCGGAAAACATATTAAAGCAGTGACCGAAAAAAGATCGCTCTCTTTTGTGCTCTCTTGTGATTTTGATTTTCAATCAGTACAGTTGCTCTTTTGTGATTTTGGATTTCCAATCAGTACCGATAAAGTGTGATTATTATCTGAGTGAATCAATTATCCGAGTTCAAGTCAGATTTAAACTGTGAATTAACAATAGTGTTCCGTTTAAGTGAATTGTTACATAAGGTAAATGATAGTAAATAGTTTATATTTTTAGGCATTACGATATATTGATTTCCGTAGTTTATAATTATATTTGTGATTGGTAACCGTTTGTATGATATCTGAGATCCGTTGCTTTCAGTAATTTAAATTTTTATATTTCAGTTCATCCCGTCAGGTCAGACCGCGCACGATTTTAATTCGCACGAATTGAAATATTCAAGTAATTGTATGGCGTGTATAGAATGTGTATGTTTGAACGACAGGGGCGTCTTTGGTATATTTGTACACGCTGTGCCGAATCCGGAAGTATAAGTATATCCTAGACGACCACACTACCACCGACTTGTGCACGCTGTGCCGAATCCGGAAGTATAAGCTGGGGTGGTTGTGTGATTGAGAATCGTGAGATGGCCTTATTCGTATGAGAAGCCACGGCCGTGGATGTAGCGGTTATTGCAGATATGATAGTTAGGGTTTGTGCACGCTGTACCGAATCCGGAAATTGTCTAGATTCTGAATCTGTAAAGTATATGAGATCTAACACTGTCATACAATTACCGGGAACCCCGTTGATAGCTAATACCAGGGTGGGTGTTATGACAGAATAAACTCAATCAGAGTCATTATCCGAAAATACCGTAAAATCTTATATCGTACGAGCGGAAAACTAGTGCAAGACAATATTTTCCGAACCGACTGAATTTTATAACCGTTTAATATATCGTAGTGTGTTTTGAACAATTCACGTAATATTGCTATCTAAAATTTACCGAATACCACTTATTACGCTAGGATCTGTTTGATTCATATTTTCCGCAAATTGATAATTTTGAATCATTTGTCAACCGATTCCGTACCGTTGAATTGAAATTAATTACCCAACAAATCTTAGAATAAATATGTTGTTACAGTTTTCATATACCGTTTGAGCTTCATTACATTTTCCGTCTGGGTAAATTGTTGTAAATAATACCGTTCAATTGCATTTATATTGATTATTCTAAAAGTGTACTTGTTATATTTATTATATATTTTAATATTTGGAATTCCCCGTTTTATTAAATAATTTCTGCTCCATCTTCAAATGAGCTAAGTTGTAATCAGGTATCAATTGTAATTAAAGCCTACAATTTTGATACTGTTTTCTGCCCAATGGACTCTGGTTATACTTCACTGTAGCTACCCTAGGGACAAGGCTATCTATAGATAGCGTAGTGACAAGCCTTGTGGTGAAGACCCTAGCAGAAGTCTTCAAAAAGGAGTTAACCTTTACAAAATCTGGCACCCGAGGATTCGAAGCTTACCGCAGTAAGCAATTCACCGACAAGGTACTCGTCATAATTGTACAACCACTTGAGGGTTATTCTTTCTTCCTTTATTTTCTGGGGATTTTTGGATAAATATTCGTTTGTAGTCAGAAATTCCTTCAATTTTTTTTTAAATTACTTTCCAAACCTTAGATATCTGTAACATGGTACTCTATTGATTAATCTTTATAAAACTTTACTTGAGGAATTTACATTATTCCTATTCATCAACATTTATTTATCTATCTGCAGTGTGACCATTTAATTTAGAAAACCATGACACGTTGGAGTTTTATTCAATCATTAATTACCCAGAACAAACGTGAAAAATATCATTGACACTTACCCTTTCCTTTCACAAGACACTTGAGATTTTAACACAGGAAGGTAAGTGAAGGGATAAACGCTAGTTTTAATCAGAGAAACTCGAGCTCAACAGCAATAAACTATTTAATAAACAAAAATTAAAAGATAATGTTAATATTAAAGAAGGAATGATAATTAAAGATAATAAAAAGAATACTATCGGGTGTTTTTTTTAGAGGTATAGAACTTCGAATTGAAATAAAACACAAGAAAATCGTTTTAATGTCCATCAATTTGGCTTTATTGGAAGGATAATTTTATGCCATTAATGTTTAAATATGATTTCGGGCATGTGGCCGCCGCGGCTGGCTCGAATAAATCCAATTCTACAGGTCCAATTTTCAACCACTTTTTCGAGCATATGGGGCCGTATGTTGGCAATAACGCCACGAATGTTGGCTTCCAAGTCCCCTAACGTTTCTGGTTTGTTGGCGTAGACGAGCGACTTCACATATCCCCAAAGAAAATAATCCAATGGTGTCAAATCGCACGATCTTGGTGGCCAATTGACAGGTCCATTCCGCGAAATTATGCGCTTATCGAATGTTTCCTTCAATAAATCGATTGTGACGTGCGCTGTGTGGCATGTAGCGCCGTCTTGTTGGAACCACAACTCATCCACATTCATGCCATCCAATTCGGGAACAAAATAGTCGGTTATCATGGCTCTATACCGGTCTCCATTAACGGTAACTGACTCTCCAGCATTATTTCGGAAGAAGTATGGCCCAATGACTCCACCAGCCCATAGAGCACACCAAACAGTCAGTTTTTGTGGATGTAATGGCGTCTCAAGGGTCTCATGTGGATTCTCTTCACTCCAAATGCGGCAATTTTGCTTGTTGACGTAGCCATTCAACCAAAAATGAGCCTCATCACTGAACAAAATTTTGCGATGAAAATCAGCATCGAGATCAATCTCATTTTCGGCCCATACACCAAAATCACGACGCATTGCATGGTCTCGCGGCTTTAATTCTTGCACAAGCTGGATCTTGTAAGGTCGCAAGCCAAGATCTTTGCGCAAAATCTTCCATAAAGTTGATGGACAAAGCTCCAATTGCTGTGCACGGTGGCGAATCGATTCATTCGGGTCCTCTTCAACACTTTGCTCTACAGCGGCAATTGTTTCTTCGGGGCGCACTGTTTGACGTCTCTGCGGATGCGTATTATCACATAGAGTAAACGTAGTGCGAAAACGATCCATGGTTAACCGAATTAATTGCTCTGATGGACGATTATGTCGACCATAAAATGGACGGAGCTTGCGGTTAACTTCGCGAACTGAACCATTATTTTCGAAATAAATTTGCACGATTTGCAAGCGTTGTTCTTTTGTCAACCTGTTCATGATGAAATGGCAAACCAATCTAAATATTAATCACTTGACAGCTGACAAAATGGCCGCCAGTTAAAAAAGTGATGCCAACTTAAAGTTCTATACCTCAATAAAAAACACCCTTTATGATTAACTTTATTGTTGATATTAAAAATTACTAATAAAAATAATCTAATAACAAATCTAAAGTTAAATAAAAACAATAGATAATCTAAATCTACTAAACTAATGGAAAATGAAACTAAAATTATTAAAAATGATTTCCCAACCAGGATGAAGTTAGGGACTTCAAAAGCTACGAACTGATTAAAATATATTAATAACTCGAACTTGAATACAACTGAACTCTGATTTTTAGCGAAAATTACCAAGAAACACTGAATAATCTATTAGAATTGATTTAATTGAAAATGACAACGTGTCACGTGATTTCTCAAAAGTCTAATTCAAGTTAGAAAATATAACTGAAGGTTTCTCCGCATTTTGTTGATATTTATAATGCGTCCTTCATTTGCAATTAGGGAAGGATCCCCGAACTGTTTAACCAATGATTTTACTTAAAGTTTTACTTTTGTCGAAATTAACTGGCGTAAGTCAACAAGCTCTTCAACCGTATCAAAGTTATCGTTTACATATCGGACAAATATACTTTGTTGTGCGTTATCCGTAATATCGCAACTTTCATCCAAAGCGAGAGAGAAATATTTACAAGAAACTAGTCCAGAGAAAATTTGAGAATTCACGTCCGTAGCCATGTTGTCTATACATCGCATCACGGTATTGCGAGACAGGGCTATTTGATCGACCATTTTCTTAATTTCTGTACTACCCGCATATTTGGCAAATATTAATAAGCTGTTTTTAACAATCTCGTCTCCGTCAGAATACGCTTTCTTTTTTCGGGCCAATAAAAGAGAAAGTTCATAGGATGCTTTTACCATCTTCTCCATTTCATCACTCGTTTTCTTAAAAACTGATTGCTGAGCAGCCAAGGATTTTTTCTTCTTATTTATAAAATCCGTTCGTAAGTTAGACCTAACGTTGGTATTTAGAATTGAAATCGGCGTGCATTTGCTTGAAATGTCGCTGCAAGTTAAATTTTGTAGGAACTGCCACGCAAGATCCGCAAATCAAACAAACTAGCTTAGCAGTATTATGTGTTGTAAATAAAAATTCTTCTTCCCAAGCAACATTAAACTCGCGAAGCGCAATGTCTTCTTCATACTTCCTCTTCGAAGTACTGGGCTTGCTAAATGCCATTTTGAATAATAATTACACCTCAAACGCACAAAAACGTTCTTCTTTTCAGAGCAGAATCACGACTCACCCGCGAATAGATAAGGAGCTGCTGCGCGTTCGCGCACGTTTAAGGAGGGAACGCATTAGGTGATCGCGGTCCCGTCGCAAAGCGAGCTGAGCTGATCGCGGTCTTAACAAAATAAATCGCATTTCGCAATCGCATAGAAACCTGTCTGTTCGCGTTCTCCTACTTTTAGTTATGAAAATGAGTTCCATGGAAGAGGTCTTGTTATTGGCTCTTCTGTTTGAAGAGGAAGAAAAGCGCCAAAGAAAAAGTAGACGGTGAATTTCAAACTTTATTCAAAAAATTGTTACTGGATGAACAGCGATTTTTTCAATACTTTCGTATGTCATCTGCAAAGTATAATGAGTTACTAGATATTATTCACGAAGATATTCAACTGCAAAATACAAAATTTAGACGCTGCATACCACCTGTAGAAAGATTGGCCGTTTGTCTAAGGTAAGCTGAGAAACTTATTACTTTTTTATTTCAGTTTACTTAAAAAAACTGGTAGACGTTTTCAGTTTGCTTAAAGTAAATAAATATATTAAAATAAAAAATAATGTGTTTACAACTGTTTTATTTATAATGAAGGGACTTATAAAAATAAAAATAAGTAATATTGATTCTAAATTGGATAACGTAAAACTTAATATTGATTGCCTGGTGCTCCATAATTTGAAGGCCCTTGATAATTCAATGTTTCAAGTTGGCTCGACCCTAGGTTTGAACTAAGTTCAATCTCATTTATTATTTGGTATATCCTACCTTTAACAAGAGCTTGCTGGTAAGGTGTAAAATTTTTAACAATTTTACCCATACTTATGAAAAAGTGTATTATTGGATCTACTTCTACGTCTTTTTCTGCCGGTTTTTGCTTTTCTAAATAACTTTGAAATACACTTGCTACGGATACATCTTTTTGTTGGTAAGGTTTTGGTCTAGCAATTGTACGCTTTCCTGCTTTAGAAGTGACAGATGGGGTCGAAGACACGTTACTTACTGATGGAAATGGTAACGGAGATGAAAAGAACTCTGATTCCATTTCAATCGTCATTTCTTCTTCAATGTTTTCCTCCACAACTTCTTCAGAATCTTGCGACTGGTCATCTATATTTGAAATAGTCCTGCAAATAATATAAGTTAATGAGGAAACATAATTTACTCAAATACTCTGCCAATTCATGGACACAAAACTACCCCATATGTTTTAATCCCCAATTTCCAAATTTTTACCCACTTTGTGGTAACTAAAAATTATTACTTACTCCTCGTTGATATGTAATCTCAAGAAGCTCATTTGTTCTTCAAATCGCCATTTTTTTGTGTTGGTTGCTGCCTGGCCACTGTGCGTATCATTTCGTTTTTTCAGTGCTCTCCGATACATCGCTCTTAGTGCCGCCCATCTTTTTTTAACATCTTCCCCAAAAAAAAAAACTTAATATTAACAATTTGTGGCAATTGATACCTTATTTTGTTTTTCTTTTTTCAGATACTTAGCAACGGGAGATACTTTTAAAACAATAGGAAATAGCTATAAACTGGGATACACAACAGTTGAAGAAATAGTAATTTCCACGTGTGAGGCAATGTGCAAAAAACTTCCCCCATTAGTAATGCCCACACCAAGTAAGGCAACTTGGGAAGAAAGTGAAAGACAATTTAGTACTTTTTGGAATTTTCCCAACTGCATAGGCGCGTTAGATGGTAAACATGTGGTAATTCAAGCTCCAAAAAACAGCTGGTCTCTATATTTTAACTACAAAAAAACTTTTTCTATTGTTTTAATGGCTTTGGTTGGTGCAGACTACAAGTTTATATCTGTGGACATAGGCAGTTATGGAAAAAATAGTGATGGGGGAATTTTCTCACGGTCGGCTTTGGGAAAAGGTCTACAAAACAATACTTTAGATATACCAGATGCTAAGGTTCTTCCAGGTATGCAAAAACCTGTACCACATATAATAGTTGGCGATGAAGCCTTCCCACTAAAACAATATTTGTTACGTCCTTATCCTGGATCTTCCCTTCTTGAATATCAAAATGACCGAAAAAAATTTTTTAATTATAGGCTCTCAAGAGCACGTAGGGTTTCCGAAAACGCATTTGGAATTCTGGTTCAAAAATTTGGTATCTACCAACGTTGGATCAGATTGAAACCAGAAAATATAAAGGCTGTTGTACTTGCCACCTGCTGCTTGCATAATTTTTGTAAAAGTGATAATATTCAAATATCTGGTAATGCACAGAAACCGAGAGGTTTACGCAATGTTTCAAATATTGGAGGCAACTTTGGTCAGAGCGCAATGAATGTTAGGGAAAAATTTACAACCTATTTTAATTCACCTGAAGGTTCTGTACCTTGGCAAATGGACATTGTGTCCGCCGGTCGTAAAGAAAATGTACTAAATATTATATAAAATGTAGCAAAAGTATTAAATATATAAACATAGCTACCTTACCTGTTTGTTTCATTTGAACACTAATTTCCAGCCAGCAATTGTCTTTTCTTTGTTGATTGGCATAGTTTTTATCAGCAGGATCATATAATTCCACATATTTTTCAACTAAAATTATTAGCTTTTCGTCCTCCATATTCCACCGCGTGTCAAACACCTGTGTCAACAATTGCAAAACGAATATAAGCAGCGACAGTGTAGTCTCCGAATGTTGCCGATTTAGTTCGGTATACTCGATTCATGGTATTAAAGTGGTCAGTATTACTGTTATTTAAAAAAGTTGTAATCCCAATCAATTCTTCATTTTCTTTAGGATGAAGCTGGGCATACTGCATTGAATATAGAACCCACAGCAGGTCCATCTATAGAACCCACAGCAGGTCCATCTACAGAAACTCCTGAACTGTGCAATGAACACGAAAGTCACAGACCTGCTAGCAGTCAAACGGATTTAACTATGGACCACTTAAACAAGCTCTTTGAAGATCTCGATTTTTCTAATCAAAAAATGTATGCTTTGGAAGAAAAATTGAATGCATCAGATTTAACAGAGGAGTCATTTAAGAACGATTCAAGAACATTGTACTTCACTGGGTTCCCAAAAGCTGAGCTGATGTTTCAAGTATTTCACAGTGTGGCTCCCTACTTATCAACTAAAAGTGTTCTATCTCCGTTTCATCAATTTATTTTGACATTAATGAAATTGAGGCTCAACTTGCCATTCAAGTATTTGTCTTACCGATTTGCTATAGCTCCATCAACTGCATCAGAATCATTTTACAAGTGTATTGATGTACTCTATGCTAGGTACCAAAAACTTATATTTTGGCCAGATAGAGAGATATTAAAAAAAAGTATGCCTGATTGCTTCAAAGAAAATTTTGGTGATCGTGTAGCAGTAATAATTGACTGCTTTGAAATATATACAGAAACACCATCTGGTATGTTAAATTCAGCTCGTTGTTGGTCTAATTACAAACATCATGAGACTGTTAAGTTTTTAATTGGGATCACTCCTCAAGGAACAATATCATATATCTCAGAAGCCTGGGGCGGCCGAACTAGTGATAAGTTTTTGACAGAAAACTGGATTCTTAAATTTAATTGTGCCTGGAGATGTAATATTAGCTGATAGAGGATTTTTGATAAGAGACTCTGTTGAAACTCTAAGAGGACACCTGGAAATTCCAGCCTTCACAAAAGGAAAAAATCAACTTGACCCTGCTGATATAGAAAGCACCCGTAAGATTGCAAATGTAAGAATTCATGTGGAACGAATAATAGGCCTGCTTAAGAGGAAATTCAAAATTTGTCAAGGTCCCATTCCTATAAGCATGTTATCAGCATCTAGAGATGATTTAAGTGCTTTAGATAAGATTATAGTTGTATGTGGTGCCTTTCTCAATTTATGCCCTTCTGTTATCCCCATGAATTAAAAAAGTCCCTAATTTTATTTTAAACAGGTTTAGTGCTATTCACCTTGTTTGCTAAACATGAAATATTTTTAATTATAGACTTTGTATTTTTGTAATGACAATTTATTATGTGTGATTTTTATAAAATGTATAATGGGCATTTATCCATTTAATTACTGATCATTATTGTTATGCCAAAATGCTTGGAAGTTAAAACTTTTAAATAAAAAGATGTATTGTAAAAAACGAATCAGTTTTTAATTTTTCACCTATCCAAGATGATATTATGACATCGACAAAGTCAAAGTACCCTTCTCTCCAAATATTTCCACAAAGTGGGAAATATGAGTCAAACTTCTGACAGAAAACAACTACTTTCCTGGCTATTAGCACGACGGACATTGAACAACATCTGACAAATGTTTGTGTAACTTTCTTCCAAGACGACCCAAAATGCAAGTGCTTTTGGCAGTTAAACATTCGATTATCCTTCAATTGACTTGGCCCCATCCAATTGAAGGACACTTTTACCTAACTTAAAATCTAACTCGTACACCAAAAAATCCTGAAAAAAACTCCTATTTACTGGCAAGTATCACAAAACCAGGCGTTTTGTGGTTCCTTCATTATTCCAATGCAATTGAAATGGAACCAACCTATTTCACAGTCATCATTATCGCAACTTAACATAGGTCGACCATCATCATGTGTTTTGCAGATGCACCATGTCTCAACCTTTTCCACACCACATTTGGTGGTAAAAAATCTTGCAAGCAATTCAGGCTTGATGACAAATTTATGAAAATCTAATGATTTCCTCAAACATTCATTAAAAAACTCCTCATTAAAACCCACTCTGTCAATAAATAAACATTCTTTTGACCAAATAACAAAATCACAATATTTAGTCTTTGTGATGAACATTTGTAATTGCATTTGATAGAAATATAAATGGTTTTTATCTAGAGAAAATTCATCATCATTATGATACACTAAACATGTATTTTTCTTCTTTGCAAAATCTGAAATACTCAACTCTTTCAGCCAGTAGGGACACTTCACCTCAACACATCCCAAACCACAACATTCACATTGTACAATTCCGTCCGGAGAAGCACCTAACTCTGGATGTTCATGTGAAATGAAGAACCCAGCAGGTTTTAGTGACATTCCTTCGTGGTACTTCTTAACTTCACTTAAATAGTCTTCCAAAGCGGTTTTTTCATATTTTATGCCATATGAAGTTTGTTTTGACTTAAATATCACCTTCTGAGGATAACATACACCTTTTATGAGAGATAAAGGAGGCTTCTCCAATTTAGCCCTGCATGCAGTTTTAAATTTGGATGCAGTTATTCTACCAGCCCTATATTTAAACCAAATATTGTTTTGAGCTTGCTCTCGGGTTGCAGATTCTATTTCTTTGATGTGCTCTTCGCTTATAGTAAAATCAATGGGTTGTGCTACAAGTTCTTTGTATGTATACTCTCTGAAATCGTCACTAAAAAGAGTCTCCAAACCATTGGGTAAACTTTTTGGGGGCTGGTACATTTCAGATACAAATGGCTCATATACTCTGGCAATTGCTGGTGTAATATCGAATTTTTCAAAACTTCGGATAAATGTCACCAACTCCTCACCTTCTAAGGCTGGTACTCCACCTTGGGGTAACACCACTGGTTTTGGTTTCCTAGTCCAGTCCATGTCTCGGATCCTTACCATGTCAACGGTTTTGGTAGACGGTACTGGCCACCGAGCTAGGGTTTCTGTGCAAGACACCTCTTCGTTGCTTGGACGGGCTTGTAAATAGAATAAAATTGCTGCCACATGGCTGCAAACTTCGCTCAAGCCTGCCATACAGGTACAATGCCCACAGGATACAGCTCCGTCCGGTAAGATGATGACCCATACATGCAGGGGCTTTTCCCGTGTTCTTTGGGAATGTTTCACCTAAACCAACAAAAGAGGAAATTAATAAAGGTCATCTTGGGTATCACAGAACATTTTTTGCTAATTATAATAGCTTGTGAGTTTAACTTCATTGGAATAAAAAAGCTTACCTTGCCAACTACAACAAAATTTTCATTTATTCTCTTGGCCAATACGTCAACAACAAATCCAGCCTCATAATACTTGTAAGCCTGTAGGGACTTGTAGGCCTTCAACTGTTGTCCAGTATAGAAACTATGAGTTAAAATTAAGTAATTCACCATGTCCATAATGCTCACAGTTGGTAAAAAACTTAAATTGCTGGCCAGTTCACTTGCACCAAGAGAATAGGGATCAACATTGTCTATAATTCCAAGTTTAGACTCGTAACGCGATTTCACGTCTCCTTTGAGAGATAAGTAGTATTCACTCCAAGCCATATTGTAGAAAAAGTTTATAAAAAAGGCAATACACACACTAAAAACTCGAAGTAAACACCTCAAAACTGCAGATAACAATGAAAACCTTATGGCAGACGCGCCCTTGTATGCCCTACCGACAAAATGGCCGCTCTGTCAAAGTCACGTGACTCAAAATGATCTATACGATCATACCCGCATTACGACTGCCTGCATTACGACTGGTGCTCTCCGCTATCTCTTATCCAGTGGCGTACTGCTACAAATCGCCACATGAGCAATTGAGCATATACATTATACATTATATTTTGATTTTTATTGCATTTACGATACGATTTACCTACTTATTGAAAACCATTCGCGTGCCACTCTTACTACCCCTGCGTGCAGGGACGCACCAAGTATTTTCGGCGCTGTCGTGCGGAATCATGATAGGCGCCTTTCACCAATATTATAATATTCTCTCATAGTTCACTGTCGAACTTTTTGATGAAAACTCTTTAGTACTAATGACCATATATGTCTATATTTATTTGTGACAAACGAAAAGTACACAAAAAATATTAATAGAATATGAAACAACAGTAACAAAACAAAAACAGTATCAAAGATACAAACTATTGAAAAAAAAACAGCAATAAAATAGCGATTGTTTTAAGACAGATAATACATATGATCATGATACATGATGAAGAGGATTTACAAAAATTGGACTTTTCTAGCTTTACTTTTTGCAAATTCGTTTACAAGGTCTTCCATTTCAAGTTGCTTTAAAAAGTCAGATTCTATAGAAATAATAGCAAGATTTTCCAACCGCTCTTGGCCCATTCTAGATCGTAAATAATTTTTAATCAACTTTAATTTAGAGAATGACCTCTCGGCTGTAGCTACAGAAACTGGAATGGTTAATAATATGCGCAATGCAATCGTAATGTTTGGAAATGAGTGAGTTAGGTTATTTATTGCAATGTAATTAAGTGTTTCTACTACAGACGTCGCCTTTTTGTCGCCATTTTGCAGAAATTGTAATTCGTGTAAAAGTTCTGTTCCATCTATATCTTTCTCGTTTCGATCTTTGTCAGTTAAGGTTTCTTCCAGTTTTTTACAAAAATTAAATTGATCTTGATCAGAGTATTTGCCGAAATCCTCAACATTCCACAAAAAATTGAAAACATCAGAATGACACGATAATAGTTTAAATCTTTCATGTACTGATGAAAGACTAATGTCTAGCATTCCGAAAAAGCAATTTACTTTAAATTTAATTTCTTGATTTTCAATCGGCTGGTCGTCACCTTCGTAAGAAAATTGTTTTTTAATCTTTCGTGGCCTTAACATTTCTGCGGATATGAATTTTGCATCAACTTCTAAGCAAGAAGCTAGTTCTTTGGCATCTACTAATAAGTAAATAAAGCCTTTGTCAGATCGATATTGTTTTACAAATTCATTGAGTTTACTCAAACTTTCGCAAGCCTGGGAAATATTAAATGTTTTTGATTGCAGAATCTTAGTAACAACATCCACTTTATTTAGAATCTTGTACCACAAGACTACCATACACACAAACTCATAATTTTTTATTTTTTTACCTAAGGAGGTAGCTAGATGTTTTGTACTAGTGTCAAAATTATTTCCGGATAAAATTTCAAAAAGAGCATCGTAAATTTCGCCCAACTGAAATCTAAGAGGGGTTATTGCATCAATTCGGCTATACCATCTAGTGTCTGACAAAGGCTTTAACGTCAGACTTGAAATGTTACTTTTCAAAACAGACCACCGATTGGTTGAGGCAGAAAAAAAATTATATAATTCTTGAACAGTTGAAAAAAAATGTATACTAGATATATTGGATTTCACAGCATCGTTTATGACAAGGTTCAAACTGTGGTTACAACAAGGAACAAACATTGCTCGTGGATTAATGTCTAAAATTCTTTTTTGTACACCTTGGTGTTTACCCTTCATATTTGAACCATTATCATAACCTTGGCCGCGCATATTATAAATGTCTAAACCATAATTCTCCAAAGTTTTTAGTAAAAAGTTTGTTAAACCTTCACCTGTTGTATCACTCACAGGATTAAATGTTAAAAAACGTTCTTCGACACTAAATCTATTGTTTTTTAAATTAACGTATCTTAAGCAAACAGAAATCTGCTCCTGGCGGCTGACATCCGGAGTACAATCAAGTAATATAGAAAAATACTTCGCTTCTTTAACTTCGTTTAAAATATTATTTCTTATATTGTCACCTATTAATTTAATGCTTTCGTTTTGAATTTTATCCCCAAGGTAAAGTGGAATATTTTTTTTAGATCTATTAATATGCGCAGACATGACTGGATCAAATTTTGCTATCATTTCTATACATTTAAAAAAATTTCCATCATTTCTTTCGAATAATTTGTTACTAGGACCACGAAAAGCCAAGTTTTGTTCAGCCAGAAATTGAATAGTATACATTATTCTTTCAATAACACTGCGCCAATGTTTGGTTTCATTTTTTAATAAATTTTGCATTTCAGAATCAACGGTTCGATTAGTTTTTAATCGTTCCAGTAAATCTGACACGTAAATTTTGAAAATGAGATTTACTTTTTTCGTGGATTTTCAAATGTTCGCTCAAATGATGCCAATCATTGAATCCGTCTTGGTTACTTAATTTAGTGTTTTTAAAAGTCAATGGATTGTTGGGGTCATTGAATATTTTACAGCAGAAGCAAAAAACTGCATTTTCTTCATTAGAATATAGCAACCAATGACGCTGAACCTTTTCACCATTTAACAAAATTCGAGTAAAATATGTATCGGAAAACTTACGTCCACTTTTGTCTTTAGGATACTGATACATAGTTTTATTTTGATATTGCATTGGACCTTTTTCGACAAGTTCTTGCACCTGAATTGAAGACAATACACTTGGCCAAAGACGTGGATCGTGAGAAAGGGGCGCTTCTTTGCATAATTCGTCTTGCTTACTCGAACATGATGTTACCGACACTGACTGAAACGTATCAAGATCTAATTCTTCTGGATCTTCATCCTCATTAGCTTGCTTTTCTAATTCTGATGGCAAGTTTGATTGTGTTGATTGTAGAAAATCACTGTTATCAGAAGTAGTGTCTTGTGTGGTCTTTCGGAAAAAGTGACTAATTTTGAAATTGGTTTTCTCCAAGTCTTCCTCCCGTTTTCGCTTGTTGAGCAAGTTCTGGTAACCAGACAATTTCTTTTTTTCTTCTCTGGCCATCTAAATAAAATAAATAAAAATTATTAAGCACTGAGTCTTATTTGTTTCATAAACAATAATTATTGAAAAGGAAAACAATTATTTTCCATATGTGCATCCCTGGTAATTATCAGTTACTTACCTTATTTGTAACTATTTTTCACAACTTCGGTAGATACGTAATAGCAAATAAGGCCCCTATATGTCTTATGCGCTCATCAAGACAAGAATGAAAAATCAACCTGTTAAATCGATTACGAACACGCAAAATTTTGCAAGTTCAAACCTGCTCGTCGAAGGCTACGCGGATGTTCGCTCCCCCACTCCTCGGGAATAGGAGTAGAAATATTTCCTTGTGGCACGCGTGCCGCGGTTTGGCCACCCTTGCTATATGGTAAACAAGTATCCTAACTGCCATGACGGATTGTCCAGTATAGCCTATCTGCGCATCGAGTAACTTC
This sequence comes from Endomychus coccineus, assembly GCA_958510875.1. Lineage (NCBI taxonomy): Eukaryota > Metazoa > Arthropoda > Insecta > Coleoptera > Endomychidae > Endomychus > Endomychus coccineus. The sequence continues at coordinate 140,490,280 of OY294068.1, forward strand.
TTCTGCCTAAGAATAATATGGCTGATAAAGATAGGATATATTCACACTTGGGTATGCACTACCTTTATGATAGAAAATTGGACTTAGGATCCTTCTGCATCGATAGATAGTCATAAAATACAAAGGATAGTGCAATAATCCTATTTTGGCAAAAAATGGAGTTAGGATGTTTCTACATCCGGGTGACGATATGATGTCTCCGTCGCCTTTTCATTGATAGTTTGGGTTACATGCATCATAGTTTTTTGACTTTCCAATAACTGTTCTTTTTTACGTACAAAAAATTCTTTATTCTTGTCTTTAGACTTGCGGTGTACAGTTTCTAAATGTCGGCGCAACTTGGCAGGCGCCATGGAACTATTAGGAAGCAGTTTACTACATAATAAGCAGAGACGTGAGCCGTTGGAATCAACAAATCCGAAACTGATTTATGATTCATCATACTTCCTTTTTTTCGCCTTTGAAACCATGGAACTTGACGTCGTTGCATCATCGTCTGAACCGGTAACTGCTGTTGTTGCAACACGTTTAACGCGTAGAAGAGTACTTATCGCCCGGAACGCTAATCGTCGACTGACTATTGTCAAGGCGCGATCGTCGAAATACTCGAGTCGGCGCCTTTGATAAATAAAAAGCCGAAATAAAAATAGAAATTCAAAAAATGTGATGTAAACAATCTCGACTTTACGTTTTGAAATTAGAGCCAAAAGACGCTTGTTCACAATTATTATATCACACGATAGCGTTGTTATACGCAGTCAGTGCCAAGCGATATTCATCCCAGTACGTGCTAATCCGCTTGGTTTTCTGAACAGTCTTCTCACCGACCCCCTCATTGCGGAAAGTTCTGAACTTCACCAGGGGGCAGAGCTTCCCTGTCTTTTCGCTTTCAGTGAGCATGAGGTTTTAAAGGCTGTTATTATGGCTGAAGTAACAGTTGTTGCCATTATGTTTCACTCTGGCACTGTAGGTGCCTTCGTTGGGCAGTCCCCAAGGACCTCTTGTAGTTTCGCGATAGGAGTCTCAGTTGGTGGCCCTTGGGTTTCTGGTATATTATGTTACTGTAAATGTTCGAGATGTGATAGATTTCCGAAAACTAACCCCTCGAAAAAATAAACATAGTACTAAACTGCGATAACATTGCTGCTTGGTATTTTGAACCTATGCTATAGATCCCAAGGACAATGTTATCGCAGGTTTGTTTGTCAAATTTTTCGCCGTTATGTTTTGCGAATTTCACCGGAAAATTTTGACATTAACAAGTTTCCGTATTTCAGAGTAGTGTATTCACCGAACTGGAAATTACAGTTCAAATAGAACACTAAAAAATATTCTTCATCCAATCTGTGGTGCTGCTGTCCATTATTGAGTAAATACTCATTTAATTAAAAATACAGGGATAATTCGAATCGCTTGACTCACAGCTTTACCCTTACCTCACATTATGAAAATTAGAATGAATTCATCAGCCGCTAATGTTTTCTTTGAAATAAAAGCTCAATATTTTTCCGTGATCATTGTCTGTGGCCACGTGAGATATGTTTTTCGTATTAAATACCAGAAAATTTAGGTCTATCACAAAATTAGTTAACCAACTATTATTATCAAGAGATGTAACATTCGAATAATTAGTTGGATTGAAACAATCTAAATGTGTAAAAAGTGTCACGACGTAATCTATATTGGTATTTTTGTAATAACTGACGTCATTTACTAATCCGTTTGATAGATATGTGATATCTTTAAAGGGTCTCCATTTACGCAAGTTAATTTGAAAATGCCGAGAGCCCTAACTAGACAAATAATTAAAAATATTAATATTTCAAACCTACTGCCGTTTCAAATAACTTCGCGTTAATTCATAAGAATAGCTACTGAAACAAATTGTTTAAACATAAAAAAATACTAGAATGGAAACAATGAAGGAAATTGAAATATATCATTTGTAATTCTTGATCGAACTCGTATAATTTAATGAGAAGAAACTAATCTAAATTTAAACTTTAACATAGTCCGTGCATAAAAAACAGGTATAGCGTTCATTTAAATCCATATTATCTTGCGTATTTAAAGGTAAAGATGGAATCGTTATCCATCTCGTACAAATGTCGCACTGTACCCAATCGGTAGTAATATCTATGCCGCATATCAAGCATCTATTACTCTTATCGCACGAAAAGTTTAATAGATTCCTCATCATCACTGATCTAAATTGTCTGGGTTCAAGCCAATCTAAAATAGCGTAACCGTTCTGTATAAAATTTTCATCGCAAATTGAACAACGAATACACCTCAATTGAAGAGTGGAAGTAACAAAGGTGCTAAGTGCCAAAAATAAAGTCTCGTGATATTCAAGAAAAAAGTAATAAAAAGGACAATATTTGTTTTTTTGGTTTATTCGCATTAAAAATCGTGTTAGAGGTTAACGGAAAACCATTTCTAACATACACCAATATAAGTTATGGAACACAACTGAAAATAAAAATAATTTCTTTAAAAAAGAATAGAAACGGGGTAAGTGCCACAAAATATTTTTTTAACAAAATAGGATCGGAACGTATTGCTGATATAATTTGGAGTTTCTTAACATTAAAAATTAGGATAAAGGCAATAGTCAAACTGATATTGTTATCAATAATAATAAAAATTATGCTTATCAATCAATATATTTCTCTATGACAAAAGAAGGTGGTGTCACAATACATGCTTTTAACAAAATAATCGTTGCTAATCCATTGGAATGTCTAGCAGTTCCTTGTAAAAATCTAGGTGGAGTGGATTACTCAGATAGGGCAACATAGAGCGAAGACTTTTTTTTTTGTTTTCAGATATTTTGTTTGCTGGTGGGAGTCCAAGTAGTTCAACCTTCATCAAATCGCTCATAGTTTTCCCTTTCTTCAGAATATTGGTTTCAGTCCATTGTTGTATTTCAGAAAATGCAGTTTTTGTTTTTACGTTTATGGGATTATCTTTTTCAATCCGTATGATGACTGCTCTGCTGATTTTGAGCTTTTTAGTATTCAGAAGTAGGACCGCAGGTCCTTTTATGTCCCAAAATCCAAAGTCAGTCATTTTGATCACCTCGAACGGTGGGTTGTATCTTGCTGACTGAATAACATTCACCAGATCGTCTGGTATAAAGGCTTTCATAACTCTTTTGCGTTTTTCTATTAACGCAAAATCCCTGTCACAGGGCATAAAACTGTGCCCGCTGGTAAGAAACTGGATCTGTATTGAATCGTAAAGACTATGAGCTACCAAGAATATTGGAACAAACTAAATATATTTGTTTTTGTTTTGTCCCCCGCAGTTGTCACACCAAAGGTTTAAAGATCGTTTATCAGTAAATCCGCTATTGAACAAGCGGAGCAGACAGGAGACAATCTCATTGGCACCACGTCCTGCCACACCTTCATGCCATGAAAACATGTAAGCGTTATTTGTGTCACCTACATGGATTCCCAAATTGTAACAGGAAAGTGGCGACAAGTAAAACATATCAGAATGTACCAGCGTGGGAACAAACATAACCTGTTCAAGGTCAATGGATAAGCAACAGACCTGACTTCCCGGCAGTACAGAATCGCATGTATCCTTTTTCAGAAGATCACTAGCTCTCTCAGCTCTTCTTTGATGAAGTTCCAGTTCTGCTTTGGCTGCCGCACTTGTTCCGATATTTGCACGAACTTCACAATCTAGTCGATCACAGGTATGGGAAGTGTCCATTCTTGGTCGGCGAAATGAAAGTTTTGAGAAGTCCTTTTTGAAAACAGACCGGTAGAATTTGTAAGTTACTGCAGTTCCAGGATTACGTTTTTGAAAAGCCCTAAATAATCTGTTAACATTTAAATCTGGGCTTAGATATTCTTTATCAGATTTTGTTCTTGTATAATGACCAACGTCTCTTGGTATTAAATTTATATGGGTCCTTATGGCTTCTCGATCATTCTCGGAAAATTTTGACTTTTTATGACACGTTCTTTTATCAGAGTAAAACGTTTCGCCCGCTTTCTTTTTAGCGACAAGAACATCCACTTTTTTCTTGTCACTGCAAAGGTATTTATGAAGGTTGACTTACAAACTGTAACAAAATTTCCACTTTCTGTTGGAATGGTGTAGCCTATTGTTACCTGGCGTTTGATGTTCACTGGATTATAAATGTACCATGTCTACGCCTCTTTATATGTCCTAGATGGATAAGATTCATTAGATAGGTCCCCTGGCTTTTTGCGTTTTGGTTATAAATTTTTTCAAACAAACGTTTACGCCATGGGTATTCGAGATCCTTGCAAGACAATTTGCATTTACAGGTGTTCTAAAAATGTAATATAATACGTGAATAATAATATAATTTTAAGTACATTACGCAAGAACAAACCTGTTCAGGCGGTAATGCTTTCTCTGCCACATTCTTGAGTTTTCGTGTTTTATAACCCTTTGCCAGCCTCTTTCAGACACTTTTGCTCAGAGCCAAAACTACCACTTCCACTTTTTCTATGTTTCTTATGGTCCAGTTTACTCATATTGTACAACAACTTCCCCAAATTGAGTAATTATTCATATATGAAGACATTAGGGAAAGAACGTGCTAAGTCACTTGGACAATAATTTTCAGGAGACCGTTCTTTAGGTTGAAAACCCGAATGCTTCTATACGAATTTAATTTCCTCTAGATGCTCTTGTTTAATAAATTATCCTACTGCTAGACAACACTGTCGCAAATGTTGGAACTGAAATTGCCATTTATATCATTAATATTGAATAATATAGATGCAAAATACATAAGATATGGGGAAAAAACGGAATAAGTCAACTTAAAATATCCATTAAAATTATTTCAAGGCAACTAATTTAGCTAACTTCTCTTCTTATTTGCTTGGGTTATCTTCCTCGATACTGCCTTCTTTTTAGGTTCACTTTTCTCCCTAGTTTCCGTCTTTTTTTTTAACTTCTTTACTCTTCTTAGTTTTTCTTTTTGCATCTCTCTGCGGCAAGTTGAAGTATTCTTGAGCGGCGGAACCACAATACTTTTTCAGTTGTTGTAAGTCTTCATATTTTCCAAGGGGAATTGGAATCCTTTCTGAAAATAGGAAAAACATTATTATTATTATTATTATAGTATAGAAAAAAAAACATGTACCGTTATAAGCTCTCATGGGGTACAGAAATTCGTTTGGTGCGAGTAATGGCCTTTTAATGTACTTTCCCTGCTTCACCACAGATGATACCCAAGCACCATTGAAGGTATCGCGATGAAAAACGATTTTAGGATGCCCCCTTTTCACTTCTAATTCTCTTATTGGTCTTCGGGAAGTATAACCTCAAAACATTTCAATCGCTTGCAGTTGCAGTCAGGACCTTCTTCGTGCGATTGAAGACGTAGTTTTTTATTTACCTCTGTTACTCGACCCCCGTTGTTTTCCTTTTTTTGGATGAGTTCGTCACTAAAGGCACTTGAGTTTCATCTTCTTCATCCATTGTTAACAAAACACAGCACGGGAATACAATAATTCTACTAACCTAGTCGGTGAACGCCATAAAACAATCTGACTTAACACGTTCTGTTCCTGAAGCGCTCGGACTACTCACGTTTCTTTCCTGTATACGGTTTACAAACGTATTAATATCTCCTGACCCGACACATTCTTCCCCAGTACAAATATACCATGTGATAGCATAGCCCGGCAGCCAAAAGCTGACATGGAAATCGCGATTTGAGGCAAAATGTGACTTAACACGTTCTTTCCCTGAGGTCTTCATATATTCACGATCAACTAACGTTTGAACAGTTACTACGCAGAGGCGTAAATAATTCAACAAGACAGCTGATTCACTCTGGCACTTGCCCCCTTTGATGACAACCTTTGTCGCTTACCGGTGGCTCCATCTAATTATTGTTGTAGGAAGCATAATATTACTCATGGCACTTACTACCTCCTTTGTCAGGTCAGAAAGCATGTCGTTTAACACCGTTCTACACTTAGCACCTTTGTTACTTCCACTCTTCAATTGTAACTATCGGTTTGTACAGGATGCTCATTAACAGTTGAAATCCAGTCTGATCCTAAATGTAACCGTTTAGTGAATACTCTGAAATATTTGTTGGTTTCCGCTAAAGAACTACCCGCCGGATAAAAAAATAAAATTTTTTAGCGTTCATATAGCGTACTACCCAGCACCAATGGTTTTATTCTTTAAATATGGCATTAAACACTTGCCGTACATGTTACAGTTAAATTTAACACGAGATGATTTAAAATCAAATAAATTAGCAGAATAATCGTGAGATGTTCATACATAAACCTGTCTGTGTGATCTTCAACAATTTAAAAAAAATAAATATCTGTGAGAAAATTACCCAGTCACATCTTTTTCTCATTGACATGTATCATTAATGCTTCGTAGTTCGAGATATACATTTTATATATAGGTTGCGCTCCTGGATATGCACCGACAACTTATATTATAATTTTGATAATAATTTTAGGACTAATGTGTTTTTATTGAACGTAAGTTCCCGCACGACCACAATAGTGGTAATCATTTGTTTGCGATTCGTCTACATACGTATTTAACAATTTCGGTTGAAAATATGAATGCTTGTACTTTTTCTTCTTATTCCATTGTTCCTCTGACGTATTCTCATTATTATTCATGAGTATGAACCCACGCTGTCTTTTAATGGGTATCGCACATCTTACTATTGAAATGCAACATTTTTCATGGATGCTTAAGCTACTATTTTTCTAGTTTCCCTTAAAAATCGTGTACATCTTAAATTTCTATTTTCTAACAGAACATTATTTTCAACCTGCCCGAACCAGTTTTCCACTGGTGCATTACTATAAAGTTGGGGGTCTTCGAAATTTTAGCTTGGAGATCTTTTGTTATTATATTGGCCCATAGAGGTAGATAAGGCAAATATTTCCTTGAGATAAGATGAAGCATATCTGGGCAGTACTATGCATTTTCATCACCTTGATCGTTTTCTTCTATTATAACGATTTTATCTAATAAATGTTTAAATTGAAAGTAAAATCTGCTATTCCGGTATATCGTAGATTGCGAATTTACGTCTATATCAATTCCAGTTGATTGATGTTTCAAAATTATCAGTGGCCCAGTTCCTCTTATTATTTCAAATGCTATTCAAGCTATTGACTACCTCTTCACAGTTATATCTGTGATTCGTGATGATAATCATTTTATTAAACTAACTAATTATGTTATTATTGTTGTGTTCATCAAAAACCGACGCCTTTGCCTCTTCGAAGAATAAGTTTTGTAATTTATTATTGCCACAAATTTTATCAATGTCGGAAGTTATGATTTTCATGTAATGACAACAACAGATTTTTATTAATACAAACCGTAAAATTCACAATAGTTGAAAACTTGATCATAACAAATATTCAAATATTCAGTGACGTTGTTCAAATTATTCCTTTGAACATGGCATTGATAAGTGCAAAACTAAAATCCACTACTACAGTGGAAAATATCGGCCATTTAATATTATTTTTAATCGTAAAATGCATAAAGCTAGGATCCAATGGATACGGGGGCGTGATTTGAAGTTATTTGTTCAAAAATTGGGCAAACAACATTCCTATTGGGAACTCGTAATAACCCCTGCATAATAGATCAAACTTTTCTGGGAAATGAACTACAGTACCGGTTGCATCTAAATATGCAAATTTAAAAATTTCTTTTCTTTTTTCATGTAATTCAATATTTCTAATTGCTCCAAGCTGAAAATGTAGACTGTCAAAGGAACTATGAATCCTGAAACGTAATTAGAATCATATAAGGACATCTTTAACCCTTCGTAACTAACATTCGGCGGTAGGACACTAACTAACATCGGTCTCAAAGACAAATTTTATTATATATAAATTCTTGGGAAATAGGTCACAACACTTATGCTTTATATTTTCATGTCTTTACGTACGTTTCGGTCTCACGACCATCATCAGAAGACTTATTATGTCTAAAACTTGATTACCTACTTAAAACTAATTGTATTACACAAAGCGTCCTTATCGCACCAATTTCAATTAAAATGCCCATGAACAGAAATACGAATAAACGAAATTGTAAACCTCAATGCTATAGTCTAATTATCAAAAATCCACTGCTAAGCAGAACTTTTAATGAATGCGTGCTCATGTCAACACAGTAAGTGATCGACTAGAGACGAGACCAATAAATGTAAGTATTCACTTTCAAACCAGATGTTAGATTTACGAGCTTATAGAAAAAGGTATATAACATGTTGGTGGAACGGAATGGAAATGAAGATAACGTTGAGACCAAATTTCTTTAGTAAACCACGAAGTTTTTATTTTTCCATCTGCATCATGCCCAATGTTCATATCTAGGAAATTTAGGTTTTTGTTCACTTCAAATTCACAAGTAAATTGAAGTTTACAGTGGAAATTGTTGAATTTATTAATCACGTACTTAATTTTATCATTGGGAACACACATAAGGCAATCATCTACATACCGTTTGAAAAATACGAGTTGAAAATCTAATGAATTTATAACAGATTCCTCTAGGCATTCCATAACAAGGTTAGCAATAGTAGCTGAAATAGGAGATCATATTGTTGTGTCCAAAATATTGCTCACCGTATTGAAAATAGGTGCATTCTAAGCAAAACTGTACTGCACTTATAAACTCAGATTGAATTAGAGGTGTGTGGTTTTCAATCTCTGCCCAACGTTTTTTGATGCTACTCAATGCTAAAACGACTGGTATATTGGTAAATAAAGAAACAACATCCAAGGAAATAAGTTGATGATTTACGGGTACCGATTGATTTTTTATAAATCCATTAAAATGCCTTGAGTTTTTCACATAAAATTCATTTTTTCCTATTACATTATTGATAGATTTTGATAAATTGTAGGTAGGCGCACCAATATTACTTACAATGGCTCTTTTATGTAATTTCGGAAGCCCGTAGATATAAGGTGCTAGCCCATTATGGCAAATTAATTTATTTTTCAATTCAATAGGGATTATCTTATTTTTGTGCCAATTATTTATTAATTTATTCCTGTTATTTTGTACTGATAATGTAGGGTCAGATTTTAATTTTTTGTAAGTGGTTTCATCATTTAATAGATTTTCTATTTTGTTTTCGTAGTCATTTCTATGCATTACGACGGTTTTATTACACTTATCCGCGTTCAAAACTAATATTTGAGGGTTAGCATCTAAGAATTCTCTCGTTTTTTTGTATGAAAGTTGAAAACGATTTTTTTCAATACCTACTTCAGTTTTCTGTTTGTTCTTTTTATTTGTTAAGATGTTACAAATTTTGTTTCTAATCTAATTTTTTTCTTCTAAATTTTTATTCTTAATTCCGCATTCTAAATTGGCATATATTGTCGATATGCAGTTTTTTTTATTATTTCAAGCAATGCAAATTTCGGGAATTTATTCCGAGAATCCCGAGAATTTATATATAATGGGTCAAGAATCTTTATTATAAGACAAATTTTATAAAACTTATAATAAAAAATTTCTATGATTACATTTTTTTATTGTGTTTTAGATTTGGGTATACGATAAGTTGATTATTTTGTATACATTTTACCTTTATTTTAACCTCAGTCTCATAATAAATACAACCAAACAAAAACAAGAAAATGAAAAATTCTAAAAATCCTGAAACAAATGGAATACAAATATATGCCTCCACAAATACATATTAAAATTTAGTTGCCTAGTATCATGAACATGAAGGTCATCATATTCTGAAAAAATAACTTTTTGTTTTATAGAACTCAACTATCAGTCTGGTTTATGAGTTTCCGCATCCATGGTGTCATCTTCATGTATTGTGGTCAAAAGAAAAACATTTTTGTTTTTTCTTGTTGTATAAGAAAGCAATGTGCAGTTTTCTCAAAATGTTCTTGAGCAAGTTCCCGTAATTTTGAGGCCCATGCTTTTCCGATAAGTGTAAACTTATCATCAACATTTGATGGCGTTGTAAAACGTTTCTGAATTACATCCAAAACTTCGTCACATTTGTCGTTGCGCCTTTTTGCTCCTCTAGATGATGCTTGTGATAGTGGGCGAGGGGTACTTGGTTCAGATATAATAGATTGTGGTGTGGCTGGTTGAGATGAATAATTGTCAACGGTGGATTGAAGTTCTTGTGTCTCAGAAATCTAAAACAAGGAATGAATATAGCATGCCACACCCGCGCCCATAAAAAGTAAATGAATAGCTACAAAAGGATTGTAAGTGATTCAGAAGCCGAGATATTGAAGATTTTGCAAGCACATGCCACTTTGAACGCACGTACTCAGTTTCCCCCACTCCGCCGCACCCTCCGGCAGCCGCGTACGCTTCACTTTGTTACTCAATTTCTAATACTATAAATCAATCAAACATATCCTAATATTTTTTTATTGAAAATGTAGGTATTTAAAATTAACATTCATAATGTACACTTCTGTAGAATGTTTATTGCGTCTTACAGATTTTTTTGAAATAAAAAAATTATCTCTGGTCCAGAAGGTCGTAGATGAAAAAATTTTTTTTTGGTAACTCGTGACAAAATGTCAGGAATCGATTTCCGTCAAAGACATTTCCCTAAAATAAGAATTGTAAAACTTATCTGGAAAAAACTTGTTCAAAAAAGGTGCAATTGGTTCAGTCATTTTTTTACCCTTAAAATTCAAAAAATCGCTATTTTTCTGTAATAACTCAGCACAACTCTTCGAGAAGGAAATAAGCCCGGAGTTGCTACTCTAGAACGATCCGCTGAGAAGATTAGCCAATTTATGATAGCCCCTTTTTTTCGAAAAATTGATATATTTCGAAAAATCATCAATATTTCAAATTGAAAAAAATTTGCTCTTTAAGCTTGCCATGGGCTTTACGCTAAAGAAGTATCGGCTTTGTGAAGAACGCGCGCCGTATGGTGGGTACTCGCAGCTTTACTTGTAGTCAACGTTTGTCAACAACACGTTGCATTCGTATGGACTTGCCTGTTTGTTTCTAAAATTATTCGTTTTGTCAATTGTTTTTATATTATTTTAGTAACTAGGCAGCATGAGCCTAGTAATAAAAAGTCATTTTCAAGAAGTGAGGATTGATTGCTTTCGGAACAAGAGTAAGTCAAAGGGCAAAAAGCTGGTGGAAAGCTGTCATGTCAGCAGCTTGAAAGAGGAACGCCTGTGTTTTTAACACAGGCGTTGTTTTGAGAGAAACTCCTGGTGCTACCAGCACCAGAAAACATGAGCATTTATATTATCCTGTCGTAGAGGTTAGTTATTCTTTTCTATTTAATTCAATTCAATAAGTAAGTGAAAAAATTATTTACCGAAAATAGATAATATACAGATGAATAATATTTACTCATGAAATTTTATACGCCATATTAAATAAAAACTTATTTACCTTATTTGTAAAATAAGGTATACAAACAACGTGTTTTCAGAATAAAAAATGTAATGAATATATTTTTAAACACTTATAAATATAATTCACTCTGTAAAAATTGTGATTTAGAATTTAATTTGATCATTCGGAACCAATAAATAAATTTTAAATATATTTAATACATTATACATACTATATAATTTTATATATTCAATAATAGTATATTATGCACCTAAGGGCAAAATGTTGTTGTGGACTAATGCCAGTGTTGTAGCCCAAGGCGAAGCCGAGGGATACAATCGCATGAGTCTGAAACAACGTTTACCTTGTGGTGCATACGATACTTTATACCCCGAAGGGAAATAAACAGGTTTCATTGCCCGGCACAGGGCAATTATGAGCTGTTTATTTCCCTGAGGGGTGTAAATATATTTTTTTACACTGAAAATCAATTCAGTTTTTCTATGAAATGGAAAGTCTTTCATTCACACTCTGTTTCACGCTGATACGATTTTTGGTTACAAATTTAAACGGAATCTGTTTAACAGTAAAACGCATTTTTTTGAGTGTACAACACTATTTATTTATTTATTTTAGCGTATGGCAATTAGGGATTGCAATCCGGCCTCATTTTCAATCCGGCCGGATCCGACCTCATTTTCAATCCGGCCGGATCCGACCGGATTTCCATGAATCCGGCCGGGTCCGACCGGATCCGGCCGGATTGAGTCGACGAGGTTGGATAACCAGGATAACTTAATTTTCCGTTAATAAAGAGTAAATTAAAACAATACATTTACACAATCAACTTCATTACGACAAATTATAAAGAGAAAACTTATATTTTGAAGATAGAGATCAACATTAATAATCTATAATTTTCAGCAAGTAATCATGAATAGCAGACAAGTATGCTCCTCGAACTCCTTCACTTTCAAACGCAGTCATTTCCTATTTTAGTATTTTATCAAAATCCTTATTTTTTTGTTTTTGCGGTATAAGACGCCACTTCTTGCTGAATCTGTAATTATAATTCTTCCTGTAACGACTAATCTTTTTTCGGTGATTGTGAATCAGAGTCCTTATCTACTATGTCTTCCACGAGTTCCACGCTATCGTTAGAGTTATTATGTCTGTTTAATCATTCCAAGATTTTTGTCATTTCCAGTCTCATGTCTTTTTTCTTTGGCATAGTAAATGTGTTATCAGCTAGGTTTGAATATTCTTGATATTTTTTTGGATGCTGTAAGTATATCAAGATTCCTGTTACTACAGTGCGACGTTCTTTAATTCTGGCACGTAGTGCTTCGGATAAATCAGTAATTAGCACGGTGTCGTAAGTGAGCAATTTCTGTAAAACAAATTTGAGGGTTGTTTCAGCAGTTAAAAGTGTCGAATTCCTTCTGCGTAACGCCTCTACAGCTATTTTAAACGGCTAATTTTATGTCGGATCCTATGTCTATTAAAGCTTTATCGATACAAATTTTAGTTTATAAAATCTTTCTAGCCAGAAGACTATTCCAACGCGTGCGGCAATCCAAAATAAGGCTTAGTTCTTTACTCGTATCTTCTATTACGTACTTTTGCAGAAAGATATCGTATTTAGCGGGCGATATTTTGAACAGTTTCACCACTTTTCGCACTTTTTGGAGAAGGTCACTGTCACCCTGAGCGACAAGTCGCGCGCGGAACGGGCGATAGGTGGAGCGGAGCAACTCAGCATCAAAGACTTGCACGTAGAAGTACCTACAACGCCTTTTAAGGTACCTCACACATTCAAAGGCGCGGTTATTTTGCCAAATTATGCAATCCCCGGATCCGATACCGGATCTAGAATATTGGTACCGGATCCGGTAAGTGTATAATGATGCCGGATCCGCCGGATTACCGGATCCAGTTTTCCGGATTGCAATCCCTAATGGCAATAGTATACATGGTATGATCTTATATCTTAAAAACACAAAATTAACTAAAAACATTAACAACACAATGTAACGTGCGACTTGTTATTTGTATCTAAAGAGGATACAGGTAGCGATAATAACTTGTCGCCACGTACTAGAATTTGGAAAAATATTGAAGGGTTAAAACCTCAGGTCGTCGATCTAAGCCAAACTACCTTCAAGGTTTCTTGTAGCTGCCACCACTAGATGTATTAATTCAGCTCATCTAGGAAGCTGTTTGAAAAATAAAGGTAACCTTTCTCCGCCCTTACGTGGGCCGACTCAATTTCCTGTTATAAGAATATAACACTTTTCCAAGTAATCTCTTGAAGCCCCTTTCTGGGAGACGTATTTGTTGTTAGGTGATTAGGGCGTACCAGTTAAACACATCGAGCCATATTTATAATAATAATATATTGAATAATGGTTTAACAATATTTGATATAAATAAAATAAGAAAACAAAAAAAATTAAAGGAACGAACCAAAATATGAAATTTAACAGCCGATTTCGATGATTGAAAACAGACAATGAAAAAAGAAAAAAAAAACAGTTACAGGTTTGCCCCAAATGGGAACCTGGGAAAATCTAGGATTTTTACAATTACATAAGCGGACGTGATCTGAAGGGGGTGAACACAACTGATAAAAGGGATGGTCAATTTCTCTATCAAAAACCTCAGGCAATTCGTTAAACACTCACCTTCACCGTTCAACCCCCGCTCTAGCTACGATGATTGCTTGGAGACCCCTCTAGGATTTTGTCGCACGGAAATTTATACACTCGAGTTCTCGGTTATCAAAATTCAGAATTTATTAGATGTTCTTGAATAAAATAAATATGATTTTAACACTTCCCGTCCAATCGCGACGCGTGCTTAATGTAAGCTCTGTCTTGCCTTTTTGGGGCTACCAAAAGTTACTGATAAAATAAAACAACAATTTACGACTCAGCTTTCAAAAAAAAAAAGAAAAAAATAACAATATATTGACTCTTGATTTAATTTAAATTTGGTTTTACCCAACGGATATATTTACTGATTTAATGACAATTGAAATTATTTTCAGGCTAAGACAGAGCTTAACTAAGTTAAGTTTACTGGACGACTTCCTATCGAGAACTGCCTTCCCTTTCGATAATCAATCTATCTTTTCGAAATCATTTGACCTAGGCTGACGCTCTTGAGTTTTTTTTTCTGAAACGTCAGCTCAATTTTCACACTAGGAGACTAACTCCGCCTATATTCAATTTTACAGCCTATCAAAATAAAGAACCGGTGTGATAGCGACGTTGACAGGCATGTCAAGTCCACGACACCTTTTCTGTCGATCCTAGCAGGTGTTTCACCTGCAGCAACTTATGCTAGCTTGGCGGCGGGTGCGAGGTCTGTGCTCCGGATGAGGCGCATCAGGTTACGAAATACCTTCGTCGCCACATACTATTCTGCTGTGTTATGATAGATCAATTTCCTTATGCGAATTAAATTAATTCCGTATTTAATAATTTTGGATAGGGCCTAATCATGGTGAAAATTTCGAATTGTTACAACAACAATAAGTGTAAGAACATATAGAGAAAATTTTTTTTTTGTACAACACTTAAATTTTATACACGAATTCAAAAGTTTGAAAAATGTTACTATTAATGTTTGAATTGTACCACAAATATCATTATGTTTTTTATTTCCAAAAAATTATCTAAATTGTATCATCATTTTTAATCAATAATTGACCATTTTGTAACTTGATGAACATCGATTTGTACGAAATAAAAGTTGTACGTGCAAAGCTGGAGAATGCTTTTGCAAGCATGCTGCAGCTATTTGAATTTTCGTCAACGAAGAAAACACGCGTTCGAAAGCGGATCAGCCAATGGTATGGAATAGGCCCCTCGAAGTCCAGCTATAAAAATATCGAAAAAAATCGAGGAAATGCTGAAGAAACGACGTCGACATCACAATTTCACCAAATGAAGTTTTTAAATTCAAAGATGTTCAAAACGCAGAGCTAATTTCTTCTGAAAATTGTTCTTTTTCCTAAACTATAAAGACAGAAATTCAGACAGAAAAATCAAAAACTCAAAGAGAAACTGATGAGCAGGCAAAGCTTGTTGAAATCAATGATTTTATAAAAGAGTCTTATGAATTTCAAATTCGCTGTAGTACATCTACTTATCACGCTTTTCAAAGCAATCAACTTTCCTCAAATATGTCTCTAAAACTGACAAGTATGAATTGCCCATCAAATTACGAATTTTCGTATAATAAGCGTGTCACCGTTGATGATGTTATTTGGCAGCAAATTTTTTTTCGATTCGATCAAACAGTCGGAAACTTCATCGTGGTTTCGTGAAAGATTTTTGAGAGCCACTGCAAGTAAAAGAGCGCACAATATAAAGACAAGAAAAGAGGAATTTGATAAATGTCCCTGCCATTTGTTGAAGAGCGTTATAAAAGTGCATTAAATGAAGAAATGCGCTACGGTTTATGCATGGAATCGGAGGCGAAACGTTAATTATCGAGTAAACTCGATGGTGCAAACAACCGTATCTAGCTTGTAGCCCCAATGGAATTATTGTGAATGACAACGACATGGAAATTGTAGAAATCAAATGTCCCTTTAGATGCAAGGATGCCAAAATTTTTGGCCGCGAAACAGGAGAATCTTCCATCAACTACTTGATTTCATTTGACGAAAAAAACCGTAGCTTAAAGAAAATCACATTCATTACACTCAAATCCAGCTTTCTTTATACCTTACTGGCGTCAAACTGAGATTTTTGTGTGTACTCTTCCAAAGATAGTGTTTTGATGCAAATACCGCGAAACGAGGAATTCCTGGCAAGTCTTGTCCCAAACATCGAACAATTTTATTTTCAAAACTTTCTCCCAATTCTGTGCAAAAGTTCCTGAAAAGTTCTGTACATCAAACAAGTTACATTTGTACAAAACATGATAAATAATTTCAAAACTTTATTTGTAATATTTTATACATGGTTTTTTTATAACTTCATTTTTTGAACACATATATATATATATATATATATATATATATATATATATATATATATATATATATATACACAAATAATGTGGAGGTTCATTCAGTTCTTTGCCCTTGTCCCCCTTGTACATTTTTTATAATTGGCTCTCTTGTATTTGCTAAGCCACAAGCAACAAGCACAACTTTATCAATTCTTGATAACATTTCCACATTAATGCGCTCCAAAATTTTGAAAATTTTGATTCTTTGTATAGCTCGTTCAACGTGGATCATAACGCTCGCGATTTCATAGCCTTCTAAAACTTCTTCTTTCGTGAATTGAGGGTTAAAAGCGAATGGAGGCATTACTAAAGTACACTGACGTTTGAAGAGTTCTGTTTTGATTTGAGGGAATCTTTTATCGGCATGACTTCATCGCCAGACTCCACTAAATTGATAAAACCAGAATCATCTACAATAAAACCATCTGTAAATCTTCCTCCATAACCTTTTGATATAAATGTTTTCATTCCTGATGGGCTTATACCAATTAAATACTTGACCGTAAAACCATACTTGTAGCTGGAATACATCAATGCTCGCTGCTCCACGGTTGGTGGAGCGTCAACGCGAATTTCGGTACAATCAATAATTACACGACAATTTGGATATTTTTTGAAAGAAGATTGCTTGAAAAGGCCAGAATATCCACGTTTTAATTTTTCGAAAAATTGTTTCTTGAACGACGTCTAAAAATTTTGAGGCAGTTTTCCCAGAAAAGTGAAAAAAATACCAATTGCTGCAAAAGTTGAGCCAAGTTTCATTTTCATTAAAAAAATTAACAATCGGTTTTCAGAATTCAGCGATCTATAAAATTTTGGTTGACCTTGTGCACCAGGAATGATAAAATTCAACAGGATATGAAAAACAGATAAACTTATCCCACATAATTGTTTCATATTCAAATCACTTTCCACATCGGAAAAACCCATGAATCCTGGTCGATACTTTTCATTGTCTCCCACTCCGACATCCACTTTTTTCACAGCATTTCATAAGCTGATTCATTGAACTGTCATCCATGCTGTCACCCGCAAAATCAGCCAGCGTCTCATTCGGTCCAGAGTTTTCATTTTCTTCACTATTTTATGAAACATATTGAATATATCATTTATTTGAATCATTCAGAGTTGGAGAAATTGTCAATTTGAACAATTCAATTTTTTTATTCAAATCATTTATTTAATTAAAATTAAAAATCCAATTGAAACTTGTAAAAAAAATTTTAAAACAATTGTGGATTACAATTTTTCAATTGCTGTTACATCGATGTCTCAATTGATGAATTTTTAATGGGCATTAGAATTTTTTTAGTCAATAACTGAACTCGCAAAGTTCAATATATCAAAATCCCGTGTCCAAAGACGCATTCTCGAATTACGTTACGCAGACATGCATTTTAATATATCTCTTACTAAAATTTTTTGAACAAGATATTTTTCAATATATTGTTGAGAAATTGTATTGAAAACAAAAATAAAGAGCTAACAAATGATTTAATACTGTTTGTGAAAAGTGTACCTGTAGTTTTGATGGCAGATGTGCTTGGTTTTGAGATTTTTTTTTTGAATTTTTGAATTTTTCAACCTTGCTTGTCGACTGTTGTCAGTGGGCTTTTTTTTTCGATAAATTGCAGGGAAAATTGTGGGCTTGTTTGATTCTAGCCGTGTATCACCAGAATTTTTACCACCTCGAAAATGAAGACTGCAAACTTTTGTAGATTTTGATGGTTTCCAAGGGTAGACATCGACGCTGCAAAAAAAAATTCTTACTCGAAATATTCATGTCCCGACTAAATATATCACACGTTAATAACCAGCATTAAATTATGCAGCATCAATAGGCGCTCATTAGTATGTAAAACAAAACTTCCGTGTTTCGACGTACTGAAATAGGTCATTTTTCCTCCGCTCAGATTCCCAAGGGTTACGGGTAGAAACTTAACTCCGGGTCTTCAGTTTCTCTCGAGCAGTGGCGCCTCCTCGAAGGAGGCTAAGGAGGCTCAGCCTCCTCACCAATTATCTTAATGATCATTCTCCATTTTATTTCCTGTTTCTCTGATAATTCTTTAAATTTTACAATTAATTCCCCGTTCTCAGTAGGTATTTTCAATCTGGCAACAGTGGCCAGAGGCTAGATTCTCTATATATCTCAAACGCTAGATACGTGTGGTCAACACAGTTGCCGTTTTTCCAACCATTCAATTGCCCAGTGGGTTAAAACAGCGAATATGGCAACAGAGTAGGGGGGCTAGCTTTTCGTACCCATTCGTCGGTCGAATGAAATACGATTACTTGCTCCCGCCTCCCGCTGCTAGAAGAATGCGGCACGTCTTCGGTTAGTTGTTGTTTTTATTCCACGAGGCGTAGTAAGGTTAAGTAGTTAAGTTTTAAGTTATAATGTATCTAATCGGAATCGGTGAACGTTAAAATGATGAGTGACTTAGTTCTGGTTGCAGAGTTCTTAGAAAATCCATTTAGTAGATTAACATATGATAGAAGTGTTCTTCAAAAACAAACGGCCTTTACCGGATTTGAAAGGATTAGTGATGGCAGGGAAGTATCAAAATCGATCGTTTAATACTGATGATTATAAAAAATATGTATGGTTAACGGGATCTGATGTACACAATAAACTATATTGCTGGTATTGCTTGCTATTCACATCAGATACAACTTCATGTTGGGGGCACTTGGGTTATAATGATTTGAAAAATTTAGCTCGTGGCCTAGAAAGACATGAAAAATCGCAGGAACATATTACATCGTGTATTAAGTTTAAATTAACCGGTAAATAGAATATTGTTAATGCGATTGATTCTACACGAACACGCGAAATCGAAAATCATAATAATACAGTTAAAGAAAACCGCGAAGTTTAAAAAAAAATCATTGATTTCTTATTCTATTTATCATTTCAAGATTTGGCTTTTAGAGGGCATGATGAAACTGAAAATTCAGTTAATAAAGGTAATTTTAGGGAATTATTAGATTTGTTTTGTAAATAAGACAGTAAGCTTCGCGATTTTATGACTAACGCGTCAGTATTTGCAGGCACCTCAAAAACAATACAAAACGAAATTCTTGATTCAATAAATTATGTCCTCCGAAATCACATAGAGGATGAATTATTTAATGTCCCTTTTTTTTCGTGGCAGGTTGACGAAACAACTGATATAACGTGTAAATCACAATTATCAATAATTTTTAGATTTGTAAAAAATGGACAACTAGTGGAAAGATTTTTAGGGATTTACGATGTTAGTTCGGGAAGAACAGCGATCAATTTATTTAATTTCTTAATGGAAACATTTCAACGATTTGACTTTGCCAATAAATTAATAGCTCAAACCTACGACGACGCATCTGTAATGGCGAGACATTTAAACGGTCTTCAAACAAAAATAAAATCAGTTTCGCCTCAGGCTATTTTCACCCATTGTTACGCTCACAACATGAATTTGGTTTAAGTAATGCATGTAATTCCATTAAGGAAGTTAGAATTTTTTTTCCAACTTATCGTCATTTTCAAATTTTTTTAGCAAATCCACCAAACGAACTGAAATTTTGAATAACATAGTAGGAAACAGAATTCTCTGTAATGCTCCAACTCGATGGGATTTTACATCACGTGCAGTGTTTACCATTTACAAAAATAAAGACAAATTAATTGAAACATTTGATTTTATATTAAACAGTGATGACTTTTCGACAGATCAGGTTTCATTAAATGCTGCTGTTGGTTTAAAATCTTATTTAGAAAATGAAGAATTTTTGTTTTTTCTTGATACTTTTAAATTAATATTTGAACAAACTGATCTTATTTTTCAAATTTTACAACATCAATTCACTGATATAATTTATTCAAGAGATCGTTTGAAACATCTCATTGATAAAATTTCAAGTTTCCGTAATACAGAATTTCATTTTAATATTTTATTTCAAAATTTTTCAACTGATGAGGCTCCTCCCGCGAAAAGGAGGAAAACATATAATTTGGTAGACAAGAAACTACATTATAAACAACTTTTTTATGAAATTTTAGATACTGTTAAAGGAAAAATTGAGATTCGATTTTCCGATTTACATGAATTGAAGTTTTTCGACTTGACGAATAGAAGATTTTTCGAATCTTTTTCAAAAGAGTTTCCCAATACACTTTTAGATAACTTAGTTCTCAAATATAAATTTTTTGATAAAATAACACTGCACAATGAATTATGCGTTATATACTCGGATAAAGATATTTTAGGCCAAAATAATACATTTTATGATAATATTATTGATCATTTTTCGCAAACTAAAGACCGTAGAATTCCGTTAATATATAAAAAAAGTTAATATAATTAATAAAAAAAAACAAAATATGAAAAATTCCAAAAAAAAGAAAAAATATCAAAAATCCAAAAAAAAATAAAAAACAAAAGGGTGTCTAAATTCACGTCCTCTTACTCCCTTATCCCATAATCCCTCTGATCTTTATGTTTTAACCCCTGGTCACTTCCTCATTGGTAACCCACTTACTGCACCGGTGGAGCCTGATATCACGGACATCGCGACGAATCGGTTATCCCGGTGGCAGCGGATCCAGTGCCTACCTGTCACAGCAGTTTTGGAAGCGATGGAGTGTGGACTATCCAGATCAGCTGCAACAGCGATCGAAAAGGAGGACAAAACAACGCAATGTGTGTGTGGGTGGTCTTGTGCTAATACGCGATGACAATTTACCACCCCTACGATGGGGCTTGGGTCGTATTGTCGAAGTACATCCAGGGGCGGATGGACTAGTTAGAACAATAACAATTAAAACAGTAAAGGGTAACATAAAACGTGCCATAACCAAAATATGTGTTTTACCGATAGAACAATAATAGTGTTAGTGAACTACAGGGTAAAACAACTTTCAATTTCTAATATTATCACTAAATATTTTAAAATATTAATTACTTAATTATTTCAAAGCGGCCGGTATGTTGGGTACGCCAATGGATTTGTCATTTTTGTACAAATACGGCAATATTCCTCTGTAACTAGTATTAAGTTGTAAATAGTTTCTTAAGTTTTAGATTTAAGTTTGTACATCACAGCAAGCGTTTCAAGGGATAGCAACCACTTTATGACTTATTTCCTGTCGAACTTGTAGCGGGTTTTGCCAAATGCTGGAAATTTAGAACGCTTCTATCATTTGTATTATATTTCGGACATCTACCTGCTACCCTTCTAAGCGCTTGCATCATTTCATTACTGATCTAGAAGTCTATCTGTTCAGTTTATCATAGTTTTCGAAAACATCTTCATGAATTAGTTGTTATGGAATACGAGAATATGTCTGACATAGATAGAATTAATCTACTTTTTTGTGTCGACCCATTCTCTAATAGAATCCTGCTTATCGCAAGCTACATCATCAAAAATAAAAATGGAATTTTCCTTAGCTTGATTGGGGGGTTGTATAGTTTCGGAATCCTTAAATGTTTTATATTCAATACCCTTGATTGGTTTAATCAAATTTTCCAAATACTCATATTTGGGTTGAAACAACGATTTCGAATAAATGTAGATATTTTCAAACTTTAAACCGTTTGGCTGCTCCAATAGTTCAATCATTAAATTTGTCTTCCCTGAATTAGACGGCCCAACTAAAATTCCACGAATACTCGATGGTAGAAGTGGTCCATGTATGTTACGTTTATTTGTATCTAACATTAGGTAATCATAATTGTTTATAGTTAAACTATCAGATTGTTTAACAATTCGCATACTTGGCTCATACTAAATTGTAACTTATCAAACATTCGAATATATAGAAGAACAAAAAGACAAGTGAAATATATTTTTATATCATTTATTACAAAAAAAATTCCTTTTCATTTTTAACATACCAACTGTATAATAAATATAAATCTTCTCTTGCACACTGTAAATGATTAAATTTATGTTTTAGACAGTGATGTGATGCTGATGAGTTATTCTTTAAAATTTTAATATTACATATACCTATATCTAACATATCAACAATATAGTTTTCCAGTAGAAATTGTTCCAACCATTTCTTCTTCTCCAACCCTTTAAACATGTCATCATTATTACCAATTATTTTTGCGATAAAGTCACCAAGCTCGTTGTAATGCAATCTTTCAAATTGTGAATTCCAACCGAATCCATGTAAATTAATTGAGAGCCAGTTCACTTAATATTTGAAATCCTTCTTAAACTTGTTATATTCATAGGGTGCTGAAATTATAGCGTGAACACACACTCCATTCAAAGTATTTATTATAGCTATTTCCTTGCAAAGAAACTTGCTTCTGCAAAATTGAAAACCGTGAACATCAACAATGAACATAATTATAGAGCTCTTACAGCACTGGTTAACGGATTGTATCGAATTAAACGATCGTGTAGAATAAGACAATATCCAGATGTTTTTGCGGGGATGTTCTTAGTAGTTCCAAATTCCAAACGAATATCTACAGGACCAGCTTTTAGAACTTCGTTTTGTCGAGAGCAATCAATAACTGCAATTGGAGCGGTGTTTTTGAAATTTATAGGGCTGAATAAAGGTTCATTATCTTTTTCATAATAACTGTGCATACATTTCATATCGCCCACTGATTGTGATCAAAATTCAAATTCAAATTATCATACGGATACATTTCAGAGTTGAGATAAACTTTTGTGTTGCTCAGATTGCAATGATCAAATTTACTCATATCAATTCTAGTTTTATTTTTGCGTTCCGTTTGAAATCCAAACAAAATGAAACGTGGTTTTTCCAATTGTGTAGCTGTTTTTATCGCCCACGTTTGACGTTGAGTCTCCTGTAAAAGCGGATTTTCATGCAGTTCCCAACCGCGGAAAGGAACGTCAAAGTCTATGCTTTATCCTCATACTTCATCAGTCGAAGTCTTTCAACATCAGCCACCGAAACGTGTGGTATTTTCCATAATAATCTTGTTAATTCAACTTTTACATTCTCATTTTCCACCGTGTTAATAATTGCATTTGTATCAATGCTGCTGCGTATCAACACCAACTCCTGACGTAAGTTTAGAATAACGTAGAGTCTCTTGTAAAAGCGGATTGTTATTGTTGTTGCGTTGAGGAGTGGTATTTATATTTTTTAAATTTGAGCAATTATATCTGATTACCATTTTCACTAAGCTCTTTTTAAATGAAGTCTTAACGTCACAGTTTCACCTCTGAAATTGATCAATGTACCACTTTGATCGCTTATTTTGAGAGTTATATTGGTGATTTCCTTCGAGTTGATTGGTAGATAAACTACGTTAGTGGGGCATTCAATTATTTTGAAACCTGGTGGAACGTTCGGAAAAAATTCATAAACAATATGACCAGGATTGTTATTGATGTATGCACCAGCTGTTAAATTGCAGTCAATGCATATTGCGTTCACAGTTGTTATATTAATAGGAAAATCAGATTCGTGCGACTTATCAGGTTTGAGAATAGATTTTTTAAAACCTAATAAAGATCCTATTGAATCTGATTTTGAAAAATCAATTTGTTCACTTCCCTTAATATAACATTTCAAGGTATTATTATTTGCGATTATTACTACCTTGTGCTTCTTCTCTGTATTACTTCCGTTTGCATCCTTCCTAATTTTGTTTAAGCATTTGCGTATTATAGTTTGAAGATCTCTAATTTCTTGAGATCCGGTTGGTATTGTGATGACATCATTACCAAAATAAAACTTGTTAATGCCTTTTTGAATGTTTGGAATAGAATTGTAACTCTCAAAATTAATCAAACCTAACTCATAGTCAACGTCATCTTTTAATGTTATAGGAGGATAAAAGTTGGCGCCTAAAGTTGATGTATCACCGCTTAATGTGAATGTGAATGATGACATCTTTATTACACTAAATTCTGATTTGGAATTGTTTGAAATCATCTTTTGAGTTATGTATATAAAAAACGTAAACAAAAATGGCCACACCGAAGAGAATTATAATTTTGAAAATTTTCATGGTTATATTTAATAGTACAAAGACCGCTTGAATTAAAGTATCTAATTAATTCTACAGGAGGTCTTAGATTTCCAAAGCTATCAAAGTAGTTAATCAACATTCCTTCTTTCTTAAATGCTACCCAGTGTGTTCCACACCCCTTATTATCATCCAGATTTAAAATTGCAGCTTCCTTATTTT
This sequence comes from Endomychus coccineus, assembly GCA_958510875.1. Taxonomy (NCBI): domain Eukaryota; kingdom Metazoa; phylum Arthropoda; class Insecta; order Coleoptera; family Endomychidae; genus Endomychus; species Endomychus coccineus. The sequence goes on from OY294068.1 coordinate 140,514,840, forward strand.
TCGAGATTTTTCCTGGGAGATTGTCACGCATGAAAATACCTAGAAAATTTTGAATTTTCAATTAACGTGCATACTTGTGTAACTCTATATTATTGAGAGGTCTGTTTGGTAGCTTTATCGGAAATTTTTTTGAGACATTTGCTGGCTTTAAAAAAAAGCCTATACCATTTTTGTAAGGTTTCAGAAAGATCCCTTTAGCAACGACAGCTACCGATTCCATTTTAAGGTTGTGCCGTTTGGCCTCTTCTAGTTGTTTGGCTGCTGCTTTGTTATCATTCACAGCTTTCGCAATGCCTGAAGCACCACCAGCAACAGCCCCTAAAGCACTAAGTCCCGCAAATATTGGAATTAATGGTAGAAATCCTCCAATTTTAGGTAGTTTTATTACTCTCGCTGAACTAATTCTACCTTTCTTTTTGTTGATTTTATCAACAGTTCTAGCTGCTATTTTTAATGCATCATCGAAGTTTTTATTTTTTATTGCACTACGTACTTTCTGAGTAACTTGTTTGAAACTCATCGCACCACCACGTTTAATTTTTTCTTTACGCATGCTTGTACGGCAACCCATACCCATTTTAACTTTAGCTTTCATTGCAGTGGAATTCTTTGAAAATACACGGCTTAATGCTTTATTTTGCAAAATTTTATCTGCTTTATGACGTTCTAATAAATCTTTGTTTTCAGAATAAGCTATATCGTGTTCCTTACAAGCCTCATCTAATTCGTTGATACCAATATCTCCTCGTTGTAATCTTTTTTTAAATCTTGTACCTGGCCCACAAAATCTATATGAAGGTAAATGAACCTCAAAAGGTAAATTGTCGATTACTTTGTTCAATAAACCAGCACCCTTAGAAGTTGCTTTTCCAACTGATTTTAATTTTGGTTTAAGCATTCTTATATACTTTATCTAACAACCTCAAACATCAAACTAACTACTTTAATTGTTTGAATATTATATTTATTGATATAAGAAGGGTCTGAATAAAACAAGTGGTTGGTGATAAAAATAATTTATTTTCTTATTCTTATTATAAATCAATATCAAACATCAATTCTATATTAGAGCTATCATCATTATTGTTATGTTTTTCTGTATGATTTAGCAGTTCTTGTAGCTTATCAGGTAAGTACTGTTTTATACCAGTTAAAAAAAATTGTAGGTCTAGATTTATCATTTTTTCAACAAAATAATAAACTTCAATTTCACTGTTTAATAACTCATCATACAATTTTATACCATCCTTGTACAATGCTTCAAATTTCTTACACTCTTCATAAGAAAATAGTTTGTTACCATCCATCATAGCTTGCAATTGTTCGTAATGTTGTAATGTTTTTAACTCATTTTTAATTTTTTTAATTCACTTTTAAACTCATCAGCTTCAGTCATTATTCAAGTTTTTCTAGTTGTTTCTAATGAAAATCTGAATTACGTTTACTTAAGTTTCAACATTTTATTCTGATTTTATATCATTGTTAGAGAAAAGAAAATTGGGTGGGGGTTTTAATAAATAATAAATTTTATGTTTAATTATTTTTATTAAAATAATCTTTGGGTTTCCTGTTCTTTGTCCAATCTTACATTTGATAATATTTCAACATTTTTATTTATAACCTCCTTTTTTGTCGGTTGTGGTTGTTGCCTACCATCCTCCTCATCAGAAGAAGTGATAACTTCCATCTTTTTCTTCATTTTATTTCTAATGCTTATTTATGGCTTCCTTCATTCCATCATCACCACTAAAGCTTGGCTTTATCCTTTTTAAGGGTGGTATTTGTGTTAATTGATCCTCACCATCTTCATCGGAAGAATTGATGATGATTTTGGATGCTTTTGGTTCATCGTCATCATCACTTCCAACGTTCAATTTGAACCTTCTCAACGCTTTTTCGTATAGGTTGAAATCCCCCTGTGATTCCAGTGTTGTTCTGGTGAAGGCAATTGGAAGATTTCCAAATTTTTTTTGAAGCGTTACTTGCCTCGGTGAATAGGTTAGGTAAATCATTATGTGTGTTCCTTTCGCCTCAATTTTTTTAACACCATACCTGGAAAAAGACATGAAAAATAAAAAAGTGAATGTTGTGGGTTGGTTGATATTCAAAGTACCTCAATTTATAGAGGTAAACTTTTAAGAGTTTTCAATTAAAATTAAAAAGAACTCTCAAGTATTCAGATGCATAGAGACAAACATTTAAGAGTTTTTTCAATCAAGAAGAATTAAACAAATACATTTCTATACAATAATCTTACCTGAATAACTGTTTCATTACAACTACTGCCATTGGCATTGGTAGACTCTTTTCATCGACTACATCAATGATAATTGTTGATGGTGTAGCTGCCATGATACTTGTTGATACTTCTTGTTAATGTTTGAATGCTTCTATTAAATCCAGCTTGCTATATATAGTAGAGATTGACACGTTTAACTTTGGCTTTTTGCGCACGGTTTAAAATTAAGAAGGTTAATGTGATGAATAGTAAATTTATAATTAGCCCATTAAAATTTTTAATATCGAATAACAAGTTAATATGATGCAACATTGTTGTTGAAACATCTTATCCATATAGATAACGTAGTTAAAGGACAGTAAACAGATTTTGAATACGATTTTAAAAATTAAGGTCAACACAAATTTATTATTCGTCAATTAAAATTTTGTTATCATGAAATAACAAGTTAATAAGATTGCGCAGTCAATTTATGAAAACGTAATAAGTGTTCATATACATAACACATGTTAACAGTTACATTTACATTCATACCTTTGTTCGTTTAAGAAATAAATGCACGATGAGTACGATAGATTACCAGAACGTTCACAAGAAAACCAAAGAAACCGTTGATTGCATTGTGAGTCAGATGATACAAAAAATTAATACAGTTGGTAAGTTAAAAAAAACCGAGAAAGATTTTATTAAGTGGGATAAATTTTTAAAGAAAAATATTAGTAGAATCAAAAGACTCATAAAAAATAAAACAGTAGAAAATCATTCTAAATTAGAATCAGGTCTAGCATTATTGAAATACCATAGAGAACATTTCAAATATAAATCAAAAATCAAATTTAATAAGTCTTATAATAATCAAAAGTTAATTTGGCAAGATCTAGAATCATGCTTCAAATGTAGAATAAGGACTGGAGTTGTAATAAATTTGTGTATTAAAGAACCAAGTTTATTCTTCGATAAAGCATTTAGGAGTTTTTCAATTAAAATTAAAAAAGAATTAAACAAATCTTTATTAAAAGTAAATGTAATATTTTCTGCAAATTTCATTAAACCACAAACAGGTGAGACAGATATAAAATATTTCAATACAAAAAATCAAGTAATTGATAGGAGTACAAATTTGAAAGATTGGTTTTCTGAGTATGTAAAAAATAGTATATTAACTAAATTAGAAAGTTTCCAAGAGCGTGATTCGGGGTGGGCGTTGTATGAAATATTAAAACTTGAAGTAAATATTAATAATTATACACCAGTAAGCATAGGAACTTATGTTGCTCTATCTAAATTTGTTATGAAAAGCAAATCGACTCTTAATATAAAAAGTAATGATCAATTTTGTTTTCTTTGGGCTATTACAGCTGCTTTACATCCAGCACCATTAAATAAAAATTTAACACGAACATCTTCTTATCCACATTTTAATCGATTTTTAAAATACAACTGGATTAATTTCCCGATCACCTTAAAAGACGTTGGAAAATTTGAGTTAATGAACAATTTATCAATTAATATTTTCACAATCGAAAAGAAATTAGTATTACCATTACGTATTAGTAAAAATAATTTTCAAACTAATATAAATTTACTTATGATACCAACCTATACCTATCAAAATGATGATGAGAATTTAGTAAAGAGTGAAGAAGAGGAGGATGAGGATATGGAAATTGATGATTTTTCCCTAAAAAAAGGAACTTTTCATTCTGCACTTATTAAAGATTTATCATATCACGCCTTTTACATTCTCAAATGCCAGGTTTAAAAGATAAATCTTGGTTTTGTAACCAATGTTTAAATAATTTTAAATCGGAAAGTAAGCTTACCAGACATATTGCTGAATGTATGAATGTTAATAAATCAAAAATTACATAGCCAACAGATAAGGAGAAAATGTTAAAGTTCAAAAATTATAAGAATAAAATTGAAGTACCTTTTGTTATATATGCTGATATAGAAAGTATTTTGAAAAAACATTCAGATTTAAAATCAACTATTACCATGGAAAAGTATCAAGAGCATATACCATTCAGCGTTGCTTATTATCTAAAATGTTCCTATGATGATTCTCTTTCAAACTTCAATTTATTTACAGGGGAAGATTGCATCCAGCAATTTATAATGGAACTTCAAAATTTAGCTTTTGAAATAAATAACATTTTTGCAAATCCAATTCCTATAGAAAAACTTTCCTATGATCAAATACAAAATTTTCAACATTCTCAGTTATGTTATATAATTAAACTAAATTTTAACACCTCTGATCTAAAAGTACAAGATCATTGTCATTTTACTGGTAAGTATAGAGGTGCCGCTCACAACAGCTGCAATTTAAATTATCAATAATAAGATTCTTGACCCAGTATGAATTATATATAAAAATTCTCGGGAAATAGGTCACAATAACACTTTGTTTTAACTATTCGTCTTTACGTACGGTTCGGTCTCACGACCATCATCAGAAGACTCACTATGTCTAAAAAGGGGGTTTATTAAAACTAATTATAGCACAAGCGTCCAAATCGCACAATTAAACTCCAATTAAAAGAGCCCACGCCGTCGAAACGAACAGAACCACGAATAATCGAATTGTTAATTAATTAATTCTGACGATACAATTCGATTATTCGTGGTTCTGTTCGTTTCGACGGCGTGGGCTCTTTTAATTGAAGTTTAATTGTGCGATTTGGACGCTTGTGCTATAATTAGTTTTATTAAACCCCCTTTTTAGACATAGTGAGTCTTCTGATGATGGTCGTGAGACCGAAACGTACGTAAAGACGAATAGTTAAAACAAAGTGTTATTGTGACCTATTTCCCGAGAATTTTTATATATAATTTAAATTATCAAGATAGTCATGCGGTTCCTGTAGTTTTTCACAACTTATCATCATACGATAATCATTTCATAATACAAAAATTAGCAACTGAAATTAAGGGGAATATATCTTTACTCCCAATTAATAAGGAGAAATATATTTCATTTACAAAATATATTTTGAATACTAAAATCAACTTTAGGTTTATAGATTCCTATCGCTTCATGGCCTCCAGCCTTGATAAACTTTCTTCCTATTTAGCAAAAGATCAAAAAATTATTACAATGAGTTTTTATCAAAATTCTGATGAGTTTGATTTATAGCAACGTAAAGGTGTATTTCCTTATGACTTCTTAGATTCTTGGGAGAAACTATAGGATGTTTGTTTATCAAAAAAAGAAATTTTTTAATAGACTAAATAATGAAGGAGTTAGCTTAAAAAATTATAATCATGCATGTCAAGTTTGGGAAAAGTTTAAAATAAAAACTTTGCAACAATATGCAGAATTATATTTAAAGACTGATGTTTTGCTTTTAAGTGATATTTTTGAAAATTTTAGAAAGACATGCATGACCACATATGACATTGATCCTTTATGGTACTATACAGCCCCAGGACTTGCATTCGATAGTATGTTAAAAATGACAGGCGTGGAATTAGAATTATTACAGGATGTGGAAATGTTGATGTTTATTGAGAAAGGTGTTAGAGGTGGTGTTTCACAATGCTCAAACCGATATGGTAAAGCAAACAATAAATACATGGGGGGTGAATATAATCCTAACGATCCATCTTCATATCTCATGTATTTTGATGTAAATAATTTATATGGTGCTGCCATGAGTATGCCCTTACCCACTGGACGTTTTGAATGGGTTGATCCTTATTCAATAAACATCAACAACACCCCTGATGATAATGAATTTGGATACATTTTGGAAGTTGATTTGCATTATCCTAGTGACCTTCACAAGAAACATAAAGATTTACCTTTTTGCCCTGAACACTTAGTACCACCAGGATCCAAATCCCAAAAAAAAAATTGAAGACAACACTTTTTAATAGACAGAAGTATGTTATCCATTATCGAAATTTAAAACAAGCTTTGAAAAATGGATTATTACTCGAAAAAACCCATAGGATTCTGAAATTTAAACAATCGTGTTGGATGAAAAGCTATGTAGATTTAAATACAAACTTACGTAAATTAAGTAAAAATGAATTTGAGAAAAACTTTCACAAATTGATGAACAACTGTGTGTTTGGAAAACTTATTGAAAATGTACGAAAATATCGCGATGTAAAATTAGTTACTAGATGGTCAGGGCGTTTTGGGGCAAATTATTATATTTCTAAACCAAATTTTCATAGCTGTAGTATATTAGATAATGATGTAGTCATTATTGAACTGGAAAGATTAAATATAAAGTTTAACAAACCATTTTATGCAGGTTTCAGCATTTTAGAAACTTCAAAATTATTTTTATATGATTTCCACCACAATTACATTTATGAAAAATTTTAGGAAAATGCAAAACTTTTATATACTGATACTGACTCTTTAATATACCATTTCCAAGTTGAAGATATTTATAAATATATAAAAGAAGACATACATAAATTTGATACATCTGAATACCCTATTAATAATGCGTATCAAATTCCATTAAAAAATAAGAAAGTTCTAGGAATCATGAAGGATGAAAATAACGGAAAAGTTATGACTGAATTTATTGGTTTAAAATCAAAAATGTATGCTCTAAAACTATTGAAAACTAATGATGAAATAAATAAAATTGAACAATTTACAATGAAAGTTGATAACAATTATGATGATATAGATAACATACTATTGGATTTATGTGTAACAAAGAAAGCAAAAGGTATTGAAAGTTCATCACTCAAGTTAATAACTTTTAATGATTACTATCAATGCTTATTTAATAATGTTATTACGTTAACCACACAAAATTTAATAAGATCAGAAAAACATAAAGTATTTACAGTAGCCCAGAAAAAAGTCTGTCTCAGTCCTTATGACGATAAAAGAATTGTTAATTATATCAGTACCGAGACTTTCCCTTGGGGATATCAAAATTGTTAATTATTACTATTATTAACAAAATATATAATTTTTCTCGGTGCATAACTCCAATGTGTACTAAAATTCTCATGAAAGAATAATACAATGGTTCCCATATCATCTAGAAAGTATGCAAATAATAAAAAAACTAAAAGGAGAAAGAATACTGGAATGATTCTCACATCATCTAGAAAGTATGCAAATAATGAAAAAACTAAAAGGTGAAACTTATTCTCTTTCAAGAAATCAAACTAATTTTTGCTTTCATAACAGATAATGAAAAAATCCTGAAGAAGATTACACCCCAAGAAGAAATAATGAATTGTTTATCAACATTGTTGAAGTTGGAAAAGGAAATCGCATCCACATTTTCTGGTTGTAGTGAAGACAGGAGACAAATCATGGAATGGACCTCTAAAGTTATTTTATTAAAAAATGATATTATTTGGTTAGATTTAATGTTAAGTCTTCAAAACTTGAAAATAAATGATATTTCTTAACAAAACTGATTATTACTTAACCTACTTCTCTTTAATTATAATAACACTATATGAAAACGTGAAGATAAAGATGAATTCTAAATCTGATTAACAGTTTTAAAGGTGATACAGATAAGTTCATAAAATATGTGAATATTGCAACATAAATTTCTTGTATAAGAATGAATCCATAAAATATGGATCGGCTTCACACACTTTAACGATCAAGGTATGTTTTCCATGGCGACTTATTTCTTCATCATCCATAATATACATTATTTCATTTAGAAGACAGTCTGTGCATTGATTCTTGGGTGGGGCGGGGCCATCAACATGAGTTGTTTGCCATGGTTGATTATGATGTTTATAACATGGCATATGACTGTATAAATATTCTTTCATGTGTTCAGGTACCTCACCCCATCGCAGTTCACGATAATTCAAATGTTTCAGCACATACTCCTTCGGTAGGAACATCAGATTTTCTCGAGTCAATGATCTGCCGATTTGGTAATAGCCTCAATTAAATGTTCATATATTTTGGTTAGTATTGATGCCACGCAACACTCGCTTGTTGTAGGTAGATATTTCATTAGTTGTGAAATAAAATTCTCCATGATGTTGCCTATTTGAAAGTGTAAATCAAAATATATTGATCAGTGAAAAATAATGCCCATCCCTGTAGAGTATACCTGTCCAAAATGTAGAGGTGGAACTGATATTGAAAACCAACTGTGTATTGCGTGTAGCTATTCCAGGATATTGAAAGATAAAAATTATAAACACGTTCCACCATCTTATTGGATGCATTATAAACAATAATAAAATTTGGAAAATAAATGATATATCTCAACAAACTAAGTATTTAATTGTAGGAGCATGACGTGAATACGTGAAGATGACGTAAAACAAAATATGAATTTATTATGAATAACAAATTTTAAAAATAAATGGTATTTCACAACAAACTGACTGTTTAATTACATTAGCATGATATGATAACGTGAAGATTATGTTAAACTTTCAAAATAAATCTAATCTACGCTGGCCTGTTTAGTTTCTCATAACAAGCTTATCGATAAACATAAATCTTGATCTCTTGACCTTTTCATAAAAACAAGTTATACAAAAATATGCGAAGTTTGCATAATCAAATTTATTTCTTGTCGAGACTTGTCTACCTATGTAAAAACTATAGGTAATCAAACTCTAAGTACAGGTTACCTTAAACCTCTTCTTCAACAGCCTCTGGACATTGCTATATACTCTTTTTCCATACCCTCTGGTCATTGACAACACACCACAGGAAATTACAGTCGGTGGACACTTGAAGTACAGGTTACCATAAATCTCTTTTTCAACAGCATCTGGACATTGATATGTACTCTTTTCCATACCCTCTGGTCATTGAAAACATACCACAAGAAATTACAGTCGGTGGACATATGTGGATGGACATGCCATCGAAGTGTCACAGTATCCCCCCTATTACACTATTGACATCATATTTTGTTCTGAAAATCTGCAATGTCCGTTGAAAATAATCCGCCAGTCTTAGAGTCGCTATTTCTCTCTTCGTCGAAATTTACTGTATTTTTTCGTAAATCTTCAGATCCATGATGTATTTCATCATCATTTGAATCAGCTTGAATTTTTTCCTTGTTGCCATCGTTTTCTATCTCCCCTCCATCTCTCGATGTACTGGAACTTTTCAGTTTCGTTACAATTGGTTTGAAAAAATTTGATAATTTTGGCATTTTAGCTAAACACTTTTCTTGTCTTTTTAGCTTCCTTTTTTTTTGCTGCACCGCTGGTACTGCTTAGCATTTTTTTCCATTTTTATCCCTTAAAAATATTGAAACTTAATAACTTATATAAAAAAAAATCAATGTGTATTTATAATAGTTATTTATTGTATAAATGGTTTAGACAGCGTTTTATTCACACAAGAATATTTAAAAGAAGCACTTAATATTTGAATTAAAAAATAAAGCTGAAAATATAACTTACTTACTTTCACAGTTCACACTTAATATTTATTTAATATTTTGTAACGAATTCGAATTGAATGCAAATTTCAATGTTACCCACACATTCACAAGATATAGGTATCTTAAAATTAACAATCTAATAGAAAAGTAGAAGAGGGTGGAGTTTACAAATTGGTAGGTTTTTATTGGCGACAGGAAGGAAGTGGTGGAAAACATGCTATTACTGAGGAATGTGTAAGAAGAAAGGTTCAAATACTTCAAATGGAAAAACCCGAATTGTCGATGCGCCAAGAAATGGTCATACATAACATCTGGAGAGGTATCATAAATAATAAATATTTGGGTTTGTATAGTTCTGAAAACATGAAACAAATGAACGTACCTACCGGTGGGGACGAGACAGTGACGAGACGGTTGTAAAATTGGGAAGTACATACATAATTAAATAATATAAAATAATATATAGTGGCGTTAATTAGCGACGTAACACTGTCACTGATCAACCTACCCACACAATTTTCGACAAGTGCTCTGAAGAGTGTCAGAGAGGGGCCTTTTTCTTTGTTTTCAGGCAACCGAGTCAGTGCGTCAAAACAAAGTAATGTCAAACAGATGTGGGAGGTTGCAATACTTGCAACCTTATCTTTCGAATATTTTCCAAATAAGAATAACTGCATAGAAATCAGAATTTATGTCTTGTTTTGTTTGTGGAGGAATTTCAGACATACGTGAAATGACAGTTGAATTTGATATATTCCATGAATCTCTTTGAAAAGATATGGGTGTTTGGAAATGAACTGCCTCGCTACCGGATAATTTACTATTCAAAGTTGGTTCTTCGGAAAAAGGGGTTGGGTGCAATACACTACCAGGAGAATTAAGGGAAATATTACTATTTTCACTAATCGTTATGGGAAACAGGTTTACTTAAAATATTTTGTTTTCGGACGCTGGGAGTACTTTGATTAAAATGTAAATGTCCTTCCGAACCAATTTTTAAAATGTTCCTCCTCACAAAATATAATAGTTTTCTACAATTTTTATCGTTGTTGTTCAACATCAAATAGTTCATAACATAATTCAGAATAAATAGATTGAATAATAAACCTGACAAAGGTTATCTCTGGAAATTTTGTTGACTACAAGAACTTCATTAAAAATGTCCAATTCAACTTTATTGCCGTGAACCCTTGATGAAATATGCCCGTTCTTCTCGGCTACATGATGGTGTTTTTGATCAAGAGTCCCTCAAATCTCGTGTTGTTAGGGCGAAAAACATTGTAAATTTGTGTGCGAGTTCTGAAATTATCAACTGAAAAGATTTCCATTTTAAGAAAGAAGGTGCACTTACTGCTTGTAAAAGGAACGTTAGCATAATGAAATAAAAAACTTCAGTTTTGGTAGCATCTATCTAATAGTTTCGATCTCTGAATATACGCTCTATTTTAATACCTCTGAATATCCAAATCTTGAAACTGCACTAATTCCTATGCGTTATTTCAAGAAGGCCCTGAATTTGTTGGTAATATATGTTTGTTTTCAAAATATTTTCGGTCCTTTTATAATATCATTTGATTTTTCCCTGAAAGCATGCCTCATTTTGATTAATATATCTACAAGAATATGGGCATTTAACTTCGATCGAACCCTCATCAGAAATTAAACCATCTGGGAAACCAGCAGTTAACTGATATATTCTATGAATGATCAAACCCGAAGGTACTTAGTTTTAGTTGATACTTCATTATCAGCCAAAGCCCTCTTCTGATTTTCTATTCCATGTTCGATTGCTTTCTTACTATTAATGATTCATTGAATTTTGCATGTATTTAGAATAATTAACTAGACAGCTATTGTTTTTACCGATGCAAATTTGACCGAAATTGGATGCTGTCACCCGTATGGCCCTTTCCTCAAACCATATATGGGAGAGTCTCTGATCTCGTGTATGTTTATAAATACCGCTCAGGTCTTGGACAGAGTTTTTGTAATATTTGTCAAAATGATTGGTGCAAAGACCTTCATATTTTGAAATATCAGAGACACAGGAAAGTTCCTCTTTCTTAACTATTTCACTTTCAATGTGCAAACAAAATTTAGAAAAAAAGGCACCACTAAGTGATCTATCCAAATCTTCCATACACACCATGTGAACCCAACCATCACAATTTTCGCGTTGTACCCAATCTGCTTCGAATTCCAAGTTTCTCTTTTCACAATAAACGCATAATTTATTATTTTATTTGCTGGCTGTAATGATTGAGAATTCTTAAGTGTTTGTTTAAGTTACGCGCCTTATCTTTTATATCCACATTTCTTGTGAAGCAAGACCGTCATCCCTTACAGCCGAAGTTGTCGAAGATTTTGATTTTCGAACTGAGGTTTTATGTGAACATCTTAACTTTGTAATTTGAGAAGAATGTTCTTTAAAAATGAGTAGAACATATCTGCTGAGTTTTCTGATGAACCGACTACTTTTCTGACGCATCATTCTCTTGGCAATAATATTTTCAACTGTACCGAACCATCTTTCAACTGGTGCATTACTCGGTCATTCTTCATTATTCAATAAAATTCCACTCCAGAGGGGGGGGGGTAAATGGAATTCAATTATGAAGAAAATAATTTAAAAACTCCAAATTGTTATAGTCCTTTGCTGGACTTTAATCAGGGTCAAAATTCAAAGAATATTAACATTTGTTTAAAATACTGACAGTATAGAGTTGATTTATAGGTTGTTATGTTAAACTCAAGTATAGGTTGATCCTTTTCAGGATCTTCAGTAAAGGTATCTATAACACAAGACATTTTTAATAAACTTTGAAATGCATTCTGAAAAGTTCCATTTCTATTATTAGAATGAGTAATAATATATATTTTTTTGAACTAGGCACAGAAAACCTCCCAATTATTAATATTATATGCCGAGACTAGAATTTATTCAAAATGTTTCCTCACTACTGGATTATTACAATATAAATCAACTTCACGAGCCATCAACAGCAAATGTGTAGCTGAAGACTGTTTCTAGAAAATTCTCCGTTATTGAAAACACAGTGAAATGTCATATTGATATATTCCTTCAATTTCAAAGCATTGAATGATATGGATACCGCATTTAAGAAAGCTTCCCTAAAATCAATTACTGCTTGTCTATATGTTAATCATTTTTTATACTCTTCACAAAACGATTTATACTTTAGAAGCCACGCACCTATGCTAACACCATACGACACCATTTCCACTACAGGGCAAAGCATGTTGGATTCCAATGACTGAATAATCTCGGCATAATAATATATTATATTACAAGTTTCGCCAGCACGATGTAGGTACAACAATTCCAGTAGCATCAATATGTAGGACTGCGTCTTTGTGCATGGAAAGTAGCGCAAGTTGTTCAACACTGTAAATTTAAATATGTAGAGCAGCGGCCGGGGAACTTTTTTGATCATTACCCCAAAATATTTTTGTGTAAGTTGATATTAACCCATGGCGAAGAGCAAAAAAAAACGAAATCGCCTCTTTTTAGCATCTTTCATATTATAGCAGCCCCCCATGATAATTTTGAAAAGAAAACAATAACTAAAAATTTAATTTAAACATCATTTATTCAATTTATCAATGTAATACCTAGTAGTAGATAACGGTAATAATAGTAATATAATTAATATATATATAACAAATTGAAACCCATTGGGGTAAAATTGTGGGTTGACAATTTGGGGTACTGTAACAAATTATAATAATAATAAAGGTGGTACAAACAAAAATTAGATTTGAAATAATTAGAAAAAAAAAGAATAATTGAAAACATTCGTTCTTCACGTTTTGGAGAAATGATTTTGTTTCATGTTTGATACAATTGCTTCAAAATTGTGACTTTTTGATGTAAGAGCGATTTGAATACAGTCTTCGGCGTTTAATCGATTTCTGTTCTTTGTTTTTATGTTGATTAAAGTGGAAAAGCCTTGTTCGCACAAATATGTTGTTCCAAATGGCAGCAATTATTTAACCACCTCTTCATGTGCAGTTTTGAAAGCCTTTGCAACTTTTGACATCCAAAAAGACGACAGATTTGGTTTACTCTCAAATTGAATACGTGTTTCAGTATTAGATCGAAGTTCAAGAATTGCTTCTACCAAACCTAAAGGTTCTTCTGGTATCATAGCATTTTCACATTTAAAAGGACCCAGGAAGAGTTTTTAAACTTATCTGCGAGAATATTCTTTTGATCAACCATAAAAATTTCGACTTCAGTTTTAAGAGTCCATACTCGATTTAGTACATTTCCACCTTACTTCTGTATAAAAAAGTAGGTCTGTATATTCAGCTTCACCGTCCTGACATAATTCACGAAATAGCCGCGTGTTAAGTGCATGTCCCTTGATAAAATTTACAATCTTGATGACATCATGCATGATGGCTTCCAGTGTAGGTTCTAAATATTTGACCATAAGGGCCTGGCGATGGATCATACAGTGAGTAACTTCAATATTTGGGTTACTTTTTTTACGAAAGCTGAAAAACCATTAATATGACCCAGCATAGCTGGAGCTCCATCCAAAGATATAGAAATACAGTTTTCCCATTTTAAACTTTGCGCATTGAAGAATACATTTACTTTATTATAGACATCAATTCCACGAGATCTCTTTGTTTCTTATTCACAGAAACACGTTTTTAAAAAGTTTATTGATATTTATTAAATGAATTTCACAATATAAAATATGCGTGTTAATTGTTACAAGTCTATGTCGATTCTAATTCTTGTTCACGTCTCGTACCAGTGGATTCCGAGATTTGTTATAATAACGCTGATGCTGGAGTCAGCGGAATATCGTGGGAACGGGGATCACCTTACATAACTATCTCAACTCGAGAGGAGAACGAAACAGCAATTCCTCTTCAAAATTATCTGCACCTTTGTAGCGAACATATACCATTAGCTGTGAATTGCTACTAAAATCAGTTGTCTCATCAAGCTGAATAGCAAAATATTTAGCCTGTTTTAATGCGACAATAACCTGTTCCTTCACATTTTCTGCTAAGGGGGCGTCCATAAATTACGTGAGGTGTTTTTTTAAATTTTCTGTGCTTGCCACTATATACGTATTGCTATGTAAGTTGGTCCACTATATGAAACAGCTTCTGGTCGTTCCATATCATTGGGTTTCACTTCACACAAAGCATACACGCTTGGAATTAATTCGTGCCTCGAAGCAAACACAAAGTCGTGATCTGGTAACGACACTTTATATTCAACGTGCATTAATAATGGCGCCTGCTTGTTTGCCGCTGTGAGGCCGATGGGAACGCGGGCTTTGTCATCCTGAGATAAAAAAGTTACGGAGTCAGGACCAAGTACTGAGGCTGTCGTTTCCATCGACCTTATGGAGGCCACAGAAAAGTATTGGTCTTGGTGTGCCTTATGATGGTCAGCTTCAGGACGACTCAGCTTCACCGGCACAGTCACTACATGGCGCTTAGCTTCTCGTGTATTTGCCCGTCTAGGCAACAGTCGAATATAAGTAGCACTTCGTGAAATATTAAATCCCAGCTCGCTTAGTTTATTTGTAAGTTCTGAAAGCGTATGGACCGTGCGAACTATCTCACAACGACGTCGCTCTTCAGCAGAAGCACCAAACAGGGCTAAATCACTTATTGTTTTTAGCAATTCAGACTGTTCTTTTTCTAAACGTGGGCGTCCAGGGTCAGCACGAGGCGTTAACGACTTAGCTGCATCGGGATTCTTTGAACATAATTCAATTATTTTTTGTTTTTTATTTTTTCGGTGCGTCATAGAGTACACTCTCTGTTTTTCTTCAAGCTTGAGCTTCTTCTCACAAATGTCAATTTCTCGCCGCAAATTACATGCTTTATCAAATTCAGTGCCGTCAGCTATAAGAGACCTTTTGCGCCTTTCCTTTGAGTCAAGCTCCATATGCAGCTTAGCAATCCTTGTCTTCATTGTATCTTGTGCTGGAGTGGGACGTACGTTGGATGGTGTAGTGTTCGACATAGTTTCATCCTCATCATCGCTGATCACAAGAGGCTGATTTTTCCGTTTCGAAGCACCTGTGAAATGCAGAAAACTTTTATTTAGAATAGGACATGAAGAAAACGTCACTTATAGAAAGAAAGACGAATACTAACCTGCCGGTTGAGGGCCAATGTCCAAATCTTGATCTCCTGACTGCTGGTCATTAATCTCATCCTGAACCGCAGATTCCGCGTGTTGAATATTATGATCGTTGATCTGAACCTGACCTGCACTTTCCACGTTTGGAACACTCTCAGTGCTTGTCCCAGCCTGAATCAAAAAACTGTTAGACATCTTAGTGTTAAGCGGAATTTACATTTACGAGTAACTCGTATGCGAATACTCGTACAGGAGTACGAGTTATATTTACATTATATATCAAGATCGTATGCGTTTAAACAGTATTAAACATGGCGCCTACTAAAAGAAAGCGTGTGGCTCTGCTAGGAAATTTACTATTGTTAATGAAGGCAAAACAAAATCGCGAAGATGTTAACAGAAAGAGAAGAATTTGGGTCAAAAATTCCTTACAATTAAGACCTGTTGTGGGAATTGAAGAGAAATTATTAACACAATTACTGACTGAGCACGGAGAGGGTTTTAAAAACTTTCTGAGAATGGATCATAGCAGGTTTTTGATGCTACATAATATGGTAAGTATATTTATAATAAGTAAGTTATAATATATTGGTTATTAAAAATAACATTTCATTTTCAGATAGAACATTATTTAGCAAGCAAGATACGCAAATGAGAGGATGTATAAATTCTAGGCTGCAACTGGCTACAACCTTAAGGGTTTTAGCTACTGGGGACAGCTATAAATCATTGGAATATCTCACTCGTATATCTGCTTCTACCATATCCATTTTTGTACCAAAAGTGTGTAAAGCTCTGTATGTGGAATTACAACCAAGGTATATGAAGGTAAGTTACAAAAACAGAAATACTGAATTAGAATTATTAAATATAGTTTTGTATGGTATTTACAAAATATTAGCCCCTTGCATTGCTACATATATAGCATTATTTGAATCCTGGCTATAACTGTCATACAGAAGGTCCATATCTGGAGAATTTGTATTTTCTATAGTATTTGATAAAGAGGTAGATGGACTACTTGTATCTGTATACTGTAATGAGGTAGATGGTCTACTTTCTCTTTCAACAATTATCGGTGTAAAACTATTTCCAGAAACATTTACATTCTCAAGGATTTTAGTCTCTTTTTTGTTATAATTTGTTGAAGTTCCAATTGATGCTCCAAAGCATGTTTTAGAGGCATACTTTTTAATTGTGAAGCGACACTTTCACCAAATTTGTCAAATTCTGATGATTCAGCTGCACATGCTTCTTTAAAAGTTTTTAAAGCAGAATCAAATTCTTTATTTATGGTGCAGTCATTAGCAATGCGCCGCTTTTTTTACAAAAGTGGTGGAATGTGGAGTTTCATTGCGGTTCACAGTTGACTATTTTTCTTTATTCTCAATAGTAGATGCGTGTGGAATCTGTAATTAATAATTTCATTTTCAGGTACCAAATACACATTCGGAATGGGTCAGTTTATCAGAAGAATTTAGATTTAAATGGAATTTTCCGAACGCTATAGGTGCAATAGACGGAAAACACATTCAGATTGAAGCGCCTCCTAACTCAGGATCATATTTTTTTAATTACAAAGGTTTTCACAGTATTGTGTTGTTGGCTATAGCAGATGCAAATGCCAAATTTATTTATGTTGATGTGGTTTGCAATGGCCGAATTTCCGATGGGGGAGTATTTAAAAATAGTACAATGTATGAGGCTTTAGAAAAAAATTCTTTAAATATTCCCGAAGGAATTTGTTTACCAAATAGAAACAAGCCCATGCCCTATATAATACTTGGTGATGATGCATTCTCCCTATCAAGGTATTTACTTGAACCATTTCCCCGAAGTGCCAATCTGAATGCAAAACAAAAAGTATTTAATTATCGTTTAAGTCGTGCACGACGTATAATTGAAAATGCATTTGGAATTCTTACTGCACGTTTTAGAATATTTAGAAAACCAATCTGCCTAAACATCGATAGCATCGACAAAGTGGTACTAGCAACTTGTGTTTTGCATAATTTTTTAAAACAGACAACTCCTGAAAACCCTAACATATTCGAAAATGAAGGACAACCCTCAAATATAAGAAATATTGAACATCAGGGTAGTAATAATTACAGTATATTAGCAAGATCAATTCGTGAAGAGTTTGCAGATTACTTTTACAATGAAGGGCAAGTTAATTTTCAATGGACACATATATAAATGTAACTGTATCCGAAATTTGTTGAAATAAACTTATTGCTACTTACTTTTGACTTTTCTTGAGAACATACTGTCTTTCTCGGTGTTATAACATCATCCAAAAATCTCATTTTAGTAAACCATGGTAGTGAAGGTTCATATGTATCTTCTGTACCGGTACCTAAAAGCAATAAAATAAGTATTAATTAAAAAGAAAACATGTTATAATAAACTCACCTGTTGTTTGAGATGCAACAACATTTTCTTTTCTTGATTGTACGTCGAACGTAAATTATTAATTTTTTTCTTTACAACTTCTACTGATATGTTCAAAATATCCGCTATTGTGGCATACGCTTTATTCCTAGCAGTAAGATCCCTATATTCCTTACATCTAACATCCCATAAACACTTCATGTTATAATACAGATCGATAAATTGGTCGAGATCATCCGCCGATAATTTACTTTCCGCCATTTTAAATGCATACAAAACTGATTCACTCGCAGCGCTAGTCTGATTCCACTCAACTCTGAAACTAACTCGTACACGACCTACGATCTCTGGTTTACACATACGAAATCGCATACGAGTGTTGTAGTCGCATACGAGTTACTCGTAAATGTAAATTCCGCTTTAGTCTGAAATCAAAGCATCATAATAAAGAAATGAATCTAATAAATTAAAAAGATAGATTAACACAAAATTAAGCAATATTGAATTATGTGAAAACAGTAAAGGAAATGACCGCGCTAATATTTTGTAGTTGTGATTTTAGCATATTTTATCAAGAATTTCACTGTTTCAGTTTTTTATGCTATTAATTGTAACAATAAAGTTTATATAAAAAAAGTGTTTTCTTGAAAAAATATATTTAACCTACCTTTTGAAGGAATGCTAAAGGAGACCGAAGTTTTCTCTCAGTGGCTTCCCTGAGAAGCCGTTCATTCTCATGTTGAATGTGATGTATTAACTCTTCTTTCTTCGGGAATTTTTGCTTCGCTGTATTCCATAATTTTATCACATCGTCCTGGCAGGCATCTTTTGACGTATGCGTTATAAAAATCTTGATAACTTATTTTAAATTAGTAAGAGCATGCACTGAGTCGAGTAAAACATTTACAAGATTAAACAAAGGAGGTTGGATTCTGTCCGTGTGTCGCTGCCACTCATTTCGTACGCTCTCGTTCATCGAGTCGCGCGTTCGGCTGACAGTGGCGCGAAAACAAAGGACGGGCTACACTGTACCGTAAATTCAGATTAAATTGAACTATTTGGTATAAAACAAATATGGTGGTTTGACAGTCAGTAGATGTATAACGTCGAAGTATGAATGAAATTATTTTCTTTCGAACGAATTAGCGAATGATCTTAATCGTATTACGATTACGCTTAAGATTAAATCTTAAGCATGTACAATCTGGATTAAATGGACCAAAATAGTATAATTTTTTTTGTTTCAATCAGAAAAAAAATGCGTGATATTTGCCGAGACCCCCCTCTCTCCAACGTACGATTATATGAGATTTGACTCGACCCCCTCCCCCCCTTAAACACCTCACACAATTTATGGACGCCCCCTAATATAGAAATTCGTTCTTCCACAATTCTCGCAGACAAGGGCACTGAATTCAGTTTCTTCGCTTCTTTTTGACCACACATAATCTCTGCCATTTTTACAGCAGCTGGTTTAACCTAATCTTCACCAATAGTGTATGGTTTCTTATTTCGAGCAATCAACCAGGCTACTTCAAAGCTAGCCCTTGAGGCTGAACGCTGATCAAATGTACCAAACAGGTTGCTATTCAATCTTTGTCTTTTAACAGATATTTCTAAATTTGCAAAGTATTCTCGCGGTTTGGAAGACAGGTGTGAATGCAAATTAACTAAATGTTTCTTCAATTGCCTTTTTTTGAAAGATTCTGAAGTCGGTACATACATACAACACATTGTGGTTTCATTGTACCATTGTCTTCTATTTGTGTAAAACCGTAATTAAGGAATTCGTCTCGGTATGTTCTTTTCTATTTGCTGCCATCTGAAGGGAGACAGAAAATAATAATTAAAATACTTGAATTAAATTTTCAAATTGCGGCTTACCTTGATCGATATATTCATGATTAATGATAAAATGGTGGTCTTGTCAACAACTAACTAGTAAAAACTGGCTCTCTGACTCGTCGAAGTATTTGTATCTTGACGGCATGGCACGGACTGAGCAGGTAGCCGGGCTAAAATTCAAATTCAAAAAAAGTTTATTTTCATTTTAAGGGGGTGGTGGGATACAGAGTATTCTTAAGATATTTTGATGGAGGCAGTTATTAGATCCTGAGATCTACTTCAGCCCTTGGTTGTAATGATTAAATGACAGATTGCATATAAGTGATTTTAAAAATGGTGCACAAAAAAAAAATTATATAGTTGTACATACAGATTCTAAAGTTAACTAAGGGAAGGGAGAGGTGCGTCTGAGGCCGACTTCAGTCTTCATACATGAATCCGATAAAACCTCAGAAAACTCGGATTCCGAAGACAAGGATATTATTTTATATTTACACAATGCAATTCTTAAGTTTAAACATGGTGGTAAATAAGGAGTGCACTTTGTTTAACGTTTGCGCTTTTGTTATTTAGTTGATAACCTGCTTGTTGATTGATTATTTAACGCGATGTTTTTGCGGTCACTTTGATTTATTGCTAGGCGCTTTCCGATTTTCCGAATTTTTCACTTTTACTTTGAAACACTCTATTTTGCGCGGCCCATGGTTATCGGAGAATGTTTGATTATTTAAACGCGATGTTTTTGCGGTCACTTTGATTTATTGCTAGGCGCTTTCCGATTTTCCGAATTTTTCACTTTCACTTTGAAACACTCTATTTTACGCGGCGCATGGTTATCGGAGAATGAGGGGAGTAGATTCCAGGACGTCTTGGTAGGGTTCGGGTAGATTGTCTCCTTGTTGCAGGATTCTAGCTGTAGGGAATTTAAATTTGCGTTTGGGGTGTCGGAAGAGGATCCTTCGGTTTCGTAGGTGCCAAGGTGCAATGAGGGTAGCTTTGGCCTGCTCATTTTGTCCGTGCAATGTGCGATTGGTATAATGCTTCTGGAGAATTTTTAGGCGTTGGTCTATTGGTGTGATGTCTGACAGTTCCATGACTAGCCGGCTCGGGTATCGGTATGGCAGCCTGTGAATCCTGCGCAAGATCTTGCGCTCACAGGTTTTAAGTTGGTCTTTCTGTCCCCTAGGAAGGGTAGAATAGACTAGAGCTCGGTAGTCAATGACGGGTCGGACGAATTGTTTGTAGGTGTGTTTGAGAGTTTCGGCGTTGCATCCACGTAATCTGCCGGCTAGAGCAGCGAGCAGGTTGCTCCTATTTCTAACCTTCTTCAATGTGTTCCGGAGATCGGCAGACCAGTTGAGATGCTGGTCAAAAGTGATCCCCAGGAATGTTATCTCAGAGGTTAGATGTAGGGGCTCGCCCCATAGCTCCAGCCGGACAGCATTAGGGTCCAACAGCCTTCTTCTCGTTTGGTGTGGGTGTCGAAAGAGTATGGTTTGTGTTTTCGAGGGGTTAGGTGTGATTCTCCATCTGCACGCCCAAGCACTGAACGCGTTGAGCCGGCTTTGCATCCGCCTTTGGCAGAACTCCGCCGATGGTCCGCTGGTCCACTTGCCGCTATCATCTGCAAATAAGGATATTTCTGTGGTAAGTGTGTTAATGGGTGGAGGAATGTCATGAGCATATATAAGGTACAATAGGGGAGCTAGGACGGAACCTTGGGGTACTCCAGCTGTAGGGGTGAAAGAGTCGGAGCGTGATTTATGGACCTTAACAGTTATGGAACGATCAGAGAGGTATGAGAGTATGAGTTTGGTGATGTAGAGTGGGATATGAAGAGAGTTGAGTTTGTGAATGAGTCCAGCATGCCAGATTCTGTCGAATGTCTGCTTGATGTCGAGGAACACGGCCAGAGTGCAATGGCCTTGGTTGAGTGATCTTGTCACGTCAGTGTGAAGTTTGAGTATAGGGTCTTGAGTTGAGTGAGCAGCTCTGAAGCCGTGTTGGAAGTTGGGAAATAGGTTATTGGATTCTGCGAAGGCACGTAGTCTAGTTTCCAGGATTCTCTCGAATATTTTGCCAAGAACGTTGAGAAGGGAAATAGGCCTGTACGACTCTGCAAGAGTGGGATCTTTTCCAGCTTTCGGAATCATGACTGTTAGAGCTTTCTTCCACGCAAGGGGGAAATAGCACAGTTCAAGGCATCTATTAAAGATGCTTCCAAAGTGTGTCAGACATGACTCCGGAACCTGTTTGAGCATGGACCTTGTCAGGTCGTCTCCGCCTGGAGCTGTGGAACGACCTGACGAAATGAATGTTTCAATGTCGGAAGTCAGTACAGGGGCCAGAAATAAGTCGTTTTGGTTGGTGGGTCGGAACGTGGGTTATGTGGAACTTGGAGGATTTGCTCGAGGTGAGCTTTAAATAGTTCGGCCTTGCCAGGGTTATCGCCAACAATGTTGCCGTCGTTATCGACGAGATGGGAGGGGTTCGACTTTTTGCGGCCAGTGAGAATGTTGCATTTTTGCCAATACTTCTTTCCGTCACGGAAGTCAAGACCGGAAGTGACTTCCTGCCATTGATCCTCCCTGTAACGAATAGTTTCTCGACGTATTTGAGAATTGAGTCGATTGAATTGAGTTTTAAGTGCTGCATCGCGATACCTAAGATATTGTCGGTAGACTCTGCCTGCGCTTTTGTTTAATCAGATCTATGATAAATCTGGGTAATGTAGGACGGGATATGTCTATAGTTTTGATAGGGACAAATTCATCAATGGCAGCAGAGATGGAATTTCCCACCGCTTCGATGTCATTGTCAATATCTATTGTTGTGTTTAGAATAGGGTTTTCTGATAGATCCAGATCAAGATGGTTTCGGAAGCCATCCCAATTTGCATCGGAATGATCTCTAGAAGAAATGAAAGTAGGAGGAGGTATTGGAGGTTCAGCTAGGTCGCTGTTGAGGAGAAGAGGAAGATGATCGGAAGTGATAGATGTTCCAATGTGGCAATCCATTTCCATCAAGTGCATGATGTCTGTTGTCGTGATGACGTGGTCTATGATATAAGAGCCCTGATGCCCGAAAAAGGTTGAAGACCTAGCCCGCCAGAGGTGCGAGTGAAGGAGGACATCAGAGAGAATTTGACCATTTGCGTTTGTCGTTGTCACCAAAGTCAACGTGTCTCGCGTTTAGATCCCCCAGAACTATGCCTCCTCTGATGGAAGAGACATAGTTAAGGAAGTCCGCAGATAGTGTTCCGCTTGGTGGATTATAGTAGCTGAAGGCAGTAATTATTCTCTGAGGGAGATGCATTTTGGCAGCGACACACTCAAGATTTTGAAAAGCTGGTGGTAATTGAAAATTTACGCTGGTGTATTTTTGATTTATGAGTAATGCGGTACCTCGAATGGCACCTAATTCACTATTTTTTTGATATGATTTGTATCGCGACAATGAAAGGGTATTGGGATGTCGAAGTTTTGTTTCTATAATGGATAGGATTCCCACATTGTGGAATGTGAGAAGATTTTTGATTAAAGGGCGCTTTTGGCGAATGCCGCAGGCGTTGATCGTTCCTATCGTAAAGGCCATTACAGCTCGAATAGTTCGAATATTGAGATGGTAACATTGTTACCAACGTAGGTCACAACAGTCTTGCGGTCGAAAAAATGCTCCGCAGATCTTGAGATTGATTTTGCGTTCAGGGAGAATGTTTGATAGGGAGGCAGTGACAAATCGTATTATGTCCTCTACCTTAGGCATGTCGTTTACGACAGGTCTGGTTGACATGGGGGGGGGGGGTCAGGGCATTTCACTGGGGCAATTTGTTCAGTCTTGGAAGGGGGCACTTTGCGGGCTGGGCATTGGAAAGACCAAGCCGGGTGGGACCCCTTGCAGTTGGGGCAAGTGGGGTTTTTCTGACTGCCGGTGGAGTTCCCCGTCATTGGGACAGGATGCTTTCTCGGTGCACTCAGTATTCTGGTGCCCGATTTTGTTGCAGCGACTGCAGAACATAGGAAGGGGTTCTGGAACGTTTGAAGGTTCTACGAAATAGTGGCGTTGATACATAAATAGGCCCAGGGTAAGTAATTGGTCGAGAGTACGCTTCTCGTGGGTTATGATTAGAATCAAAGGTGTAGGCTTATTGGAAGCTCTTGAAGTGATTCTCCATATTTTGGAAGTTTTGAGGTTGGAATCAGCGAGAGCAGTCTCTATATCAGCGATAGTGATATCCTGGTCGACATTTCGGACGACACAGGACAAAGACATTTTTGTTGGAGAGCGGGACGCAGTGTTGGCGGATCTATTAAGGGGTGAAAAGGTAATATTCGGAGTTCCAACGTGATTTTGTAGGATTTTCTGGAAGTCAGCAGGTGCTGGTTCCAGGGACTCGATTAAGGCGGTTTTATTAAAGTTGACACTGATGGAATTAAAGTTGAATTTTGTCTTGAGTTGGTTAAGGCAAATGAAGAATGAGTTTTTATGTTATCCGGGATGTTTCGGACAACATATCGATATTTTTGTGGTGGTGGTGGCGGGGGATATTTTGACTGAGCTTCTTTTAGTTGTGATAAAAGGCTAGTGCGAGGGCTGGGTGATGTTCTAGGTGGTTTGAATGGGAATTCAGGTTTATCGGATGATGATGATTTTGATTTTGGAGTTGAAAATTCTGAGTTTTTCGGAGCTTTGCGGGGCGTCCGTTGTGTAAGAAGCTTGGTTCGGGGATGTTAGAGGGGTGGTTAGTGGGGAGGTGGAGGGTGATCGAGAGTTTCCTCTCTTCGGCATTCTGAGGTGGATGTGTGGAGAATTTAAAGAATATAAAGGCCAAGGCCGGGTCGTCGGGCTCTCGGTGAACCGAGGACCAACTAACCGGCAAGGGTATAGTTTAAAATGGCACTTAGCTGATTTATCTGCAATCCGTGGCTGTTGAATTCTACAAAGGTCTCGGGAATGTTGTCGGTCCTAACACGACCGTTTGCACAGGGCACTCACTCACGCACTGATTCACTGGATCGCCGGTGTTTTTCGGAAAGGAAGATGCAGGCCTGATAAGGCCTCTAGCTCACGCCGTATCCTCGGGGTATGTAGAACAGGAACCACAGGTACTTCGCAGGTATTATTTCTCGAACCGATGCTAATCACAGACTGTAGCCGGGCTGCGGTTTTACTAAATATAAACTATTACAGCACAAGACACGCCTCAAACTACGTCATTGCAAAATATATCGCGCTCAGCACAATCCTGCAAAATCTAATCTTTGACAGCACAACGTGGCTGATTCATATAAATAAATCGATTGAACCTGACCTTTTAATTTGAGCTATACCTACTGTATGCAAAATTAAACAGCAAAAACAATACATAGCAACATTTAATGAATTTTGGAATTAGGAACATTAGACATAATATTAAAAGACAGGCAGTGTTTTCTTTTTCTGGCTGGACGCCCACTTTGAATTCTCTTTCCTCCCATTTTACCATTTTGTATCTTTCTTCTACTGCGAGCAGTCGGCTGAACTTTTATTAGTTTTCCCTTCCGTTTGATACACTGCTTGCTAGCTAGGAATGAATCTAGCTGACTACCTGTGTTAATTGCCTTCAAGCTGCCTACAAACTTTTTTATTAGCTCTGTATTATAATATCATTTTCTGCTAAATCTGCAATACGGCTAAACTCCATTTTTAGACTTTCGACGGCATTTTTATGTTCTTCGCTACCTAAAACTAAAAATAGTAAGCTAGAAGCAATATTACAGTTTTCAGATTATCTTACAAGGTATGTTTCCAATATTTTCAATGTCAGTTACAGGATCCGATGGAGTTTGATTACTTGTATTTGAAGTAGTAATGCATTCAGTATTGCATTCCTTAGATGCAACCGATTCGTCGCTTTCGATCATGTTCAAAAAAAATGTACAGTCTCTTTTACCAGTTGCTAGATAAACAATAAGTTGTCGGTCATTTTCCATCAACTGAGGACTTGTTAAAATATTGACGGTGTACAAATTTTCTACAGCACATAAATGTTTGTAAATGCTCCTCCAGTCCCACTAGCGCAGTCGCATAGAGCGCAATTTGTTAAAACAGTATAATTCATATTTTTATCTTGTGCTGAAGAAACTAAAAAAGTTTCATCATCTATTTTCTTCACTGTTAGATTTCCAATTTTATTTTTAAATTTTAAGTAGTTTAAATTATTTTTGGTTTTCCTGTTGCTAGCAAATGATATCAGACGTCTTTATGGTAACTCTCCAAAATATTAGTTATAAAATCTAACAGTGCCACAGCATTGAAAGATTTACATCTTTCTAGTATAATATCTTTCAGTACTCTGATAGATGCTTCAACGAAATTGTTTGTGTTATGTCCTTTAGTACATAATGTTTTCCTATAACCACACCCTGGCACCACTCGTTCCTTCTTTCCCACAATTTCTCAAGATAGTTAACAAAATTTGTATATCTGCACCCTTCACATAAAGTACGGAATAATTCCTCTGCGTCTTCTTCACTTTGTGCATAAAGTATATAACGCAATTCCAACATAAGTTTTTTTCTTTCTTTAATATCTATGTGATTTTTCGCATCTCACAACCATCTCCAAACAGCCTGACACACGTGAAAGGAACATAAAATTAAAGAAGTTTGCGGAAATACCGATTTCAGTGCTTTGCGTTCTGCAGCACTATCATCCGTCATGAATATTTTTGGTGCACCATTTCCTCCAAACCCATTCGGACATTGGTTCTTCAATATTGTAAAAGCTAAATTATAGTGTTAGCTGTGTGTAATAAACAAGCAAGTGTAATTCCTCCAGTTTTATGGACACCAATCACAAAAGTGACAACAGTGGACGTCTGATCGCAGGAGCCACTAGAATCAACAAAACAGTTTTCGCTAGAAAATGCCTGCTCGCGGGCACGTTTCATAATTGGCGTCAATATTGAGACAACAAGTGGATCCTCATGAATGTAAAGAGTTACTCCTATTTTGCTGAATTCATCTTGTTTTTGATAAAGAATATTCAAAATAGAAATTGGGTCTCTATTTTCATATTTATTTAGCCTAAAATAACTATTTTTCATATATTTACTCAGTGCAGAAATTTTTGTAACCTACCTCCACATATCATATAAAGCGTTCTTCCTAAAATATACTTTTAACATTATATATTACATATATGAGAAAATTCTGAATCTTTCAAGAAAAAAACCCTCCTTACACAAACAATTCTTGTGAGTATTTTTCATTTCAATTGAATAACATTCAAATTTTTGTTTCCTTTGGTAGCATTTCAGCAATTTTTCTAACCTTTTCTTTGGCATATTTTCCAAATCAGGAGGAACTACATAGAAATCGGAACTTATTTCTTGTTTTGCTTGTGAAGGAATTTCAGACGTGCATGAAATGACAGTTTAATTTGATATATTCGATGAATCTCTATGAAAAGATATAGGTGTTTAGGAATGAACTGCCTTGCTACCGGATGATTTACTATTCAAAGTTGGTTCTTCGGAAATAGGGGTTGAGGGCAATACTCTACTGGGAGAATTAAGGGAAATATTATTATTTAAAATATTTTGTTTTTCAACGCTGGGAGTACTTTCATTCGAATGTAAATTTCCTTCAAAACCTCGCAAAATAAAATAGTTTATAACGATTTTTTTCGTTGTTCTCCAACATTAAAAGTTTGCATAATTCAGAATAAATAGATTGAATAATAAAAGCCGGACAAGGGTTATCTCTGTAAATTTTGTTGACTAAAAGAACTTCATTAAGAAGGTTCAATTCGACTTTATTGCCGCGAACCTTTGATGAAATATGTTCGTTTTCCTTGGGTAGATGATGGTCCTTTTGATCACGAGTTCATCAAATTTTTTGTTGTCACGGCGAAGAACATTGTAAATTTGTGTACGAGTTCTGAAATTATCAACTGAAAATATGAATAAGGCAGAATTTCCAATAATATTGTCATTTATTTTCAGACTGTAAGGATTGGAAGGTACATGTGGGAAATATTTATTGAGATAGTCTACTAATTTAACAACTGGAAACTTTTTACGTCTTCCCGGCATGATAATTTAGATTTGTTGTAGCGAAAACTCGATAAGAACAATTTTGAAGTAGATTATTGAATATTTTATTTCCATACCACAGAACAGACCACATACGAATACCTCCATTACCAGGTAGTAACCGCCAACTGCTTTTGGCTACTTATGATCTAGCATTTGTCTTTAGCGAATTCGAGCCGTGCTCGTTTTCCGCTGCGGTTTTATTAAAAGCTCTTTTGCATATTATTTGTGTTTATTTCTTCTTTATTGCCCATTTTGGGCGTTAAGTACGTTAAGCCGTTCCTGGCTTCTTGTACTTTGGCTCCAACAGCGGGTCATATGCCCCTGGGCCTCTGATTGTGGGGTTTCTATGTGTTTCTATCTTTTCGTATGTGTTTGTCGCCTGTTTCCGAATAATTTCATTAATTTTAGGTATTGCTGTATCCCTATGGAGCAGGTCGTTTGTTACGTGATAAGGTGCATCTAGAGAGGATCCGATTACCTTATTCAGTATTATTTGCAAATTCCTTAATTGCGCGGGTGGTGCTTGTAACCATATTTCGGCGTCGTATGTTATTGTCGGTCTTATCACAGAAGTATAGTATAATTTACTTCAAGTACTTAGTTTGCTTTTCCTGTTGAGTAGCGGATATAGGTGCCCCTTTATCTGATTTGCCTTTCTTTAAGTTCCTTAGGTGGGGAATGAAAGTTAGCTTCCTGTCTAGCGTTACTCCCAAGTATTTCACTTGTTTACCCAAGGTATCTGTTTCTTGTTTATGTCAATCTTTCATCGTTTTGTGTCTCTTTGAAGCCTTACTTGTACGCACTTTATCTGGGTGTGTTGGCATAAAGCGTCTATGTCATCTGCATATTGTGCCAAGTCTACTCTTGTTGTTTCAGGTATATCTTGGGTATACAAGTTATAGAGTACCGACCCTTGCGGTCCGCCTGCCTTTGCTTGTCTTTCTTCCGTCATGATATCGTTCACTCTCGTTTTGAATCTGCGCCCCGTGTGGTTCGAATCTATAAGCTTCAGGTAAGCTATTGGTAGATTGTATATGTACTATTATAAAAATTTAATTATTTTTTATTTTATTGAATTTTATTTGGATTCTACCGGCTAGCTTTTTATCTTTTTTTTTATTTGATTGTATTTGAACTTTGAATTAATGTTTATGAAGTTTTTGAACTTTTGAAGTTTATCTGAAGTTTATGTATAGAATAATTTTATATGGAATTAAACACAATGCTCTTTGAATTCCACAATATTTAATTTCTATGACTCTTTTTATCTCGGGTAATTAAATTTTATGTTTTACAAGATCTATGATATAACCTTAAAATCACTTTTACAACTAATATTAGTTTATACTGTTATAATCAACAATCTTCCTTTTACTTTACAAATAATACTGATAATATGATGTAGAAATTATAAACAAACTTACGTTTAGATAATATCCGAAAGTGTGTTTAACAATGTTGTCAATGTTCAATTTACTTCTTTTTAATTTCGTTGATTCACTTTTTACACAATACTCTGCTATTTCACAATAATCACAGGTAACTAATTTTGGTTACTTCTTCTTGAGAATCAGGAACTGTTGATAATACTTTATTCTTTTAGATAAGATATAAAACTTTTCGATGTTTTATTAGAATTATATTGAAGAATGGCAATCGTTGGATACTTCTTATAAATTGGAGGTTATTACAACCTTTTACTTGTTTTAGATAAGGTCAACCCGGGTAAGTGTGACCGCATTTTTAATTAGTTGGTATTTACCCCTGTCCTTATGCTTGTTGTAACTTTAGAATGTCAACATTTTTTTACTATGATGCCACAACGTCCAGTTACTAACTGTGAATAATTAATAGTTATCCAATAAGCTATCAGAAAGATAAACTAATTTTTTTAAAACCATGTCTGTGGATCACACTTCCCCATCAATCTGGGGCAAGTGTGACCATTGCTCATAGTGTCGATATATGTGCTAATATTCAGCACCCAGGGGTAAGTGTGAAACTTCTTTGAAAACTCTATTAGGATTTAATGTTTTTTTTTAAATATATTTATTAGAAAAAAAGTTACAAACTTTTAAAAATTATAAATTGAAATTATCAAACTCTACTTGAAAATGAAAATTATGTCTTCTGTCTTCAGTTGGTTCAGACAAAACTCTTATTATGTCTTCATCAGCTACGGTATCTGTGTCTTCTATTTCTGGCCAACGGAAGGTATTTTTCTTACATTTAAGGAACATGACTAACCACCCTTCATCTTCTCTATTTTTAACCTGCCCGACAAAATGTTTAACAGTCTTTTTGGTAGCGTATTTCACTATTACCCATCTTCCTACAACAATTTGTGAAGTGATTTCTTCCTCTTCTTGGAATACGTTACGACTATGTTCATCCTCTGATAAGGCTGGATGTTCCATTTCTTCTTCTTCAAATAGTTCAAGGTCATTATCATCTTCTGACTCTATAAAAACTGGATCATCAATTTCTTCCTCTTCAAATACTTCAGGGTCATTGTCATCTTCTGACTCTATAAAAACTGGATCGTCCAATTCATCCTCTGAGCTCGAGCTACTAAAATTTTCTTTTTTTCTTGCTGTTTTCGGCTTTCTTCTATTAGTCTTCTTTCTCATTGAGACCGTCTTCCCTCCTTTTCCCTTTTCCTCTTTTTCTTTCTTAAGCTTCTCCATTACCTGTCGTGAAGTAATTACCTCCGCACCGCACGCTACTTTTTTCTTCTTTTTAGTCAGAACATCCCTTTGAGTTTGCTTCACCGTATCCAATAACAGTTTCTCAAAACTTGGGTTTGTATCAAAAAGAGGTACAGTTGAGGGTCCAGGAGTATTCATGTCTTGTTCATTTCTGATGTTATTTTCCTCGGCAATATGAGCTGGCTCCGTCTGACTTGTTGGTATCTGTCGTTGGTAGTCTTTCCATCTTCTTAATGCTTCTGGATCGTACTTGTCATCTGGAATAACATCACGGTTGAATGGATGTATTCCCGCTTTACGAAATCCGTTTCTAAGTATTTCTGGATCTAATTCTTGCCAAGTTTTTCCAATGAGCTCAGAAAACACTTTTTTAGGAATCTTCAAACCAACATTTTTCCTTTGCCAGGACACCAATTTCAGATCCCAATTATCCTTTAGAGATTTAAAAACGGATAAGTCTAAAGGCTGTAAAAGATGACTTGTGTGCGGTGGCAATTTTAGTATAGTGACATCATTTGCACGTGCTAGTTCAATAAGAGGAATATTGACATGCGTACTGTGTCCATCATATATGACTAGGGCTGGCCTGTTCGGTCCCAATGCAGGAAGTAGAGTTTTCTGGAAAAAATTGAAAAAAATATCTGTTTGCATCCACCCATTAGGGCTTGCTGCATAGGCAGTATCTTTGAAGGAATTAGCTTCATCTGGTAACCAGGAATCCCAAACGTTCTTTCCCTTAAATATTATAAGTGGCGGAGCTTTAACACCGGATGCAGAAACAGCTGATAGGACAGTGGTGTTCTCCCTACCTGGTCCGGAGGTAGTTCGCGAGCTTGGTCTTCCTCTTGCTCCAACAATTTTTGTTTTGTGAGGATCATGTGATAAAGATGTTTCGTCTAGGTTCCAAATAAGTTCTGGCTTGTCATGGAGATTTAAATCATTCAGGGTTGTATCCAGTAAATTAAAATATTCATTAATTATGAAAGGATCTGTCATTTTTTTTCTTGCAAATTCGACAGCCTGAGGTTTTTTAAGGCTCATGTTGTGCCTTTTTTTGAAGTTAAAAAACCACTCATCTCCAGGAATATTATTCCTAAAAGGTGTCTTTATTCCATTCTTACTAACATATTCAGCGACAATATTCAAAAGTTCTTTCCGAGAAATCCCGAAACCCCATTGCTCCATTGTTTTAAGGCTCCGAGCTAATCGTTCTTCTTCTGCATATGGAATAGCTGGCGCTCTTCCTTGAGTTTTACTCTTGTTACCACGAACACCAGTGACATGATACAATATCGTAGTTTTGGGGATGCGGTATAGTTTGTGTGCTCGATATATAGTCATGACACCCCTTTTGATTTCTTGAACGGCGGTTTCCAGGTCAGCCTTGGAATACTTTGAAGCCCGTTGTGTTATACGTGTATAATTCCTAACCATTTTGAACCTGAAGCCAAAATTTGTTCTCAGTGTGAGATCTCTAAAATAACAAGTTCACACTTGCCCCTTGAATTTATGTCACTCTAACCCCAAAGTATATTTTTCTTGAGGCAAGTGTGACCCATATTTGAAAACAATCTTAACAATGAAAGCGTATATTGTTGATATTGGACAATAAAATGCAACTTTAGAACTATACACTACTAAATAAAAACTCAGACTTACCACAGATTTTACCCAGGTTATTAATAATTCATAAAACACGTGTCTACTCATTCAACAGGTTGATAACAGCAAGCTTCATTCACTGTCAAATAACTTTATGAGATTTAGGTTGGTAGAGTTCCTACTTATAGCCATGTGTTGGCAAGTAACTCTAGCTACTTGGTATGAGATGTCGCTCAAATCGGTCATCTGTAAAACCTATTTAACATAAGGGATCACACTTGCCCCAAAATCACACTTACCCGGGTTGACCTTACTTGGAACACTTGTTGACCTTTAATAATTTTTACTAACTTCGGTTACTTGGAACTTATCGAAGTTTGGAACACTTGCGTTCACTGATGTTTATTTTTATTAACTTAGGTTGGAAAATTTTGGTGAGTTGCCAGAGAAGCACAGTCTCTACTTAGATGTAATTGCAAACTGACTTGGCTTGTCTTTTCAGATCCTTTTATAGGCCTCCAAAACCGACGCTACATTTATGTCATTTTCCACCTATTAGGTGCCTTCTTTTCATATCAATAATGCCAAGTTAATTGTTGTTAAACTGACATAAGTATCTCATTGTTACCAGCCTGACACTAGGAATTCGTCTCGACCAATCAGAATTTAGTATTCTATAATTTTTGAATTATTGGAGTTTTTCAGCTTATTTTAATTGATAGTGATTCCTTCTTTTTAAATTAATATTGCCTACATTTTTCCACACACTTTGGTATAATATAACCTATGATTGGGTTATTATTAATATGATTATTCCCATATTTATGGTTTTCTTGACAGTTACTTATTCTTAAATCTAATACATACTATATTATATCAATAACATTCTTTTAACATTACATAACTCAAATTTACTAATCCTAACTTATATCTATAACATTATTCAATGTTTTGTACTATCTCATGATAGTTTTGTAATCACTTTAATTATGATTTCTGCCTTCGTTACACATTACGTTTCTTCACTTTCACTGAAGTTCTTGTTTATCACTTCTTATTCTATTACATTGTTGTTTATTATGTTTTACATTGTTAATTTTAATATCCTAACTATTATTTAGCTTTTACTATTCTTTTTAATTCCATATAAATATCTTTTATTTGATCTTTTCTGATTTTCAAAGTTCGGTAAGTTATTATTTTTAAATTTTTATTGTTTATGAAATGAAATCATAACAGTACATCTTATATATCAGTTCAGCGTGCCATACCTTGGCACGCTGGCTTTGGCTATTTCTAGGAACACTGCACCGGTAGGCATTTTCTTGTTGTGCCCTTCTATAATCTTCCCAGCTATTCTAGCTAGTTGGTGCATTGTGCTCTTTGCGGAACCCATGTTGTTTAGCCGGGATTATATTTTGGTTTTCTATTAGCTGGTTCATCCTGGTGAGTATAGTTCTCTCGACTACTTTACTCACGTTTGATAGTAAGCTTATCGGTCTATAACGTGATGTATTATTCTTAGGTTTATTCGGTTAGGGGATCATTACTGTTTCTGCTTTTTTCCAGTTCTTTGGATAGTGCCTGTGTTTGACGACGCCGTTTGCAAATTCAACTAAGTACTCTATAGCATTTTCCGGTATATTTTTCAATATCTGATTTGGTAATCTTATCACTTCTGGTGCTTTTTATTATCTCTCCGATTTCCTCTTTTGATACTTCTGTGAATCTATACTCCTACTCTATCCTTAGCATAAGCTTCACACCTTTTCTATTTTTTCATTGTGTCTGGACTTCAAGCACCGCAGCGAATGCTTCTGCTTTTTTGAGATCTGTCATTGCTGCGTTGCCATTTTCTAATTTGATTGCGGATATCTCTGAGCTTGTTCCCTTTAGCTTCTTCGCGAAGAACTTTCGTTCCTGTATTCTGATAGGGCATACTGAATTTCCGTGTTCAGACTATTTAGTACCGTTTTATCTTGAGGTGATTTCGTCCGATGAAATACCTTTTTTGCACTGTTTTTCTGTTTGATGAGGTCTTTTATGCTATGTGGGATGTGTGCCGATTTAATTACTTTCCTGGTGATAGTTAGTGATCCGTTGAAGGCCGTTTTTATTGTTCTGTCGAAATAACTTATTGCGTTTTCTAGGAGACCTCACTTTCCGGTTCCACGGATTGTTCACTGGTCTGCGTGTTTGGGTAGTCGGTTTCGGTTTTTCCAACTCTTTTGTTGGCTTATTTTCGGGTCTGGCTTTACAGCTGCCGTGGTTCGAGGTATGTTCACTTTCGCAGTTCACACAGCAGGCCGAGGTTGTTTTAGGTTTTGTGCACAGGTGTGGAGAGTGCTGTCCTGCGCATTTCATGCATCTATATGTAGCACGGCAGTCGCGTTGCACATGTCCAAAGAGTTGGCACCTGTGACACTGCCCAGGTTCTCATAGCTGTGGTAACATCTGAGGCTGATTTTGATTTAACTGGTAATGCTCACACATATTTTGAAAAACAATCGATAACAACCAAAATATAACGAAACGTGTTCAGACACGTGCTTCAATATTCAGACACGTGCTTCAACATTCAGACACGTGCTTCAACATTCAGACAAGTGCTTCAATATTCAGATACGTGTTCAGACACGTGCTTCAACATCCAGACACGTGTTCAGACACGTGCTCCAACATTCAGACATGTGTGCAGACACGTGCTTCAACATTCACAAACGTGAGTGGTCCATGTATGTTTGGTTTATTTATATCTAACATTAGGTAATCATAATTGTTTATAGTTAAACTATCAGCTTGCTTAACAATTCGCATACTTAGCTCATACTGAATTGTTATTGCAAAAAATTTTCCTTTTTATTTTTAACATACCAACTGTATAATAAATATACATTTTCTCTTGCACATTGTAATTGATTTATGTTTTAGACAGTGATGTGATGCTGGTGAGTTATTCTTTAAAATTCTAATATTGTATATACCTATATCTGACATATCAACAATATAGTTTTCCATTAGAAATTGTTCTAACCATTTCTTCTTCTCCAACCCTTTAACCATAACATCATTATCACCAATTATTTTTGCGATAAAGTTAACAAGCTCGTTGTTATGCAAACTTTCAGATTGTGAATTCCAACCAAATCCATGTAAATTATTTGCAAGCCAGTTCACTTGATATTTGAAATCCTTCTTCAACGTATTAGATTCAGAGGGTACTGAAATTATAGCGTGAACACACACTCCATTCAAAGTATTTATTATAGCTATTTCCTTGCAAAGAAACTTGCTTCTGCGAAATTGAAAACCTTGAACATCAACAATGAACATAATTATAGAGCTCTTACAGAACTGGTTAACGGATTGTATCGAATTAAACGATCGTGTAGAATAAAACAATATCCAGATGTATTTGCGGGGATGTTCTTAGTAGTTTCAAATTCCAAACGAATATCTACGGGACCAGCTTTTTAGAACTTCGTTTTGTCGAGCGGTGTTTTTGAAATTCATAGGACTGAATAAAGGTTCATTATCTTTTTCATAATAAGACTGTTGAAACTGTGCATACATTTCATAAAGTATCGCCCACTGATTGGGATCAAAATTCAGATTTAAATCATCATACGGATACATTTCAGAGTTGAGATAAACTTTTATGTTGCTCAGATTGCAATGATCAAATTTACTCATATCCATTCTAGTTTTATTTTTGCGTTCCGTTTGAAATCCAAACAAAATGAAACGTGGTTTTTCCAATTTTGTAGCTGTTTTTATCGCCCACGTTTGACGTTGAGTTTCTTGTGAAAGCGGATTTTCATGCAATTCTCAACCGCGGAAAGGAACATCAAGTTCTATTTTCTTATTCTTATTATAAATCAATATCCATCAATTCTATATGAGAGCTTTCATCATTATTGTTACGTTTTTCTTCATCATTTAACAGTTCTTGTAGCTTATCAGGTAAGTACTGTTTTATACCAGTTAAAAAAAATTGTAGGTTTAGATTTATCATTTTCTCAACAAAATATAACTCCAATCTCACTGTTTAATAACTCATTACACAATTTTATGCCATCCTTGTACACTGATTCAAATTTCTTACACTCTTCATAGGAAAATAGTTTTGGTACCATTCATCATAGCTTGCAACCATTCGTAATGTTGTAATGTTTTTAGCTCATTTTTAATTTTTTCTAATTCACTTTTAAACTCATCAGCTTCAGTCACTATCCTAATTTTTCTAGTTGTTTTCGAATGAAAATAAAAATTTTGTTTACTTAAGTTTCAACATTTTGTTCTGATTTTATATCACTGTTAGAGAACAGAAAATTGGGTGTGGGTAAGTAATATGGTGCGATAACGTCTATACCTGATGTCTTCGAGCTTGTATATTACATCAAAAGCTGTGAGCTCCGACGACATCGCAGAAATCGCGACAGAAAAACCGAAAGTCAGTTAACCGAAGCTACTCCTCATCAGCGATCGGTAAGCAGTTCTAATTCCTAAGTCATGTGCCCTAAACATTCTCTCTCATTGAACCCAGAATCTGCGTCGAGTTCTTAAAGGCCGGATTGATATTCAAGTTCGAACGCAGCGAAGACCGAATTCCGCTCAAAAACGATGATCAGAACCACTTATAGCCTGGGTATAGCGTGCGGAGCTCGAACAGGATCTTCGTATTTGGTTCATTTTTCCTGCCTTTCGAAGACTGTGTTCTTCCCTGTTGGAATAGAGAATTCGATAACGTACATAGTCTTGCTTAGTTTATCGAGGAGGACAACGTCAGGCCTATTTACTAAATTATTAGGATAACTGAGGTAATTTAACATAGGTTCATAAAGATGAATGAACGTAAAACATGGGATTCGAACCCACATTCCTGGATGTCTAGTCCTGCGCGTTCACCAATTATACCATTTTGGTCTCATTAGAGTGTTATATTTATGTAAATGTCAACCTTTGAAAGGATAGTAGGTCATTGATGACCACAATGTTTTGCTATAGATCAATTATTCACTCACATACAGAGTAGTTGCCAGTAAGAGTGATACTCATACCAACACTCCTCAATTCAAAACGACTGAACTTAAGATGAATGCTTGACTGCAAAATTATCCTATTATTTTGATGCAATCTAGGTAAGAAACAACCATTTTAATCAAAAAATAATTAGGTTATGAGAGAAATTTTTAAGAAAATCTTTGTCTATATACGAAGTAGCCTAGAACAAGCTATCCATTGAAAAAAATATCGACAACGCCATTTAGTTGACAAAATCGACAATAAAACTTCACAATGAAAGATATATTCGGAACTTTTCATCTAACTTCGAAGCTTAGCCAAATAAAGATGAAAATAACATATATTACCTGTCATATATATCTTCACCAACCTCAATTAATAAAGCGGTTGTAGTGCTCCTCATTGATGAGATATATATTAATTCAACATTATGTAATAAGGGTTTAGTACAGGTTATTTCCAATATTTAAAAACAGAATCATTCTTAGTAAATTAAAATTTCATCTGAAATTAAAAT
The DNA here is from genome assembly GCA_958510875.1 of Endomychus coccineus. NCBI lineage: Eukaryota > Metazoa > Arthropoda > Insecta > Coleoptera > Endomychidae > Endomychus > Endomychus coccineus. Next base: position 140,552,762 of record OY294068.1, read on the forward strand.
ATCGAAAAGTGAAGAACATCCAGGGGTTGCCAGATGTTTTCAATAACAAATGTAGCTTGAGGGAAGTAAAGGAATCTCTAAAATAAATATAAGACAATACCATCGCTTCAAGCAGGGTGGTATGATACCATGGCTGATATGGTCGGGGTTTGCTATAAATTCACAAAAGTTTGGTAATAAAGGATATAATGAACCTGTCAAGATAGGACGAGATAGCTTGATGTAAAATCGTAACGTTACCATCTGGATATGTTTAATGTACATTCAAATCAGTTAGTGATATTCAGTAAAGGACAGATGGATTTAGAAATGTCCACCGAAATCATTCTGACTAGAGACCTTAATTTTACTGCTTATTGGTTAAACAATTCAGGGATTCTTTTCTGAATTGTAGATTGGTTCTTGAGAAAAAGGACGCATTACAAATACTAGGGATAATGCCTAAAACCTTCAGTTATATTTTCTCTCTTGAGAAATCACGTGACACTTAATTTCAATCAATTTAACCTGATAGTTTCTACAGAGTGTTTTTGATAAGAAAGGTGGATTTCGCGAAATCAGAGTTGTTTCAAATTATTAATCAAAGTTATAATAATAATAATAATAATAATAATAATAATATAATATATTTCGGAGAATGTTTTACGTTTACAGAAATGGACAAAAGGAAAACATAAAACGAAACGTCAGCCTATTTTGTACATAGAGAATAAATTACCAATAATAAATTTTATGTTTAATTATTTTTTATTAGAAGAATTTTAATGATTCAGGTTCTTGATCTTATTTTATATTGGATAAAATTTTTATATTTTTATTTCATTTATGTAATTTATGACTTCCTCCTTGATCCTGTTGATGATTGTGTTGTGGTGTACCATCCTCCTCATCATCAGAAGAAGTGATAACTTCTATCTTCTTCTGATTTTTCTTAATTTTTTTATTTATATAGTTTATCGCTTCCTTGATACTGTCATTCTCGGCTTGATTCTTTTTGGGGTTGGTAGTTGTGTTAGTTGATCTTCATCACCATCCTCATCAGAAGAATTGATGATTTTAGATCCTTCAATCATCTTTGATTCATCATCATCATCCACAATGTTCAACTTGAACCTTCTCAATGCTTTCTCGTAGAGGTTGAGATCACTTTAGTCGTGGCATATACAATACACTTGGCGTGATGGACGAACATTTCATCACAAGCAATAGACGTACTTGAATATTTGTGCAATTGGCATCCATACTTACCGTGCAAGCCATGGTACATGGCAGTTCGTGCCGCCAACAACCACACAAATTGCAGCATTCTCAAATAACTAGATTTAAAATTTCTGTTGGAGCTGGCGGTGTGGTTATTTATATGGGTCGCAGAGACTCATACACCAATTGCCAACCCCACTTAGTTGGTGTCATTGGATTATTTTCTCCCCCAAGTAGCCGATTTTGAATTAGAGAATACGTCATTCTAAGGTGTTGGTCACATACGTTGACAGTTGACATTATTTTGCTCAATTCCATTTCTTCTTTTTATATATTGCTATTGCATACATTCTGTACCGAAGAAGTTTAGCTAATCCAGTGTTGCTGAGCCTGTTCGGTACATTGGCTTTTCTGAATGTCTCTCTTTCGTTGTACATCGCCACAATTATTTGCAGTCAACCCAGTTTCATAGAACTTTTGTGTATGTAAAATAAGGTCCCGTCGGCTTTCAGATACCTTGATGAACGTCTTTTTGCTGAGCCCGTGGGTTGCTATTTCTGCAAATTACCTGGAGATGACCATAATACCAGGATGCCCTGAGCTCCAGGTGCATCGTAGATCAAATCTAGCACTGGAATCGCATTCATAGGTCCCGAAAACTCCCGAGAGACGAATTTGGTTGTATTTCAGAGCATGTTAGAAAAATACCAGGAGAATACCTAGATAATCTGGATATCCTGACCACCAGGTGACTATTGAGTGTCATGGTCATAACCTGTATGTATGCTCAAGAGAACCTCTCGTAACAGGATTCATTTCTTTGCAGAAGGTATTTCTGCGAATTTCCTGGAGACGACGATAGTACCATAATGTCCTGAGCCTCAGGTGCGTCGTAGGTCAAATCTGGCACCGGGATCGTGATCAGCGACCCCAAAACACCCCTAGTGAGAGATTTTGGCTATATTTGGATATTTTTCTGACTTTGGAATAATTTTTAATTCTCTTAATTGGTACCCAGCATAAGCACACGTTTTGATGTCGTTTTAGTAAAACCTACAAACACATTCTTCAAGACACTTCTTTCCAAAAAATGTAGTTTTAACATATGAGAATAATATGAGACTTTGAGACTTGGTTGAAGCAAGGAGTTTGCATTAACTCATCCTCTCCATTAAAAATGAAATGATATTTGTCACGAATACATGCATTTGAAGCCTATTGATTACCTGCTACTTCAGTTTCAGAGTGTAGTGGTGGATTCAGACTGGGATGATTTATCTACTCCTGCAGGTACATTCCTTATAGTCGCCTTTTCTAAAACTAATTCATATTTCACTCAGTATGATATCTTTTACTTCAACTTCATTTGACATTTTGGGTTCGTTTTTATTAAGATCAATAGTTGAAAAAAAAATTAAAGTAAACGTTTATACTTGAGATATCTTGCCACTAAATTGTATAGCAAAAAAATGTTGTTCACACTTTTTAGTGCTGTATCTTGCAAGAATGACTACAGGAACATTCGCTTTCATATTCCTGCAAATGTCTTCCAACGATTTTCAAGAGAGGGATAGTCAAATTCACCCTGAAAATTACATGGTGTGACGTTTCCATCTTTTCATTTCACATCCACTTTCTTCACTGCGATGTTTCCGGACGTTTTACTCTTCTCCATTGTGATAACCAGGAATTTGAGAGATTCTGCATAAACATATTTTCTTTTTTTGCGTGCGGTCTATCCTTTGTTCAAAAATGTCTGCTAATTGTCTCTGGTATATCGCCCCTTGTTTTTCAAATCTTTCACTGTATTAGCGAACCAAAAGAAAATTTTAGGAATGTGTAAAATGAAAGAAATAAAAGCTATTAAGAATGTATGTTGCTAGGTATTATTGGCTACTGGAAGCAACTTCTGCCAAGTGATGTGGAATTATTTGAAAGAGATGGAAATGCCAGAATGCGGAAAGGTAGTTCGACATCTCAGACAACTTTTATACACAAAATATGTAGAAACTATTCAAAATTCATATGATTATTCACAAAAAGAAAGAATCTTAGAATTAGGGCTTATAATGTCTCGTATCGATAACATCCTAGATGAATTCTCTGAAATACAGAACTGTATAGAGTTTGTCAAAAAATTTAATTGAACAATATGTGTTGAAACGGAAATGTTCAAAAATTCATTTTGCGTGATCACTACAATCAGAAAGCACGAAAATAGTCACTTACAATCTTTCCAGTCAGAGGGAGTTCATTTCAAAGTTTAAACAACAATATTGCTCAATCGAAGCATCACAAGTTAGTTCCATAACGGCAGCACTATGTTAACAATTGAAACTTAAAAGTTAAGTGGTCGATGTAACAGTAGCAGTCTAGGACTTTTTTTCAACGATTTTAGAAATAGTTTGAGTGAATGCAGTATACTCTCCGGACGTCGTCTGCGAAGACTATAATGATTCCTTGCAAACGGGGCTTACTATAGATTGTATAGAGGAAGGTTGTCTAAATCGTACCACTTTTTACATTTTATTTTTTTTCTACCTTATATGAGTAGATACAGTGGACGCGTTCTGGGACAGGAAGTGTGACGTCACTTCCGGTCTGTGCTCCGATTATCAGGTCTCCACTTCCGGTCTGCGCTGGCGATGTATGTTATCGGGTAGATAACGTTATCGGCTAGATAGCGTTATCAGTGATTGTGAGTCACCCATGCTGGCGATGTGTGTGTAATTAGCGTTATCGGGTAGATAACGTTATGGGTAGATAGCGTTATCAGTGATTGTGAGTCACCCATGCTGGCGATGTGTGTAATTAGTGTTATCAGGTAGATAACGTTATCGGCTAGATAGCGTTATCAGTGATTGTGAGTTACTCGGTTTGTGCTGACGATTGGCATTCGGTGTTTGTAATTATTGTTTGAATGTATATACAGGATGTTTGTAAAGAGTGTGTTATGTTGTATATACAGGTTGTTTGTAAGAGAGGTCCTAGACACGTGGTGTCATGGCAGCTATCACGTGATCCTTCGGTGTCATGGCGTCTGTCACGGCGGCTATCAACGAGGTGTCATGGCGTCTGTCACGAGGTGTCATGCTATCTGTTGACGATTGGCATTCGGTGTTTGTAATTATTGTTTGAATGTATATACAGGATGTTTGTAAAGAGTGTGTTATGTTGTATATACAGGTTGTTTGTAAGAGAGGTCCTAGACACGTGGTGTCATGGCAGCTATCACGTGATCCTTCGGTGTCATGGCGTCTGTCACGGCGGCTATCAACGAGGTGTCATGGCGTCTGTCACGAGGTGTCATGCTATCTGTTGACGATTGGCATTCGGTGTTTGTAATTATTGTTTGAATGTATATACAGGATGTTTGTAAAGAGTGTGTTATGTTGTATATACAGGTTGTTTGTAAGAGAGGTCCTAGACACGTGGTGTCATGGCAGCTATCACGTGATCCTTCGGTGTCATGGCGTCTGTCACGGCGGCTATCAACGAGGTGTCATGGCGTCTGTCACGAGGTGTCATGCTATCTGTTGACGATTGGCATTCGGTGTTTGTAATTATTGTTTGAATGTATATACAGGATGTTTGTAAAGAGTGTGTTATGTTGTATATACAGATTGTTTGTAAGAGAGGTCCTAGACACGTGGTGTCATGGCAGCTATCACGTGATCCTTCGGTGTCATGGCGTCTGTCACGGCGGCTATCAACGAGGTGTCATGGCGTCTGTCACGAGGTGTCATGCTATCTGTTGACGATTGGCATTCCGTGTTTGTAATTATTGTTTGAATGTATATACAGGATGTTTGTAAAGAGTGTGTTATGTTGTATATACAGGTTGTTTGTAAGAGAGGTCCTAGACACGTGGTGTCATGGCAGCTATCACGTGTTCCTTCGGTGTCATGGCGTCTGTCACGGCGGCTAGCAACGAGGTGTCATGGCGTCTGTCACGAGGTGTCATGCTATCTGCTGACGATTGGCATTCGGTGTTTGTAATTATTGTTTGAATGTATATACAGGGGGTTTGTAAAGAGTATGTTATGTTGTATATACAGGTTGTTTGTAAGAAAGGTCCTAGACACGTGGTGTCATGGCAGCTATCACGTGAGGTGGTCAACGAGGTATCATGGCGGTTGTGAATCGATCATAACGTCTACGACGTGTACATCAAATGAAAAAAAATGGTATTCTTTGGTGAGAAAGATTGAAAGGGATCCGAACCCGCATCATTTTTATCTGAAAATGTTCTATTATTTTACATGTATACTTACCAGTTCGATCGACCTCTTATCTCTCACCCGCAAGAATACCATTTAGTTTTGATTGTATATTTAAGGTTGAAAAAGTCAATAGCGCAGAGGGTGTGTGTGACTGCTTCAACTAAATCGAACTCAGTTCGTGATAATGTCTCCTCGATTATACAACAGTTTTATTCATAGTGTGCTTACCACCGTGTACGATGCGAAGAAATTCGTAATAAGCGCATGTCTGCCGAATATGATGGATATCCTCGAAGAATTACAATTACCATCCAAAAATTGGATAATCGCTGGAGAATTCATAACTTTCCTGGTGGGGGCCTCGACCGATTGGGCGTATGCTGATATTTTCTATTTCGGAGGAGATTTCGATCCACCTCCAGAAGATTGGAAGATAATCGATATGAATATAGAAGGTCAGTTCAAATATAAACATAGAAGAATGGGAAAAATCATATTGCATCAAATTTCGGGTATCGTTCCGAAACCAGGATCGTATATACTTGATTGTTTTAGAGTGCTCCATGATATCGATGTCGATTTTTATCGGATCGCACTACTACCATACCGATGTGAGATAATGGACATGCGCAGCATCCGAAGAGATACTTCAAATTCTTACACCTTTAAGATGTTTCAACTGTTTTCTGAGATAGGAGGGGAGGTCGACTATAGAATAAGTCCATCATCACTACAAATTTTGTGCTTCGACGTACTCTTTCGAAATTTCGTCAAAGAAATATGTTAATGATCTGCGCATGTGCAACTAGATATTTGGATAGTTTATCATTCTAGTTTGAAATGTCGTCTATCGTCGTTGATATTCAAAGTTTCCCGATTTCTGCAAACGTATATAAAATCAAGGAACTCTCTTTGTTGGACTGTGATAAAAGGTTGGAGAAATATTTTCTATTCAAACCACCAAAATCGATGGATCAACTATCCGAGACGCAAATGAAGAAAATATTTCATTGTGAAAAATATCATGGGATTCCATGGAACTCTGGCTATCAGGATTATGATGAATTGTATGAAATTTTGAAGGAAAATATCGATCCGGATGCTACTGTTTATGTATGTGGGAAGATAAAAGCTAAGTTTCTACGGGGAGCGTTCCAAGAATTGGGGTTAGATCGAGTAGAAGTGGTGAATTTGAAAGGTAAATGTCCAAAATTAGAGCGAGGAAATTGTGAATTCATCTGTTTACATCACCCCAATAGTGTGAATCCTATGTGTTCTAGTGCGAATAGTTGGAAGTTATTCGAATTTCTTACGAAGGAAGATGTTATGTGGCTCTTAAAATAATAATATAGATATCTACAAATATATCATTATGGATATATCTTTTGAAGAATACACACGCAGACTTTGCGAATTCGTGGAAAAAGTTCATAAACTAAGAAGAGACTTGAATTTTTACGCAGATAAAATTAAAGTTATAAGACTGCTGAACAAATTAAGTGTAAAAAGTGGGGATGATGGGAGTGCGGGTGTTGAAAACAAATTTTATGATTCTAACCGCAATTCTGAATGGTATTTTATACGCGAACGTTCCCCAACACGTTGAACGCATCTATATTTGTCTGAAGGATGTCGGCGGTGGTGGTGGGGAATGTAACCGTACCGAATGGATTCCGATGAATTTTCAAAAAATCAATGATAACCAATTGGAGGTATTCACATTCGACATCTCACAAGACAATCGTACAACCATACATTATAAACTTAAACTCTTATTCTTTGATCGAAGTGAGGGGGATATGGCTGAATGGCAAATGATCCGACAATCATCATGTTTACCACATCTCGTACAAAAGACATCATCTGCAATAGAAGGAGAAATACCCAAAATTTTCGCAATTTTGTATGTTATTTTATCTTCTTCATCAGTGTTATTATTGAAAATGTTTGTTAAAAATGTGAAGAAAGCTATTTACCATTTAAATAAATAATAATTATTATGTAAAGGAGGTGTTTTATTGAAACAAGCAAAAGATTGATATTAATAATATTTCAGAATAAAATACATATTATTTAGGTAGTATTACATTCAGAAACCACTGCTGTAATTTATCCACATGGTGAACTGCACACATGTATTTTCCACCATCATTACGATGATTCAGACAGGTCAAATTGTTCGTTTGCTCGAATTTCCCCGTTTCACATTGAGTACCATCGAAACTATGAACCTGAACGATGTGTGGGTAAACATCCAATTCTATACACTTCCTTCTCAAAAATTCGGCTTTTTGCTGTCCTCGGACATAAATATAGTCGACTGCACACAGGAGAATCGATTTAAGAATATTATTTATTTCTTCATAATCCACATTCCCAGATACATAATCGAGTCCATGATAAGACTTTTGTAAATACCATACGGATTTTCGCTCCTATGCATTTAGCGATGAATAAGATGTGTGCGGTTTGAATAAGGAATAATGACGTTTGAATCCAATTTGTATACACATTTCTTTTGGATGGAATGCATCGTCGAATTATCGAAACGATCGATTTTCATCGTTAACCACGATTATCAATCATTATTTAAATCAATCTGTTGTAGGATTGGAATCAAATTCGTGAAAAATTTACCCTACAGACTTAGTAGGGAATTTTAAAACAATTTATTTTATATTCTTAAATTTTTATTAAATACTTACTTCAACAATCAATAATCGACAGATTTACAAAAACAACATTAATCACATTAAAGGCCCATTTAAGAGTTTCGTACACGAGTACAAGCGATGATATTTCGTCCCCTCCCTTCGAAAAAAAAAAAATAATTTACAAAATTATTAGAACTTTCAATATGAAAGAACTTGAATTTTTCAAAATGTGTATCCAAGACAAGAAGGAAGGTAAGAAAATTTTCAAGGCCAATCTATTCACAGATTGTTTTATCGTACATAATTGAAATCTTTTCAAAAATAATACAAAAAAACCCGAGTGTTTGAGATACATAGCTATTAGAACGTTCAATAATTTCACTTGGAATCCACAACTGATTTTATACCACATATCGGAAAATATATATTTGCGAACAAAGAAACATCGTAATTTCGCTCTTTCCGTTTTCAAATCTCTGTCAAAAATTTGATATAGTAGGAAAGAATAGAAGTAGCTCAGAATTAAATTCTATTCACAGGGCAAAATAATTTTGATTGACTGTCATCACCAACAATATCAATTGTGATTTACTATGATCCATAAGGTTATGAATATTTACTTTTTTTAACTACATGTATATTGCGTAATTCTTATTCCGATTCCAATCTAATCTGCTTCATTATATTGATTCCGATTCTTAACAACTTCCACACTAATGAAGTTCTTTGTTTCAATCGAGTTTTGACTTCATTACGGATCACATTTTATGCAATTCTCCGTAAATGTAATATCTATATAGTTCAAGCAATACATGCAGAAATTAATACCTGGAAAAAAAATATGAGCGTATAGCAAATTAAATTTAAAAAGGTGAGTTTCTGCAACTCGATCTGAAATGTCGAACATAACTTACAAAATTGGCAAAAATGCTGTTTTTCTTAAAAAACTATAGCTCGGATCGGAAATAGTTAAAGGAGAAAGTTGTAGGTATCAGATAGATAATTATCGATATCTTTCATACTTTTCGAGTTATATTGAAAAAACCGTTGACAATCGTTATTGGGAGGGTCTTCGAAAACAGTCATATCACATTGTCATTAGTTACAAAACGTTTTTTCTTGGGAGGGTCCAAATGTTTTTTGGGAGGGTCCAAACGTTCTTTGGGAGGATCCAATCGTTATTGGGAGGGTCTTCAAAAACAGCCATATCACATTGTCATTAGTTACAAAACGTTTTTTCTTGGGAGGGTCCAAATGTTTTTTGGGAGGGTCCAAACGTTCTTTGGGAGGATCCAATCGTTATTGGGAGGGTGTTTGAAAACAGCCATATCACATTGTCATTAGTTAATCATCAACCACCATGCACGTTTGCGGGCAATGTCAAAGGGAATTTTCGAGAGCAAATGCGCTGAGGCGGCACGAGAAAAAACATTTCAAAACACACAGTTTCTCATGCAAGCATTGTGAAGCTACATTTTCTCGCCGAGACAATTTGAATCGTCATATTATGTTATTCCACAGTCGAGATAAAAGTATAATTTACTGGTCCAACCCAGATGTTCTACTGGACCGGTTAGAAGAAATCATACCTCTACAAGGATATATCGAAGAGAAACGTGAAATAATTAATGAATTAAGAAGATTTTGTAATAAATGGTATTTGAATAAAAACTCGAAATGATTGATCGTTTTCCACTATTTTTTTACATTATTTAAGTCAATGAAGGTGTAGGATCGAATTTCATCTTCAACGATGATTCTCAGAGAGATTATTGGTGTGAAAGTTTGCGCGATTTTGTTATGTTGGTTCGACGCAATTTTGCGAACGATGATTCAGAGAGATTGTTGGTGTGAAGGTTCGCCATCGAATATCATTACCCCTCATGGGGATTTTTCATGCATTGCAGACATTTCAAACTCTTCTAAAACTCGGAAAAACTATCTTCAGACGCCCGCCGCTAAGCCCGCTATCTTTGTAGAACATTTAGTTGCAACTGATTGATTTTTCTCGATTTAGCTGTAGCTTCACCTACAAATATTCATTTACCTTTGCGCAGACACACGTTTTCCACATCATGCACTGCAGTTAGAACGAAATTGTTGTATACTGGATACATCATTACAACTGATTGTTTAATTCATTTGAATCCACACTGACCCTTCAATAGTTATTCATCCACGCTCAAATCATACAACATTGTATTTCCCGCTCAAACTGAATTGTTCGTAGAGCGCTTCTTCAAACGTTCTAATAATGCAATAGCGACTTTTTCATAGAATAGGTATTGCAATGACTGATTTTATGTTTTTCCATTAACTTGTGATTAAAGTGCTTATTATTTTCCACGATCGCCTTGCAGATTCCTAAGTTTACGATGTTCTTCCAGGAATATCAAACTAACCGCTTTTCGAACCTCAAAACAAGTAAACTTGAAAATGTAACATATAATTCTATTATATCAATATTTCCACATCCAACTCTGAATACAACTACCTTATTCATTGTTATTTTAGACTGAAATGTTTGTAGTGGTTAGAATTTCTCCAAAATGAACTAGAATTTTGCGAAGAGGAAATTGATTAAAATTTTGAATATCTCGGTTCACACTATCCATTTCGCTTAACATACTTTTATAAAATATGGAATGAATTATTATCGAAACGATTTCATAGTTTTCCACGATTGTTAATGATTATCCAAATCAAAACTCTCTAAACTAATGAAAAATTCACCAAATTTTAACTCGAGGATATCGATGAAATAATATTCATAATAATAATCTGCAGAATAATTAGAGCGATTCCTCTTAAACCCGCTAGTCTATTATTGCGTTATAAAATATGATGATTTGAATCAATCATTGTTCTAATTATTTATCAAACTATTATGCGATATAATAGAAGACAAACTCAGTTTCCCTTCAGCTAGATATCATTCATTCACAAAGGATAACGATAAAATAATATTCATAATAATAATCTGCAGAATAATTAGAGCGATTCCTCTTAAGCCAGCGAGTCTATTATTGCGTTATAAAATATGATGATTTGAATCAATCATTGTTCTAATTATTTATCAAAATATTATGCGATATAATAGAAGACAAACTCAGTTTCCTTTCAGCTAGATATCATTCATTCACAACAACAATTTAATCAAAGGCGTCTGCTTTTTTCCTTAGGTAATATAAAATTTGCCTATATATAGTAGTGTTTAATGTACGAGAAATCATTTGTGTTCAGCTGTTTCAAGGTAAGTTTCAATTTTCCTGTTATTCATCAAATGCTATTTTTATCACTTGTAAAATATAATTTACCGAAGGAAGTTATGATTAAATATGTTTTAACCTAATATATGAAAAACTAGTTGTGATTGAAAGAAAATTTATGATGTTTTCACAACTTAAAAATATCATTTCCACTAATTTCAATGAACCAATTTTCCTTCCAGATCAATATTCATTGATTATGAAGTTAACTTTTTCAGATCTTAATATTTTTGAAATAATTTCGTTTTAATTTTTCTATTAGTTATTGAATAGATATCATTTTTATCAATTTTAATTTGATTCAAAGGAATTTTAATGTGTTTTCAAAACAACGAAACACATTTTCTCCTAATTTCAATTAGCGAACCAAATTTTCTTTCAGATCAATATTCATTGATTATGAAGTTAGCTTTTTCAGATCTTAATATTTTTCGAAATAATTTCGTTTTGATTTCTCTATTAGTTATTGAATAGTTATCATTTTTATCAATTTTAATTTGATTCAAAGGAATTTTAATATGTTTTCAAAACAAAGAAACACATTTTCTCCTAATTTCAATTAGGGAAAAACATAAATTTTATAGATGACAACAATTATTCATCAGATGCTATTTTTATCAATTGTAAAATGTAATTTACCGAAAGGAAGTATTGATTAAATATGTTTTTAACCTAATATATGAAAGAAAATTCATGATGTTTTCACAACTTAAAAATATCATTTCACTAATTTCAATGAACCAATTTTTCTTTCAGATCAATATTCATTGATTATGAAGTTAACTTTTTCAGATCTTAATATTTTTTGAAATAATTTCGTTTTAATTTTTCCATTAGTTATTGAATAGATTTCATTTTTAATTTGATTCAAAGGAATTTTAATATATTTTCAAAACAAAGAAACACATTTTCTCATAATTTCAATCAGGGACCTTTCCTCATTAGCAGTTCAAGTTTCTGATTTGATAGCTCTGAAAATTCTTTCGTTAAAATTTTGAAATCATCTCTTTTTAAGTATGATGTATGATTTGATGGAACAACTAACAAATAGATATACACCACCGGTTGATCCACCTGCATATTTATCTGAAAAGTAAGTTTCATTAAGAAATATCTATTAATAAAATTTCATATCTTTTTACTAATTTTTCAGTGGTTATATTGTATATATGAGTAAGAATGATGGGACTATTTCAAAATATAATGATGACCCTGTAGGGACTCATAGCACATTAGTAGTTTTGAATGAAGATAATTCGATTAGAGGGTATGTTCTCTATTCTTTACATCATTCTAAAGATTTTTAATTATAATTTGTTGACAGTAAATTAACGATGAACGATGGGGAAATAGAGAGGTGTACCCTGAACGACGGGAGAGAGGTTTTAATCAATGAATTACCTAATGTGTAAGTTCATTAAGAAAAATATAATCAGACATTGTTAAAACTAATAATAAATTTCTTATAGAGCTGACAATAATAACAGTGTTGACAGGATGCAATCATCAACAAGGATTAGAAATGAAAAGTAAGTTTCATTCTGTTGTTTTCGATATTCTTCTTTTAATTCTTCAACGCAATTTTAGTGGATGTAGAAAGAGACCAACAAGTCCCTCATCCAATATCAATAGGAAGAAACAAAAAAGGCAGTTCCCACTTACTCCTATCACCTCCATCATAATTGATGATGATGATCAAATAAGGTTAGTTATTTAATTTTAATTACTATAGGAATTCCTGGAACATCATTTTACTGTTTACAGAGATCAATCAACACCACCTCCATCATCCTCTAGATCGAATCTACATCCACTACCACCCTCAACAACACCACCGAAAGAAGAAGATATTGATGAGTTGCGTATATATGGCACGGGTGTAGACTTAGCAGTTTTGATTGTGGAGGTATGCACATTTTTAGTTCTTATATTGATTATACTAATATATTTTTCATTCTTTCGCAGTTGAGGAAAATTCAATCTAACACTGGTGGATCCTATACCTTTAAATGGGGGTGAACAGGGTACTTCATTCATTTTTTTTATATATATATATATAAGTTTATAAAATGTATTATTATTATTAGTCTGAAATAAAATTATTAATTTTAATGTGTTTTTATTGAAAATAAGATTTTGCGTATAAAAAGCACTGTTTTATTAATAAATCAGATCAAATGACTGTGGAATTCAAATCATCAGTCATATCATCCAAAAACTTGAATTAACAGATTGTATGTACTACAAATGATTCACTCATTGTTACACTCACACGCGTTTGCGTTCTCATATCAGTATGAACAGAATGTGATGATGCAGATACACTAACATGAAATAAAATTATTAATTTTAATGTGTATTTTGCGTATAGAAAGCACTGTTTTATTAATAAATCAGATCAAATGACTGTGGAATTCAAATCATCAGTCATATGATCCAAAAACTTGAATTAACAGATTGTATGTACTACAAATGATTCACTCATTGTTACACTCACACGCGTTTGCGTTCTCATATCAGTATGAACAGAATGTGATGATGCAGATACACTAACATTGACATTGACATTCAACTAGTTCATTGGCTTATTAATAGAAGGCTATATAGCTACAACATCAGTATACTCAATCGAATATGATATCTGAATCATCGATATTTCAAATATTCAGATATTTTAAACTATTCATTCGATTTTTATATAACATGTGAACATTTGAATCATTATCAAAGTTTCTACAATATTAGAGAAATTGTATTGTGAATGAATGATATCTAGCTGAAGGGAAACTGAGTTTGTCTTCTATTATATCGCATAATAGTTTGATAAATAATTAGAACAATGATTGATTCAAATCATCATATTTTATAACGCAATAATAGACTAGCGGGTTTAAGAGGAATCGCTCTAATTATTCTGCAGATTATTATTATGAATATTATTTCATCGATATCCTCGAGTTAAAATTTGGTGAATTTTTCATTAGTTTAGAGAGTTTTGATTTGGATAATCATTAACAATCGTGGAAAACTATGAAATCGTTTCGATAATAATTCATTCCATATTTTATAAAAGTATGTTAAGCGAAATGGATAGTGTGAACCGAGATATTCAAAATTTTAATCAATTTCCTCTTCGCAAAATTCTAGTTCATTTTGGAGAAATTCTAACCACTACAAACATTTCAGTCTAAAATAACAATGAATAAGGTAGTTGTATTCAGAGTTGGATGTGGAAATATTGATATAATAGAATTATATGTTACATTTTCAAGTTTACTTGTTTTGAGGTTCGAAAAGCGGTTAGTTTGATATTCCTGGAAGAACATCGTAAACTTAGGAATCTGCAAGGCGATCGTGGAAAATAATAAGCACTTTAATCACAAGTTAATGGAAAAACATAAAATCAGTCATTGCAATACCTATTCTATGAAAAAGTCGCTATTGCATTATTAGAACGTTTGAAGAAGCGCTCTACGAACAATTCAGTTTGAGCGGGAAATACAATGTTGTATGATTTGAGCGTGGATGAATAACTATTGAAGGGTCAGTGTGGATTCAAATGAATTAAACAATCAGTTGTAATGATGTATCCAGTATACAACAATTTCGTTCTAACTGCAGTGCATGATGTGGAAAACGTGTGTCTGCGCGAAGGTAAATGAATATTTGTAGGTGAAGCTACAACTAAATCGAGAAAAATCAATCAGTTGCAACTAAATGTTCTACAAAGATAGCGGGCTTAGCGGCGGGCGTCTGAAGATAGTTTTTCCGAGTTTTAGAAGAGTTTGAAATGTCTGCAATGCATGAAAAATCCCCATGAGGGGTAATGATATTCGATGGCGAACCTTCACACCAACAATCTCTCTGAATCATCGTTCGCAAAATTGCGTCGAACCAACATAACAAAATCGCGCAAACTTTCACACCAATAATCTCTCTGAGAATCATCGTTGAAGATGAAATTCGATCCTACACCTTCATTGACTTAAATAATGTAAAAAAATAGTGGAAAACGATCAATCATTTCGAGTTTTTATTCAAATACCATTTATTACAAAATCTTCTTAATTCATTAATTATTTCACGTTTCTCTTCGATATATCCTTGTAGAGGTATGATTTCTTCTAACCGGTCCAGTAGAACATCTGGGTTGGACCAGTAAATTATACTTTTATCTCGACTGTGGAATAACATAATATGACGATTCAAATTGTCTCGGCGAGAAAATGTAGCTTCACAATGCTTGCATGAGAAACTGTGTGTTTTGAAATGTTTTTTCTCGTGCCGCCTCAGCGCATTTGCTCTCGAAAATTCCCTTTGACATTGCCCGCAAACGTGCATGGTGGTTGATGATTAACTAATGACAATGTGATATGGCTGTTTTCAAACACCCTCCCAATAACGATTGGATCCTCCCAAAGAACGTTTGGACCCTCCCAAAAAACATTTGGACCCTCCCAAGAAAAAACGTTTTGTAACTAATGACAATGTGATATGGCTGTTTTTGAAGACCCTCCCAATAACGATTGGATCCTCCCAAAGAACGTTTGGACCCTCCCAAAAAACATTTGGACCCTCCCAAGAAAAAACGTTTTGTAACTAATGACAATGTGATATGACTGTTTTCGAAGACCCTCCCAATAACGATTGTCAACGGTTTTTTCAATATAACTCGAAAAGTATGAAAGATATCGATAATTATCTATCTGATACCTACAACTTTCTCCTTTAACTATTTCCGATCCGAGCTATAGTTTTTTAAGAAAAACAGCATTTTTGCCAATTTTGTAAGTTATGTTCGACATTTCAGATCGAGTTGCAGAAACTCACCTTTTTAAATTTAATTTGCTATACGCTCATATTTTTTTTCCAGGTATTAATTTCTGCATGTATTGCTTGAACTATATAGATATTACATTTACGGAGAATTGCATAAAATGTGATCCGTAATGAAGTCAAAACTCGATTGAAACAAAGAACTTCATTAGTGTGGAAGTTGTTAAGAATCGGAATCAATATAATGAAGCAGATTAGATTGGAATCGGAATAAGAATTACGCAATATACATGTAGTTAAAAAAAGTAAATATTCATAACCTTATGGATCATAGTAAATCACAATTGATATTGTTGGTGATGACAGTCAATCAAAATTATTTTGCCCTGTGAATAGAATTTAATTCTGAGCTACTTCTATTCTTTCCTACTATATCAAATTTTTGACAGAGATTTGAAAACGGAAAGAGCGAAATTACGATGTTTCTTTGTTCGCAAATATATATTTTCCGATATGTGGTATAAAATCAGTTGTGGATTCCAAGTGAAATTATTGAACGTTCTAATAGCTATGTATCTCAAACACTCGGGTTTTTTTGTATTATTTTTGAAAAGATTTCAATTATGTACGATAAAACAATCTGTGAATAGATTGGCCTTGAAAATTTTCTTACCTTCCTTCTTGTCTTGGATACACATTTTGAAAAATTCAAGTTCTTTCATATTGAAAGTTCTAATAATTTTGTAAATTATTTTTTTTTTCGAAGGGAGGGGACGAAATATCATCGCTTGTACTCGTGTACGAAACTCTTAAATGGGCCTTTAATGTGATTAATGTTGTTTTTGTAAATCTGTCGATTATTGATTGTTGAAGTAAGTATTTAATAAAAATTTAAGAATATAAAATAAATTGTTTTAAAATTCCCTACTAAGTCTGTTTAAAATTTTTCACGAATTTGATTCCAATCCTACAGCAGATTGATTTAAATAATGATTGATAATCGTGGTTAACGATGAAAATCGATCGTTTCGATAATTCGACGATGCATTCCATCCAAAAGAAATGTGTATACAAATTGGATTCAAACGTCATTATTCCTTATTCAAACCGCACACATCTTATTCATCGCTAAATGCATAGGAGCGAAAATCCGTATGGTATTTACAAAAGTCTTATCATGGACTCGATTATGTATCTGGGAATGTGGATTATGAAGAAATAAATAATATTCTTAAATCGATTCTCCTGTGTGCAGTCGACTATATTTATGTCCGAGGAAAGCAAAAAGCCGAATTTTTGAGAAGGAAGTGTATAGAATTGGATGTTTACCCACACATCGTTCAGGTTCATAGTTTCGATGGTACTCAATGTGAAACGGGGAAATTCGAGCAAACGAACAATTTGACCTGTCTGAATCATCGTAATGATGGTGGAAAATACATGTGTGCAGTTCACCATGTGGATAAATTACAGCAGTGGTTTCTGAATGTAATACTACCTAAATAATATGTATTTTATTCTGAAATATTATTAAT
Source organism: Endomychus coccineus (assembly GCA_958510875.1). Taxonomy (NCBI): domain Eukaryota; kingdom Metazoa; phylum Arthropoda; class Insecta; order Coleoptera; family Endomychidae; genus Endomychus; species Endomychus coccineus. Next base: position 140,570,419 of record OY294068.1, read on the forward strand.
ATCAATCTTTTGCTTGTTTCAATAAAACACCTCCTTTACATAATAATTATTATTTATTTAAATGGTAAATAGCTTTCTTCACATTTTTAACAAACATTTTCAATAATAACACTGATGAAGAAGATAAAATAACATACAAAATTGCGAAAATTTTGGGTATTTCTCCTTCTATTGCAGATGATGTCTTTTGTACGAGATGTGGTAAACATGATGATTGTCGGATCATTTGCCATTCAGCCATATCCCCCTCACTTCGATCAAAGAATAAGAGTTTAAGTTTATAATGTATGGTTGTACGATTGTCTTGTGAGATGTCGAATGTGAATACCTCCAATTGGTTATCATTGATTTTTTGAAAATTCATCGGAATCCATTCGGTACGGTTATATTCCCCACCACCACCGCCGACATCCTTCAGACAAATATAGATGCGTTCAACGTGTTGGGGAACGTTCGCGTATAAAATACCATTCAGAATTGCGGTTAGAATCATAAAATTTGTTTTCATCACCCGCACTCCCATCATCCCCACTTTTTACACTTAATTTGTTCAGCAGTCTTATAACTTTAATTTTATCTGCGTAAAAATTCAAGTCTCTTCTTAGTTTATGAACTTTTTCCACGAATTCGCAAAGTCTGCGTGTGTATTCTTCAAAAGATATATCCATAATGATATATTTGTAGATATCTATATTATTATTTTAAGAGCCACATAACATCTTCCTTCGTAAGAAATTCGAATAACTTCCAACTATTCGCACTAGAACACATAGGATTCACACTATTGGGGTGATGTAAACAGATGAATTCACAATTTCCTCGCTCTAATTTTGGACATTTACCTTTCAAATTCACCACTTCTACTCGATCTAACCCCAATTCTTGGAACGCTCCCCGTAGAAACTTAGCTTTTATCTTCCCACATACATAAACAGTAGCATCCGGATCGATATTTTCCTTCAAAATTTCATACAATTCATCATAATCCTGATAGCCAGAGTTCCATGGAATCCCATGATATTTTTCACAATGAAATATTTTCTTCATTTGCGTCTCGGATAGTTGATCCATCGATTTTGGTGGTTTGAATAGAAAATATTTCTCCAACCTTTTATCACAGTCCAACAAAGAGAGTTCCTTGATTTTATATACGTTTGCAGAAATCGGGAAACTTTGAATATCAACGACGATAGACGACATTTCAAACTAGAATGATAAACTATCCAAATATCTAGTTGCACATGCGCAGATCATTAACATATTTCTTTGACGAAATTTCGAAAGAGTACGTCGAAGCACAAAATTTGTAGTGATGATGGACTTATTCTATAGTCGACCTCCCCTCCTATCTCAGAAAACAGTTGAAACATCTTAAAGGTGTAAGAATTTGAAGTATCTCTTCGGATGCTGCGCATGTTCATTATCTCACATCGGTATGGTAGTAGTGCGATCCGATAAAAATCGACATCGATATCATGGAGCACTCTAAAACAATCAAGTATATACGATCCTGGTTTCGGAACGATACCCGAAATTTGATGCAATATGATTTTTCCCATTCTTCTATGTTTATATTTGAACTGACCTTCTATATTCATATCGATTATCTTCCAATCTTCTGGAGGTGGATCGAAATCTCCTCCGAAATAGAAAATATCAGCATACGCCCAATCGGTCGAGGCCCCCACCAGGAAAGTTATGAATTCTCCAGCGATTATCCAATTTTTGGATGGTAATTGTAATTCTTCGAGGATTTCCATCATATTCGGCGGACATTCGCTTATTACGAATTTCTTCGCATCGTACACGGTGGTAAGCACACTATGAATAAAACAGTTGTATAATCGAGGATACATTATCACGAACTGAGTTCGATTTAGTTGAAGCAGTCACACACACCCTCTGCGCTATTGACTATTTCAACCTAAAATATACAATCAAAACTAAATGCGGGTGAGAGATAAGAGGTCGATCGAACTGGTAAGTATACATGTAAAATAATAGAACATTTTCAGATAAAAATGATGCGGGTTCGGATCCCTTTCAATCTTTCTCACCAAAGAATACCATTTTTTTTTTCATTTGATGTACACGTCGTAGACGTTATGATCGATTCACAACCGCCATGATACCTCGTTGACCACCTCACGTGATAGCTGTCATGACACCGCGTGTCTAGGATCTTTCTTACAAACAACCTGTATATACAACATAACATACTCTTTACAAACCCCCTGTATATACATTCAAACAATAATTACAAACACGGAATGCCAATCGTCAACAGATAGCATGACACCTCGTGACAGACGCCATGACACCTCGTTGCTAGCCGCCGTGACAGACGCCATGACACCGAAGGAACACGTGATAGCTGCCATGACACCACGTGTCTAGGACCTCTCTTACAAACAACCTGTATATACAACATAACACACTCTTTACAAACATCCTGTATATACATTCAAACAATAATTACAAACACGGAATGCCAATCGTCAACAGATAGCATGACACCTCGTGACAGACGCCATGACACCTCGTTGATAGCCGCCGTGACAGACGCCATGACACCGAAGGATCACGTGATAGCTGCCATGACACCACGTGTCTAGGACCTCTCTTACAAACAACCTGTATATACAACATAACACACTCTTTACAAACATCCTGTATATACATTCAAACAATAATTACAAACACCGAATGCCAATCGTCAACAGATAGCATGACACCTCGTGACAGACGCCATGACACCTCGTTGATAGCCGCCGTGACAGACGCCATGACACCGAAGGATCACGTGATAGCTGCCATGACACCACGTGTCTAGGACCTCTCTTACAAACAACCTGTATATACAACATAACATACTCTTTACAAACCCCCTGTATATACATTCAAACAATAATTACAAACACCGAATGCCAATCGTCAGCACAAACCGAGTAACTCACAATCACTGATAACGCTATCTAGCCGATAACGTTATCTACCTGATAACACTAATTACACACACTGGATGTCCATCCGGGTGACTCACAATCACTGATAACGCTATCTACCCGATAACGTTATCTACCCGATAACGCTAATTACACACACATCGCCAGCATGGGTGACTCACAATCACTGATAACGCTATCTAGCCGATAACGTTATCTACCCGATAACACTAATTACACACACTGGATGCCAGACCGAGTCACTGATAACGCTATCTAGCCGATAACGTTATCTACCCGATAACATACATCGCCAGCGCAGACCGGAAGTGGAGACCTGATAATCGGAGCACAGACCGGAAGTGACGTCACACTTCCTGGTCCAAAGGTAGTCAACTGTATCTACTTATATGAAAAACCTGTGCAAATGTACCATAACCCTGAGAAGTATTGGTTATTTAGACAAGTAAATCTAAATTTTAATCACTACTATGGTGATATTTTGTGCAAGGTAAAACAATTTTTGTAAAGTGATGCATCGGTACGATTTAGAAAACCAATTGCCTAAATCGTACCTCCCACTTCCTAAATCGTACCACCTTGGTTAAATTTGAAAATAAAATGAATCAATGACTGAAACGGCAAGAATAATTGAAGAAACTTTTTCTTTAATAGGTACAGAATTTTTTTATACTTCAGGATACAATACTTGGTGATCTTTTTGAAAGCTAGAGAGTTTCTCCTGGTCTGCGTTTGTTTTAAGAATTACAATTTGAGCAAACAAACTTCCTGATTTTTGCCTTTGAGCCAGCACAACTTTCGTGAACCCATTTACTGCAATGCAAGCACTGCACCATGTCCTCGATTGAATTTTCCTCGCAAACCAAGCAAAACCACTCTTCAGGTTCGATTTCAATGATGACGTCACTCTGGGCAGACGTTCCAGCTTGGTTAAGGGTTGCCAGATTTGGATCCATCTTTAAAATGATAGCCTCCTGTGGTTGTTTTTTTCTTGTCGATGTCTTGGTGGTCGACTTCTTTGTTAGAATATGTGACAGATCTGCAACACCTTGACTGGATTTTGTCACTTCAATTTTCTCAGATAAAGGCCTAATTTTCATCTGGAGCTCTCTAACCTTTTCTTTAGCCAGTTCAAGCTCCTGAGCTAGTTGAATTTCATTTTTGTAGGGGCTACTGGTTAATATAACTGCTTTTTGCTCTTTTGAATTAGTTCCAAGTTTAGATCCATTTCTTTTTTTGGTTGGTTTTGGAAGTGGAGAGATTATTTCAATCGGAACATTCAGATTTGAATTTAAACTTATTGACCTATTAGGTGAGGTTAGTTCAACACCAAGAGGCTGATTTTCACCCATGTTAGTCTCTTGATCTAAACATTCACTGTCTTCTTGATTATGATCTAAAGTTGTGTTGAGGCATTCTGCTGGCAAAAAGTCTGACTCTTTAAAGATTGAGGAGTCAACTGGCCATACACCACTACACTTGAATCCATTACACGAATTCTCAATCGTCGCAGCCTTGCCATATGCTTCAGTCACTAATTGTGAAATCTGGTATTGAGTGACTCTTAAGCCAGGGTTTGTTCGCAGCCATTTTTCTACCGCTTGGGTGAAGTAACCTTTGAAAGGCTTGAAAAATGACCTGTCTAATAATGGCTGCAGTCGATGCGTTGAGTGTGCTGGTAACTGAAGCATAATTACTCCAGCATCTCGAGCGATTACCAATGCTTCTAAGATCTTGGAATGGCTAGAATGGCCATCAAGAAGGAGAAGAACTTTTCTCTCACTATTTGGCTTTACAATATCAATGAAGTGACGAAGCCACTTAACAAATAGTTCTGAATGTTTCCATCCGCTCTCTGACACATCAACTAAACTTCCATGCGGAGCTCCAACCTTCAATTCATTACACATCCTAATTCTTTTGAAAATAATCAGGGGTGGAATATACATGCCTGCAGCACTTGCACAGCACACAACAGTTGAATTTACACCTCTTTCTCCACTCGATATCGACCCTACAGCACGCTTCCCTTTCTCAGCTATCACCTTCTGACATTTGTTTTGTACGGTGCTCACGCCTGTCTCGTCGATATTAAAAATAGTAGTAGCATCAATTTTATTTTCATCAACAGTATTTTTCAAGATTTCAAAGAATTCGTTGACATTTTCTTTAGAAAACCCTTGTGCCCTTGCCAAGGATGTTGCTTGAGGCTCACGAAGGGAGATATCCTTATGGCGTTTCATGAAGTTGTAATACCACTTCTTACCAGCGATTTGCTTCTCCTCATTAAAAATGTGAGGGATACCATTTCTAACTGCAATTTGAAATGCGAGTCTACGCATGTCCGTTATTGTAATCCCAAAAAAACACGCTTCTACTTTTTTTAGATGGTCTACAAGCTGTTGCTCCACATCGGGTGGTAATGTAGGGTGACGCCCCATTGCTTTGGCCTTTACATTTTTACTTTCTAAATGACGCTTAAGGGTCGGTTTTGAAATTCCGTACTGCCTAGAGCACTGGTTTAAACCCATATCTCCGTTCCTATAAGCAGCTAGAGCTCTCTCCATATCCTCTTCATTCCACGCTCCATACCTTCTTTTTGACATTCTGAAACACAAAAATTGTGTTACAAACAAGTCCGCTATTTTATATATTTAAAAAACAAACTAATCCTAGCAATCTAAAATTATTCATTCACAAAAATGACAAATATGGAACATGTAAGGTAAAGGGCTCCGAAATCGTACCGGTACGATTTGAGAAACCATTAGAGGTACGATTTAGGCAACTGTGACTTTCGGAAAACACAGCCTTATTTCTAACCTCACACACACACATGGAAGCACAAACCGGTCCATCAAAACACTATATTAACGCTAGTTTTGCAAACTAATGATAAACTACATTAGTACGTACCTTGATAGTCACTACGTTCTTACGAAAAAGGTTCCTAAACACTATCAACTAGCTCGAAAACAGAAAATCGTTCACCACTACTTAGAGAGTAACCGCATGCGCACCAAACTTTGTCTCGACACTACAACCAAGCTCTAGTTGCTAGTAGAGCCGCACGAGCGCTGTAGTCACTTTATTTCTTATTAAAATTAAGGTACGATTTAGGAGGCGGTACGATTTTGGCACCTCTCCTCTACGGAGAAAAATGAATTTTCGGGGTAAATTTTTTCTAATTTTTCCGGACAATGCCAAAACAATAAAATATTGGAAGGCATGCTCTTGATATGAAAGTCATATTCACATCGTATTAGTTGAAGTCATAATTATATTCATTGTACAAGTCACGTAGTTGACTCATCCTTGTAAAAGGTCTCCTACGTCACATAATGTAATCACATCTATATTGTAAATAGCTTTAATTTCCTAACTTATGTTATCCCTAGGACAGAGATAAGACGCACTGCTTGACGCATATCTGTAAAAAAATCTCCTACCCCCCCTCACAGCCTTACCCATACCTCAAATTATGAAAATTAAAATTGATTTCATCAGCCGCCAGTATTTTATCGGAATTAAAAGCTCAATACTTTTTAGTGGGCATTATCTTTGGCCACATGATATACATATTTATTTTACTAAATACCAGGGAACATTAGGCAGAAAACTAATGCTGGAGGCACAATTGGCAAATATTATCATTTATGAAAGCATCCTCTCCAATTAAAAAGTATTCACTGGGTACTAGCAATGGATTGCTTTATATTTGTCAATAATTATCGAGCATATCAAGCAATAATTCATCATTTCATCAGATTTGGTTGTAATTAACGTTTTAATTACATTTCTATATCTCCCCAAATCTGTTGTCGTCATCATATTACCGTCATTCAAGATGCATTTGAAATATTTCATGTACCTTAAGAATCGTTTTGTTCAACACGATTATAAACTAAAACAGATAGATCCTTATCAGGACGTTCATTATTTCTCTTACTTTGATTATAACAATTTATAAATTTGCAAAATAATATTTATTTTTTTTCGTTCAAGTTGCTAATGATTGAATCCAGGAAAACAAAAGATGACTTTTCAAACATATGGATTGCAAGACAATGATGATGTCCATTAAGTAAAATCGGTGAAGAAACATGCTTTGTATTGTTGACAAAAATGTTTCAGAAAATTTCCAATTAAAATGATGGTGGTAATTTCCTTCGGTATTGTTTTGTATTTATTTTCAACGTTCAATAAATAAATTCAAGCTTATGTCTACTAAAAAATCATTAACCAACTATTATTATCCAGAGATGCAACATCTGAATAATTAATTAGATTGAAGCAATCCACATTTAAAAAAAGTGCCAAGACATAATCTATTGGTTTTTTTGTAATAATTAATGTCATTTACCAATCCGTTTTATAGAAATGTGATTTCATTAATAACAGGTTTCCATTGACGCGACTTATCGTCAATATTTTCAAATTCCAGTAAACTAGGCAGATAGAAATAATAATAAAACTCCTTCAACTTTGATATTTTTGAAAAATTTCGAATTTCTTTCAATTTCTTGCATCAATTGAGTTCCTTTAAAATTATAAAGAACAAATTCGCACCACGGTATATTGGTAATCTCTAATAAACTCTGAATCTGATGATAATAATTCGAATTGACTTTCTGGTGTCCGTCCCATCGATGTAATCGAGTTTTGTTAGAGTTTCATTCCGTCATCATTATGTCCGTCCAGCGACCCCCCTAAGAAAGAATAATTTTTATGTATTATTATGCCGCTTTTTTATATTCATAATTTGTTAGATTGAGAAATACTTCTCGCAATTAATGCCGTGTTGTGTAGCCTCATTTGAAAAACTTTTTGTCGTTATGAGAGATTGTGCTAAATTAAATTCAGTTTTCGAATTCCTTGCCTTGCATATCACCAAATTTTGACGCTTTTAATCTTTTTTTCTTTCTTCAAACCACAACAGATTTCCTCTGATCTCTGGTATTTAAATTCAATCATATGTATTTGCGAGCTATCACTATCTAATTTATGCAGGGCTTAGTTACATTTGTATCTTAAATTGTTGGAACAACCTTCACAATAAAAAGAACGACTATAAATTTGATTTTTAATATCACAAGTCAAGTTTTATTTCCGGAGATGGATCACAATTTGTATGGATCCAACGCTTACATCCGTCACAAGCTACTCAATCAACGGTTGCGTTAAGACGACCTCCTCCCTCGCATTATAAACATTTATTTTAAAGTGTTTAGTAGATACAGTTGACTACCTTTGGGACAGGAAGTGTGACGTCACTTCCGGTCTGTGCTCCGATGTTTGCTATTATCAGGTCTCCACTTCCGGTCTGCGCTGGCGATGTATGTTATCGGGTAGATAACGTTATCGGCTAGATAGCGTTATCAGTGACTCGGTCTGGCATCCAGTGTGTGTAATTAGTGTTATCGGGTAGATAACGTTATCGGGTAGATAGCGTTATCAGTGATTGTGAGTCACCCATGCTGGCGATGTGTGTAATTAGTGTTATCGGGTAGATAACGTTATCGGCTAGATAGCGTGATTGCGAGTTTGGTCTACGTATAAATAGAAATGCCTAGTTTGAAATATTAATCTTATCAATGAGGTCATCAACAAGTCGTAACTTGTGTGTGGTAGATAATAGAGCCATTGTATTCAATTTTAAACGGAAACAGATAACACTTTGTTTTGCAACCAACTGATTGGTTGATATTTTATCTACGAGAAATGCTTAGTTTGAAATATTAATCTTATCAACAACAAAATGAAAACGTAAACTGTTTCTTGTGCTGATATTGATAACTCAGCAAATTATCGTGGGAATGTGTCACGTAGGCTGCTGACGATTGGCATTCGGTGTTTGTAATTATTGTTTGAATGTATATACAGGGGGTTTGTAAAGAGTATGTTATGTTGTATATACAGGTTGTTTGTAAGAAAGGTCCTAGACACGTGGTGTCATGGCAGCTATCACGTGAGGTGGTCAACGAGGTATCATGGCGGTTGTGAATCGATCATAACGTTTACGACGTGTACATCAAATGAAAAAAAAAATGGTATTCTTTGGTGAGAAAGATTGAGAGGGATCCGAACCCACGTCATTTTTACCTGAAAATGTTCATGATTTTATTATTTTACATGTATACTTACCAGTTCGATCGACCTCTTATCACTCACCCGCAAGAATACCATTTAGTTTTGATTGTATATTTAAGGTTGAAAAAGTCAATAGCGCAGAGTATGAGGGTGTGTGTGACTGCTTCAACTAAATCGAACTCAGTTCGTGATAATGTCTCCTCGATTATACAACAGTTTTATTCTTACCACCGTGTACGATGCGAAGAAATTCGTAATAAGCGCATGTCCGCCAAATATGATGGAAATCCTCGAAGAATTACAATTACCATCCAAAAATTGGATAATCGCTGGAGAATTCATAACTTTCCTGGTGGGGGCCTCGACCGATTGGGCGTATGCTGATATTTTCTATTTCGGAGGAGATTTCGATCCACCTCCAGAAGATTGGAAGATAATCGATATGAATATAGAAGGTCAGTTCAAATATAAACAAAGAAGAATGGGAAAAATCATATTGCATCAAATTTCGGGTATCGTTCCGAAACCAGGATCGTATATACTTGATTGTTTTAGAGTGCTACATGATATTGATGATGATTTTTATCGGATCGCACTTCTACCGTACTGATGTGAGATAATGGACATGCGCAGCATCCGAAGAGATACTTCAAATTCTTACACCTTTAAGATGTTTCAACTGTTTTCTGAGATAGGAGGGGAGGTCGACTATAGAATAAGTCCATCATCACTACAAATTTTGTGCTTCGACGTACTCTTTCGAAATTTCGTCAAAGGAATATGTTAATGATCTGCGCATGTGCAACTAGATATTTGGATAGTTTATCATTCTAGTTTGAAATGTCGTCTATAGTGGTTGATATTCAAAGTTTCCCGATTTCTGCAAACGTATATAAAATCAAGGAACTCTCTTTGTTGGACTGTGATAGAAGGTTGGAGAAATATTTTCTATTCAAACCATCAAAATCGATGGATCAACTATCTGAGAGGCAAATGAAGAAAATATTTCATTGTGAAAAATATCACGGGATTCCATGGAACTCTGGCTATCAGGAATATGATGAATTGTATGAAATTTTGAAGGAAAATATCGATCCGGATGCTACTGTTTATGTATGTGGGAAGATAAAAGCTAAGTTTCTACGGGGGGCGTTCCAAGAATTGGGGTTAGATCGAGTAGAAGTGGTGAATTTGAAAGGTAAATGTCCAAAATTAGAGCGAGGAAATTGTGAATTCATCTGTTTACATCACCCCAATAGTGTGAATCCTATGTGTTCTAGTGCGAATAGTTGGAAGTTATTCGAATTTCTTACGAAGGAAGATGTTATGTGGCTCTTAAAATAATAATATAGATATCTACAAATATATCATTATGGATATATCTTTTGAAGAATACACACGCAGACTTTGCGAATTCGTGGAAAAAGTTCATAAACTAAGAAGAGACTTGAATTTTTACGCAGATAAAATTGAAGTTATAAGACTGCTGAACAAATTAAGTGTAAACAGTGAGGATGATGGGAGTGGGGGTGTTAAAAACAAATTTTGTGATTCTAACCACAATTCTGAATGGTATTCTATACGCGAACGTTCCCCAACACGTTGAACGCATCTATATTTGTCTGAAGGATGTCGGCAGCGGTGGTGGACAGTGTAACCGTACCGAATGGATTCCGATGAATTTTCAAAAAATCAATGATAACCAATTGGAGGTATTCACATTCGACATCCCCCAAGACAATCGTACAACCATACATTATAAACTTAAACTCTTATTCTTCGATCGAAGTGAGGGGGATATGGCTGAATGGCAAATGATCCGACAATCACCATGTTTACCACATCTCGTACAAAAGACATCTACACTCACATCATCTGCAATAGAAGGAGAAATCCCCAAAATTTTCGCAATTTTGTATGTTATTTTATCTTCTTTATCAGTGTTATTATTGAAAATGTTTGTTAAAAATGTGAAGAAAGCTATTTACCATTTAAATAAATAATAATTATTATATAAAGGATGTGTTTTTTTGAAAAAAACAAAAGATTGATAATAATATTTATTTCAGAATAAAATACATATTATTTAGGTAGTATTACATTCAGAAACCACTGCTGTAGTTTATCCACATGGTGAACTGCACACATGTATTTTCCACCGTCATTACGATGATTCAGACAGGTCAAATTGTTTGTTCGCTCGAATTTCCCCGTTTCACATTGAGTACCATCGAAACTATGAACATCTACAATGTGTGGGTAAACATCCAATTCTATACACTTCCTTCTCAAAAATTCGGCTTTTTGCTGTCCTCGGACATAAATATAGTCGACTGCACACAGGAGAATCGATTTAAGAATATTATTCATTTCTTCATAATCCACATTCCCAGATACATAATCGAGTCCATGATAAGACTTTTGTAAATACCATACGGATTTTCGCTCCTTTGCATTTAGCGATGAATAAGATGTGTGCGGTTTGAATAAGGAATAATGACGTTTGAATCCAATTTGTATACACATTTCTTTTGGATGGAAGGCATCGTCAATGACGAACCCCTGAATGTCAACTAATGCGATTCTCATGATGATGCGATTCGCTTGAAGTTTCGATTTAGACTGACTGATGTTTAATTGAGACTCTTGACAATTTCGGTGAGGGGGTAGTATTCCATCAAGCAATCGTGAATGATGATGCAATATGCCTTGGTATTGGCTGGAAATCCTTTATCCGCTTCAATCTCCAATCGTATGTCGACTGTTGATGATTTTACCGCCTCCTCTTGTCTAGAACAATCGATGATGTAAAGCGCACGTTTTTTGAATTTATCATAAGCCAATATGGGATGTTTTGTTGTGGAATTCGTGTAGCTAGGATAGAAATCGGTATAGTTTTGGTGAGCTAGAACGAAATCTTCCTTGGCAAAGTCCAAGTTCATCCGTTCGTTAGGCCAATACTCTCCGTTCAGCGATAAGCGGATACTTGATATATCCACATGATCGAATATTGTAGGATTAGCTTTCACATTGTTACGTTTATTGGTTTGGAAAAATACGATAACATGCCGTGGTTTTTCGACGGACGCGCTAGTTTCCACAGCTCATATTTCTCTCTTCGCATCGACCGTTATGGCAGGCAACTCGTGCAGCTCCCACTTCCGGAAAGCGAATAGAATAGGAGAATCGCTTTTGATGGATCGCAATAGCTTCTCTCTGATTAGATCGTTGGGATAGATATATTTCACCTTCAATTCTATACTATCGATCAGAAATTTGACTGTGGTAGCCGCGTTCTCAATTATAACGCAATCGTTATCGTTTCGAGCACGTACCAATCGAATCGTTTGTCGTCCGAACGTGATTCGGGTGTAATCGTTGAAAATGTTGAAAATATGCTTGAGTGGGATGAGTAAACTGAACGACTTTGTTGCGTTCAATATAACACTTTCTTCCGGATAAGTCCAGCTGGCTATAGACATATGCGTCCAATCTGTGGGAGAATAACATGTGAATCCTCGCACCGCGCTAACTATTCCAGGGTCACGTACAGTTTCGATGTCTCTACCGCTCTCGCTGTAGGAACACGAGTCGAAAAGAAAAGGTCCATAATTAGGTACCAATATTACATTCCCCACTCCATTAACTTCGATTTTTCCTTTGATCGCCAACAGAGTATCTTTCATAGCAAAAAAAGCGTCTACTTGATTTATTCCAAACTCTATGATATCGCTGTTATTGAACGCCTTGACGAATGGTGTAATCGATCTGTACTCGGCTTCTCGAATCGATTCATCAAATTTCGGTTCCTGGTATATATCGAATATAGGTGAGATGATCGCTGTATGATGAACATCTCTGGCATCGCTACTGTTACGTGCATACTTCATTTTGGATAATGACATTCTTGTTTAAGACGAAACCCTAATGATTTCAAAATTACGATGTTGGCTCTGGTGAGTAGGTCACGCACTTTAGGTGTTTTGTTGAAGACTGATGATGATGTGGTGGGGGAACTGTTTTTATTGTTGTTGTTGTCCACAAACAACCCCATATTTTTTATACTTCTTGTAAATGTAAATGTAGAATACTTTCTTCACCACGAAAGTTTATTGGTTTCAAATGCTGATCTAAAGCTAGTACGGTTATGTTGGTAATCTCTCCGATATCGGATACTGGTAGATAGAGAGGATTCTTCGGACGCTCCACAATCCTATAGCCGGGGTCGATGGTGATAGGAAAATCGTAGATCGTATGCGCAGGTCTATTTCGATAGAAGGCTCCCACTGTAATGTTCGACTCGAAACGTATGTTGGTGACTTTTATTATGTTGACAGATAAATCAGACACGTGCACCACACCCTTCTTCAATACCCCCCGCGAAAATCCTAATATTTTAGCAAGGCTATCGTTTTTTTCAAACGAAATATCGTGATTTTTATGGAATATTTCACACTTTAACGTATTGTTATTCGGTTTCAGCGAGAATATATCTTCTTTAACCTTCAATTTTCTCCTGATAAATTCATCGATATCGCTTATCTCATAGTTTCCAGCCGGAATTGTTATCGCTTCAAGAGTCTTCGCTTTTGTTTTATCTCCTTCTACGTAATAGTAGAATTTCTCGTTCTCTATATTGGGTATGGAATTGTATGAATTGAATCCCAACAATGCTAAATAATATTTTTTGTCTGGCCTCAGCACAATCGAATTCTGCGGTGTAAACGAGAATATATGGTTGGTGCTTGTTAACGTGAACAACTGAGACATGATACTGATAAAAATTTATTGAAACATCTCTATTTATATTTTAACATTAATAGATGGAATAAGTATGATCTCATAAAGTATGGATCGTCTTTGCAAACTTCTTCTATCAACACTTGCTTCTCGTGATGAGTTATTTCCTCGTTCTCCATGATGTGAGAAATCTGCTCAGATAAACATTGCGAACATAGTTTGCGTGGGGGTTGTGGACCATCGCAATCTTCATCGACATGTTCCTTACACTGCATATGACGGTAAAGGTAATCAAACATACGTTCCGGAACCTCATTCTGATTGAGAAACACCACATCCAAATGTTTCAGGATGTATTCCATCGGTAGAAACGTTAAATTCTTACGTGTAAGTTGGCTAGTAGGTTTATTGATAGCCTCGATCAAATTTCCATAAATAAAATCGATGATTCTCCTCAAACTACTCCCACTACTACTACTCTCATTTTCACATATGTATTGTATTACTGCAGAAGTGAAATCCATGGTGGTGTGTGGTTGTTACTCTTCGAATAGTCGAGTGTGACTGAGAAATTTCAAACACAGCTGTCCACATATCACTTGATTATAGTTCTGATAGGTGTCGTTATTGTAGAAAATCCTAACGTTCTCGCCCAAATATCGAACGAGTTCCTTTGGTGGCTTCAAATTTCCAAAAGAATCAAAATATTCTACATCGTTATCGATTTTTCTAAACGCTACCCAATGCGTTCCATTGTTTTTAGTCAAGTCCAAATTTAGAATGATACATTCACGACGTCTAGGTTTGTGCGGTAGCGTATCTCGCATAAAGACACCTCGAAAATTTGGGATTTTCAGAATTCTAGCGAAACGTATCAAATCTCGATCGTACATTGGCCTATCATCGGGTAGCTTTATTGGAAGTTTTTTTGTTGCTTCTTCAAAAACAATCCATATCCTCCTTTAGCGTTGCGTTTCAAGTATAAACCTTTTCCCAGCGATTCCATAGCTTTGTTGTGACGTTGATCTTCTTCAAACTTTTTTTGGGCATTTTTAGCGTTAACCACCGTATTTGCGATAGCACTTGCACCTCCTGCAACCGATCCTAAGGCTCCTAGAGCTCCTAAGATGGGTAGTAATAGTGGGAGGAATTCTCCAGATTTTGGTAGTGGTATTACTCTTGGTACTCTGATACGCTTTTTACCTCCAGCTCGTTTAATCGCGATCCGTGCGGCTTTCAACGCGTTCATAGCGGATTTTCTCAATGAAGAAGATGGCTTCATTGACTTTGCGATGCTTCCAACGATATCTTTCCGGAAACAACATCGTCGTTGTCGCCTCCGTTTCTTGATACCCATACCCAGTTTTCGTTTAACCTTCATCCCACAGGTAACCAATAAACTAGAGAGTCTTTCACCTGCGCTAGCGTCTCTTGATTTAACTCGTTTCCAAGCAGCGTCCTCTAATATTTTATCGGCCTTATGACGTTCCTCCAGAGATTTGTTTTGTGAATAAGCTATATCGTGTTCGCGACAAGCGGAATCTAGAGGATTGATACCTTTATCACCGCGTGCAAGACGCTTTTCCAATTTAGTTCCAGGACCACAGAATTGATATGAAGGAATGTGTAATTCAAACGGGAGCTTGTTTATGAGTGTATTCAATAAACCTTCACCTTGATGAATCAACATTGTTAATGAGCATACGCTCTGATGATTTTTCCTTTTATACGTTATCATTAAGTAGAAATGGTTCACACAATGAAGACCGTTCAACAAGAACAGACACTCCCAATCGAGAATTTAGATTTAAAAGTTGGAACTAATCGCGTTGGTAAACATGGTAAACTGTTACCAAACTCTTTTCGTGCTTTAATTTGTGGTCCGAGCGGATGCGGAAAAACAAACGTTATGTTATCGTTGTTATTCAATCCAAATGGTGTCAAGTTTGAAAACGTTTACGTATACTCGAAGTCATTATATCAAGATAAGTACATACTGTTGCAGGAGATTTTGGAACGAGTAAAAGGAGTTGGTTATTTCCCATATAAAGAAAATGAAGAAATTATAAGTCCGAACGATGCAAAACCAAATTCTATCTTCATTTTTGATGACATATCCTGTGAGACACAACAGAAAATTCGAGAATATTATTCGATGTGTAGACATAGAAACATTGACGCATCATATCTATGTCAGACATACTCCAAAATTCCTAAACAACTGATTCGCGATAATTCTAACCTGATCGTGTTATTTAAACAAGATGAAATAAATCTAAAACATGTGTTTGATGAGCACGTATCCCCAGACGTTACTTTCGATCGATTCAAAAAGATGTGTTCTATGTGTTGGATGGAGAAATTTGGAACATTGATAATTGCTAAAGATTTCGATTTGAACAATGGAAGATACCGCAAAGGTTTCGATGTATATATTAAAGTGTGAACGTGAAATCTTCAGCAAATACACAATGGACGCTGAACGGTTAGCACGTAAGCGAAAAATCGCTCAATTGGCACGATCTATACGCAAGAAATATCTCACATTGAAACTGGGTAAAACGGAAGAGGACGAGTCGATCAATAAATTATTTAAACCCATATCGGAACCACTTCGGGAAATAATCAAATCCAATAATACACCATTGATTAAACGTGAAATCAAGCAAGAAAAGGATGATGCGGATGAAGAGGAGGAGGAGGAGGAGGAAGAGGAGGAAGATGAAAGAGAAACGGTATTGGATGTAAGCGATGCAAGTATGAAAACTGTTATTGAAGAGTCTGACAGCGATGATGATGAGTATGATGTATTAGAATCTTACCCAGAGTTAATTCAAAAATATATCGGTGATTATTGGTCGGGGAGTAGAAAAGTCGATAAAGTTTATGGCCCAGTTTACGATGCTAGTTCGTTGTCATGGTTGCTAGGAGGTAAATTAATCGATTTCAAAAATATAGATACTATCGTGACACAAGGAAGAAAATTCAAAAGTACCGTCGGTCTGTGTGAACTTATATTCTATGACAAACCTAGAAATTTCACCAAGAAAGATAAGATGAATTACAGGATGATTCTGAACTTGACAAATCCCCACAGAAATAGTGCTGGAAACTTGAAAGGTACTCGAAGATACAAGTACATTAAAATAATTCGACCTCTAATTCATGAGGAAGCTCTCGGTAGCGGTATGCAATTGACATATAACAACGAACCAGTGGAGTACGTGTACTGGGACGATCCAAACGAACTTGTGGAACGATTGAGTCTTTTGATTGCATCTCAACAAGCTGGGAATACATCTCACGACAATGAGATAGTCGCTATAATAAATGAGCTACGAGAAGCCGATATCATATATTAGTGTGTGTTCATTACTGTTTCATATCATTTACACGATGAGTCTTGATAAGTTTGGACGAAGATCTGTGATTGGTGGTTCAACCAGCATCAACGCTCTTCGACAATCGATGTTTTCACACGTTCTAGCTCGTACACCAGATGGCGATGTAGATATCGAGAACGTGAAAATTTGTAATGTGGAAAGGCCCACATTCAAGAACGATGTTGCAAGCAAGATTTATGTCGATGATGTGAGTGCGAAGATTGGGGAGAACTTGGAGCGCATCTTCAACGATGACTTTTCACATAAGATTCAGAAATTAATTGGAGAGATGAGTAGTTTCTCCATCAACATACAATCGCACAAAAATCAAAGTGATGCTAGCTTCACGAGTTTACATAAAGAATTGGATGAATACAAGAAGAAAAATGATAAGGATCTCAAAACCGTTGTAGCTAATACCGCTTATGTACTCGATATCTTCAAGAAATTCACTGATAATTTCGAAACATATCATAAGAGTCAACGCGTTATTTTGCGTGATCATAATGATAAATTGAACAAGATCACTATAGATTATAACATAATGGATGTACATCAGGAGAATATTGTGAGTAGGCTGCTGGCGTTGGAACAACGTATGACAACACCCTCGAAGAAAATACCAATTGACGCTACCACCTCATCAACCAACCCGAAACGTATAACTCCAACTAGACAATAATTGAAAAACGATGCAACAAGTTGTCGATGAGATTCATAAGCCAGCCCGAAAAAATTTCAAACGTCGTCGTACAATTTTGAAGGGACTGGATGACTTGTGGCAGATGGATCTAGCCGAAATGGGTAATTATACTCGTGAAAATCGAGGATTCAAGTATATTTTGGTGATGATCGATTGCTTCTCGAAATTCGTGTGGACTCGTCCATTGAAAACGAAATCAGCCGACGAGGTTCGGAAAGCAGTTAATTCTATATTGACTGAGGGAGGAGGAGGAGGAGGACGTAAACCTAGGAATCTGCAAAGCGATCAAGGTAAAGAATTCTTTAATAACCATTTTGATGAGCTGATGAGAAAACACAAAATCAACCATTATAATACGTATAGTGTGAAGAAAGCCGCCATTGCTGAACGTGTTATTCGAACCTTGGAAGAAGCGCTCTACAAACAATTTAGTTTGAAAGGAAAATATAGATGGATTGATATGCTTCAAGAAATCACTGAAAAATATAATAAACGTAAACATAGAACTATAAATATGGCTCCATTCAAGGTGACAAAACAAAATGAGAGCGTGATATTGAAGCGATGCTACTCACACCTCAAGTTGGCTTTACCACATAAATTCAACGTGGGTGATGTGGTACGTATAAGCAAAGCCAAACATATTTTCGAAAAATCATATACGCCTAATTGGTCGGCGGAGCTCTTTAAAATTATAAAAGTTAAAATCACTAACCCAGTCACGTATCTACTCGAGGATATGAAGAACTCCGCAATCAGCTGTTGTTTCTACGAGGAAGAATTGCAGAAGACCAAACAACCTGATGTCTTTTTGATTGAGAAAGTGCTTCGGAAAAAAGATGATAAAATGTACGTCAAATGGTTGGGAATAAAGGAGAAAAGTTGGATTGCTAGAAGTGATATTATATGATCTGCGCGTGCGTGTGTGATCTTCAGGCTGTATGTTAGAGAAAATCTAACAATCAGTTCAGTTGTAGTAAAATGTCGTACCAAGATAGTGGTGGTACATCCGAAGATAGTTCCGAGTTAGATCGAATGTTTGAAGAGTTTGAAATGTTAATTCGGGATGGAAAATTTCTATTGTTGAATACAACATACCCATTGGAGGGGGGTTATGAAATAAAGTGTGGATTGAGTCCTATGCGAATATTCGCACCAACAATATCACTTATCCATTCTTCGCAAAATTGTAAACTCACCTTTGGACTGCTGGAATGGTATGACTTCATCGAAATTCTTCGAACTGAAATCAGAGATTTCTTCTCAAGTTTACAAACAGATTTCGATCCTGCCCCCATAGCATCCGATGAATATTGCCAAATAGTTCAACTTGTGTGGGACAATAATGAAAAAGTACTTCAAGTTACGAAGCATGGTATTCATTTTTGGTTGTGCGAGGAAGATGTTCGAGAAATTATTAATATCAACGATGGAGTGTTATCACATCGAGTGTCTTTTCTCGAACAATTTGATTTCTCTTCATACTATCACAATGTTATTGATGTGATAAAAAGCATGAGGAATCATGCCAGTGCATTAGAACTCTTATATTGTTTTATTAATATTTCATCGCCAAAATGTTTATTGACCAATACACTTAAAGAAATGTTATTTTACTATAAAAATAAGGTTTTGTATGATTTAGAACAATAAAATATGATCAACAGTTTTTGTTTCTTTATTAAAAAACACACATCATAGAAAGTTTTTATTAAAACAAGTATGTAACATATGAATACAATTACAATTAGCATATCAATACAAATATTTAAATTAACACATACATCATAGAAAGATTTTTTATTAAGACAAATGAATACAAATACAATACAAATAATAATAAAATTAACACATACATCAGAGAAAGATTTTTTATTAAAATATATGAATACAATACAAATAACAAAATTAACATATCGAAACAAACATCAAGATAATAGTGAATAGTGCCCATAAGGTAAGGTGTTTGTTCCATTCTTCATCAGGAACCTCTTGTTGTCAAAAGGGCTGAGGGCAATTTTATTTTGTTCTATAGTGTAGAGGTTAAAGTTAAAAGATCTGATAGATTTTTGGACTCTATATATCTCGATATCTTCTTCAAGACATTTAACATAATCCTCAAAAGTTATAGAATATTTCAAAACCGAATCTCTAATACCTTTAGCTTTTTTAACGGGTTCTTTCCCTTCCACCTTATAACTGTACATTTTAGAACGTAAACCGATGAACTTTGTCATTATATGTCCTTTGTTCTCGTCCTTCATTAATCCGACCACTTTCTTGTTTATAGGTGGAATTTCAAAAATATTATCTAATCCGTAATCGCTAGTGTCAAATTTTTGAACGTTTTTCTTCATAATGGTCTCATAAATATCATCGTCTGTTATTATATGATAGATCAAACTATCAGTATCTGTATAACACAGCCTTATCGCTTCGGGATCTTTATATATTTTCAGCATAAAGTTATAATGAAAATCAAACACACAAGTTTTTGAAATATCTAAAATAGCCATTCCTATATAAATTGGTTTATTAAATAATATTTCGAGTTTGTTTTGCTCGATTGCCATCAAATTTTCATCAAAAATCTTACTACTATTGAAATTCGGTTGCGAAATATAGTATCGCGCTCCAAATGGTCCATACCATTTATTAACTAATTTAACGCTCCGATGCTTACGTACGTTCTCCATCGATTTCCCAAATATTGCATTTATAATGAGTTTGAAAAGAGCCTCTTCGAATTTATTCTTTGCAGCTGCACGTAATCGTGTATTTAAATCGATATAAGCTTTCAACCAATTGGATTGGCTAAACTTAAGGATTCTATGTACCTTCTTCAACACCATCCCCAACGCTAAACATTGTTTCAAATTCCTATAATGAATTATATATTTAGATTTATTGTATAACGTCGATAGTAATTTTGCTTGTTTAGCATTGGGAGGTGTAGAGTGCAATGGACATAGCGGTAAGTCTTTGTGGGTGTCATGTAATTTCTGAGGGTATTCTAGATCTACTTCTAGAATATATCCAACAGGACTTTCATCTGAAATGTCTCTTACATCGATGTTAAGATCATCATACCATACAAAGTTACCATAAGGTAAATATTGCGCCATAGCCCACCCATATAAATTACAAACATCAAAATATATGAGATAGCTACTTTCCTCTTGTGAATTATAATCTTTCATATACTTATTATTAGCAGCCGCGAATCTATTGCTACATTGACTAACACCTCCTCGTATCCCCCTTTCTATAAACATAATCATATCTATATCTTTTAGAAACTGAAGAGAAATATTTGTATATTTCAACATACACTCCCATGAGAAGCCCGGTAAAGTGAAATTATACGTAGGATCAAGTTTATATATCTCTAAACATTTGGCTCTGAAATAATGTTTTCAAGTATAAATCGGAATATTCACCTAAATTACTACAATTAAATGTTTGCCAAACGTTTTGAGCATGTTCATAGTCTCCTTCACTTATTGATTCATCTTTCAATTTATTATAAAAATTTTCGATTGGTGGTAAATTTGGTTCGCTCAATTTATTCCAACTATCTAAATATTCATATGGAAAAACCCCCTTACGGGTTAATAATTTGAACTGATCGTTTGTCAAATGATTATATTCACGCTTCAAAATTTTCAATTGATCGACATTCAAAAAGGACACCAACTCATCTAGT
This sequence comes from Endomychus coccineus, assembly GCA_958510875.1. NCBI lineage: Eukaryota > Metazoa > Arthropoda > Insecta > Coleoptera > Endomychidae > Endomychus > Endomychus coccineus. Next base: position 140,592,007 of record OY294068.1, read on the forward strand.
GATGTATTTAAAAATCTACATGAATCGATAAAACGGAATTTAACTGGGGAAGAGAAGGAACCTCTAGTAAAACTTATATATTTTTCTTTATTGATTGGTAGTACTTGAATGTTCTGTTTGTTCGCTTTAGCTAAATCTCGTATCAATAGGAACATATCATACCCAGATAGATTATGAGCTAAAACAGGCACTATAAATTTATGTTTATATTGTAAATTACGATGTTGGTGTGCTAAGCCGCGAAAAACCCCAGTGAAATGACAGTGGTCTCTTACACGTATGTCCCCATCGGTAAAACATTTTTCACAAATATGACATTTAGTTTCCCCCATTATGGATGATAAATCAACCGCACTCAAACTCATAGGTATGTTACACTTCAATTTCTTCTCTATGAATATACTAATTTTGTCTAATTGTTCGGTTAACCATTTGGCTGGTTCTGAACCTCTATAACTATCATATTTCGAAATGGAATCATCGAAATAACATTTCAGATAATAGCCTACACTGTAAGCTTCATGTAATTGTTTTCGGTTGGTGTATGAAGCTGAATTTTATGGAGAACAGTTTTGGATTGGTAGCAATAGAGCCTCAAAATCGAAATAAATCACAAATGGAATTGGAATTTTATTTGAATGATTCTTGAAAACTAAATGATCTTCTTTAGGGAATTTTATTTTACATGTATTCATCTTACCACAATCTTCGATATGAGTCTTGTATTTCATCTCACTCCGAAAATTATTCAAACACCGTTCACATAAATAAGTTTTATTCTTAGTAGTAATTTGCGAATTAATAAGTCGAGCTAAATTTTTAATCAAGCAATAATGGAATTTAACTATCGGATTAACAAAATTCGATGTATCTGAAGATTCTACATCGCGATAATATTTATCCTGAATCAACAACAAATTAAAGTGCGTTTCTAGTTTATTTTTTGATAGATATGCGGGGAGAACCTTTAATTTTTCCTTATCAGCAGCACCATCTGTTTTATCGCATAATTCTAACACAAAAACGTGAATGCTTATATTATTCAGCTTCTCGAATAAATGGATCTGTGAAATAGGCATCGGGAAAGTTAAATTTTGTATATTTAAAACAGTACTAAAATGAGGATATGAAGATGTTCGATTTGAATTTGTGTTAATAGCAGGATGCAATCCAGCTGTTACTGCCCAAGCGAAACAATACTCATCATAATTTTTAACATTGATATTTGCAATTTCTTTAGGAAGAACTATATAGGAAGATCCCGAATTAATTACCTCATGTTTATTGATATTTATTTGCAGACTTACTATATTTCTGAGACTCCAATTTGAATCTTCCTCTTGGAATTCTTCTAATTTTGTAGAAAGTTTCTCAATAATATTATCTTTATACCATTCTAATAAATTCGTTGTATTATCTATTCCTATTGATCGTGTATGAAAATATTTAAAATCTGTCTGAATAAGTTCATCGTTAACGTTTCCTTTAATGTACTCGCCACAAAATGTTGAATTAACTTTAATAAAATTATATTCATGAAGGATTTTGGAGATTCTAGTATTGAAAAGATGAAAAGCATCATATAAAAAATTAATTAGGTCTAAATGCGAAATATTGATAATCAATCCAGTTCTTATTCTACATTTAAAAGCAGACTGTCCATCCTCCCATCTGATTCTATCACTGCGATTCTTATTTGATATAGATGGTTTATCTCTAATTTGTAAAAAAATTTTGAAACGCTTTATATGACCGATATTTGTCTGAAGTTGATTCTTATTAGCTAAATTCAAATCATCTTTCATCAAATGTCTCGAGAACGTACGGATATATTTTGTACAAAAATCTATCCATTTCGTTGTTTCCTGAGGGGGGAATTTTGACTTATACAAATCTTTTTGAGCCTGATCGATGATTTTAACAATTTCGGTGCTAATCTTTGAAATAGAGTCCATGATAATGATAGAACAAAAATCTTACTTTACACCCACCACTTTGAAGTCTGCGAACGCCCCCTAAATCTCTCGGAACTCGATTTTTGCTGCTGGATTCGATTTCCCAAAATGTTCCTCTCCTCTATAAATCAGTCCTATGCATTGTTTTTCATTGATGCGATCCAACAGAGGTTTGAGTAGTGGTGTTAAACGTTTTGAGAGGAAAACACCAAAATCGTCAATCTCTGCTAGCACAGATTCTCCAAACCGGGTGTTGACAATTTTCGCATTAGTTATCTTATAAACTTTACCTTCTTCGAGCTGGTTAACTTTTTTCGTAGGAAATCTCTGTAATAGAGAACACGAGTTTAATGCTTCCATGCTCATTATGATATGAATATCTATAACAAGGATAAATATTACTCAAAAGAATTCGGTATATTTTCAAAACATCGATCGAGAGAACAATAGTGGTAATAATCGGTGTGAATCTGAGTGTACAATAATAAGTAAATGTAATAATCGGTGTGAATTTAAGTGAAGAGCTAGCTTGTTGACATGAAGTTAATTTGGAATGAACCAATTTGAAATAAAAGTTCCTTAAATCGAGTTTATTATCATACGAATCATATTCATTTGAAGTTAATTTGAAATATATCAACTTGAAATGAGAGTTTTCTCAATCAAATAATAATATAGACTTACCACAAATTGAACAAGGATAAATATTACTCAATAGAATTCGGTATATCTCCAAAACATCGGTCGAGAAAACAATAGTGGTAATAATCGGTGTGAATCTGAGTGTACAATAGTAAGTAAATGTAATAATCGGTGTGTGAATTTAAGTGGAGAGCTAGCTTGTTGACAATTTGAAATAAAAGTTCCCTAAATCGATTTTATTATCATACGAATCATAGTCATTTGGAATATATCAACTTGAAATGAGAGTCTTCTCAATCAAATAATAATATAGACTTACCTCAAATTGCACCACACAAAAAACACGAGTTGCACGTTAGAGAATCAAATGTGTAATGATTAAATTATATTCGAGACAATACCATTTCCACCTTCTTATCTACGCTGCGCGCGATTCCTACAGTTGCCTACGTGACACATTCCCACGATAATTTGCTGAGTTATCAATATCAGCACAAGAAACAGTTTACGTTTTCATTTTGTTGTTGATAAGATTAATATTTCAAACTGAGCATTTCTCGTAGATAAAATATCAACCAATCAGTTGGTTGCAAAACAAAGTGTTATCTGTTTCCGTTTAAAATTGAATACAATGACTCTATTATCTACCACACACAAGTTACGACTTGTTGATGACCTCATTGATAAGATTAATATTTCAAACTAAGCATTTCTATTTATACGTAGACCAAACTCGCAATCACGCTATCTAGCCGATAACGTTATCTACCCGATAACACTAATTACACACATCGCCAGCATGGGTGACTCACAATCACTGATAACGCTATCTACCCGATAACGTTATCTACCCGATAACACTAATTACACACACTGGATGCCAGACCGAGTCACTGATAACGCTATCTAGCCGATAACGTTATCTACCCGATAACATACATCGCCAGCGCAGACCGGAAGTGGAGACCTGATAATAGCAAACATCGGAGCACAGACCGGAAGTGACGTCACACTTCCTGTCCCAAAGGTAGTCAACTGTATCTACTTTGTTTCATTCGTTAATATTTTAGAATATTCAACGCGATTTATATTTACTGTACTTATTTGTGATTCATCATTGTTTCGTACCTCTTCAGACGTTTTATTAAGATAATTCTTTCTTCGTTTTATTTAATGTTGTTGCTTCAGAAAATTGCCTGAAAAATGTGTAGTCCGTGCAAATTTAATTTAATTAATTTTCTTTTCCAAGATTCTTGTACAACGTGTTCATTTATAGGATCGACATTATGTTTAATCTGTTTTGTTAATCGCGATTTAGAAATATTGAATGTAAATTTCTTATGTATTGATAACACATTGTCTACTCTTTCTTAAAGACCTAGTACACATAATATTGTTATGACCACCCAAAATATTTCTTTTGAGATGACCAAAAATTTGTTATATATATGTATTGCTGACAGAGCGCTCACTGCCTGCCCTTCTTTCTCAAGATAATTCCCGTCCAAAGTGAACTAAAAGGCATATATTTGAATAACATCATATCGAAAAAATTTCTCGCTATAATACTTCGTCGCTTGGATGCAGAAGTTGCCTAAGGGGTAAATTCATAAACGAACACCCCTACTCTTCTCACACTCTACTCAATCTCCACTTACTTGAGTGAGAGTTGACACTCATCTTACGTTTGGCATTCATAAAGCCTGCTAATGAGTGCCTAACTTGAGGTACAGATGAGTTACAGTTCTATGACGTTGCATCTAATTTGTGACGTATCGAATTACCAGGAAATGACGTATTATGCCTGTTGGGAGGAAAGTCCAATCAGAAGTGAGAAATTTAGGGTGTGGCATCTAGCTTACTGTGTTGAAAGTCGGTAAACTATCATTTCTTATCCGAATTCCGATTGCTGAAGATTGTTTATGTGTGTTTATTGTTAATTTTTCACTTGAAATTTTAGACATTTATATATTATATTCTAGTTTATTAGTGTAGCAGTGCTTGAAAACAAGAAAACTGACTGTGTTAGCGCATCTGCGAAAAAAAGGCCTGGATCGAATTGACTAACAAATTCAATTCGGTGTCTGAAAATTCAAATGTAAGTAAAAAATATCATCACGAATATCAAATTTAAATAGTGATTGAATAAATTCTGTAGAGTAATTGAGAAAATGTTGGGAAAACATGAAGACCAGAAGGAAGGAAGAGCTTTCTTCTGAGAAAAGGGAGCGATTAGCCACAGGAGGCGGATCATTTAAAGAACCGAAACTTCACGATGAGGTGGCTGATATTTTGAATAATGTCAACGTCCAGATAGAAGATGCCATGGATAGTGATACCGTGGCATTAGCTAGTGTGGGGGATGGTATTTACACAATCAATTCATCTACTGTGTTGGAGAAAATCTCGAAGCATCTGCCTGAACCAGGAAAACAATCACATCAAGATGGTGAATTGATCTATGTATTAAAATTAAATCAATCTGATATTATTCTGTTGACCAGCTCATTTCAGTAGAAAATATGGTTTCATAAGAAAAATGTTGAAACTATTGATTTGAATATAGAAAATAGCTAATATGTACCTTTATTCAATGCTAATTAACAAAATTCAAAGTAAATATAGTTTTATTTTGTTCATAGCTACAATTGAAGAAAATATAGAGATGTGTCATGACATGTGCGAAACGTTCTTGGCACAACCGGATGAACCAGGTAAAGTTGATTGACATTGAACTATTATTTTAGCTTCTTTGTGCAGCTACTGTTGATGAAAAGCTAATTACAAATATTTGATTGTGACAATTTAAATTATGACTGAATATAGTTTTTGTTTCTTTGCAGCTTATGAAAAAACCCCAAAGGTCCCGCAGCAAAATTTTCAATCTGCTTCCTCAATAAGGAATTCCGTTCTAGAGAGGGAATTGGAATTGCGAATGGCTCGGCTCAAAGCTCTGATGAGACAAGAAGCAGAAAAGCATGAATGTACTGTGAAGTACGAGAAGGAACTAAACGAGCTAAAAATTGCCAATGAGCAGCAAAGTCATGACATGAAATTAATACAACAACAGGAGTTGCATGATTTAAAAATAAAAAAATATAAATTAGAAGTATTGATATTGGAAAATGATTAAAATTAATAAATAAAAAACTGTATAATAAATACATATTTTTCATTTTCCTACTATATTCCTAACTACATTATGAATTCACATCATTTTAGAATAAGCACTGAATGTTAATATTTGTTGTAAAAAAATTTGAATTATTGAATATTCTACCAAATTATCAAAGATCAATAAACATGCATTGTATGATGTTGACATAACACAAGTGAAAAAGTGAGAAGATTGAACTATTTTCACATAGCAAAATGTCTTTGTATAAAAGCTACTCTTATTAGATTGTCCCGAACATGTTCAACAGCATCAGCAGGTTGTGGAACAATCCTCTCTTCAAGCAAGTTGTCCATAAACTGCTCATTTTGTTCGATCGCAATATTGTGAAGGACAGCAGTGGCTGCAATTAATCTTGTTGCGTTCCTAACTTTGTATTGCAGCATCGAACTGATACAACGAAATCTTGATTTCCGAATTCCAAATCTACGTTCCACAACATTCCTTGTACTGGCATGGGAAAAGTTATATTGCCTCTCTGATTTTGTTTGAGGATTTGGAACTGGAGTAAAAAGATACTGAGTTTGTGGATAGGCACTATCACCCAAAAGCACTCCAAGTAGTTCATGTTATTCAAATTTCAGTTTCACAGCACCATTGTCAAAAATTCTACTGTCATGTGTAGATCCCGGCCATCTTATCACAATATCAAATATTTGATGACATGCACCAGATACGACTTGCACATTCAAAGACATCCAACTCTTTCTATTTTGGTATGCCTCTGCATTTTCACCCCCTGGACTTTTAATCTCTATATGAATTCCATCAATGCAGCCAGTCACTCCAGGGAAACCTCTGATACTAAAAATTCTTTGTCGGTTTGTATTGAGGTCTCTCTCTGCAGAAGGGAACTTAACGTACCTAGCCAGATTGAGAGCCAAAATGTTGGAAACTTCTTGTAGGATTCTGCTACAAGAGCCCTGACTTATTCCGAGTAAGTCACCACAAACCCTCTGCAATGAAACACATTAGTTTTAAAATTGAGATTGAAAATTACTACATTAAATACGTGTATTTGCTAATGTTAAGGAGCTTTACCTGAAAACTTGCATAAAATCGAAGAGCAACACACAATTTTAGGATGGGTGGTATTGGTAGCCATCTGTTCGTTTCCGGTAAATGTTGTGGATACACTAAAGGAACTAATACATTCTGAATTACATGTCGCCCTAATCTGTATCGCTGAATTAATTCGTGCTCTAGATACATTTCCAAAAGATTTTTTTCAATATCTCGCATAATTAACCTACAAACAAAATATTTAGAAGATGAAACAAATTTAAATTGATCAATTTTACCTAGGTATACGTAAAAAGTCGTCCTCTACATGTTCAACAAACTCCACAAAATCGTCCATTGTTGAAATAATACACACAAAATTACAAGACAAACACTGCAGTAGCCTACAGAGTATAGCGTTATAACAAAATTTGAGGTTACAACTATAGAAAAGGGTACTCTCACGATCCTTTACTTCTCACTCAGTTTGCACTCACTCTCCACTCACTTTCGAGGCCTCATTTGTTTCTGAATTCCATATTAAGTATCACGTGACTAAAAGAGTGTGAGTTGAGTATGAGTGTTACTAAATTGCGTTCATGTTAATTTTACAGTAGAGCATTTTTTTGTTTTTTTCCCTAAATATTATAAAATCCTTTTATCAGAAAATTGTATGACAATGTTGAATAAGTTACATTCCCTACAGTTTATGCTTTCACGATAAAAGTCTCAACTGATGTACCCTATGTCCAAATTTGGACATAGAATATACTTTCATAAAAGTACTTAGTTACTAGTTCTGATTAATCCATAATATTAGTAATGTAATCACGTAGTAGATATAGGTATACATTTTTTTTTAACAAAAACAGTGCACTTGCTCATAAATCATGTATTGCGGCTTTTATGTTTTTAAAATAAGTTTCTGAAATAACAACTGGGCCGTGTTTTTTAAGATAAAGAAAACCAAAAATATTGTTAGTATTAAAAAATCGAACAAAATAGGAAATAAATCGAACAAATTTAAGTTAAACTTAAGAACTAAAAGTAAACAATTATGTATGTTTAAGGATCACGATCTGAATCTTCGGCTGCTCTTGTTTCGTCATAAGGTAGGTTTTTATAAAAGTCATGATATTGACATGAAATAACTTACTTCTGGCGAATAAATTGCAAATGGTCCTATTTCTTTTTCGCTAATGGAAATTTTCCAGTATAGTTTAGCTTCAGTTCAATATCTTCTATGTTAATTTGGATTGTCTTTCTACCCTTTTTGTTCAGATAAATTTTTTTAAATTCAGTATCTTCAAAATTGTATTTAAACAAACACATATTTGGATAGTCTGGCCGGGTTTGTAGAATTCTTAATTTGTTATTATTTTCATCCTTGTCCCGATTGAAGGTTGCTTTTCCTTGAAGATCTTTCGAATCAAATATATTTTCTTGCCCCAGTTCTTCTTCTTTGCAGTTCTGACAACTGTGTCATTGATCAGGAGAATAGACTGGGATATTACGGGATGCCCTTTCAATCCCACTATGAATACGATCTCCCTCATTTTGTGTATGCCCTCGTTCTAGAAAGCTATGACAGATTGTTACCTTATATAATTGAGGAATGTAATTGTATAGCGAAAATAAGAATTTATTTCTATTTTCTTCGGCGCAATTGTCAGGAAAAAATGAATATTCATTTATGCCTTGTTCAATATTACGCTTCATAAAATTCAAAAGACAACTGCCAAGTTCACAAGAACCCCTTTTGGCAATGGTCTCGTACCACATATAACAATAGCATTCCTTATTGCCCAGATTGAGAATAGTAAAGTTATAAGTTGATAATATTAGCTTATAATACGCTAATCCAACTTTCGACTTTGGGACCGGAAGTATTTGTTGTAAATCAGAAACTGCACACAAACTGCAGTTGATACGTTTCTTCAACTGCTAATTTCTCTCAAACAGACGAGTGTTGGTATTCGTGGCAAATATCGCACAAGTATTTCTTTGGCCGAAAGAATGACATATTAAAATCTGAGCCCTGTATATACTTTCAGTTGCTATTTCAGTAATATTCTTGTCAGAACAGTATTCGTGACATAAAGAATACATTTCAGAAATATTAAGAGATGAAGATAAATACAAGCGTGATGTATTTTTTCTACAATAATGACTTTCAACTGTCTAAAATGAATTTATATGTTCTCGAACTGATTCTTTAACAGATTCATTGAGTAACTAGTTTTTGCATGCCTTTCCTCTTTTATCTTCGGAAACCACACCAGTGGAACCAGTTTTATTAAACATAGTTTCAACAACCTGGGTCTTATACATAGAGTATTTAAAAAGAAAATCTTACAAACAGGTACTTTGATTTTATCTTTTATGAAAGAATAATCACATGTGAACGTTCTTCTACTCTGTTGGTCTGGACAAGGCGATTCTTCATTTCTCTCTGGAGCAATATTTACATTCTTTCTTTTAATTCTTGCTCTTTGTTTATTTTTTCTTTGCACTAATTTTGAAATGAAATCTCGCCGCCTGTTGATGTCTCCAAGATTCCAATAATGACGCAAGTATCGATTGTCTATCAATTTCAGAAATCTTCTCGTTACATTTCGTTCCACAATTACACGGATCTTTAATTACATTTCTTCTACAGGCAATAGGATTTCTTTTTCTTTAGCGTGACTTCCTTGTTGAGACTTCTTCTTGATTAGGTTCTTAATCTGACAAAACAAATTCGGGATCATTTTCATCGTTATCAGAAGCATAAGGAACAGACTCACAGGATGACATATACAAATCATTTTCCAATAAATTTGCATTAACCGATTTGAGTGGTCTGCTAGTTTTGGAACCACAAGGTTGGTCGAACAGATTTTTTGGGGATGTTTTGCGATATACATTAGTCTTGAAACTATTAAATTTTTCAGTGTTGTCTGGTTTGCTGAAATATTTCTCGGAGTTTTTTTGTTGATGAAAATGAATTGAAATTAAAGCATGTTAAAGTTTCCTTCAATTGTAGCTCAGGCGGTGGTTTTAAATTGGCAGAATTCATTAACTCAACGGCATGTTTTGGAGCTATCACACCATTATAGGCCGCTGAAGTTTGAGTTTTATCTGAAACAACAATAATTTTTGTTGCCATAACAATTATCTAAGAGATATGAGAAAAATGTTTTGGCCTACACATTATCCATAATATTATGTTGAAAATAGTGCTTGAATAGAATATGCATTAGAATTTTACGCAATTTTAACTGATAAATTGAAGATAAAAAAGAAATAAAATTGATCAGCAAATACTCTGTTTTACCTTGTTCTAAACTAGCAGAATCCGTTAAAACAACAGAATGATTTGGAGGTACCACAATATTATTGACCGCTGAATTTGAAATTTTATCTGAAACAACAATAATGCTTGGTGCCATAACAATTATTATTATCTAAAACATTTTCATTGAGAAACAAATAATAAATGAAAATAAAAAATAAAAAAAAACACGAACAATAAATTTTTGTCTTTGCTTCAACAAAATTATAATTCTTATCGATCGAAAGTTAACACAAATCGCGAATAAGCCTATGTCCCCAAGCTACTATTCTATGTCCACGGTAAACTTATGCAGAACTAGTCTATGTCCGGGAAGCTGACGGAGATTCGATACGTTCGCTGCAGCGCTTGTAGATAGACTGGTTCTGCATTAAAACTTACAGCGCATCATTCTATGTCCACGGTAAACTTATGCAGAACTAGTCTATGTCCGGGAAGCTGATGGAGATTCGATAAGTTCGCTGCGGCGCTTGTAGATATTTATTTATTTAGTTTATTTATTTATTTATTTATTTAGTTACACCACCCAACAGCCACAGGCCAATTAAGGATGGGAAAAGCTACAATTTGATTAAAATTCACAAATATAATATAACAAAAACAAAAAAAATTCATATAAAATAAGATCATAAATACAAAATGAAAAAGGAGAAAAAATTAGATAGACATCAATACTGATATCAACATTGATACAAGAAGACTGTTCTGCAAGCAGAGCACGCAGGATGTATCGAACAATGTTTTAAATTATTGCACTACATCAGCTATGTTCCCAGTAATAGCTTTTATATGTGCAACGGATGAATTGAATATGTCTAGACTATTTTGAAAAATTTTATAATTGTTGCACATCTCATAGATAGGCGATGATTGCAGCATACGTGTGCGAGGCGTGTTCAGATAAAAAGTATTCGGATGTCGCGCTCCCAATCTAGGCACTTCGAAATTCAACTGCTCAAGCAGGTCGGGACAGTCAACAGTATTGTTAACGAGTTTGAATAGAAACACTATCGAGCTAGTCCGCCTGCGCCCGACAAGACTAGAAACCCCGAATCGAGCAAGTAGTTCCGATTGAGGGAAACCTCTCGGAGGATAAACGTTATCTATGCGAAAGCTGAGATACTTCAAGAATTTTCGCTGAATACCCTCTAGCAGGTGGATATGAATCTGATAGGTAGGAGACCACACGACTGAAGCGTATTCAAGGCGAGATCTTATAAATGAATTGTAAAGCAGCAGTAGTGTTTCAATATTGACGAAGTCTCGCGAGCTTCTGATAATGAAACCCATGAGCCTGGATGCTGCGGACGCCACTGTATCAACATGAGTGTCGAAAGAAAGACTAGAGGTGAAGTAGACACCCAGATCTCGAATATTTTCACATCGTAGAAGAACTGAATCAGAAATATAATATTCGTAAATTATAGGAGTCTTGCTTCTTGTAAATGACATAACTGCACATTTAGACACGTTGAGATCTAAGAGGTTAGCAGAGCACCAGGAATGAAGCAGGTTTAGATCGTTTTGCAGTTGAAGAGCGTCCCTAGAAGATCTGATCGGAAGGAACAACTTCAGGTCATCTGCATATAGTAGATACATGACAGTAAAAATGGAGGCAACATCATTGATGAAGATATTAAATAGCAGTGGACCAAGGACCGAGCCCTGTGGAACACCGCTCGGAATGCTGAAAGCATCAGATCTGAAACCTGAAAGCTCTACATAGTGACTTCGCCCGGTCAAGTAACTCTCAAACAATCCCACCAGCCGGATCGACACATCAAAATCAGCTAATCTAGAGAGGAGGATGCGATGATTCAAACGATCGAAAGCTTTGCTAAAATCGGTGAAGACGACATCAACCTGAGTACCAACATCCAAACACTCTGCTACGAACTGATGAAAAACAGTCAAGTTGGTCACAGTCGATCTGCCCCTGACGAAACCATGTTGGCGAGTCGTCAGTCGCCGAGTGACACTCTCTGATATAGCGTTATGGAAGCAAAACTCAAATAACTTCGAGAAATTATTTAAGAGAGCAATGGGGCGGTAGTTAGAGATGTCAGCCCTCTCCCCTTTTTTGAAAATAGGGACAATTTTTGAAACCTTCCATATTTCTGGAAAAGACTGGGTCGAGAGAATCCGGTTGAATATATGGAGAAGGGGGCAGATCAGGACACGAAGACAGTCCTTCAGAAAAAATGCAGGAATTCCATCCGAGCCTGCTGTCATAGCGGACTTCATCCTCCTTCCGGCAACCAGCACATCTGTCTCCGAAAAGCAAGATGGCATCGGTACTGAAGAACATCCATTTGTATGGAACTCGGGAATATAGGGAGCTTGGTCATCACTGAAACATTTATTAAAAAATAGTGCAAAGCTATCGACTATTTCCTGTTGACTCCCGAGCGATGTCTCATTGTAGGTCATCTTGGATGGCATTCCAGAGTTAGATTTCATTCTGTTAATATAGGACCAGAAGTCTTTAGAATTTGCTGAAATGTTGCGCTCGGCGCGATCGACAAAGTCCCTATGTGATTGCCGAATTGCATTTTTAACAACCAGTCTCAGCCGTGTAAACTCAACATAGTCGTCTGGATTGTTGGTAAGTTTACAACGACGCCAATAAGAATATTTTAGTTTGATGTTGCGAATAATTTCTTTTGTAAACCAGGGAGGATATTTAGATTTAGCTGTTGGTGATGACTTAGGTATATATTTGTCAAAGGCATCGTAGATCAGGGAATACAGACGATCCGATGCCACAGCCGGATCACTCTCGCCAACGACTGAAGTCCACGGCAGATTAGCAAGATGTTCATAAAGGTCGATATAATTGCCTTTCTTAAAATTGTAAGAACAGTGCTCAAGATTACCCAGAAAACCACTCTGCACATTCGGAACAGAACAAACAATGTTTATTAGAAGAGGAGGATGATGTAAGTCCTCAGTAACAGCATGCTCAGGTGATCTCTCGACGGTGCATACCAGAGTCGACAGAACCAAGTCCAAAAGCTTACCGTTAGAGTTATTTACAAAGTTGTACTGAGATAGAGCATGTAGGTCGCAAAGGTTTGAAAGACCACCTATCCTGGTACAACGAGCCCCGGTAGGAGAACTTGAGTATTCGGGGAAGTTGAAGTCACCTATGATGAAAAGCTCAGATATACTGGTTCTGCATAGAGATGGGTAGTACTTGTATGATTCGTATCATTGATACGAATCCTTCGAGTGATTCGAATGGTGCGAATCCAACAAAGAATAAAGATTCGTATCATAATCATATATTTCGTATCGAAGGGGTTAAGTCTCTGTGTAGGTGATACCGCGGTACCGGTACGAAGTCACAGATAATATATCTGTGGTGAAATGATATTATTAGTGCGATACTAACATGCCACGCTCCGACTTTATTAGTAAATTAGACGCTCTGCTTCTGACGTTAATAGTGGTACCATATTTTATACGAATACCGAACTTCGGAATCTATACTAAGGGCCCCGCAGACTGCAGACTTTTTATCGGCCGATAGTTTAGTCGGGTTGGGCTGAAAGTGCGCACACCGAGCCAACTAAACAGTTTGGTTGGTGAACAGGGCGCAGACTATCCAACAGCCGGCCGACTATTCTCGAACTAGTTTGTAACTGACTGTTGAAGCGGTCGCACAATGAAAATATTGTCGAGAAAAATTATTGCTCTCATCATACTCCGGAGGAGGGTAATCAAGAAGAGATTCCGAGAGTATTGGGTGCATCCCATTCTCAGTGATAGATTAGTTAGTGGAAAATTTTACACTATGCATTCCAAATTACTTGATTACCCGAAAAAAATTTTCGCCTATTATCGAATGAGCATTACCAGCTTCAATGAACTTGTCAAGCTAATTGGACCAGCAATAGCGAAGGAGGATACAAATTTAAGACTTTCTATACCTGTGGAGGAGAGATTGAGCGTTACGATAAGGTAAGATAAACCACAAATACTTTTCAACTATTTTTATTAGAATTAAAATTTAATATTACAAATTTTTTATTATTAATTATTATTACAAATTATTATTATTATATTATTATTTATTACAAATTAATTTTTAATATTACAAAATTCGGCGTTTTGAGAAATTAAGTTATTTACAAGTCATATATTTGCGATTCATCTGAAAAATTTGAATAATAAGACTGGGCTGTATCGTTGGAGTTGCCAGGTGATGAAATGTTTTGAATGGTTGTCGGTTGCGAAATTGGAAAAGAGTACAAGGGTTGCTGTACTCTGTTGTATGTACATGTTGGCGTAGATGTTGTACATGTTGAAGTAGACTGAACGCACCTACCTAATCTTATCTGTTTAAAAACGTTAAGAATACTTATTTTAGCATCAAGTTTTTCTTCTGCGGTTAAATTTGGAGTGAAGGGACCAGTGACAAAGCAAAGTTCACATCTTCATCAGTATTATTAGGCTCATTTAATGCCTTTAATAATGCTTCATCCACGTCCGTCTGCTTCGGTACATTAGGTCTCTTTTTCCGCTGACGAATAGGGGTGGGAGTGGATGAACCAGCTTGATCATCATCCTCATCATTTGATAGAGAATTGTCCTCTTCCAGGTTACCTTCAGTAAGTCGGTTTTCCATGCATGGAAGTAAAAATAATAACTGTTCAAAGTAGACATATTTACGCCTTTTATTCGCAGCTTGCCCCGACTTAGTGTTCTTTTGAGCGTTTAATTCGCGACGAAAGCAAGTCCTTAAATTAGCCCATTTTTTTTGCACATCACGACCTGAAAAATATTGAAATTTAATTAATTTTTAATTTTTTACAGATATTGAAATATAATTAATTTTTATTTTTTTACAGATATCTGGCCACAGGAGCTAGTTTCAATACATTATCTTTTGATTATCTGATGGGAGCTTCTACAATACGAGATATTACTAAAACTACATGTGAGCAAATATGGAATATACTTCAACCATTGTATATGTCAACCAAAGAAGAAGGCGACTGGATTAAAATCGCAAACGAATTCTATAGTCGCACAAACTTTCCAAACATCATTGGAGCAATTGATGGCAAACATATACGGATGATACAGCCAGAACATTCCGGTTCATCATATTTTAACTACAAAAAGTTTTTTTCGTGCGTGTTAATGGCTTGGACAGACGCAGATTATAAATTTGTATATATAGACGTTGGTTCTTATGGAACAGCTAGTGATTCGGAAATATTTAAATCATCAGAAATGGGTAAACGGCTGTCCCAAAACCGATTAAATATTCCCTCCGGAAGGCATTTGCCTAATGATAATGTCGGAGATACTACGTCTTTATGCAAAAAGAAATTTAAACTACACCAAACGAATTTTCAACTATAGACATACAAGAGCTCGACGAATGGTTGAGTGTACTTTTGGGATTCTTGCTAACAAATGGCGTATATTTCACCGACCAATGGATGTCAATATCAATTTTTGTGTCCAAATAATTAAAGCTTGCTGTGTCCTGCATAATTATGTAAGAATCAAAGATGGAATAAATTTCACAGAAACTCTCTACAATTGTCCCATGAATAACTTAACTATAAATGAAGACAACCGAGGAAGAAATAATATGAATAACGTGCGACAGTACATGTCGTCATACTTTATTTCTCCCGGAGGCGCGATTCCGTGTCAATATAACAAAGTGTAATAATTGTAAATAGATAAATAAATAAATAAATAAAAATTCACATGAATACTCTAATATTTTTATTTTTACGTTCCTACCTTTGTTTGTTTTTTCCTGGGCGCTAAGCCGATTCCAATCAACAACTGCTTCGCAAACTTCCTCCCACAGTTTTTTCTTCACATTCGCGTCGGAGTACTCTTTTAAACTTTTTTTATAAAGCGCAGGTCTTTTCTCGACCTCTTCAATCAACTTTTCGACAGAACTTTCTACAATCAACAATTGTGATTTGGGCGACGCCATATTCAAAATACACGCACACGACGCCAAATCACAGAGCGAACTGAACTATCGGCCGACTAAACAATCGTCATGTATGCGCAGGCGTGTATGCGCCAATACTGATTAAACAGTCGGCCGATAGTTGGCCGACAGATTAGTTTGAATGTAATCGGGTAGCCCATCAAACTTTTTTATCGGCCGATACTGAATCGCTGTAGTGTGCGCATATGCATTCCTCTCCATACTGATTAAGAAGCCGACCAAACTATCGGCCGATAAAAAGTCTGCAGTCTGCGGGGGCTTTAAAGGTACGAATCTCTTGAAATGATTCTCGGTCGACTGCGGGCGGACCGATACGATTAATACGAATAACTTTGGTATTGCAATGTGATGGTGATGCGAGAGATAACCGAGATAAACTAAAATATTTTTTAACCAAATTAGAAACATTTATTAGATTTTATTACAAAAGAAATATTTAAATATAAAACAAAACAAGTGGAATATGACCAATAATTGTACCTAGGTAACATAAAATAAAATAAAGTAAATCTCTGATTCTTTGGTGTTGCATAAATAATTAGGTACTTTCACTTATTAACAAAAACAAAATAGAATAACGAAGAGTAGAATACAAAACAATAATTAAATATTTACGTGTCTTGCATTAAAATTTATAAACAATAGTTGTGACACTTTATTTGGACTCAATCTAGAGCGTTTTTCTTCAATTGTTAGACCCCCTTTAGAGAAAATTCGCTCCGCTGGCACCGAAGTGGCTACAATGCACAATCTTCTTTCCATTACATGAAATAAACGTGGTTATAGAGATTGCCTTTTGCACCACCACAACAATGGATTTCCATTTCTGTTCAAAAGTGGCTCTTGTATGTATCGATTAACTTCTATAATACTTGCCGCCGTCAAATTTTTATTTCCTGTAAATTCATCCTTTGTTTTCTTATCATATTCATTCCATATAGAGGTTTTCTTTTTACTTTTGCCTGTTTCAGGATTATATGCTACTCCGCCTTCTGACCGATTATCTTCTTCTTGTAGTATAACACCAGCGCAAAGCTTTTCAACGGATTCCTTCGCTTTTTTATAGGAGTTATCATTAGAAAACCCATTACTTTTAAACCTAGGATCTAAAAATGTAGCCTCTGCAAGCATTAAATTATCTTCAATATTCATAAAACGTTTTTCTATTTGCGTTACTAATACCCCTGCAAAATTAGTACTCTCTAACGGCTGATCAACTTCATTTCGGAGGTTTTGACAATGCTGCAACATTGCCTTGCTTAATACCAATAATTTGGATATTGTTACATTTTCTTCCGCGCTTATTTCCACTGTAACTTCCTTGAAACATTCTAAAGCCATGCAGGCATTGGCAACTATTTTCCAGTCAGTGTTAGTTAATAGGTCATGATCAAAATTCTCCAATAGTGCTATCGTTGCGATTAGTGGTTCCTTTATCTCCAAAATTCGTGCAAACATCTCATAGGTAGAATTCCATCCCATTTGTTTTTCTTTTTCTTTCAATTTAGCAGTTGCTGAGGGACTTCTCTTGAAAAATGTGACTATTGCTTTTACTTTTGTTTGCACCTGTTGAATTTCCTTCAGAGCTGATTGAACAATTAGGTTTAAAGTATGTGCATAACAGGGAAGGTTTTTGTGTTTCTAACCGCATGCACGGATAGACGCCGTTACATTTGAAGCATTATCTGTCACAATGGCCACCACTTTATTATCAACAGACCATTCACGAAGGATGCGTTTTGTTTCGGTCGCTAAATTTTCGGCGGTATGTCTGTCAGAATATCGGAAGCAGTCTAACAAAAAAGATTTCATATTGCAATCTCCGTCAACAAAATGAACAGTAAATGCTAGGTAGCTGTCATTACTTAACGACGTCCATCTATCCGTTGTAACCGATATTGCTGTGGCTGTATCTAACTTCTTCAGCCACTTGATTATACAATTGAGGAAGTAAATTGTTTGAAACAGTTTTCCTCGTGGGTAATGTGTAACAGAGATTAAGCATATTTATTAAATCTTGGAAACACCTATTTTCAACAATTTTGAACGGATGATATTCGGACGCTATCATTTTCAGCAACTGCATATCTATTTTATGTTTCTTATTTTGTGAGATAGGCCTCCTTGTGAATTGAGTATCATCAATGCGTTGCTGCGAATACTTCTTTATTGTCGACTTGGAACTATCGATTTGGATTTTTGTATGGATGGAGGCGCTTGTGCAAGCGCTATCCATAGCCATTGTGTCACTAGAGCTTTGACTAATTTGATTACTACTACAGGCCACATTTTTTTGTAATTCCTGTACATCAGCGTCGTTGGTAATATCGACATCATGGTCGTCATTCTCACGTTCTATGTTGATTAATGTTCTAGTACTGCCCTGATTTAAATTTACTGAAGGATGTTTATTTTTAATATGACGTATCAAGTTAGCAGTTGAACCACCTTTTATAGAGAAATAAGTTGAACAAAAATTACATTTTGCTTTTATAGGCGAAATTTTCTCAAAATGGTTCCAAATAAAACGTCTAGTTTTATTCATATTTAGTCCGTTCCTGTAATATTTTATATTTTGATTCCATTTAATAAATTATTGAAGATTCAAATGTTACCTCTGAACTTCTAAAGTCTGAACAATAACAACCAAACTAGCAACCAATTCATGAATTAAAACAACAAAACTGATAATGATACGAATCCGCTGAATAATAAAACTACTCCACTAAATGAATAATGAATTGTACGGCGGCCGACTGTGTCGACAGTCGATATCGATACGAAATGTACTGATGTAGTAAAGAGCCGACGCCGACATCCTACAAACGGCGGAGTGATCGGTCCCGGTCGACGGTGGCGATACGAAATGTACGGTGGTACGAATCTCTTAGTACGAATCTTTTCATGATACGGATTCGTTTGATACGAATCCCTGAAAAGAGTCGAATCGCCCCCCTCTAGTTCTGCATTAAAACTTACAGCGCAACTGAACATAGGCTAGTTCGAGGTTTGATCGATATGAGCGCTAGTTGTTAAGATGGACTTAAGGCGCGTTCTCACGAGTCAAGTTTAGTTGACGAATTTTAGTTGATCAACAAAATTTGAATACAACTTGAATTAATTTTTGTTCACATATTTCAATTAAAACTGATTCAGCGATTCAATGTAAAAATAGCGTCGAATGCGGTTGTGCGTGAATGTGTGCAAAGTATTGCTGTTTTGTTAAAAGAAGAACTGAAAAGAATTGCTAATAATATGAGCAAAGGTCGTAAGAAACGTCGTTTTTGGGTGAGGCAGTGGATTCTGAGAAGAAATAGATTGGGAGCATCAGAAACGTTGTTGAAGGAGCTTGCATTAGAGGATAAAGAAGGGTATAGAAATCAGTTAAGAATGTCCGAAGAAAAATTTGAAGAGCTGCTGTCAAAAGTGCAGGATGTCATAAAAAAAAGATACAGTAATGCGACAAGCAATCTCACCAAGATTAAAGCTGCAAGTTACTTTAAGGTATTTAGCTACAGGGGATTCATTTGCAACGCTTGCTTCGGTATACCGAGTACCAAAAAATACAATTTCAAATTTTCTGGGAGAAGTGTGTACAGCAATATACGTTACATTACAAGATTTTATTAAAGTAAGTATAAACATTTTGCAACAAAAGTAGGTAATGTAAAATTTAGTCTATTATAAGTCTAAGACACCTGTTAGAGCTGCAGTAAGTATATCAGATGGCTCCTGCGAATCTTCTCCACATTGTTGTCTGTTGCATGATTAATTTGGAAATGAAGACGAGGAATGTTCTGGGTCCATATTGTTTGATGGCGCTGACGATGGAGATGAATGATACTCAGAAGGTGAAAATGTTGGTGATGGAGTTGTGTGATAGTAATACTCAGAAGGTGGACACATTGATGATGGAGTTGTACGATACTCGGACTGTATTACCTGTATTTTTTTGCACTACTTCATCAAGTTTATCAATTGCTGCGCTTATATTTGAAATATTTTCATTATCTGCTATTTTCCGTTTGCGATTGTGAGGAGCACGAAAGACATTTGTTGTCTTTGATTGCTTTGTAGTAGGCAGATTGGAAGTTTTTTTTGTTCTCTACATGTATCGCTTCTTTCTGGGTAATACCATTGGCAATAGTAATATATGTAGACGTTGATGCAGGAAACATATTTTCTGTCTCTGTTTCTTCTGTATTTTCGATGGTTTCGCTTTCAGCTTCGTCATGTTGTGAATTCTAAAAGAAAAATAGAACTTTAATAAAATATCTTATATTAGTAAAAAAGTGAATTAAATATTCAGCAAAATTTGAAAAATATTTTTTTTCAGGTGCCACAAAATGAACAAGAATGGAAGACAATTCAAAGAGAATATTATTTCCGATGGAATTTTCCTAACTGTTGTGGTGCATTAGATGGAAAACATATTGTAATACGAAATGCGCCTCTCAGTGGATCAGAGTATTTTAATTATAAAGGGACATATAGCGTAATTTTGTTAGCGTGCGTTGACGCAAACTATTGCTTTCGCTTTTTTGACGTAGGTACAAATGGACGAGCAAACGATGCTGCGGTTTTTGCAAAATCATCTTTAAATACAGCATTAGAAGATGTTAGGAATACGTTACATTTTCCAAAAGGAGGAGTATTTGTAGCTGACGATGCTTTTCCCTTAAGACCCTACATTTTAAAACCCTCTGGAAGGAGTACTCATTTATCTAGAAAACAGAAAATTTTTAACTATCGCTTATCAAGAGCTCGTCGCATTGTAGAAAATGCATTCGGAATTTTGGTTTCTAGATTCAGAGTGTTTGAACGACCTATAGCGGTTGGAATTACCAAGGTGGACAAAATTGCTAAAGCAGCTTTAGCATTACATAATTGGTTAAAAATGAATTCGGCTGAAAAATATACACCAGCAGGGTCTTTTGATACTGAAGATCTAAATATCAGGCGTATTATACCGGGTTCTTGGAGAACACAAAGTACTGAAGCGAATGGTGTAGTTAATTTGCACGTTAATTTAGGAAGTCGTAATTATTCAACATTAGCATATACTGTACGTAATGAATATGCCGAATATTTTTCCGGACATGGAGCTGTGCCCTGGCAACTGAATACGATACACGACGATGTAAATAATACTTAAAAGTTTATGTAAAAAAAAATAGATAAAAAGCATACCGTAAAGCGGGGTTACTTCGGACGAATTTGGAGGCTTTTTGGCAATAACTTTTTAAGTATGTGCTTTTTTGCGCTAAAATTTTGTACACAGTATTCTCTAGGGTTGAACTATATGTATTTATGATGATTTTTGCAAAAAAAAATCACAACTATTTTTTTTTGTCTAATATTGACTGTCCGAAGTCACCCCGCATTTTGGGGCGAATTCGGACATCGCTTAAAATCGCTGTAAAACTGATGTTAGATGCTCGCAAGGTGACATCGGACAGTTTTATTTGAAAAATATATATACAGGGTGTTACAAAAGACGAAGGGTTTAAAGAAAACTCATTTAATATAAAAAAAATAAATATTTAATTCTCAACATATAACAGAAAGTAAAATATAAAAAATAACAAAAATACATATTCTAAAAACGCACAGTTATTTCAGTTACAATAAAATCTATTCTAAACAAATATCATCAGGCAAATTTGAAAATATGTATCGGTCTCGTCTTAAGGGAATACAGTTCAGGACTTTTACTATTTCCGAAACCAGTGCCACAGTTTCGTCATTTATTGAAGGAAAATAAAAAAATGTTTCTCCATAGGAGACACGTTTTCTAAGAAACCTAATAACAAAGCTTGTATCATCTTTATCGGTATTTTCCTCTATAATTTTTCCAACATAATATTTGTATTTGGAGCTGTAAGCTAGAGGAACTTTTACAATGACGAACATATTAACTTTAGGAGATAAGTTATCACAGTTCTCAGTCTTTTGTTTCTTTTTGTCCAAAGGGCATGTTAAGTTAAAGTCCTCTGAATCAGATGATTCTTGGGATGTAATGAGATCAGTATTGGATAACGGACAATTTACTGAAGCCAGCGGAACGTCAGAATCGGAAGATTCATTTTCGATGGTGTTTTTCCTTGTGTTTTGCTTTACATTTTCTTTTTCCCCACCAACGTCATTCTTTTCCTGTGATAAATCAGCGGTTGAAACTGCCTGACCAGCTTTGACATTTACACGCTTTCTTCTGGGTTTTTGGCGAACTTCTGGTGATCTAGATGTTTGCAAAAAATCTAAAAGAGTTTCGGATATCTGTTTTGTTATAGCTTGTTCTTCTTGGTTTGCTTGTGTTTGTGTCTTTTTTCTACACCAATCTGGAAGCTTTTTCAAAACAGCATCCGGATTAAACGGATATATTCCAGATGCTCGGAATCCAGCCATAATATTGTTCGCCGAGGAAGCCTCTATTTTATCTAGCGTTTGTTTTAATAAACGAGGAAAGTCACTCTTCTGAAATGGCCCCTTTCTTCGCATCTTCCAATCATTCAGTACGGCCCTCCAACATTTCTTCAAAGGTGCAAAATAGGAAACGTCTAAGGGTTGGCAAACGTGTGTAGAGTTGGGGGGAAGCAATATGAACTTTATATTATTTCGTTCACAGTCCTCAATTACATCCACAGTTATATGGCTAGAAAGGTTGTCACCTATTAATACCTTAGGGCCTTGTTTTAGGCGAAAATATGGCAGTAATATTTTGCGAAACCATTCCACGAAAGTCGTACTTTCAAACCACCCACTCTTACTAACAGTATAGCCACAACCTGGAGGTCCATCTTCCTCCCACTCCTGATATCTATGTTTTGCTTTGTATACGACAAAAGGGGGTAAAAGTGTTCCAGACGCAGATGCTGACATCATGACACTTACGCTTGTTTTAGATGAGTCAATTATTCGATCGCAATGCTTAGCTCCACGTTTACATACAACTTTTGGTTTTCCAGGATCGTCACTGAAGTTGGTTTCATCGTAATTGACTATGTTTTCAGCGGGGATGCCTTCTACTGACTTTTTCAGTTCGGAAAAATATTCTTCAATAGTGGTAGCAGTCACTTCCGCCCTACTTCTCTTAATATTTTGCGTTAGTCTAACAGTAAGTGCTTTATGTCGTGAAAGAAAGTATTTTGACCAGTCTCTCCCTGGAAAATTATTTTTCCATGTTTTCAGTTGTACCCCCTTCCTTGTTAAATAGCTCTGAACCAATATCCGAATATCGTATTCCGTGAGTGGAAATCCCCACTCTGCACACACGAGTATTGCATGAACTATTTTGTTTTCTTCAGTGTCAGATAACATGGTTTGACCTCCGTGTTTTTTTGGATGAATTCCCTTAACCCGGTCCTGTATTGTTGATTTTGGTATTGAGTAAAACTCAGAAGCTTGACGAACTGTCTTTTTCTTTAATTTCACATCTCTAACGGCTTGTTCTAAGGTTTTTGAATCATAATTCATATAATTTCTCGCCCCTAACACTCTCCTATACGTACGCCCCATGTCCGAAGTTACCCACGATTATTAGAACTTTTGTCAAATCACCCTGTAAAAAAAAAAGTATGCTACATACTTACATCAAATTTAGTACTCCGGTTAAGTAAACATGGGGCTTCAATTTAATACTGCTTAAATACATGACACTGAAAACGCAAAAGGTCTACACTAGTTACTTTTTCGATTACAAAAAAAAACTCTAAATTAGTTACCCACAATAACCTCAAAACAAATCGTAAATACTTACAGAAAGTGGCAATATTCTATGTCGCACCGTGGAACACAACTAACAAGCTATCGTCTGTGTAAATATTAACGAGGTTTCGCGCATGCCTACATTGCAACTGACAAACACGTGCGGACGGTACCTGTTGTCCGAAGCTACCCGTACTGTCCGAAGTATCCCCGTTTTACAAAGCGGGGTTACTTCGGACGAATTTGGAGGCTTTTTGGCAATAACTTTTTAAGTATGTGCTTTTTTGCGCTAAAATTTTGTACACAGTATTCTCTAGGGTTGAACTATATGTATTTATGATGATTTTTGCAAAAAAAAATCACAACTATTTTTTTTTGTCTAATATTGACTGTCCGAAGTCACCCCGCATTTTGGGGCGAATTCGGACATCGCTTAAAATCGCTGTAAAACTGATGTTAGATGCTCGCAAGGTGACATCGGACAGTTTTATTTGAAAAATATATATACAGGGTGTTACAAAAGACGAAGGGTTTAAAGAAAACTCATTTAATATAAAAAAAATAAATATTTAATTCTCAACATATAACAGAAAGTAAAATATAAAAAATAACAAAAATACATATTCTCAAAACGCACAGTTATTTCAGTTACAATAAAATCTATTCTAAACAAATATCATCAGGCAAATTTGAAAATATGTATCGGTCTCGTCTTAAGGGAATACAGTTCAGGACTTTTACTATTTCCGAAACCAGTGCCACAGTTTCGTCATTTATTGAAGGAAAATAAAAAAATGTTTCTCCATAGGAGACACGTTTTCTAAGAAACCTAATAACAAAGCTTGTATCATCTTTATCGGTATTTTCCTCTATAATTTTTCCAACATAATATTTGTATTTGGAGCTGTAAGCTAGAGGAACTTTTACAATGACGAACATATTAACTTTAGGAGATAAGTTATCACAGTTCTCAGTCTTTTGTTTCTTTTTGTCCAAAGGGCATGTTAAGTTAAAGTCCTCTGAATCAGATGATTCTTGGGATGTAATGAGATCAGTATTGGATAACGGACAATTTACTGAAGCCAGCGGAACGTCAGAATCGGAAGATTCATTTTCGATGGTGTTTTTCCTTGTGTTTTGCTTTACATTTTCTTTTTCCCCACCAACGTCATTCTTTTCCTGTGATAAATCAGCGGTTGAAACTGCCTGACCAGCTTTGACATTTACACGCTTTCTTCTGGGTTTTTGGCGAACTTCTGGTGATCTAGATGTTTGCAAAAAATCTAAAAGAGTTTCGGATATCTGGTTTGTTATAGCTTGTTCTTCTTGGTTTGCTTGTGTTTGTGTCTTTTTTCTACACCAATCTGGAAGCTTTTTCAAAACAGCATCCGGATTAAACGGATATATTCCAGATGCTCGGAATCCAGCCATAATATTGTTCGCCGAGGAAGCCTCTATTTTATCTAGCGTTTGTTTTAATAAACGAGGAAAGTCACTCTTCTGAAATGGCCCCTTTCTTCGCATCTTCCAATCATTCAGTACGGCCCTCCAACATTTCTTCAAAGGTGCAAAATAGGAAACGTCTAAGGGTTGGCAAACGTGTGTAGAGTTGGGGGGAAGCAATATGAACTTTATATTATTTCGTTCACAGTCCTCAATTACATCCACAGTTATATGGCTAGAAAGGTTGTCACCTATTAATACCTTAGGGCCTTGTTTTAGGCGAAAATATGGCAGTAATATTTTGCGAAACCATTCCACGAAAGTCGTACTTTCAAACCACCCACTCTTACTAACAGTATAGCCACAACCTGGAGGTCCATCTTCCTCCCACTCCTGATATCTATGTTTTGCTTTGTATACGACAAAAGGGGGTAAAAGTGTTCCAGACGCAGATGCTGACATCATGACACTTACGCTTGTTTTAGATGAGTCAATTATTCGATCGCAATGCTTAGCTCCACGTTTACATACAACTTTTGGTTTTCCAGGATCGTCACTGAAGTTGGTTTCATCGTAATTGACTATGTTTTCAGCGGGGATGCCTTCTACTGACTTTTTCAGTTCGGAAAAATATTCTTCAATAGTGGTAGCAGTCACTTCCGCCCTACTTCTCTTAATATTTTGCGTTAGTCTAACAGTAAGTGCTTTATGTCGTGAAAGAAAGTATTTTGACCAGTCTCTCCCTGGAAAATTATTTTTCCATTTTTTCAGTTGTACCCCCTTCCTTGTTAAATAGCTCTGAACCAATATCCGAATATCGTATTCCGTGAGTGGAAATCCCCACTCTGCACACACGAGTATTGCATGAACTATTTTGTTTTCTTCAGTGTCAGATAACATGGTTTGACCTCCGTGTTTTTTTGGATGAATTCCCTTAACCCGGTCCTGTATTGTTGATTTTGGTATTGAGTAAAACTCAGAAGCTTGACGAACTGTCTTTTTCTTTAATTTCACATCTCTAACGGCTTGTTCTAAGGTTTTTGAATCATAATTCATATAATTTCTCGCCCCTAACACTCTCCTATACGTACGCCCCATGTCCGAAGTTACCCACGATTATTAGAACTTTTGTCAAATCACCCTGTAAAAAAAAAAGTATGCTACATACTTACATCAAATTTAGTACTCCGGTTAAGTAAACATGGGGCTTCAATTTAATACTGCTTAAATACATGACACTGAAAACGCAAAAGGTCTACACTAGTTACTTTTTCGATTACAAAAAAAAACTCTAAATTAGTTACCCACAATAACCTCAAAACAAATCGTAAATACTTACAGAAAGTGGCAATATTCTATGTCGCACCGTGGAACACAACTAACAAGCTATCGTCTGTGTAAATATTAACGAGGTTTCGCGCATGCCTACATTGCAACTGACAAACACGTGCGGACGGTACCTGTTGTCCGAAGCTACCCGTACTGTCCGAAGTATCCCCGTTTTACGGTACTTACTAAATTTGATGAGGTATTCCTTGTATTTGTAACACCATTTAAAAATATATTCGCTCTTTTATACCAAAACAACTTTGGCACGTACAATTTATCTCTTCCCATCCCACTATGTATCGATTTGCAAACCAATGAATGTTCTTTTTTATACATTGTTCTAATAATCTTAATTTTGTTTTTTAGATCAGCAATAGTAATACCAGGAATTTCCATTTTCCTTGACAATACAACCCAAAGCATCTGCTCGTGCATCTCTATTTCTATATTTATCCGTTCGGCGGTCCCACATACAATCATACCTGATACAACTCCAAAAATTTCATCATAATACTTTCAGACCACTTGAGACTCATGCTTTTTAACTATTTTATGAACACCTTATTATTTTATAAGCCAAACGAACGCACGTACACCCGGCCGCTTTGACAAAATTTACTAAACACAGTCAACAAAAGTTGACTGCCTAGTTCACACGTTTCAAGACAAGTTTCGACTTGAAAACAATTCGTGATGACTCATCACTTGAACGATAAAAGTTTGCTTGGGTCAAACTTTTCTTGATCAACTACAAAGTTGATCAACTTTCTTGAACGACAGGTTCTCACTACAGTTTTCATTCAACTTTTGTTGATCAACTAAATTGGTCAACTAAACTTGACTCGTGAGAACGCGCATTACTTCTGCATTCAATATAACGGTGCTTCTAGTTTAGAATGGACTTAAAATATCAAATTAGCCAAAAATGGACATAGGTTACTTCTGCATCCAAGCGACGACTTATTACTTGTCCCCTCACCATGAGAAGGAAATCTTTGAATCGCATCGACTTTTTCAAACAATTTACTAAAATGATTGTAAAAAATGCTCAACTAGTGTAAACCGACTGATTTTTCATCCATCATTGAAGCGCAAACATTCATACAAATGTATGTCTAAAGTAATTGACTTATCTCCCCCTTTATATTTTCAAATGATTGAACAATTTCATTAAAAACGGAGTTAATAACAACTACCACGTTTTGAAACCGTCCTCAATATCATTTATAAATCCTATATTAATGACACACGCCATTATGTCTTTATAAAACACTCGTACCTCGTGTTCCGCAAAAACATTCATTAATATCATTACTAAAAGTTTTCATTAGATGTGCGCAACATAAGTGGATGGTAACCTAGTGCATTCAGTTCAGTTGTTCCGGATGAAATTTTGTACGTGACATCTGAATAGTCCGATAAGTTTAATCTGTTGCTGCATGCTTAGGTGATTGCATGAATGTTAGCAGAACTTAAATCGGTTACTACTGACTTGAATGCAGGCAATTTATTTCTCTCTTCGTAAAAAATTCGGGAATCATGAAAGATTTTTAATATCGTCTTAGAATAATGTGTGCCTGAAATCATTTCGAAAATAGGAAATATACGACCGGATGAAATTTTGTACGTGACATCTGAATAGTCCGATAAGTTTAATCTGTTGCTGCATGCTTAGGTGATTGCGTGAATGTTAGCAGACCTGAAATAGGTTACTACTGACTTGAATGCAGGCAATTTATTTCTCTCTTAGTAAAAAATTCGGGAATCATGAAAGATTTTTAATATCGTCTTAGAATAATGTGTGCCTGAAATCATTTCGAAAATAGGAAATATACGACCGGATGAAATTTTGTACGTGACATCTGAATAGTCCGATAAGTTTAATCTGTTGCTGCATGTGATTGCATGAATGTTAGCAGAACTGAAATCGGTTACTACTGACTTGAATGCAGGCAATTTATTTCTCTCTTAGTAAAAAATTCGGGAATCATGAAAGATTTTTAATATCGTCTTAGAATAATGTGTGTCTGAAATCATTTCGAAAATCGGAAATATACGACCGGATGAAATTTTGTACGTGACATCTGAATAGTCCGATAAGTTTAATCTGTTGCTGCATGCCTAGGTGATTGCATGAATGTTAGCAAAACTGAAATCGGTTACTACTGACTTGAATGCAGGCAATTTATTTCTCTCTTAGTAAAAAATTCGGGAATCATGAAAGATTTTTAATATCGTCTTAGAATAATGTGTGCCTGAAATCATTTCGAAAATAGGAAATATACGACCGGATGAAATTTTGTACGTGACATCTGAATAGTCCGATAAGTTTAATCTGTTGCTGCATGCTTAGGTGATTGCGTGAATGTTAGCAGACCTGAAATAGGTTACTACTGACTTGAATGCGGGCAATTTATTTCTATCTTAGTAAAAAATTCGGGAATCATGAAAGATTTTTAATATCGTCTTAGAATAATGTGTGCCTGAAATCATTTCGAAAATAGGAAATATACGACCGGATGAAATTTTGTACGTGACATCTGAATAGTCCGATAAGTTTAATCTGTTGCTGCATGTGATTGCATGAATGTTAGCAGAACTGAAATCGGTTACTACTGACTTGAATGCAGGCAATTTATTTCTCTCTTAGTAAAAAATTTGGGAATCATGAAAGATTTTTAATATCGTCTTAGAATAATGTGTGTCTGAAATCATTTCGAAAATCGGAAATATACGACCGGATGAAATTTTGTACGTGACATCTGAATAGTCCGATAAGTTTAATCTGTTGCTGCATGTGATTGCATGAATATTAGCAGAACTGAAATCGGTTACTACTGACTTGAATGCAGGCAATTTATTTCTCTCTTAGTAAAAAATTCGGGAATCATGAAAGATTTTTAATATCGTCTTAGAATAATGTGTGTCTGAAATCATTTCGAAAATCGGAAATATACGACCGGATGAAATTTTGTACGTGACATCTGAATAGTCCGATAAGTTTAATCTGTTGCTGCATGTGATTGCATGAATGTTAGCAGAACTGAAATCGGTTACTACTGACTTGAATGCAGGCAATTTATTTCTCTCTTAGTAAAAAATTCGGGAATCATGAAAGATTTTTAATATCGTCTTAGAATAATGTGTGTCTGAAATCATTTCGAAAATCGGAAATATACGACCGGATGAAATTTTGTACGTGACATCTGAATAGTCCGATAAGTTTAATCTGTTGCTGCATGTGATTGCATGAATGTTAGCAGAACTGAAATCGGTTACTAATGACTTGAATGCAGGCAATTTATTTCTCTCTTAGTAAAAAATTCGGGAATCATGAAAGATTTTTAATATCGTCTTAGAATAATGTGTGTCTGAAATCATTTCGAAAATCGGAAATATACGACCGGATGAAATTTTGTACGTGACATCTGAATAGTCCGATAAGTTTAATCTGTTGCTGCATGTGATTGCATGAATGTTAGCAGAACTGAAATCGGTTACTACTGACTTGAATGCAGGCAATTTATTTCTCTCTTAGTAAAAAATTCGGGAATCATGAAAGATTTTTAATATCGTCTTAGAATAATGTGTGTCTGAAATCATTTCGAAAATCGGAAATATACGACCGGATGAAATTTTGTACGTGACCTCTGAATAGTCCGATAAGTTTAATCTGTTGCTGCATGTGATTGCATGAATGTTAGCAGAACTGAAATCGGTTACTACTGACTTGAATGCAGGCAATTTATTTCTCTCTTAGTAAAAAATTCGGGAATCATGAAAGATTTTTAATATCGTCTTAGAATAATGTGTGTCTGAAATCATTTCGAAAATCGGAACTATACGACCGGATGAAATTTTGTACGTGACATCTGAATAGTCCGATAAGTTTAATCTGTTGCTGCATGCTTAGGTGATTGCATGAATGTTAGCAGAACTGAAATCGGTTACTACTGACTTGAATGCAGGTAATTTATTTCTCTCTTAGTAAAAAATTCGGGAATCATGAAAGATTTTTAATATCGTCTTAGAATAATGTGTGTCTGAAATCATTTCGAAAATCGGAAATATACGACCGGATGAAATTTTGTACGTGACATCTGAATAGTCCGATAAGTTTAATCTGTTGCTGCATGTGATTGCATGAATGTTAGCAGAACTGAAATCGGTTACTACTGACTTGAATGCAGGCAATTTATTTCTCTCTTAGTAAAAAATTCGGGAATCATGAAAGATTTTTAATATCGTCTTAGAATAATGTGTGTCTGAAATCATTTCGAAAATCGGAAATATACGACCGGATGAAATTTTGTACGTGACATCTGAATAGTCCGATAAGTTTAATCTGTTGCTGCATGCCTAGGTGATTGCATGAATGTTAGCAAAACTGAAATCGGTTACTACTGACTTGAATGCAGGCAATTTATTGCTCTCTTAGTAAAAAATTCGGGAATCATGAAAGATTTTTAATATCGTCTTAGAATAATGTGTGCCTGAAATCATTTCGAAAATAGGAAATATACGACCGGATGAAATTTTGTACGTGACATCTGAATAGTCCGATAAGTTTAATCTGTTGCTGCATGTGATTGCATGAATGTTAGCAGAACTGAAATCGGTTACTACTGACTTGAATGCAGGCAATTTATTTCTCTCTTAGTAAAAAATTCGGGAATCATGAAAGATTTTTAATATCGTCTTAGAATAATGTGTGTCTGAAATCATTTCGAAAATCGGAAATATACGACCGGATGAAATTTTGTACGTGACATCTGAATAGTCCGATAAGTTTAATCTGTTGCTGCATGCCTAGGTGATTGCATGAATGTTAGCAAAACTGAAATCGGTTACTACTGACTTGAATGCAGGCAATTTATTTCTCTCTTAGTAAAAAATTCGGGAATCATGAAAGATTTTTAATATCGTCTTAGAATAATGTGTGCCTGAAATCATTTCGAAAATAGGAAATATACGACCGGATGAAATTTTGTACGTGACATCTGAATAGTCCGATAAGTTTAATCTGTTGCTGCATGTGATTGCATGAATGTTAGCAGAACTGAAATCGGTTACTACTGACTTGAATGCAGGCAATTTATTTCTCTCTTAGTAAAAAATTCGGGAATCATGAAAGATTTTTAATATCGTCTTAGAATAATGTGTGTCTGAAATCATTTCGAAAATCGGAAATATACGACCGGATGAAATTTTGTACGTGACATCTGAATAGTCCGATAAGTTTAATCTGTTGCTGCATGTGATTGCATGAATGTTAGCAGAACTGAAATCGGTTACTACTGACTTGAATGCGGACAATTTATTTCTATCTTAGTAAAAAATTCGGGAATCATGAAAGATTTTTAATATCGTCTTAGAATAATGTGTGCCTGAAATCATTTCGAAAATAGGAAATATACGACCGGATGAAATTTTGTACGTGACATCTGAATAGTCCGATAAGTTTAATCTGTTGCTGCATGTGATTGCATGAATGTTAGCAGAACTGAAATCGGTTACTACTGACTTGAATGCAGGCAATTTATTTCTCTCTTAGTAAAAAATTCGGGAATCATGAAAGATTTTTAATATCGTCTTAGAATAATGTGTGTCTGAAATCATTTCGAAAATCGGAAATATACGACCGGATGAAATTTTGTACGTGACATCTGAATAGTCCGATAAGTTTAATCTGTTGCTGCATGTGATTGCATGAATGTTAGCAGAACTGAAATCGGTTACTACTGACTTGAATGCAGGCAATTTATTTCTCTCTTAGTAAAAAATTCGGGAATCATGAAAGATTTTTAATATCGTCTTAGAATAATGTGTGTCTGAAATCATTTCGAAAATCGGAAATATACGACCGGATGAAATTTTGTACGTGACATCTGAATAGTCCGATAAGTTTAATCTGTTGCTGCATGTGATTGCATGAATGTTAGCAGAACTGAAATCGGTTACTACTGACTTGAATGCAGGCAATTTATTTCTCTCTTAGTAAAAAATTCGGGAATCATGAAAGATTTTTAATATCGTCTTAGAATAATGTGTGTCTGAAATCATTTCGAAAATCGGAAATATACGACCGGATGAAATTTTGTACGTGACATCTGAATAGTCCGATAAGTTTAATCTGTTGCTGCATGTGATTGCATGAATGTTAGCAGAACTGAAATCGGTTACTACTGACTTGAATGCAGGCAATTTATTTCTCTCTTAGTAAAAAATTCGGGAATCATGAAAGATTTTTAATATCGTCTTAGAATAATGTGTGTCTGAAATCATTTCGAAAATCGGAAATATACGACCGGATGAAATTTTGTACGTGACATCTGAATAGTCCGATAAGTTTAATCTGTTGCTGCATGTGATTGCATGAATGTTAGCAGAACTGAAATCGGTTACTACTGACTTGAATGCAGGCAATTTATTTCTCTCTTAGTAAAAAATTCGGGAATCATGAAAGATTTTTAATATCGTCTTAGAATAATGTGTGTCTGAAATCATTTCGAAAATCGGAAATATACGACCGGATGAAATTTTGTACGTGACATCTGAATAGTCCGATAAGTTTAATCTGTTGCTGCATGCTTAGGTGATTGCATGAATGTTAGCAGAACTGAAATCGGTTACTACTGACCTGAATGCAGGTAATTTATTTCTCTCTTAGTAAAAAATTCGGGAATCATGAAAGATTTTTAATATCGTCTTAGAATAATGTGTGTCTGAAATCATTTCGAAAATCGGAAATATACGACCGGATGAAATTTTGTACGTGACATCTGAATAGTCCGATAAGTTCAATCTGTTGCTGCATGTGATTGCATGAATGTTAGCAGAACTGAAATCGGTTACTACTGACTTGAATGCAGGCAATTTATTTCTCTCTTAGTAAAAAATTCGGGAATCATGAAAGATTTTTAATATCGTCTTAGAATAATGTGTGTCTGAAATCATTTCGAAAATCGGAAATATACGACCGGATGAAATTTTGTACGTGACATCTGAATAGTCCGATAAGTTTAATCTGTTGCTGCATGCCTAGGTGATTGCATGAATGTTAGCAAAACTGAAATCGGTTACTACTGACTTGAATGCAGGCAATTTATTTCTCTCTTAGTAAAAAATTCGGGAATCATGAAAGATTTTTAATATCGTCTTAGAATAATGTGTGCCTGAAATCATTTCGAAAATAGGAAATATACGACCAGATGAAATTTTGTACGTGACATCTGAATAGTCCGATAAGTTTAATCTGTTGCTGCATGCTTAGGTGATTGCGTGAATGTTAGCAGACCTGACATAGGTTACTACTGACTTGAATGCGGGCAATTTATTTCTATCTTAGTAAAAAATTCGGGAATCATGAAAGATTTTTAATATCGTCTTAGAATAATGTGTGTCTGAAATCATTTCGAAAATCGTAAATATACGACCGGATGAAATTTTGTACGTGACATCTGAATAGTCCGATAAGTTTAATCTGTTGCTGCATGCCTAGGTGATTGCATGAATGTTAGCAAAACTGAAATCGGTTACTACTGACTTGAATGCAGGCAATTTATTTCTCTCTTAGTAAAAAATTCGGGAATCATGAAAGATTTTTAATATCGTCTTAGAATAATGTGTGCCTGAAATCATTTCGAAAATAGGAAATATACGACCGGATGAAATTTTGTACGTGACATCTGAATAGTCCGATAAGTTTAATCTGTTGCTGCATGTGATTGCATGAATGTTAGCAGAACTGAAATCGGTTACTACTGACTTGAATGCAGGCAATTTATTTCTCTCTTAGTAAAAAATTCGGGAATCATGAAAGATTTTTAATATCGTCTTAGAATAATGTGTGTCTGAAATCATTTCGAAAATCGGAAATATACGACCGGATGAAATTTTGTACGTGACATCTGAATAGTCCGATAAGTTTAATCTGTTGCTGCATGTGATTGCATGAATGTTAGCAGAACTGAAATCGGTTACTACTGACTTGAATGCAGGCAATTTATTTCTCTCTTAGTAAAAAATTCGGGAATCATGAAAGATTTTTAATATCGTCTTAGAATAATGTGTGTCTGAAATCATTTCGAAAATCGGAAATATACGACCGGATGAAATTTTGTACGTGACATCTGAATAGTCCGATAAGTTTAATCTGTTGCTGCATGCCTAGGTGATTGCATGAATGTTAGCAAAACTGAAATCGGTTACTACTGACTTGAATGCAGGCAATTTATTTCTCTCTTAGTAAAAAATTCGGTAATCATGAAAGATTTTTAATATCGTCTTAGAATAATGTGTGCCTGAAATCATTTCGAAAATAGGAAATATACGACCGGATGAAATTTTGTACGTGACATCTGAATAGTCCGATAAGTTTAATCTGTTGCTGCATGCTTAGGTGATTGCGTGAATGTTAGCAGACCTGAAATAGGTTACTACTGACTTGAATGCGGGCAATTTATTTCTATCTTAGTAAAAAATTCGGGAATCATGAAAGATTTTTAATATCGTCTTAGAATAATGTGTGTCTGAAATCATTTCGAAAATCGGAAATATACGACCGGATGAAATTTTGTACGTGACATCTGAATAGTCCGATAAGTTTAATCTGTTGCTGCATGCCTAGGTGATTGCATGAATGTTAGCAAAACTGAAATCGGTTACTACTGACTTGAATGCAGGCAATTTATTTCTCTTAGTAAAAAATTCGGGAATCATGAAAGATTTTTAATATCGTCTTAGAATAATGTGTGCCTGAAATCATTTCGAAAATAGGAAATATACGACCGGATGAAATTTTGTACGTGACATCTGAATAGTCCGATAAGTTTAATCTGTTGCTGCATGTGATTGCATGAATGTTAGCAGAACTGAAATCGGTTACTACTGACTTGAATGCAGGCAATTTATTTCTCTCTTAGTAAAAAATTCGGGAATCATGAAAGATTTTTAATATCGTCTTAGAATAATGTGTGTCCGAAATCATTTCGAAAATCGGAAATATACGACCGGATGAAATTTTGTACGTGACATCTGAATAGTCCGATAAGTTTAATCTGTTGCTGCATGTGATTGCATGAATGTTAGCAGAACTGAAATCGGTTACTACTGACTTGAATGCAGGCAATTTATTTCTCTCTTAGTGAAAAATTCGGGAATCATGAAAGATTTTTAATATCGTCTTAGAATAATGTGTGTCTGAAATCATTTCGAAAATCGGAAATATACGACCGGATGAAATTTTGTACGTGACATCTGAATAGTCCGATAAGTTTAATCTGTTGCTGCATGTGATTGCATGAATGTTAGCAGAACTGAAATCGGTTACTAATGACTTGAATGCAGGCAATTTATTTCTCTCTTAGTAAAAAATTCGGGAATCATGAAAGATTTTTAATATCGTCTTAGAATAATGTGTGTCTGAAATCATTTCGAAAATCGGAAATATACGACCGGATGAAATTTTGTACGTGACATCTGAATAGTCCGATAAGTTTAATCTGTTGCTGCATGTGATTGCATGAATGTTAGCAGAACTGAAATCGGTTACTACTGACTTGAATGCAGGCAATTTATTTCTCTCTTAGTAAAAAATTCGGGAATCATGAAAGATTTTTAATATCGTCTTAGAATAATGTGTGTCTGAAATCATTTCGAAAATCGGAAATATACGACCGGATGAAATTTTGTACGTGACATCTGAATAGTACGATAAGTTTAATCTGTTGCTGCATGCTTAGGTGATTGCATGAATGTTAGCAGAACTGAAATCGGTTACTACTGACTTGAATGCAGGTAATTTATTACTCTCTTAGTAAAAATTGCGGGAATCATGAAAGATTTTTAATATCGTCTTAGAATAATGTGTGTCTGAAATCATTTCGAAAATCGGAAATATACGACCGGATGAAATTTTGTACGTGACATCTGAATAGTCCGATAAGTTTAATCTGTTGCTGCATGTGATTGCATGAATGTTAGCAGAACTGAAATCGGTTACTACTGACTTGAATGCAGGCAATTTATTTCTCTCTTAGTAAAAAATTCGGGAATCATGAAAGATTTTTAATATCGTCTTAGAATAATGTGTGTCTGAAATCATTTCGAAAATCGGAAATATACGACCGGATGAAATTTTGTACGTGACATCTGAATAGTCCGATAAGTTTAATCTGTTGCTGCATGCTTAGGTGATTGCATGAATGTTAGCAGAACTGAAATCGGTTACTACTGACTTGAATGCAGGTAATTTATTTCTCTCTTAGTAAAAAATTCGGGAATCATGAAAGATTTTTAATATCGTCTTAGAATAATGTGTGTCTGAAATCATTTCGAAAATCGGAAATATACGACCGGATGAAATTTTGTACGTGACATCTGAATAGTCCGATAAGTTTAATCTGTTGCTGCATGTGATTGCATGAATGTTAGCAGAACTGAAATCGGTTACTACTGACTTGAATGCAGGCAATTTATTTCTCTCTTAGTAAAAAATTCGGGAATCATGAAAGATTTTTAATATCGTCTTAGAATAATGTGTGTCTGAAATCATTTCGAAAATCGGAAATATACGACCGGATGAAATTTTGTACGTGACATCTGAATAGTCCGATAAGTTTAATCTGTTGCTGCATGCTTAGGTGATTGCATGAATGTTAGCAGAACTGAAATCGGTTACTACTGACTTGAATGCAGGTAATTTATTTCTCTCTTAGTAAAAAATTCGGGAATCATGAAAGATTTTTAATATCGTCTTCGAATAATGTGTGTCTGAAATCATTTCGAAAATCGGAAATGTACGACCGGATGAAATTTTGTACGTGACATCTGAATAGTCCGATAAGTTTAATCTGTTGCTGCATGTGATTGCATGAATGTTAGCAGAACTGAAATCGGTTACTACTGACTTGAATGCAGGCAATTTATTTCTCTCTTAGTAAAAAATTCGGGAATCATGAAAGATTTTTAATATCGTCTTAGAATAATGTGTGTCTGAAATCATTTCGAAAATCGGAAATATACGACCGGATGAAATTTTGTACGTGACATCTGAATAGTCCGATAAGTTTAATCTGTTGCTGCATGCCTAGGTGATTGCATGAATGTTAGCAAAACTGAAATCGGTTACTACTGACTTGAATGCAGGCAATTTATTTCTCTCTTAGTAAAAAATTCGGGAATCATGAAAGATTTTTAATATCGTCTTAGAATAATGTGTGCCTGAAATCATTTCGAAAATAGGAAATATACGACCGGATGAAATTTTGTACGTGACATCTGAATAGTCCGATAAGTTTAATCTGTTGCTGCATGTGATTGCATGAATGTTAGCAGAACTGAAATCGGTTACTACTGACTTGAATGCAGGCAATTTATTTCTCTCTTAGTAAAAAATTCGGGAATCATGAAAGATTTTTAATATCGTCTTAGAATAATGTGTGTCTGAAATCATTTCGAAAATCGGAAATATACGACCGGATGAAATTTTGTACGTGACATCTGAATAGTCCGATAAGTTTAATCTGTTGCTGCATGTGATTGCATGAATGTTAGCAGAACTGAAATCGGTTACTACTGACTTGAATGCAGGCAATTTATTTCTCTCTTAGTAAAAAATTCGGGAATCATGAAAGATTTTTAATATCGTCTTAGAATAATGTGTGTCTGAAATCATTTCGAAAATCGGAAATATACGACCGGATGAAATTTTGTACGTGACATCTGAATAGTCCGATAAGTTTAATCTGTTGCTGCATGTGATTGCATGAATGTTAGCAGAACTGAAATCGGTTACTACTGACTTGAATGCAGGCAATTTATTTCTCTCTTAGTAAAAAATTCGGGAATCATGAAAGATTTTTAATATCGTCTTAGAATAATGTGTGTCTGAAATCATTTCGAAAATCGGAAATATACGACCGGATGAAATTTTGTACGTGACATCTGAATAGTCCGATAAGTTTAATCTGTTGCTGCATGTGATTGCATGAATGTTAGCAGAACTGAAATCGGTTACTACTGACTTGAATGCAGGCAATTTATTTCTCTCTTAGTAAAAAATTCGGGAATCATGAAAGATTTTTAATATCGTCTTAGAATAATGTGTGTCTGAAATCATTTCGAAAATCGGAAATATACGACCGGATGAAATTTTGTACGTGACATCTGAATAGTCCGATAAGTTTAATCTGTTGCTGCATGCCTAGGTGATTGCATGAATGTTAGCAAAACTGAAATCGGTTACTACTGACTTGAATGCAGGCAATTTATTCCTCTCTTAGTAAAAAATTCGGGAATCATGAAAGATTTTTAATATCGTCTTAGAATAATGTGTGCCTGAAATCATTTCGAAAATAGGAAATATACGACCGGATGAAATTTTGTACGTGACATCTGAATAGTCCGATAAGTTTAATCTGTTGCTGCATGCTTAGGTGATTGCGTGAATGTTAGCAGACCTGAAATAGGTTACTACTGACTTGAATGCGGGCAATTTATTTCTATCTTAGTAAAAAATTCGGGAATCATGAAAGATTTTTAATATCGTCTTAGAATAATGTGTGTCTGAAATCATTTCGAAAATCGGAAATATACGACCGGATGAAATTTTGTATGTGACATCTGAATAGTCCGATAAGTTTAATCTGTTGCTGCATGCCTAGGTGATTGCATGAATGTTAGCAAAACTGAAATCGGTTACTACTGACTTGAATGCAGGCAATTTATTTCTCTCTTAGTAAAAAATTCGGGAATCATGAAAGATTTTTAATATCGTCTTAGAATAATGTGTGTCTGAAATCATTTCGAAAATCGGAAATATACGACCGGATGAAATTTTGTACGTGACATCTGAATAGTCCGATAAGTTTAATCTGTTGCTGCATGTGATTGCATGAATGTTAGCAGAACTGAAATCGGTTACTACTGACTTGAATGCAGGCAATTTATTTCTCTCTTAGTAAAAAATTCGGGAATCATGAAAGATTTTTAATATCGTCTTAGAATAATGTGTGTCTGAAATCATTTCGAAAATCGGAAATATACGACCGGATGAAATTTTGTACGTGACATCTGAATAGTCCGATAAGTTTAATCTGTTGCTGCATGTGATTGCATGAATGTTAGCAGAACTGAAATCGGTTACTACTGACTTGAATGCAGGCAATTTATTTCTCTCTTAGTAAAAAATTCGGGAATCATGAAAGATTTTTAATATCGTCTTAGAATAATGTGTGCCTGAAATCATTTCGAAAATAGGAAATATACGACCGGATGAAATTTTGTACGTGACATCTGAATAGTCCGATAAGTTTAATCTGTTGCTGCATGTGATTGCATGAATGTTAGCAGAACTGAAATCGGTTACTACTGACTTGAATGCAGGCAATTTATTTCTCTCTTAGTAAAAAATTCGGGAATCATGAAAGATTTTTAATATCGTCTTAGAATAATGTGTGTCTGAAATCATTTCGAAAATCGGAAATATACGACCGGATGAAATTTTGTACGTGACATCTGAATAGTCCGATAAGTTTAATCTGTTGCTGCATGCCTAGGTGATTGCATGAATGTTAGCAAAACTGAAATCGGTTACTACTGACTTGAATGCAGGCAATTTATTTCTCTCTTAGTAAAAAATTCGGGAATCATGAAAGATTTTTAATATCGTCTTAGAATAATGTGTGTCTGAAATCATTTCGAAAATCGGAAATATACGACCGGATGAAATTTTGTACGTGACATCTGAATAGTCCGATAAGTTTAATCTGTTGCTGCATGTGATTGCATGAATGTTAGCAGAACTGAAATCGGTTACTACTGACTTGAATGCAGGCAATTTATTTCTCTCTTAGTAAAAAATTCGGGAATCATGAAAGATTTTTAATATCGTCTTAGAATAATGTGTGTCTGAAATCATTTCGAAAATCGGAAATATACGACCGGATGAAATTTTGTACGTGACATCTGAATAGTCCGATAAGTTTAATCTGTTGCTGCATGTGATTGCATGAATGTTAGCAGAACTGAAATCGGTTACTACTGACTTGAATGCAGGCAATTTATTTCTCTCTTAGTAAAAAATTCGGGAATCATGAAAGATTTTTAATATCGTCTTAGAATAATGTGTGCCTGAAATCATTTCGAAAATAGGAAATATACGACCGGATGAAATTTTGTACGTGACATCTGAATAGTCCGATAAGTTTAATCTGTTGCTGCATGTGATTGCATGAATGTTAGCAGAACTGAAATCGGTTACTACTGACTTGAATGCAGGCAATTTATTTCTCTCTTAGTAAAAAATTCGGGAATCATGAAAGATTTTTAATATCGTCTTAGAATAATGTGTGTCTGAAATCATTCCGAAAATCGGAAATATACGACCGGATGAAATTTTGTACGTTACATCTGAATAGTCCGATAAGTTTAATCTGTTGCTGCATGTGATTGCATGAATGTTAGCAGAACTGAAATCGGTTACTACTGACTTGAATGCAGGCAATTTATTTCTCTCTTAGT
This sequence comes from Endomychus coccineus, assembly GCA_958510875.1. Taxonomy (NCBI): domain Eukaryota; kingdom Metazoa; phylum Arthropoda; class Insecta; order Coleoptera; family Endomychidae; genus Endomychus; species Endomychus coccineus. The sequence goes on from OY294068.1 coordinate 140,633,103, forward strand.
AAAAAATTCGGGAATCATGAAAGATTTTTAATATCGTCTTAGAACAATGTGTGTCTGAAATCATTTCGAAAATCGGAAATATACGACCGGATGAAATTTTGTACGTGACATCTGAATAGTCCGATAAGTTTAATCTGTTGCTGCATGTGATTGCATGAATGTTAGCAGAACTGAAATCGGTTACTAATGACTTGAATGCAGGCAATTTATTTCTCTCTTAGTAAAAAATTCGGGAATCATGAAAGATTTTTAATATCGTCTTAGAATAATGTGTGTCTGAAATCATTTCGAAAATCGGAAATATACGACCGGATGAAATTTTGTACGTGACATCTGAATAGTCCGATAAGTTTAATCTGTTGCTGCATGCCTAGGTGATTGCATGAATGTTAGCAAAACTGAAATCGGTTACTACTGACTTGAATGCAGGCAATTTATTTCTCTCTTAGTAAAAAATTCGGGAATCATGAAAGATTTTTAATATCGTCTTAGAATAATGTGTGACTGAAATCATTTCGAAAATAGGAAATATACGACCGGATGAAATTTTGTACGTGACATCTGAATAGTCCGATAAGTTTAATCTGTTGCTGCATGCTTAGGTGATTGCGTGAATGTTAGCAGACCTGAAATAGGTTACTACTGACTTGAATGCGGGCAATTTATTTCTATCTTAGTAAAAAATTCGGGAATCATGAAAGATTTTTAATATCGTCTTAGAATAATGTGTGTCCGAAATCATTTCGAAAATCGGAAATATACGACCGGATGAAATTTTGTACGTGACATCTGAATAGTCCGATAAGTTTAATCTGTTGCTGCATGCCTAGGTGATTGCATGAATGTTAGCAAAACTGAAATCGGTTACTACTGACTTGAATGCAGGCAATTTATTTCTCTCTTAGTAAAAAATTCGGGAATCATGAAAGATTTTTAATATCGTCTTAGAATAATGTGTGCCTGAAATCATTTCGAAAATAGGAAATATACGACCGGATGAAATTTTGTACGTGACATCTGAATAGTCCGATAAGTTTAATCTGTTGCTGCATGTGATTGCATGAATGTTAGCAGAACTGAAATCGGTTACTACTGACTTGAATGCAGGCAATTTATTTCTCTCTTAGTAAAAAATTCGGGAATCATGAAAGATTTTTAATATCGTCTTAGAATAATGTGTGCCTGAAATCATTTCGAAAATCGGAAATATACGACCGGATGAAATTTTGTACGTGACATCTGAATAGTCCGATAAGTTTAATCTGTTGCTGCATGTGATTGCATGAATGTTAGCAGAACTGAAATCGGTTACTACTGACTTGAATGCAGGCAATTTATTTCTCTCTTAGTAAAAAATTCGGGAATCATGAAAGATTTTTAATATCGTCTTAGAATAATGTGTGTCTGAAATCATTTCGAAAATCGGAAATATACGACCGGATGAAATTTTGTACGTGACATCTGAATAGTCCGATAAGTTTAATCTGTTGCTGCATGCATGTGATTGCATGAATGTTAGCAAAACTGAAATCGGTTACTACTGACTTGAATGCAGGCAATTTATTTCTCTCTTAGTAAAAAATTCGGGAATCATGAAAGATTTTTAATATCGTCTTAGAATAATGTGTGCCTGAAATCATTTCGAAAATAGGAAATATACGACCGGATGAAATTTTGTACGTGACATCTGAATAGTCCGATAAGTTTAATCTGTTGCTGCATGTGATTGCATGAATGTTAGCAGAACTGAAATCGGTTACTACTGACTTGAATGCAGGCAATTTATTTCTCTCTTAGTAAAAAATTCGGGAATCATGAAAGATTTTTAATATCGTCTTAGAATAATGTGTGTCTGAAATCATTTCGAAAATCGGAAATATACGACCGGATGAAATTTTGTACGTGACATCTGAATAGTCCGATAAGTTTAATCTGTTGCTGCATGTGATTGCATGAATGTTAGCAGAACTGAAATCGGTTACTACTGACTTGAATGCAGGCAATTTATTTCTCTCTTAGTAAAAAATTCGGGAATCATGAAAGATTTTTAATATCGTCTTAGAATAATGTGTGTCTGAAATCATTTCGAAAATCGGAAATATACGACCGGATGAAATTTTGTACGTGACATCTGAATAGTCCGATAAGTTTAATCTGTTGCTGCATGTGATTGCATGAATGTTAGCAGAACTGAAATCGGTTACTAATGACTTGAATGCAGGCAATTTATTTCTCTCTTAGTAAAAAATTCGGGAATCATGAAAGATTTTTAATATCGTCTTAGAATAATGTGTGTCTGAAATCATTTCGAAAATCGGAAATATACGACCGGATGAAATTTTGTACGTGACATCTGAATAGTCCGATAAGTTTAATCTGTTGCTGCATGCCTAGGTGATTGCATGAATGTTAGCAAAACTGAAATCGGTTACTACTGACTTGAATGCAGGCAATTTATTTCTCTCTTAGTAATAAATTCGGGAATCATGAAATATTTTTAATATCGTCTTAGAATAATGTGTGCCTGAAATCATTTCGAAAATAGGAAATATACGACCGGATGAAATTTTGTACGTGACATCTGAATAGTCCGATAAGTTTAATCTGTTGCTGCATGCTTAGGTGATTGCGTGAATGTTAGCAGACCTGAAATAGGTTACTACTGACTTGAATGCGGGCAATTTATTTCTATCTTAGTAAAAAATTCGGGAATCATGAAAGATTTTTAATATCGTCTTAGAATAATGTGTGTCTGAAATCATTTCGAAAATCGGAAATATACGACCGGATGAAATTTTGTACGTGACATCTGAATAGTCCGATAAGTTTAATCTGTTGCTGCATGCCTAGGTGATTGCATGAATGTTAGCAAAACTGAAATCGGTTACTACTGACTTGAATGCAGCCAATTTATTTCTCTCTTAGTAAAAAATTCGGGAATCATGAAAGATTTTTAATATCGTCTTAGAATAATGTGTGCCTGAAATCATTTCGAAAATAGGAAATATACGACCGGATGAAATTTTGTACGTGACATCTGAATAGTCCGATAAGTTTAATCTGTTGCTGCATGTGATTGCATGAATGTTAGCAGAACTGAAATCGGTTACTACTGACTTGAATGCAGGCAATTTATTTCTCTCTTAGTAAAAAATTCGGGAATCATGAAAGATTTTTAATATCGTCTTAGAATAATGTGTGTCTGAAATCATTTCGAAAATCGGAAATATACGACCGGATGAAATTTTGTACGTGACATCTGAATAGTCCGATAAGTTTAATCTGTTGCTGCATGTGATTGCATGAATGTTAGCAGAACTGAAATCGGTTACTACTGACTTGAATGCAGGCAATTTATTTCTCTCTTAGTAAAAAATTCGGGAATCATGAAAGATTTTTAATATCGTCTTAGAATAATGTGTGTCTGAAATCATTTCGAAAATCGGAAATATACGACCGGATGAAATTTTGTACGTGACATCTGAATAGTCCGATAAGTTTAATCTGTTGCTGCATGTGATTGCATGAATGTTAGCAGAACTGAAATCGGTTACTAATGACTTGAATGCAGGCAATTTATTTCTCTCTTAGTAAAAAATTCGGGAATCATGAAAGATTTTTAATATCGTCTTAGAATAATGTGTGTCTGAAATCATTTCGAGAATCGGAAATATACGACCGGATGAAATTTTGTACGTGACATCTGAATAGTCCGATAAGTTTAATCTGTTGCTGCATGCCTAGGTGATTGCATGAATGTTAGCAAAACTGAAATCGGTTACTACTGACTTGAATGCAGGCAATTTATTTCTCTCTTAGTAAAAAATTCGGGAATCATGAAAGATTTTTAATATCGTCTTAGAATAATGTGTGCCTGAAATCATTTCGAAAATAGGGAATATACGACCGGATGAAATTTTGTACGTGACATCTGAATAGTCCGATAAGTTTAATCTGTTGCTGCATGCCTAGGTGATTGCATGAATGTTAGCAAAACTGAAATCGGTTACTACTGACTTGAATGCAGGCAATTTATTTCTCTCTTAGTAAAAAATTCGGGAATCATGAAAGATTTTTAATATCGTCTTAGAATAATGTGTGCCTGAAATCATTTCGAAAATAGGGAATATACGACCGGATGAAATTTTGTACGTGACATCTGAATAGTCCGATAAGTTTAATCTGTTGCTGCATGCCTAGGTGATTGCATGAATGTTAGCAAAACTGAAATCGGTTACTACTGACTTGAATGCAGGCAATTTATTTCTCTCTTAGTAAAAAATTCGGGAATCATGAAAGATTTTTAATATCGTCTTAGAATAATGTGTGCCTGAAATCATTTCGAAAATAGGAAATATACGACCGGATGAAATTTTGTACGTGACATCTGAATAGTCCGATAAGTTTAATCTGTTGCTGCATGCTTAGGTGATTGCGTGAATGGTAGCAGACCTGAAATAGGTTACTACTGACTTGAATGCGGGCAATTTATTTCTATCTTAGTAAAAAATTCGGGAATCATGAAAGATTTTTAATATCGTCTTAGAATAATGTGTGTCTGAAATCATTTCGAAAATCGGAAATATACGACCGGATGAAATTTTGTACGTGACATCTGAATAGTCCGATAAGTTTAATCTGTTGCTGCATGCCTAGGTGATTGCATGAATGTTAGCAAAACTGAAATCGGTTACTACTGACTTGAATGCAGGCAATTTATTTCTCTCTTAGTAAAAAATTCGGGAATCATGAAAGATTTTTAATATCGTCTTAGAATAATGTGTGCCTGAAATCATTTCGAAAATAGGAAATATACGACCGGATGAAATTTTGTACGTGACATCTGAATAGTCCGATAAGTTTAATCTGTTGCTGCATGTGATTGCATGAATGTTAGCAGAACTGAAATCGGTTACTACTGACTTGAATGCAGGCAATTTATTTTTCTCTTAGTAAAAAATTCGGGAATCATGAAAGATTTTTAATATCGTCTTAGAATAATGTGTGCCTGAAATCATTTCGAAAATAGGAAATATACGACCGGATGAAATTTTGTACGTGACATCTGAATAGTCCGATAAGTTTAATCTGTTGCTGCATGTGATTGCATGAATGTTAGCAGAACTGAAATCGGTTACTACTGACTTGAATGCAGGCAATTTATTTCTCTCTTAGTAAAAAATTCGGGAATCATGAAAGATTTTTAATATCGTCTTAGAATAATGTGTGTCTGAAATCATTTCGAAAATCGGAAATATACGACCGGATGAAATTTTGTACGTGACATCTGAATAGTCCGATAAGTTTAATCTGTTGCTGCATGTGATTGCATGAATGTTAGCAGAACTGAAATCGGTTACTACTGACTTGAATGCAGGCAATTTATTTCTCTCTTAGTAAAAAATTCGGGAATCATGAAAGATTTTTAATATCGTCTTAGAATAATGTGTGTCTGAAATCATTTCGAAAATCGGAAATATACGACCGGATGAAATTTTGTACGTGACATCTGAATAGTCCGATAAGTTTAATCTGTTGCTGCATGTGATTGCATGAATGTTAGCAGAACTGAAATCGGTTACTAATGACTTGAATGCAGGCAATTTATTTCTCTCTTAGTAAAAAATTCGGGAATCATGAAAGATTTTTAATATCGTCTTAGAATAATGTGTGTCTGAAATCATTTCGAAAATCGGAAATATACGACCGGATGAAATTTTGTACGTGACATCTGAATAGTCCGATAAGTTTAATCTGTTGCTGCATGCCTAGGTGATTGCATGAATGTTAGCAAAACTGAAATCGGTTACTACTGACTTGAATGCAGGCAATTTATTTCTCTCTTAGTAATAAATTCGGGAATCATGAAATATTTTTAATATCGTCTTAGAATAATGTGTGCCTGAAATCATTTCGAAAATAGGAAATATACGACCGGATGAAATTTTGTACGTGACATCTGAATAGTCCGATAAGTTTAATCTGTTGCTGCATGCTTAGGTGATTGCGTGAATGTTAGCAGACCTGAAATAGGTTACTACTGACTTGAATGCGGGCAATTTATTTCTATCTTAGTAAAAAATTCGGGAATCATGAAAGATTTTTAATATCGTCTTAGAATAATGTGTGTCTGAAATCATTTCGAAAATCGGAAATATACGACCGGATGAAATTTTGTACGTGACATCTGAATAGTCCGATAAGTTTAATCTGTTGCTGCATCCCTAGGTGATTGCATGAATGTTAGCAAAACTGAAATCGGTTACTACTGACTTGAATGCAGCCAATTTATTTCTCTCTTAGTAAAAAATTCGGGAATCATGAAAGATTTTTAATATCGTCTTAGAATAATGTGTGCCTGAAATCATTTCGAAAATAGGAAATATACGACCGGATGAAATTTTGTACGTGACATCTGAATAGTCCGATAAGTTTAATCTGTTGCTGCATGTGATTGCATGAATGTTAGCAGAACTGAAATCGGTTACTACTGACTTGAATGCAGGCAATTTATTTCTCTCTTAGTAAAAAATTCGGGAATCATGAAAGATTTTTAATATCGTCTTAGAATAATGTGTGTCTGAAATCATTTCGAAAATCGGAAATATACGACCGGATGAAATTTTGTACGTGACATCTGAATAGTCCGATAAGTTTAATCTGTTGCTGCATGTGATTGCATGAATGTTAGCAGAACTGAAATCGGTTACTACTGACTTGAATGCAGGCAATTTATTTCTCTCTTAGTAAAAAATTCGGGAATCATGAAAGATTTTTAATATCGTCTTAGAATAATGTGTGTCTGAAATCATTTCGAAAATCGGAAATATACGACCGGATGAAATTTTGTACGTGACATCTGAATAGTCCGATAAGTTTAATCTGTTGCTGCATGTGATTGCATGAATGTTAGCAGAACTGAAATCGGTTACTAATGACTTGAATGCAGGCAATTTATTTCTCTCTTAGTAAAAAATTCGGGAATCATGAAAGATTTTTAATATCGTCTTAGAATAATGTGTGTCTGAAATCATTTCGAGAATCGGAAATATACGACCGGATGAAATTTTGTACGTGACATCTGAATAGTCCGATAAGTTTAATCTGTTGCTGCATGCCTAGGTGATTGCATGAATGTTAGCAAAACTGAAATCGGTTACTACTGACTTGAATGCAGGCAATTTATTTCTCTCTTAGTAAAAAATTCGGGAATCATGAAAGATTTTTAATATCGTCTTAGAATAATGTGTGCCTGAAATCATTTCGAAAATAGGGAATATACGACCGGATGAAATTTTGTACGTGACATCTGAATAGTCCGATAAGTTTAATCTGTTGCTGCATGCCTAGGTGATTGCATGAATGTTAGCAAAACTGAAATCGGTTACTACTGACTTGAATGCAGGCAATTTATTTCTCTCTTAGTAAAAAATTCGGGAATCATGAAAGATTTTTAATATCGTCTTAGAATAATGTGTGCCTGAAATCATTTGGAAAATAGGGAATATACGACCGGATGAAATTTTGTACGTGACATCTGAATAGTCCGATAAGTTTAATCTGTTGCTGCATGCCTAGGTGATTGCATGAATGTTAGCAAAACTGAAATCGGTTACTACTGACTTGAATGCAGGCAATTTATTTCTCTCTTAGTAAAAAATTCGGGAATCATGAAAGATTTTTAATATCGTCTTAGAATAATGTGTGCCTGAAATCATTTCGAAAATAGGAAATATACGACCGGATGAAATTTTGTACGTGACATCTGAATAGTCCGATAAGTTTAATCTGTTGCTGCATGCTTAGGTGATTGCGTGAATGTTAGCAGACCTGAAATAGGTTACTACTGACTTGAATGCGGGCAATTTATTTCTATCTTAGTAAAAAATTCGGGAATCATGAAAGATTTTTAATATCGTCTTAGAATAATGTGTGTCTGAAATCATTTCGAAAATCGGAAATATACGACCGGATGAAATTTTGTACGTGACATCTGAATAGTCCGATAAGTTTAATCTGTTGCTGCATGCCTAGGTGATTGCATGAATGTTAGCAAAACTGAAATCGGTTACTACTGACTTGAATGCAGGCAATTTATTTCTCTCTTAGTAAAAAATTCGGGAATCATGAAAGATTTTTAATATCGTCTTAGAATAATGTGTGCCTGAAATCATTTCGAAAATAGGAAATATACGACCGGATGAAATTTTGTACGTGACATCTGAATAGTCCGATAAGTTTAATCTGTTGCTGCATGTGATTGCATGAATGTTAGCAGAACTGAAATCGGTTACTACTGACTTGAATGCAGGCAATTTATTTCTCTCTTAGTAAAAAATTCGGGAATCATGAAAGATTTTTAATATCGTCTTAGAATAATGTGTGCCTGAAATCATTTCGAAAATCGGAAATATACGACCGGATGAAATTTTGTACGTGACATCTGAATAGTCCGATAAGTTTAATCTGTTGCTGCATGTGATTGCATGAATGTTAGCAGAACTGAAATCGGTTACTACTGACTTGAATGCAGGCAATTTATTTCTCTCTTAGTAAAAAATTCGGGAATCATGAAAGATTTTTAATATCGTCTTAGAATAATGTGTGTCTGAAATCATTTCGAAAATCGGAAATATACGACCGGATGAAATTTTGTACGTGACATCTGAATAGTCCGATAAGTTTAATCTGTTGCTGCATGCTTAGGTGATTGCATGAATGTTAGCAGAACTGAAATCGGTTACTACTGACCTGAATGCAGGTAATTTATTTCTCTCTTAGTAAAAAATTCGGGAATCATGAAAGATTTTTAATATCGTCTTAGAATAATGTGTGTCTGAAATCATTCCGAAAATCGGAAATATACGACCGGATGAAATTTTGTACGTGACATCTGAATAGTCCGATAAGTTCAATCTGTTGCTGCATGTGATTGCATGAATGTTAGCAGAACTGAAATCGGTTACTACTGACTTGAATGCAGGCAATTTATTTCTCTCTTAGTAAAAAATTCGGGAATCATGAAAGATTTTTAATATCGTCTTAGAATAATGTGTGTCTGAAATCATTTCGAAAATCGGAAATATACGACCGGATGAAATTTTGTACGTGACATCTGAATAGTCCGATAAGTTTAATCTGTTGCTGCATGCCTAGGTGATTGCATGAATGTTAGCAAAACTGAAATCGGTTACTACTGACTTGAATGCAGGCGATTTATTTCTCTCTTAGTAAAAAATTCGGGAATCATGAAAGATTTTTAATATCGTCTTAGAATAATGTGTGCCTGAAATCATTTCGAAAATAGGAAATATACGACCGGATGAAATTTTGTACGTGACATCTGAATAGTCCGATAAGTTTAATCTGTTGCTGCATGTGATTGCATGAATGTTAGCAGAACTGAAATCGGTTACTACTGACTTGAATGCAGGCAATTTATTTCTCTCTTAGTAAAAAATTCGGGAATCATGAAAGATTTTTAATATCGTCTTAGAATAATGTGTGTCTGAAATCATTTCGAAAATCGGAAATATACGACCGGATGAAATTTTGTACGTGACATCTGAATAGTCCGATAAGTTTAATCTGTTGCTGCATGTGATTGCATGAATGTTAGCAGAACTGAAATCGGTTACTACTGACTTGAATGCAGGCAATTTATTTCTCTCTTAGTAAAAAATTCGGGAATCATGAAAGATTTTTAATATCGTCTTAGAATAATGTGTGTCTGAAATCATTTCGAAAATCGGAAATATACGACCGGATGAAATTTTGTACGTGACATCTGAATAGTCCGATAAGTTTAATCTGTTGCTGCATGTGATTGCATGAATGTTAGCAGAACTGAAATCGGTTACTAATGACTTGAATGCAGGCAATTTCTTTCTCTCTTAGTAAAAAATTCGGGAATCATGAAAGATTTTTAATATCGTCTTAGAATAATGTGTGTCTGAAATCATTTCGAAAATCGGAAATATACGACCGGATGAAATTTTGTACGTGACATCTGAATAGTCCGATAAGTTTAATCTATTGCTGCATGCCTAGGTGATTGCATGAATGTTAGCAAAACTGAAATCGTTTACTACTGACTTGAATGCAGGCAATTTATTTCTCTCTTAGTAAAAAATTCGGTAATCATGAAAGATTTTTAATATCGTCTTAGAATAATGTGTGCCTGAAATCATTTCGAAAATAGGAAATATACGACCGGATGAAATTTTGTACGTGACATCTGAATAGTCCGATAAGTTTAATCTGTTGCTGCATGCTTAGGTGATTGCGTGAATGTTAGCAGACCTGAAATAGGTTACTACTGACTTGAATGCGGGCAATTTATTTCTATCTTAGTAAAAAATTCGGGAATCATGAAAGATTTTTAATATCGTCTTAGAATAATGTGTGTCTGAAATCATTTCGAAAATCGGAAATATACGACCGGATGAAATTTTGTACGTGACATCTGAATAGTCCGATAAGTTTAATCTGTTGCTGCATGCCTAGGTGATTGCATGAATGTTAGCAAAACTGAAATCGGTTACTACTGACTTGAATGCAGGCAATTTATTTCTCTCTTAGTAAAAAATTCGGGAATCATGAAAGATTTTTAATATCGTCTTAGAATAATGTGTGCCTGAAATCATTTCGAAAATAGGAAATATACGACCGGATGAAATTTTGTACGTGACATCTGAATAGTCCGATAAGTTTAATCTGTTGCTGCATGTGATTGCATGAATGTTAGCAGAACTGAAATCGGTTACTACTGACTTGAATGCAGGCAATTTATTTCTCTCTTAGTAAAAAATTCGGGAATCATGAAAGATTTTTAATATCGTCTTAGAATAATGTGTGTCTGAAATCATTTCGAAAATCGGAAATATACGACCGGATGAAATTTTGTACGTGACATCTGAATAGTCCGATAAGTTTAATCTGTTGCTGCATGTGATTGCATGAATGTTAGCAGAACTGAAATCGGTTACTACTGACTTGAATGCAGGCAATTTATTTCTCTCTTGGTAAAAAATTCGGGAATCATGAAAGATTTTTAATATCGTCTTAGAATAATGTGTGTCTGAAATCATTTCGAAAATCGGAAATATACGACCGGATGAAATTTTGTACGTGACATCTGAATAGTTCGATAAGTTTAATCTGTTGCTGCATGTGATTGCATGAATGTTAGCAGAACTGAAATCGGTTACTAATGACTTGAATGCAGGCAATTTATTTCTCTCTTAGTAAAAAATTTGGGAATCATGAAAGATTTTTAATATCGTCTTAGAATAATGTGTGTCTGAAATCATTTCGAAAATCGGAAATATACGACCGGATGAAATTTTGTACGTGACTACTGAATAGTCCGATAAGTTTAATCTGTTGCTGCATGTGATTGCATGAATGTTAGCAGAACTGAAATCGGTTACTACTGACTTGAATGCAGGCAATTTATTTCTCTCTTAGTAAAAAATTCGGGAATCATGAAAGATTTGTAATATCGTCTTAGAATAATGTGTGTCTGAAATCATTTCGAAAATCGGAAATATACGACCGGATGAAATTTTGTACGTGACATCTGAATAGTCCGATAAGTTTAATCTGTTGCTGCATGTGATTGCATGAATGTTAGCAGAACTGAAATCGGTTACTACTGACTTGAATGCAGGCAATTTATTTCTCTCTTAGTAAAAAATTCGGGAATCATGAAAGATTTGTAATATCGTCTTAGAATAATGTGTGTCTGAAATCATTTCGAAAATCGGAAATATACGACCGGATGAAAGTTTGTACGTGACATCTGAATAGCCCGATAAGTTTAATCTGTTTGCTGCATGCTTAGCTGATTGCATGAATCTTAGCAGAACTGAAATCGGTTACTACTGACTTGAATGCAGGCAATTTATTTCTCTCTTAGTAAAAAATTCGGGAATCATGAAAGATTTTTAATATCGTCTTAGAATAATGTGTGTCTGAAATCATTTCGAAAATCGGAAATATACGACCGGATGAAATTTTGTACGTGACATCTGAATAGTCCTATAAGTTTAATCTGTTGCTGCATGTGATTGCATGAATGTTAGCAGAACTGAAATCGGTTACTACTGACTTGAATGCAGGCAATTTATTTCTCTCTTAGTAAAAAATTGGGGAATCATGAAAGATTTTTAATATCGTCTTAGAATAATGTGTGTCTGAAATCATTTCGAAAATCGGAAATATACGACCGGATGAAAGTTTGTACGTGACATCTGAGTAGCCCGATAAGTTTAATCTGTTTGCTGCATGCTTAGCTGATTGCATGAATCTTAGCAGAACTGAAATCGGTTACTACTGACTTGAATGCAGGCAATTTATTTCTCTCTTAGTAAAAAATTCGGGAATCATGAAAGATTTTTAATATCGTCTTAGAATAATGTGTGCCTGAAATCATTTCGAAAATAGGAAATATACGACCGGATGAAATTTTGTACGTGACATCTGAATAGTCCGATAAGTTTAATCTGTTGCTGCAAGTGATTGCATGAATGTTAGCAGAACTGAAATCGGTTACTACTGACTTGAATGCAGGCAATTTATTTCTCTCTTAGTAAAAAATTCGGGAATCATGAAAGATTTTTAATATCGTCTTAGAATAATGTGTGTCTGAAATCATTTCGAAAATAGGAAATATACGACCGGATGAAATTTTGTACGTGACATCTGAATAGTCCGATAAGTTTAATCTGTTGCTGCATGTGATTGCATGAATGTTAGCAGAACTGAAATCGGTTACTACTGACTTGAATGCAGGCAATTTATTTCTCTCTTAGTAAAAAATTCGGGAATCATGAAAGATTTTTAATATCGTCTTAGAATAATGTGTGTCTGAAATCATTTCGAAAATCGGAAATATACGACCGGATGAAATTTTGTACGTGACATCTGAATAGTCCGATAAGTTTAATCTGTTGCTGCATGTGATTGCATGAATGTTAGCAGAACTGAAATCGGTTACTACTGACTTGAATGCAGGCAATTTATTTCTCTCTTAGTAAAAAATTCGGGAATCATGAAAGATTTTTAATATCGTCTTAGAATAATGTGTGTCTGAAATCATTTCGAAAATCGGAAATATACGACCGGATGAAATTTTGTACGTGACATCTGAATAGTCCGATAAGTTTAATCTGTTGCTGCATGTGATTGCATGAATGTTAGCAGAACTGAAATCGGTTACTAATGACTTGAATGCAGGCAATTTCTTTCTCTCTTAGTAAAAAATTCGGGAATCATGAAAGATTTTTAATATCGTCTTAGAATAATGTGTGTCTGAAATCATTTCGAAAATCGGAAATATACGACCGGATGAAATTTTGTACGTGACATCTGAATAGTCCGATAAGTTTAATCTATTGCTGCATGCCTAGGTGATTGCATGAATGTTAGCAAAACTGAAATCGGTTACTACTGACTTGAATGCAGGCAATTTATTTCTCTCTTAGTAAAAAATTCGGTAATCATGAAAGATTTTTAATATCGTCTTAGAATAATGTGTGCCTGAAATCATTTCGAAAATAGGAAATATACGACCGGATGAAATTTTGTACGTGACATCTGAATAGTCCGATAAGTTTAATCTGTTGCTGCATGCTTAGGTGATTGCGTGAATGTTAGCAGACCTGAAATAGGTTACTACTGACTTGAATGCGGGCAATTTATTTCTATCTTAGTAAAAAATTCGGGAATCATGAAAGATTTTTAATATCGTCTTAGAATAATGTGTGTCTGAAATCATTTCGAAAATCGGAAATATACGACCGGATGAAATTTTGTACGTGACATCTGAATAGTCCGATAAGTTTAATCTGTTGCTGCATGCCTAGGTGATTGCATGAATGTTAGCAAAACTGAAATCGGTTACTACTGACTTGAATGCAGGCAATTTATTTCTCTCTTAGTAAAAAATTCGGGAATCATGAAAGATTTTTAATATCGTCTTAGAATAATGTGTGCCTGAAATCATTTCGAAAATAGGAAATATACGACCGGATGAAATTTTGTACGTGACATCTGAATAGTCCGATAAGTTTAATCTGTTGCTGCATGTGATTGCATGAATGTTAGCAGAACTGAAATCGGTTACTACTGACTTGAATGCAGGCAATTTATTTCTCTCTTAGTAAAAAATTCGGGAATCATGAAAGATTTTTAATATCGTCTTAGAATAATGTGTGCCTGAAATCATTTCGAAAATCGGAAATATACGACCGGATGAAATTTTGTACGTGACATCTGAATAGTCCGATAAGTTTAATCTGTTGCTGCATGTGATTGCATGAATGTTAGCAGAACTGAAATCGGTTACTACTGACTTGAATGCAGGCAATTTATTTCTCTCTTAGTAAAAAATTCGGGAATCATGAAAGATTTTTAATATCGTCTTAGAATAATGTGTGTCTGAAATCATTTCGAAAATCGGAAATATACGACCGGATGAAATTTTGTACGTGACATCTGAATAGTCCGATAAGTTTAATCTGTTGCTGCATGCTTAGGTGATTGCATGAATGTTAGCAGAACTGAAATCGGTTACTACTGACCTGAATGCAGGTAATTTATTTCTCTCTTAGTAAAAAATTCGGGAATCATGAAAGATTTTTAATATCGTCTTAGAATAATGTGTGTCTGAAATCATTTCGAAAATCGGAAATATACGACCGGATGAAATTTTGTACGTGACATCTGAATAGTCCGATAAGTTCAATCTGTTGCTGCATGTGATTGCATGAATGTTAGCAGAACTGAAATCGGTTACTACTGACTTGAATGCAGGCAATTTATTTCTCTCTTAGTAAAAAATTCGGGAATCATGACAGATTTTTAATATCGTCTTAGAATAATGTGTGTCTGAAATCATTTCGAAAATCGGAAATATACGACCGGATGAAATTTTGTACGTGACATCTGAATAGTCCGATAAGTTTAATCTGTTGCTGCATGCCTAGGTGATTGCATGAATGTTAGCAAAACTGAAATCGGTTACTACTGACTTGAATGCAGGCGATTTATTTCTCTCTTAGTAAAAAATTCGGGAATCATGAAAGATTTTTAATATCGTCTTAGAATAATGTGTGCCTGAAATCATTTCGAAAATAGGAAATATACGACCGGATGAAATTTTGTACGTGACATCTGAATAGTCCGATAAGTTTAATCTGTTGCTGCATGTGATTGCATGAATGTTAGCAGAACTGAAATCGGTTACTACTGACTTGAATGCAGGCAATTTATTTCTCTCTTAGTAAAAAATTCGGGAATCATGAAAGATTTTTAATATCGTCTTAGAATAATGTGTGTCTGAAATCATTTCGAAAATCGGAAATATACGACCGGATGAAATTTTGTACGTGACATCTGAATAGTCCGATAAGTTTAATCTGTTGCTGCATGTGATTGCATGAATGTTAGCAGAACTGAAATCGGTTACTACTGACTTGAATGCAGGCAATTTATTTCTCTCTTAGTAAAAAATTCGGGAATCATGAAAGATTTTTAATATCGTCTTAGAATAATGTGTGTCTGAAATCATTTCGAAAATCGGAAATATACGACCGGATGAAATTTTGTACGTGACATCTGAATAGTCCGATAAGTTTAATCTGTTGCTGCATGTGATTGCATGAATGTTAGCAGAACTGAAATCGGTTACTAATGACTTGAATGCAGGCAATTTCTTTCTCTCTTAGTAAAAAATTCGGGAATCATGAAAGATTTTTAATATCGTCTTAGAATAATGTGTGTCTGAAATCATTTCGAAAATCGGAAATATACGACCGGATGAAATTTTGTACGTGACATCTGAATAGTCCGATAAGTTTAATCTATTGCTGCATGCCTAGGTGATTGCATGAATGTTAGCAAAACTGAAATCGGTTACTACTGACTTGAATGCAGGCAATTTATTTCTCTCTTAGTAAAAAATTCGGTAATCATGAAAGATTTTTAATATCGTCTTAGAATAATGTGTGCCTGAAATCATTTCGAAAATAGGAAATATACGACCGGATGAAATTTTGTACGTGACATCTGAATAGTCCGATAAGTTTAATCTGTTGCTGCATGCTTAGGTGATTGCGTGAATGTTAGCAGACCTGAAATAGGTTACTACTGACTTGAATGCGGGCAATTTATTTCTATCTTAGTAAAAAATTCGGGAATCATGAAAGATTTTTAATATCGTCTTAGAATAATGTGTGTCTGAAATCATTTCGAAAATCGGAAATATACGACCGGATGAAATTTTGTACGTGACATCTGAATAGTCCGATAAGTTTAATCTGTTGCTGCATGCCTAGGTGATTGCATGAATGTTAGCAAAACTGAAATCGGTTACTACTGACTTGAATGCAGGCAATTTATTTCTCTCTTAGTAAAAAATTCGGGAATCATGAAAGATTTTTAATATCGTCTTAGAATAATGTGTGCCTGAAATCATTTCGAAAATAGGAAATATACGACCGGATGAAATTTTGTACGTGACATCTGAATAGTCCGATAAGTTTAATCTGTTGCTGCATGTGATTGCATGAATGTTAGCAGAACTGAAATCGGTTACTACTGACTTGAATGCAGGCAATTTATTTCTCTCTTAGTAAAAAATTCGGGAATCATGAAAGATTTTTAATATCGTCTTAGAATAATGTGTGTCTGAAATCATTTCGAAAATCGGAAATATACGACCGGATGAAATTTTGTACGTGACATCTGAATAGTCCGATAAGTTTAATCTGTTGCTGCATGTGATTGCATGAATGTTAGCAGAACTGAAATCGGTTACTACTGACTTGAATGCAGGCAATTTATTTCTCTCTTGGTAAAAAATTCGGGAATCATGAAAGATTTTTAATATCGTCTTAGAATAATGTGTGTCTGAAATCATTTCGAAAATCGGAAATATACGACCGGATGAAATTTTGTACGTGACATCTGAATAGTTCGATAAGTTTAATCTGTTGCTGCATGTGATTGCATGAATGTTAGCAGAACTGAAATCGGTTACTAATGACTTGAATGCAGGCAATTTATTTCTCTCTTAGTAAAAAATTTGGGAATCATGAAAGATTTTTAATATCGTCTTAGAATAATGTGTGTCTGAAATCATTTCGAAAATCGGAAATATACGACCGGATGAAATTTTGTACGTGACTACTGAATAGTCCGATAAGTTTAATCTGTTGCTGCATGTGATTGCATGAATGTTAGCAGAACTGAAATCGGTTACTACTGACTTGAATGCAGGCAATTTATTTCTCTCTTAGTAAAAAATTCGGGAATCATGAAAGATTTGTAATATCGTCTTAGAATAATGTGTGTCTGAAATCATTTCGAAAATCGGAAATATACGACCGGATGAAATTTTGTACGTGACATCTGAATAGTCCGATAAGTTTAATCTGTTGCTGCATGTGATTGCATGAATGTTAGCAGAACTGAAATCGGTTACTACTGACTTGAATGCAGGCAATTTATTTCTCTCTTAGTAAAAAATTCGGGAATCATGAAAGATTTGTAATATCGTCTTAGAATAATGTGTGTCTGAAATCATTTCGAAAATCGGAAATATACGACCGGATGAAAGTTTGTACGTGACATCTGAATAGCCCGATAAGTTTAATCTGTTTGCTGCATGCTTAGCTGATTGCATGAATCTTAGCAGAACTGAAATCGGTTACTACTGACTTGAATGCAGGCAATTTATTTCTCTCTTAGTAAAAAATTCGGGAATCATGAAAGATTTTTAATATCGTCTTAGAATAATGTGTGTCTGAAATCATTTCGAAAATCGGAAATATACGACCGGATGAAATTTTGTACGTGACATCTGAATAGTCCTATAAGTTTAATCTGTTGCTGCATGTGATTGCATGAATGTTAGCAGAACTGAAATCGGTTACTACTGACTTGAATGCAGGCAATTTATTTCTCTCTTAGTAAAAAATTGGGGAATCATGAAAGATTTTTAATATCGTCTTAGAATAATGTGTGTCTGAAATCATTTCGAAAATCGGAAATATACGACCGGATGAAAGTTTGTACGTGACATCTGAGTAGCCCGATAAGTTTAATCTGTTTGCTGCATGCTTAGCTGATTGCATGAATCTTAGCAGAACTGAAATCGGTTACTACTGACTTGAATGCAGGCAATTTATTTCTCTCTTAGTAAAAAATTCGGGAATCATGAAAGATTTTTAATATCGTCTTAGAATAATGTGTGCCTGAAATCATTTCGAAAATAGGAAATATACGACCGGATGAAATTTTGTACGTGACATCTGAATAGTCCGATAAGTTTAATCTGTTGCTGCAAGTGATTGCATGAATGTTAGCAGAACTGAAATCGGTTACTACTGACTTGAATGCAGGCAATTTATTTCTCTCTTAGTAAAAAATTCGGGAATCATGAAAGATTTTTAATATCGTCTTAGAATAATGTGTGTCTGAAATCATTTCGAAAATAGGAAATATACGACCGGATGAAATTTTGTACGTGACATCTGAATAGTCCGATAAGTTTAATCTGTTGCTGCATGTGATTGCATGAATGTTAGCAGAACTGAAATCGGTTACTACTGACTTGAATGCAGGCAATTTATTTCTCTCTTAGTAAAAAATTCGGGAATCATGAAAGATTTTTAATATCGTCTTAGAATAATGTGTGTCTGAAATCATTTCGAAAATCGGAAATATACGACCGGATGAAATTTTGTACGTGACATCTGAATAGTCCGATAAGTTTAATCTGTTGCTGCATGTGATTGCATGAATGTTAGCAGAACTGAAATCGGTTACTACTGACTTGAATGCAGGCAATTTATTTCTCTCTTAGTAAAAAATTCGGGAATCATGAAAGATTTTTAATATCGTCTTAGAATAATGTGTGTCTGAAATCATTTCGAAAATCGGAAATATACGACCGGATGAAATTTTGTACGTGACATCTGAATAGTCCGATAAGTTTAATCTGTTGCTGCATGTGATTGCATGAATGTTAGCAGAACTGAAATCGGTTACTAATGACTTGAATGCAGGCAATTTCTTTCTCTCTTAGTAAAAAATTCGGGAATCATGAAAGATTTTTAATATCGTCTTAGAATAATGTGTGTCTGAAATCATTTCGAAAATCGGAAATATACGACCGGATGAAATTTTGTACGTGACATCTGAATAGTCCGATAAGTTTAATCTATTGCTGCATGCCTAGGTGATTGCATGAATGTTAGCAAAACTGAAATCGGTTACTACTGACTTGAATGCAGGCAATTTATTTCTCTCTTAGTAAAAAATTCGGTAATCATGAAAGATTTTTAATATCGTCTTAGAATAATGTGTGCCTGAAATCATTTCGAAAATAGGAAATATACGACCGGATGAAATTTTGTACGTGACATCTGAATAGTCCGATAAGTTTAATCTGTTGCTGCATGCTTAGGTGATTGCGTGAATGTTAGCAGACCTGAAATAGGTTACTACTGACTTGAATGCGGGCAATTTATTTCTATCTTAGTAAAAAATTCGGGAATCATGAAAGATTTTTAATATCGTCTTAGAATAATGTGTGTCTGAAATCATTTCGAAAATCGGAAATATACGACCGGATGAAATTTTGTACGTGACATCTGAATAGTCCGATAAGTTTAATCTGTTGCTGCATGCCTAGGTGATTGCATGAATGTTAGCAAAACTGAAATCGGTTACTACTGACTTGAATGCAGGCAATTTATTTCTCTCTTAGTAAAAAATTCGGGAATCATGAAAGATTTTTAATATCGTCTTAGAATAATGTGTGCCTGAAATCATTTCGAAAATAGGAAATATACGACCGGATGAAATTTTGTACGTGACATCTGAATAGTCCGATAAGTTTAATCTGTTGCTGCATGTGATTGCATGAATGTTAGCAGAACTGAAATCGGTTACTACTGACTTGAATGCAGGCAATTTATTTCTCTCTTAGTAAAAAATTCGGGAATCATGAAAGATTTTTAATATCGTCTTAGAATAATGTGTGTCTGAAATCATTTCGAAAATCGGAAATATACGACCGGATGAAATTTTGTACGTGACATCTGAATAGTCCGATAAGTTTAATCTGTTGCTGCATGTGATTGCATGAATGTTAGCAGAACTGAAATCGGTTACTACTGACTTGAATGCAGGCAATTTATTTCTCTCTTAGTAAAAAATTCGGGAATCATGAAAGATTTTTAATATCGTCTTAGAATAATGTGTGTCTGAAATCATTTCGAAAATCGGAAATATACGACCGGATGAAATTTTGTACGTGACATCTGAATAGTCCGATAAGTTTAATCTGTTGCTGCATGTGATTGCATGAATGTTAGCAGAACTGAAATCGGTTACTAATGACTTGAATGCAGGCAATTTATTTCTCTCTTAGTAAAAAATTCGGGAATCATGAAAGATTTTTAATATCGTCTTAGAATAATGTGTGTCTGAAATCATTTCGAAAATCGGAAATATACGACCGGATGAAATTTTGTACGTGACATCTGAATAGTCCGATAAGTTTAATCTGTTGCTGCATGTGATTGCATGAATGTTAGCAGAACTGAAATCGGTTACTACTGACTTAAATGCAGGCAATTTATTTCTCTCTTAGTAAAAAATTCGGGAATCATGAAAGATTTGTAATATCGTCTTAGAATAATGTGTGTCTGAAATCATTTCGAAAATCGGAAATATACGACCGGATGAAATTTTGTACGTGACATCTGAATAGTCCGATAAGTTTAATCTGTTGCTGCATGTGATTGCATGAATGTTAGCAGAACTGAAATCGGTTACTACTGACTTGAATGCAGGCAATTTATTTCTCTCTTGGTAAAAAATTCGGGAATCATGAAAGATTTGTAATATCGTCTTAGAATAATGTGTGTCTGAAATCATTTCGAAAATCGGAAATATACGACCGGATGAAAGTTTGTACGTGACATCTGAATAGCCCGATAAGTTTAATCTGTTTGCTGCATGCTTAGCTGATTGCATGAATCTTAGCAGAACTGAAATCGGTTACTACTGACTTGAATGCAGGCAATTTATTTCTCTCTTAGTAAAAAATTCGGGAATCATGAAAGATTTTTAATATCGTCTTAGAATAATGTGTGTCTGAAATCATTTCGAAAATCGGAAATATACGACCGGATGAAATTTTGTACGTGACATCTGAATAGTCCTATAAGTTTAATCTGTTGCTGCATGTGATTGCATGAATGTTAGCAGAACTGAAATCGGTTACTACTGACTTGAATGCAGGCAATTTATTTCTCTCTTAGTAAAAAATTGGGGAATCATGAAAGATTTTTAATATCGTCTTAGAATAATGTGTGTCTGAAATCATTTCGAAAATCGGAAATATACGACCGGATGAAAGTTTGTACGTGACATCTGAGTAGCCCGATAAGTTTAATCTGTTTGCTGCATGCTTAGCTGATTGCATGAATCTTAGCAGAACTGAAATCGGTTACTACTGACTTGAATGCAGGCAATTTATTTCTCTCTTAGTAAAAAATTCGGGAATCATGAAAGATTTTTAATATCGTCTTAGAATAATGTGTGCCTGAAATCATTTCGAAAATAGGAAATATACGACCGGATGAAATTTTGTACGTGACATCTGAATAGTCCGATAAGTTTAATCTGTTGCTGCAAGTGATTGCATGAATGTTAGCAGAACTGAAATCGGTTACTACTGACTTGAATGCAGGCAATTTATTTCTCTCTTAGTAAAAAATTCGGGAATCATGAAAGATTTTTAATATCGTCTTAGAATAATGTGTGTCTGAAATCATTTCGAAAATCGGAAATATACGACCGGATGAAATTTTGTACGTGACATCTGAATAGTCCGATAAGTTTAATCTGTTGCTGCATGCTTAGGTGATTGCATGAATGTTAGCAGAACTGAAATTGGTTACTACTGACTTGAATGCAGGTAATTTATTTCTCTCTTAGTAAAAAATTCGGGAATCATGAAAGATTTTTAATATCGTCTTAGAATAATGTATGTCTGAAATCATTTCGAAAATCGGAAATATACGACCGGATGAAATTTTGTACGTGACATCTGAATAGTCTGATAAGTTTAATCTGTTGCTGCATGTGATTGCATGAATGTTAGCAGAACTGAAATCGGTTACTACTGACTTGAATGCAGGCAATTTATTTCTCTCTTAGTAAAAAATTTGGGAATCATGAAAGATTTTTAATATCGTCTTAGAATAATGTGTGTCTGAAATCATTTCGAAAATCGGAAATATACGACCGGATGAAATTTTGTACGTGACATCTGAATAGTCCGATAAGTTTAATCTGTTGCTGCATGTGATTGCATGAATGTTAGCAGAACTGAAATCGGTTACTACTGACTTGAATGCAGGCAATTTATTTCTCTCTTAGTAAAAAATTCTGGAATCATGAAAGATTTTTAATATCGTCTTAGAATAATGTGTGTCTGAAATCATTTCGAAAATCGGAAATATACGACCGGATGAAATTTTGTACGTGACATCTGAATAGTCCGATAAGTTTAATCTGTTGCTGCATGTGATTGCATGAATGTCAGCAGAACTGAAATCGGTTACTACTGACTTGAATGTAGGCAATTTATTTCTCTCTTAGTAAAAAATTCGGGAATCATGAAAGATTTTTAATATCGTCTTAGAATAATGTGTGTCTGAAATCATTTCGAAAATCGGAAATATACGACCGGATGAAATTTTGTACGTGACATCTGAATAGTCCGATAAGTTCAATCTGTTGCTGCATGTGATTGCATGAATGTTAGCAGAACTGAAATCGGTTACTACTGACTTGAATGCAGGCAATTTATTTCTCTCTTAGTAAAAAATTCGGGAATCATGAAAGATTTTTAATATCGTCTTAGAATAATGTGTGTCTGAAATCATTTCGAAAATCGGAAATATACGACCGGATGAAATTTTGTACGTGACATCTGAATAGTCCGATAAGTTTAATCTGTTGCTGCATGTGATTGCATGAATGTTAGCAGAACTGAAATCGGTTACTACTGACTTGAATGCAGGCAATTTATTTCTCTCTTAGTAAAAAATTCGGGAATCATTAAAGATTTTTAATATCGTCTTAGAATAATGTGTGTCTGAAATCATTTCGAAAATCGGAAATATACGACCGGATGAAAGTTTGTACGTGACATCTGAATAGCCCGATAAGTTTAATCTGTTTGCTGCATGCTTAGCTGATTGCATGAATCTTAGCAGAACTGAAATCGGTTACTACTGACTTGAATGCAGGCAATTTATTTTTCTCTTAGTAAAAAATTCGGGAATCATGAAAGATTTTTAATATCGTCTGAGAATAATGTGTGTCTGAAATCATTTCGAAAATCGGAAATATACGACCGGATGAAATTTTGTACGTGACATCTGAATAGTCCGATAAGTTTAATCTGTTGCTGCAAGTGATTGCATGAATGTTAGCAGGACTGAAATCGGTTACTACTGACTTGAATGCAGGCAATTTATTTCTCTCTTAGTAAAAAATTCGGGAATCATGAAAGATTTTTAATATCGTCTTAGAATAATGTGTGTCTGAAATCATTTCGAAAATCGGAAATATACGACCGGATGAAATTTTGTACGTGACATCTGAATAGTCCGATAAGTTTAATCTGTTGCTGCATGCTTAGGTGATTGCATGAATGTTAGCAGAACTGAAATCGGTTACTACTGACTTGAATGCAGGCAATTTATTTCTCTCTTAGTAAAAAATTCGGGAATCATGAAAGATTTTTAATATCGTCTTAGAATAATGTGTGTCTGAAATCATTTCGAAAATCGGAAATATACGACCGGATGAAATTTTGTACGTGACATCTGAATAGTCTGATAAGTTTAATCTGTTGCTGCATGTGATTGCATGAATGTTAGCAGAACTGAAATCGGTTACTACTGACTTGAATGCAGGCAATTTATTTCTCTCTTAGTAAAAAAT
Organism: Endomychus coccineus; assembly: GCA_958510875.1. Taxonomy (NCBI): domain Eukaryota; kingdom Metazoa; phylum Arthropoda; class Insecta; order Coleoptera; family Endomychidae; genus Endomychus; species Endomychus coccineus. The sequence continues at coordinate 140,657,139 of OY294068.1, forward strand.
TCGGGAATCATGAAAGATTTTTAATATCGTCTTAGAATAATGTGTGTCTGAAATCATTTCGAAAATCGGAAATATACGACCGGATGAAATTTTGTACGTGACATCTGAATAGTCCGATAAGTTTAATCTGTTGCTGCATGTGATTGCATGAATGTTAGCAGAACTGAAATCGGTTACTACTGACTTGAATGCAGGCAATTTATTTCTCTCTTAGTAAAAAATTCGGGAATCATGAAAGATTTTTAATATCGTCTTAGAATAATGTGTGTCTGAAATCATTTCGAAAATCGGAAATGTACGACCGGATGAAATTTTGTACGTGACATCTGAATAGTCCGATAAGTTTAATCTGTTGCTGCATGTGATTGCATGAATGTCAGCAGAACTGAAATCGGTTACTACTGACTTGAATGCAGGCAATTTATTTCTCTCTTAGTAAAAAATTCGGGAATCATGAAAGATTTTTAATATCGTCTTAGAATAATGTGTGTCTGAAATCATTTCGAAAATCGGAAATATACGACCGGATGAAATTTTGTACGTGACATCTGAATAGTCCGATAAGTTTAATCTGTTGCTGCATGTGATTGCATGAATGTTAGCAGAACTGAAATCGGTTACTACTGACTTGAATGCAGGCAATTTATTTCTCTCTTAGTAAAAAATTCGGGAATCATGAAAGATTTGTAATATCGTCTTAGAATAATGTGTGTCTGAAATCATTTCGAAAATCGGAAATATACGACCGGATGAAATTTTGTACGTGACATTTGAATAGTCCGATAAGTTTAATCTGTTGCTGCATGTGATTGCATGAATGTTAGCAGAACTGAAATCGGTTACTACTGACTTGAATGCAGGCAATTTATTTCTCTCTTAGTAAAAAATTCGGGAATCATGAAAGATTTTTAATATCGTCTTAGAATAATGTGTGTCTGAAATCATTTCGAAAATCGGAAATATACGACCGGATGAAAGTTTGTACGTGACATCTGAATAGCCCGATAAGTTTAATCTGTTTGCTGCATGCTTAGCTGATTGCATGAATCTTAGCAGAACTGAAATCGGTTACTACTGACTTGAATGCAGGCAATTTATTTTTCTCTTAGTAAAAAATTCGGGAATCATGAAAGATTTTTAATATCGTCTTAGAATAATGTGTGTCTGAAATCATTTCGAAAATCGGAAATATACGACCGGATGAAATTTTGTACGTGACATCTGAATAGTCCGATAAGTTTAATCTGTTGCTGCAAGTGATTGCATGAATGTTAGCAGAACTGAAATCTGTTACTACTGACTTGAATGCAGGCAATTTATTTCTCTCTTATTAAAAAATTCGGGAATCATGAAAGATTTTTAATATCGTCTTAGAATAATGTGTGTCTGAAATCATTTCGAAAATCGGAAATATACGACCGGATGAAAGTTTGTACGTGACATCTGAATAGCCCGATAAGTTTAATCTGTTTGCTAAATGCTTAGCTGATTGCATGAATCTTAGCAGAACTGAAATCGGTTACTACTGACTTGAATGCAGGCAATTTATTTCTCTCTTAGTAAAAAATTCGGGAATCATGAAAGATTTTTAATATCGTCTTAGAATAATGTGTGTCTGAAATCATTTCGAAAATCGGAAATATACGACCGGATGAAATTTTGTACGTGACATCTGAATAGTCCGATAAGTTTAATCTGTTGCTGCATGTGATTGCATGAATGTTAGCAGAACTGAAATCGGTTACTACTGACTTGAATGCAGGCAATTTATTTCTCTCTTAGTAAAAAATTCGGGAATCATGAAAGATTTGTAATATCGTCTTAGAATAATGTGTGTCTGAAATCATTTCGAAAATCGGAAATATACGACCGGATGAAATTTTGTACGTGACATTTGAATAGTCCGATAAGTTTAATCTGTTGCTGCATGTGATTGCATGAATGTTAGCAGAACTGAAATCGGTTACTACTGACTTGAATGCAGGCAATTTATTTCTCTCTTAGTAAAAAATTCGGGAATCATGAAAGATTTTTAATATCGTCTTAGAATAATGTGTGTCTGAAATCATTTCGAAAATCGGAAATATACGACCGGATGAAAGTTTGTACGTGACATCTGAATAGCCCGATAAGTTTAATCTGTTTGCTGCATGCTTAGCTGATTGCATGAATCTTAGCAGAACTGAAATCGGTTACTACTGACTTGAATGCAGGCAATTTATTTTTCTCTTAGTAAAAAATTCGGGAATCATGAAAGATTTTTAATATCGTCTTAGAATAATGTGTGTCTGAAATCATTTCGAAAATCGGAAATATACGACCGGATGAAATTTTGTACGTGACATCTGAATAGTCCGATAAGTTTAATCTGTTGCTGCAAGTGATTGCATGAATGTTAGCAGAACTGAAATCTGTTACTACTGACTTGAATGCAGGCAATTTATTTCTCTCTTATTAAAAAATTCGGGAATCATGAAAGATTTTTAATATCGTCTTAGAATAATGTGTGTCTGAAATCATTTCGAAAATCGGAAATATACGACCGGATGAAAGTTTGTACGTGACATCTGAATAGCCCGATAAGTTTAATCTGTTTGCTAAATGCTTAGCTGATTGCATGAATCTTAGCAGAACTGAAATCGGTTACTACTGACTTGAATGCAGGCAATTTATTTCTCTCTTAGTAAAAAATTCGGGAATCATGAAAGATTTTTAATATCGTCTTAGAATAATGTGTGTCTGAAATCATTTCGAAAATCGGAAATATACGACCGGATGAAATTTTGTACGTGACATCTGAATAGTCCGATAAGTTCAATCTGTTGCTGCATGTGATTGCATGAATGTTAGCAGAACTGAAATCGGTTACTACTGACTTGAATGCAGGCAATTTATTTCTCTCTTAGTAAAAAATTCGGGAATCATGAAAGATTTTTAATATCGTCTTAGAATAATGTGTGTCTGAAATCATTTCGAAAATCGGAAATATACGACCGGATGAAATTTTGTACGTGACATCTGAATAGTCCGATAAGTTTAATCTGTTGCTGCATGTGATTGCATGAATGTTAGCAGAACTGAAATCGGTTACTACTGACTTGAATGCAGGCAATTTATTTCTCTCTTAGTAAAAAATTCGGGAATCATTAAAGATTTTTAATATCGTCTTAGAATAATGTGTGTCTGAAATCATTTCGAAAATCGGAAATATACGACCGGATGAAAGTTTGTACGTGACATCTGAATAGCCCGATAAGTTTAATCTGTTTGCTGCATGCTTAGCTGATTGCATGAATCTTAGCAGAACTGAAATCGGTTACTACTGACTTGAATGCAGGCAATTTATTTTTCTCTTAGTAAAAAATTCGGGAATCATGAAAGATTTTTAATATCGTCTGAGAATAATGTGTGTCTGAAATCATTTCGAAAATCGGAAATATACGACCGGATGAAATTTTGTACGTGACATCTGAATAGTCCGATAAGTTTAATCTGTTGCTGCAAGTGATTGCATGAATGTTAGCAGGACTGAAATCGGTTACTACTGACTTGAATGCAGGCAATTTATTTCTCTCTTAGTAAAAAATTCGGGAATCATGAAAGATTTTTAATATCGTCTTAGAATAATGTGTGTCTGAAATCATTTCGAAAATCGGAAATATACGACCGGATGAAATTTTGTACGTGACATCTGAATAGTCCGATAAGTTTAATCTGTTGCTGCATGCTTAGGTGATTGCATGAATGTTAGCAGAACTGAAATCGGTTACTACTGACTTGAATGCAGGCAATTTATTTCTCTCTTAGTAAAAAATTCGGGAATCATGAAAGATTTTTAATATCGTCTTAGAATAATGTGTGTCTGAAATCATTTCGAAAATCGGAAATATACGACCGGATGAAATTTTGTACGTGACATCTGAATAGTCTGATAAGTTTAATCTGTTGCTGCATGTGATTGCATGAATGTTAGCAGAACTGAAATCGGTTACTACTGACTTGAATGCAGGCAATTTATTTCTCTCTTAGTAAAAAATTCGGGAATCATGAAAGATTTTTAATATCGTCTTAGAATAATGTGTGTCTGAAATCATTTCGAAAATCGGAAATATACGACCGGATGAAATTTTGTACGTGACATCTGAATAGTCCGATAAGTTTAATCTGTTGCTGCATGTGATTGCATGAATGTTAGCAGAACTGAAATCGGTTACTACTGACTTGAATGCAGGCAATTTATTTCTCTCTTAGTAAAAAATTCGGGAATCATGAAAGATTTTTAATATCGTCTTAGAATAATGTGTGTCTGAAATCATTTCGAAAATCGGAAATGTACGACCGGATGAAATTTTGTACGTGACATCTGAATAGTCCGATAAGTTTAATCTGTTGCTGCATGTGATTGCATGAATGTCAGCAGAACTGAAATCGGTTACTACTGACTTGAATGCAGGCAATTTATTTCTCTCTTAGTAAAAAATTCGGGAATCATGAAAGATTTTTAATATCGTCTTAGAATAATGTGTGTCTGAAATCATTTCGAAAATCGGAAATATACGACCGGATGAAATTTTGTACGTGACATCTGAATAGTCCGATAAGTTTAATCTGTTGCTGCATGTGATTGCATGAATGTTAGCAGAACTGAAATCGGTTACTACTGACTTGAATGCAGGCAATTTATTTCTCTCTTAGTAAAAAATTCGGGAATCATGAAAGATTTGTAATATCGTCTTAGAATAATGTGTGTCTGAAATCATTTCGAAAATCGGAAATATACGACCGGATGAAATTTTGTACGTGACATTTGAATAGTCCGATAAGTTTAATCTGTTGCTGCATGTGATTGCATGAATGTTAGCAGAACTGAAATCGGTTACTACTGACTTGAATGCAGGCAATTTATTTCTCTCTTAGTAAAAAATTCGGGAATCATGAAAGATTTTTAATATCGTCTTAGAATAATGTGTGTCTGAAATCATTTCGAAAATCGGAAATATACGACCGGATGAAAGTTTGTACGTGACATCTGAATAGCCCGATAAGTTTAATCTGTTTGCTGCATGCTTAGCTGATTGCATGAATCTTAGCAGAACTGAAATCGGTTACTACTGACTTGAATGCAGGCAATTTATTTTTCTCTTAGTAAAAAATTCGGGAATCATGAAAGATTTTTAATATCGTCTTAGAATAATGTGTGTCTGAAATCATTTCGAAAATCGGAAATATACGACCGGATGAAATTTTGTACGTGACATCTGAATAGTCCGATAAGTTTAATCTGTTGCTGCAAGTGATTGCATGAATGTTAGCAGAACTGAAATCTGTTACTACTGACTTGAATGCAGGCAATTTATTTCTCTCTTATTAAAAAATTCGTGAATCATGAAAGATTTTTAATATCGTCTTAGAATAATGTGTGTCTGAAATCATTTCGAAAATCGGAAATATACGACCGGATGAAAGTTTGTACGTGACATCTGAATAGCCCGATAAGTTTAATCTGTTTGCTAAATGCTTAGCTGATTGCATGAATCTTAGCAGAACTGAAATCGGTTACTACTGAATTGAATGCAGGCAATTTATTTCTCTCTTAGTAAAAAATTCGGGAATCATGAAAGATTTTTAATATCGTCTTAGAATAATGTGTGTCTGAAATCATTTCGAAAATCGGAAATATACGACCGGATGAAATTTTGTACGTGACATCTGAATAGTCCTATAAGTTTAATCTGTTGCTGCATGTGATTGCATGAATGTTAGCAAAACTGAAATCGGTTACTACTGACTTGAATGCAGGCAATTTATTTCTCTCTTAGTAAAAAATTCGGGAATCATGAAAGATTTTTAATATCGTCTTAGAATAATGTGTGCCTGAAATCATTTCGAAAATAGGAAATATACGACCGGATGAAATTTTGTACGTGACATCTGAATAGTCCGATAAGTTTAATCTGTTGCTGCATGTGATTGCATGAATGTTAGCAGAACTGAAATCGGTTACTACTGACTTGAATGCAGGCAATTTATTTCTCTCTTAGTAAAAAATTCGGGAATCATGAAAGATTTTTAATATCGTCTTAGAATAATGTGTGTCTGAAATCATTTCGAAAATCGGAAATATACGACCGGATGAAATTTTGTACGTGACATCTGAATAGTCCGATAAGTTTAATCTGTTGCTGCATGTGATTGCATGAATGTTAGCAGAACTGAAATCGGTTACTACTGACTTGAATGCAGGCAATTTATTTCTCTCTTGGTAAAAAATTCGGGAATCATGAAAGATTTTTAATATCGTCTTAGAATAATGTGTGTCTGAAATCATTTCGAAAATCGGAAATATACGACCGGATGAAATTTTGTACGTGACATCTGAATAGTTCGATAAGTTTAATCTGTTGCTGCATGTGATTGCATGAATGTTAGCAGAACTGAAATCGGTTACTAATGACTTGAATGCAGGCAATTTATTTCTCTCTTAGTAAAAAATTTGGGAATCATGAAAGATTTTTAATATCGTCTTAGAATAATGTGTGTCTGAAATCATTTCGAAAATCGGAAATATACGACCGGATGAAATTTTGTACGTGACTACTGAATAGTCCGATAAGTTTAATCTGTTGCTGCATGTGATTGCATGAATGTTAGCAGAACTGAAATCGGTTACTACTGACTTGAATGCAGGCAATTTATTTCTCTCTTAGTAATAAATTCGGGAATCATGAAAGATTTGTAATATCGTCTTAGAATAATGTGTGTCTGAAATCATTTCGAAAATCGGAAATATACGACCGGATGAAATTTTGTACGTGACATCTGAATAGTCCGATAAGTTTAATCTGTTGCTGCATGTGATTGCATGAATGTTAGCAGAACTGAAATCGGTTACTACTGACTTGAATGCAGGCAATTTATTTCTCTCTTAGTAAAAAATTCGGGAATCATGAAAGATTTGTAATATCGTCTTAGAATAATGTGTGTCTGAAATCATTTCGAAAATCGGAAATATACGACCGGATGAAAGTTTGTACGTGACATCTGAATAGCCCGATAAGTTTAATCTGTTTGCTGCATGCTTAGCTGATTGCATGAATCTTAGCAGAACTGAAATCGGTTACTACTGACTTGAATGCAGGCAATTTATTTCTCTCTTAGTAAAAAATTCGGGAATCATGAAAGATTTTTAATATCGTCTTAGAATAATGTGTGTCTGAAATCATTTCGAAAATCGGAAATATACGACCGGATGAAATTTTGTACGTGACATCTGAATAGTCCTATAAGTTTAATCTGTTGCTGCATGTGATTGCATGAATGTTAGCAGAACTGAAATCGGTTACTACTGACTTGAATGCAGGCAATTTATTTCTCTCTTAGTAAAAAATTGGGGAATCATGAAAGATTTTTAATATCGTCTTAGAATAATGTGTGTCTGAAATCATTTCGAAAATCGGAAATATACGACCGGATGAAAGTTTGTACGTGACATCTGAGTAGCCCGATAAGTTTAATCTGTTTGCTGCATGCTTAGCTGATTGCATGAATCTTAGCAGAACTGAAATCGGTTACTACTGACTTGAATGCAGGCAATTTATTTCTCTCTTAGTAAAAAATTCGGGAATCATGAAAGATTTTTAATATCGTCTTAGAATAATGTGTGCCTGAAATCATTTCGAAAATAGGAAATATACGACCGGATGAAATTTTGTACGTGACATCTGAATAGTCCGATAAGTTTAATCTGTTGCTGCAAGTGATTGCATGAATGTTAGCAGAACTGAAATCGGTTACTACTGACTTGAATGCAGGCAATTTATTTCTCTCTTAGTAAAAAATTCGGGAATCATGAAAGATTTTTAATATCGTCTTAGAATAATGTGTGTCTGAAATCATTTCGAAAATAGGAAATATACGACCGGATGAAATTTTGTACGTGACATCTGAATAGTCCGATAAGTTTAATCTGTTGCTGCATGTGATTGCATGAATGTTAGCAGAACTGAAATCGGTTACTACTGACTTGAATGCAGGCAATTTATTTCTCTCTTAGTAAAAAATTCGGGAATCATGAAAGATTTTTAATATCGTCTTAGAATAATGTGTGTCTGAAATCATTTCGAAAATCGGAAATATACGACCGGATGAAATTTTGTACGTGACATCTGAATAGTCCGATAAGTTTAATCTGTTGCTGCATGTGATTGCATGAATGTTAGCAGAACTGAAATCGGTTACTACTGACTTGAATGCAGGCAATTTATTTCTCTCTTAGTAAAAAATTCGGGAATCATGAAAGATTTTTAATATCGTCTTAGAATAATGTGTGTCTGAAATCATTTCGAAAATCGGAAATATACGACCGGATGAAATTTTGTACGTGACATCTGAATAGTCCGATAAGTTTAATCTGTTGCTGCATGTGATTGCATGAATGTTAGCAGAACTGAAATCGGTTACTAATGACTTGAATGCAGGCAATTTCTTTCTCTCTTAGTAAAAAATTCGGGAATCATGAAAGATTTTTAATATCGTCTTAGAATAATGTGTGTCTGAAATCATTTCGAAAATCGGAAATATACGACCGGATGAAATTTTGTACGTGACATCTGAATAGTCCGATAAGTTTAATCTATTGCTGCATGCCTAGGTGATTGCATGAATGTTAGCAAAACTGAAATCGGTTACTACTGACTTGAATGCAGGCAATTTATTTCTCTCTTAGTAAAAAATTCGGTAATCATGAAAGATTTTTAATATCGTCTTAGAATAATGTGTGCCTGAAATCATTTCGAAAATAGGAAATATACGACCGGATGAAATTTTGTACGTGACATCTGAATAGTCCGATAAGTTTAATCTGTTGCTGCATGCTTAGGTGATTGCGTGAATGTTAGCAGACCTGAAATAGGTTACTACTGACTTGAATGCGGGCAATTTATTTCTATCTTAGTAAAAAATTCGGGAATCATGAAAGATTTTTAATATCGTCTTAGAATAATGTGTGTCTGAAATCATTTCGAAAATCGGAAATATACGACCGGATGAAATTTTGTACGTGACATCTGAATAGTCCGATAAGTTTAATCTGTTGCTGCATGCCTAGGTGATTGCATGAATGTTAGCAAAACTGAAATCGGTTACTACTGACTTGAATGCAGGCAATTTATTTCTCTCTTAGTAAAAAATTCGGGAATCATGAAAGATTTTTAATATCGTCTTAGAATAATGTGTGCCTGAAATCATTTCGAAAATAGGAAATATACGACCGGATGAAATTTTGTACGTGACATCTGAATAGTCCGATAAGTTTAATCTGTTGCTGCATGTGATTGCATGAATGTTAGCAGAACTGAAATCGGTTACTACTGACTTGAATGCAGGCAATTTATTTCTCTCTTAGTAAAAAATTCGGGAATCATGAAAGATTTTTAATATCGTCTTAGAATAATGTGTGTCTGAAATCATTTCGAAAATCGGAAATATACGACCGGATGAAATTTTGTACGTGACATCTGAATAGTCCGATAAGTTTAATCTGTTGCTGCATGTGATTGCATGAATGTTAGCAGAACTGAAATCGGTTACTACTGACTTGAATGCAGGCAATTTATTTCTCTCTTAGTAAAAAATTCGGGAATCATGAAAGATTTTTAATATCGTCTTAGAATAATGTGTGTCTGAAATCATTTCGAAAATCGGAAATATACGACCGGATGAAATTTTGTACGTGACATCTGAATAGTCCGATAAGTTTAATCTGTTGCTGCATGTGATTGCATGAATGTTAGCAGAACTGAAATCGGTTACTAATGACTTGAATGCAGGCAATTTATTTCTCTCTTAGTAAAAAATTCGGGAATCATGAAAGATTTTTAATATCGTCTTAGAATAATGTGTGTCTGAAATCATTTCGAAAATCGGAAATATACGACCGGAGGAAATTTTGTACGTGACATCTGAATAGTCCGATAAGTTTAATCTGTTGCTGCATGTGATTGCATGAATGTTAGCAGAACTGAAATCGGTTACTACTGACTTGAATGCAGGCAATTTATTTCTCTCTTAGTAAAAAATTCGGGAATCATGAAAGATTTGTAATATCGTCTTAGAATAATGTGTGTCTGAAATCATTTCGAAAATCGGAAATATACGACCGGATGAAATTTTGTACGTGACATCTGAATAGTCCGATAAGTTTAATCTGTTGCTGCATGTGATTGCATGAATGTTAGCAGAACTGAAATCGGTTACTACTGACTTGAATGCAGGCAATTTATTTCTCTCTTGGTAAAAAATTCGGGAATCATGAAAGATTTGTAATATCGTCTTAGAATAATGTGTGTCTGAAATCATTTCGAAAATCGGAAATATACGACCGGATGAAAGTTTGTACGTGACATCTGAATAGCCCGATAAGTTTAATCTGTTTGCTGCATGCTTAGCTGATTGCATGAATCTTAGCAGAACTGAAATCGGTTACTACTGACTTGAATGCAGGCAATTTATTTCTCTCTTAGTAAAAAATTCGGGAATCATGAAAGATTTTTAATATCGTCTTAGAATAATGTGTGTCTGAAATCATTTCGAAAATCGGAAATATACGACCGGATGAAATTTTGTACGTGACATCTGAATAGTCCTATAAGTTTAATCTGTTGCTGCATGTGATTGCATGAATGTTAGCAGAACTGAAATCGGTTACTACTGACTTGAATGCAGGCAATTTATTTCTCTCTTAGTAAAAAATTGGGGAATCATGAAAGATTTTTAATATCGTCTTAGAATAATGTGTGTCTGAAATCATTTCGAAAATCGGAAATATACGACCGGATGAAAGTTTGTACGTGACATCTGAGTAGCCCGATAAGTTTAATCTGTTTGCTGCATGCTTAGCTGATTGCATGAATCTTAGCAGAACTGAAATCGGTTACTACTGACTTGAATGCAGGCAATTTATTTCTCTCTTAGTAAAAAATTCGGGAATCATGAAAGATTTTTAATATCGTCTTAGAATAATGTGTGCCTGAAATCATTTCGAAAATAGGAAATATACGACCGGATGAAATTTTGTACGTGACATCTGAATAGTCCGATAAGTTTAATCTGTTGCTGCAAGTGATTGCATGAATGTTAGCAGAACTGAAATCGGTTACTACTGACTTGAATGCAGGCAATTTATTTCTCTCTTAGTAAAAAATTCGGGAATCATGAAAGATTTTTAATATCGTCTTAGAATAATGTGTGTCTGAAATCATTTCGAAAATCGGAAATATACGACCGGATGAAATTTTGTACGTGACATCTGAATAGTCCGATAAGTTTAATCTGTTGCTGCATGCTTAGGTGATTGCATGAATGTTAGCAGAACTGAAATTGGTTACTACTGACTTGAATGCAGGTAATTTATTTCTCTCTTAGTAAAAAATTCGGGAATCATGAAAGATTTTTAATATCGTCTTAGAATAATGTATGTCTGAAATCATTTCGAAAATCGGAAATATACGACCGGATGAAATTTTGTACGTGACATCTGAATAGTCTGATAAGTTTAATCTGTTGCTGCATGTGATTGCATGAATGTTAGCAGAACTGAAATCGGTTACTACTGACTTGAATGCAGGCAATTTATTTCTCTCTTAGTAAAAAATTTGGGAATCATGAAAGATTTTTAATATCGTCTTAGAATAATGTGTGTCTGAAATCATTTCGAAAATCGGAAATATACGACCGGATGAAATTTTGTACGTGACATCTGAATAGTCCGATAAGTTTAATCTGTTGCTGCATGTGATTGCATGAATGTTAGCAGAACTGAAATCGGTTACTACTGACTTGAATGCAGGCAATTTATTTCTCTCTTAGTAAAAAATTCTGGAATCATGAAAGATTTTTAATATCGTCTTAGAATAATGTGTGTCTGAAATCATTTCGAAAATCGGAAATATACGACCGGATGAAATTTTGTACGTGACATCTGAATAGTCCGATAAGTTTAATCTGTTGCTGCATGTGATTGCATGAATGTCAGCAGAACTGAAATCGGTTACTACTGACTTGAATGTAGGCAATTTATTTCTCTCTTAGTAAAAAATTCGGGAATCATGAAAGATTTTTAATATCGTCTTAGAATAATGTGTGTCTGAAATCATTTCGAAAATCGGAAATATACGACCGGATGAAATTTTGTACGTGACATCTGAATAGTCCGATAAGTTTAATCTGTTGCTGCATGTGATTGCATGAATGTTAGCAGAACTGAAATCGGTTACTACTGACTTGAATGCAGGCAATTTATTTCTCTCTTAGTAAAAAATTCGGGAATCATTAAAGATTTTTAATATCGTCTTAGAATAATGTGTGTCTGAAATCATTTCGAAAATCGGAAATATACGACCGGATGAAAGTTTGTACGTGACATCTGAATAGCCCGATAAGTTTAATCTGTTTGCTGCATGCTTAGCTGATTGCATGAATCTTAGCAGAACTGAAATCGGTTACTACTGACTTGAATGCAGGCAATTTATTTTTCTCTTAGTAAAAAATTCGGGAATCATGAAAGATTTTTAATATCGTCTGAGAATAATGTGTGTCTGAAATCATTTCGAAAATCGGAAATATACGACCGGATGAAATTTTGTACGTGACATCTGAATAGTCCGATAAGTTTAATCTGTTGCTGCAAGTGATTGCATGAATGTTAGCAGGACTGAAATCGGTTACTACTGACTTGAATGCAGGCAATTTATTTCTCTCTTAGTAAAAAATTCGGGAATCATGAAAGATTTTTAATATCGTCTTAGAATAATGTGTGTCTGAAATCATTTCGAAAATCGGAAATATACGACCGGATGAAATTTTGTACGTGACATCTGAATAGTCCGATAAGTTTAATCTGTTGCTGCATGCTTAGGTGATTGCATGAATGTTAGCAGAACTGAAATCGGTTACTACTGACTTGAATGCAGGCAATTTATTTCTCTCTTAGTAAAAAATTCGGGAATCATGAAAGATTTTTAATATCGTCTTAGAATAATGTGTGTCTGAAATCATTTCGAAAATCGGAAATATACGACCGGATGAAATTTTGTACGTGACATCTGAATAGTCTGATAAGTTTAATCTGTTGCTGCATGTGATTGCATGAATGTTAGCAGAACTGAAATCGGTTACTACTGACTTGAATGCAGGCAATTTATTTCTCTCTTAGTAAAAAATTCGGGAATCATGAAAGATTTTTAATATCGTCTTAGAATAATGTGTGTCTGAAATCATTTCGAAAATCGGAAATATACGACCGGATGAAATTTTGTACGTGACATCTGAATAGTCCGATAAGTTTAATCTGTTGCTGCATGTGATTGCATGAATGTTAGCAGAACTGAAATCGGTTACTACTGACTTGAATGCAGGCAATTTATTTCTCTCTTAGTAAAAAATTCGGGAATCATGAAAGATTTTTAATATCGTCTTAGAATAATGTGTGTCTGAAATCATTTCGAAAATCGGAAATGTACGACCGGATGAAATTTTGTACGTGACATCTGAATAGTCCGATAAGTTTAATCTGTTGCTGCATGTGATTGCATGAATGTCAGCAGAACTGAAATCGGTTACTACTGACTTGAATGCAGGCAATTTATTTCTCTCTTAGTAAAAAATTCGGGAATCATGAAAGATTTTTAATATCGTCTTAGAATAATGTGTGTCTGAAATCATTTCGAAAATCGGAAATATACGACCGGATGAAATTTTGTACGTGACATCTGAATAGTCCGATAAGTTTAATCTGTTGCTGCATGTGATTGCATGAATGTTAGCAGAACTGAAATCGGTTACTACTGACTTGAATGCAGGCAATTTATTTCTCTCTTAGTAAAAAATTCGGGAATCATGAAAGATTTGTAATATCGTCTTAGAATAATGTGTGTCTGAAATCATTTCGAAAATCGGAAATATACGACCGGATGAAATTTTGTACGTGACATTTGAATAGTCCGATAAGTTTAATCTGTTGCTGCATGTGATTGCATGAATGTTAGCAGAACTGAAATCGGTTACTACTGACTTGAATGCAGGCAATTTATTTCTCTCTTAGTAAAAAATTCGGGAATCATGAAAGATTTTTAATATCGTCTTAGAATAATGTGTGTCTGAAATCATTTCGAAAATCGGAAATATACGACCGGATGAAAGTTTGTACGTGACATCTGAATAGCCCGATAAGTTTAATCTGTTTGCTGCATGCTTAGCTGATTGCATGAATCTTAGCAGAACTGAAATCGGTTACTACTGACTTGAATGCAGGCAATTTATTTTTCTCTTAGTAAAAAATTCGGGAATCATGAAAGATTTTTAATATCGTCTTAGAATAATGTGTGTCTGAAATCATTTCGAAAATCGGAAATATACGACCGGATGAAATTTTGTACGTGACATCTGAATAGTCCGATAAGTTTAATCTGTTGCTGCAAGTGATTGCATGAATGTTAGCAGAACTGAAATCTGTTACTACTGACTTGAATGCAGGCAATTTATTTCTCTCTTATTAAAAAATTCGGGAATCATGAAAGATTTTTAATATCGTCTTAGAATAATGTGTGTCTGAAATCATTTCGAAAATCGGAAATATACGACCGGATGAAAGTTTGTACGTGACATCTGAATAGCCCGATAAGTTTAATCTGTTTGCTAAATGCTTAGCTGATTGCATGAATCTTAGCAGAACTGAAATCGGTTACTACTGACTTGAATGCAGGCAATTTATTTCTCTCTTAGTAAAAAATTCGGGAATCATGAAAGATTTTTAATATCGTCTTAGAATAATGTGTGTCTGAAATCATTTCGAAAATCGGAAATATACGACCGGATGAAATTTTGTACGTGACATCTGAATAGTCCTATAAGTTTAATCTGTTGCTGCATGTGATTGCATGAATGTTAGCAGAACTGAAATCGGTTACTACTGACTTGAATGCAGGCAATTTATTTCTCTCTTAGTAAAAAATTCGGGAATCATGAAAGATTTGTAATATCGTCTTAGAATAATGTGTGTCTGAAATCATTTCGAAAATGGGAAATATACGACCGGATGAAATTTTGTACGTGACATCTGAATAGTCCGATAAGTTTAATCTGTTGCTGCATGTGATTGCATGAATGTTAGCAGAACTGAAATCGGTTACTACTGACTTGAATGCAGGCAATTTATTTCTCTCTTAGTAAAAAATTCGGGAATCATGAAAGATTTTTAATATCGTCTTAGAATAATGTGTGTCTGAAATCATTTCGAAAATCGGAAATATACGACCGGATGAAAGTTTGTACGTGACATCTGAATAGCCCGATAAGTTTAATCTGTTTGCTGCATGCTTAGCTGATTGCATGAATCTTAGCAGAACTGAAATCGGTTACTACTGACTTGAATGCAGGCAATTTATTTTTCTCTTAGTAAAAAATTCGGGAATCATGAAAGATTTTTAATATCGTCTTAGAATAATGTGTGTCTGAAATCATTTCGAAAATCGGAAATATACGACCGGATGAAATTTTGTACGTGACATCTGAATAGTCCGATAAGTTTAATCTGTTGCTGCAAGTGATTGCATGAATGTTAGCAGAACTGAAATCGGTTACTACTGACTTGAATGCAGGCAATTTATTTCTCTCTTAGTAAAAAATTCGGGAATCATGAAAGATTTTTAATATCGTCTTAGAATAATGTGTGTCTGAAATCATTTCGAAAATCGGAAATATACGACCGGATGAAAGTTTGTACGTGACATCTGAATAGCCCGATAAGTTTAATCTGTTTGCTAAATGCTTAGCTGATTGCATGAATCTTAGCAGAACTGAAATCGGTTACTACTGACTTGAATGCAGGCAATTTATTTCTCTCTTAGTAAAAAATTCGGGAATCATGAAAGATTTTTAATATCGTCTTAGAATAATGTGTGTCTGAAATCATTTCGAAAATCGGAAATATACGACCGGATGAAATTTTGTACGTGACATCTGAATAGTCCTATAAGTTTAATCTGTTGCTGCATGTGATTGCATGAATGTTAGCAGAACTGAAATCGGTTACTACTGACTTGAATGCAGGCAATTTATTTCTCTCTTAGTAAAAAATTCGGGAATCATGAAAGATTTTTAATATCGTCTTAGAATAATGTGTGTCTGAAATCATTTCGAAAATCGGAAATATACGACCGGATGAAAGTTTGTACGTGACATCTGAGTAGCCCGATAAGTTTAATCTGTTTGCTGCATGCTTAGCTGATTGCATGAATCTTAGCAGAACTGAAATCGGTTACTACTGACTTGAATGCAGGCAATTTATTTCTCTCTTAGTAAAAAATTCGGGAATCATGAAAGATTTTTAATATCGTCTTAGAATAATGTGTGCCTGAAATCATTTCGAAAATAGGAAATATACGACCGGATGAAATTTTGTACGTGACATCTGAATAGTCCGATAAGTTTAATCTGTTGCTGCAAGTGATTGCATGAATGTTAGCAGAACTGAAATCGGTTACTACTGACTTGAATGCAGGCAATTTATTTCTCTCTTAGTAAAAAATTCGGGAATCATGAAAGATTTTTAATATCGTCTTAGAATAATGTGTGTCTGAAATCATTTCGAAAATCGGAAATATACGACCGGATGAAAGTTTGTACGTGACATCTGAATAGCCCGATAAGTTTAATCTGTTTGCTGCATGCTTAGCTGATTGCATGAATCTTAGCAGAACTGAAATCGGTTACTACTGACTTGAATGCAGGCAATTTATTTCTCTCTTAGTAAAAAATTCGGGAATCATGAAAGATTTTTAATATCGTCTTAGAATAATGTGTGTCTGAAATCATTTCGAAAATCGGAAATATACGACCGGATGAAATTTTGTACGTGACATCTGAATAGTCCTATAAGTTTAATCTGTTGCTGCATGTGATTGCATGAATGTTAGCAGAACTGAAATCGGTTACTACTGACTTGAATGCAGGCAATTTATTTCTCTCTTAGTAAAAAATTGGGGAATCATGAAAGATTTTTAATATCGTCTTAGAATAATGTGTGTCTGAAATCATTTCGAAAATCGGAAATATACGACCGGATGAAAGTTTGTACGTGACATCTGAGTAGCCCGATAAGTTTAATCTGTTTGCTGCATGCTTAGCTGATTGCATGAATCTTAGCAGAACTGAAATCGGTTACTACTGACTTGAATGCAGGCAATTTATTTCTCTCTTAGTAAAAAATTCGGGAATCATGAAAGATTTTTAATATCGTCTTAGAATAATGTGTGCCTGAAATCATTTCGAAAATAGGAAATATACGACCGGATGAAATTTTGTACGTGACATCTGAATAGTCCGATAAGTTTAATCTGTTGCTGCAAGTGATTGCATGAATGTTAGCAGAACTGAAATCGGTTACTACTGACTTGAATGCAGGCAATTTATTTCTCTCTTAGTAAAAAATTCGGGAATCATGAAAGATTTTTAATATCGTCTTAGAATAATGTGTGTCTGAAATCATTTCGAAAATCGGAAATATACGACCGGATGAAATTTTGTACGTGACATCTGAATAGTCCGATAAGTTTAATCTGTTGCTGCATGCTTAGGTGATTGCATGAATGTTAGCAGAACTGAAATTGGTTACTACTGACTTGAATGCAGGTAATTTATTTCTCTCTTAGTAAAAAATTCGGGAATCATGAAAGATTTTTAATATCGTCTTAGAATAATGTGTGTCTGAAATCATTTCGAAAATCGGAAATATACGACCGGATGAAATTTTGTACGTGACATCTGAATAGTCCGATAAGTTTAATCTGTTGCTGCATGTGATTGCATGAATGTTAGCAGAACTGAAATCGGTTACTAATGACTTGAATGCAGGCAATTTATTTCTCTCTTAGTAAAAAATTCGGGAATCATGAAAGATTTTTAATATCGTCTTAGAATAATGTGTGTCTGAAATCATTTCGAAAATCGGAAATATACGACCGGATGAAATTTTGTACGTGACATCTGAATAGTCCGATAAGTTTAATCTGTTGCTGCATGTGATTGCATGAATGTTAGCAGAACTGAAATCGGTTACTACTGACTTGAATGCAGGCAATTTATTTCTCTCTTAGTAAAAAATTCGGGAATCATGAAAGATTTTTAATATCGTCTTAGAATAATGTGTGTCTGAAATCATTTCGAAAATCGGAAATATACGACCGGATGAAATTTTGTACGTGACATCTGAATAGTCCGATAAGTTTAATCTGTTGCTGCATGTGATTGCATGAATGTTAGCAGAACTGAAATCGGTTACTACTGACTTGAATGCAGGCAATTTATTTCTCTCTTAGTAAAAAATTCTGGAATCATGAAAGATTTTTAATATCGTCTTAGAATAATGTGTGTCTGAAATCATTTCGAAAATCGGAAATATACGACCGGATGAAATTTTGTACGTGACATCTGAATAGTCCGATAAGTTTAATCTGTTGCTGCATGTGATTGCATGAATGTCAGCAGAACTGAAATCGGTTACTACTGACTTGAATGCAGGCAATTTATTTCTCTCTTAGTAAAAAATTCGGGAATCATGAAAGATTTTTAATATCGTCTTAGAATAATGTGTGTCTGAAATCATTTCGAAAATCGGAAATATACGACCGGATGAAATTTTGTACGTGACATCTGAATAGTCCGATAAGTTCAATCTGTTGCTGCATGTGATTGCATGAATGTTAGCAGAACTGAAATCGGTTACTACTGACTTGAATGCAGGCAATTTATTTCTCTCTTAGTAAAAAATTCGGGAATCATGAAAGATTTTTAATATCGTCTTAGAATAATGTGTGTCTGAAATCATTTCGAAAATCGGAAATATACGACCGGATGAAATTTTGTACGTGACATCTGAATAGTCCGATAAGTTTAATCTGTTGCTGCATGTGATTGCATGAATGTTAGCAGAACTGAAATCGGTTACTACTGACTTGAATGCAGGCAATTTATTTCTCTCTTAGTAAAAAATTCTGGAATCATGAAAGATTTTTAATATCGTCTTAGAATAATGTGTGTCTGAAATCATTTCGAAAATCGGAAATATACGACCGGATGAAATTTTGTACGTGACATCTGAATAGTCCGATAAGTTTAATCTGTTGCTGCATGTGATTGCATGAATGTCAGCAGAACTGAAATCGGTTACTACTGACTTGAATGCAGGCAATTTATTTCTCTCTTAGTAAAAAATTCGGGAATCATGAAAGATTTTTAATATCGTCTTAGAATAATGTGTGTCTGAAATCATTTCGAAAATCGGAAATATACGACCGGATGAAATTTTGTACGTGACATCTGAATAGTCCGATAAGTTCAATCTGTTGCTGCATGTGATTGCATGAATGTTAGCAGAACTGAAATCGGTTACTACTGACTTGAATGCAGGCAATTTATTTCTCTCTTAGTAAAAAATTCGGGAATCATGAAAGATTTTTAATATCGTCTTAGAATAATGTGTGTCTGAAATCATTTCGAAAATCGGAAATATACGACCGGATGAAATTCTGTACGTGACATCTGAATAGTCCGATAAGTTTAATCTGTTGCTGCATGTGATTGCATGAATGTTAGCAGAACTGAAATCGGTTACTACTGACTTGAATGCAGGCAATTTATTTCTCTCTTAGTAAAAAATTCGGGAATCATTAAAGATTTTTAATATCGTCTTAGAATAATGTGTGTCTGAAATCATTTCGAAAATCGGAAATATACGACCGGATGAAAGTTTGTACGTGACATCTGAATAGCCCGATAAGTTTAATCTGTTTGCTGCATGCTTAGCTGATTGCATGAATCTTAGCAGAACTGAAATCGGTTACTACTGACTTGAATGCAGGCAATTTATTTTTCTCTTAGTAAAAAATTCGGGAATCATGAAAGATTTTTAATATCGTCTGAGAATAATGTGTGTCTGAAATCATTTCGAAAATCGGAAATATACGACCGGATGAAATTTTGTACGTGACATCTGAATAGTCCGATAAGTTTAATCTGTTGCTGCAAGTGATTGCATGAATGTTAGCAGGACTGAAATCGGTTACTACTGACTTGAATGCAGGCAATTTATTTCTCTCTTAGTAAAAAATTCGGGAATCATGAAAGATTTTTAATATCGTCTTAGAATAATGTGTGTCTGAAATCATTTCGAAAATCGGAAATATACGACCGGATGAAATTTTGTACGTGACATCTGAATAGTCCGATAAGTTTAATCTGTTGCTGCATGCTTAGGTGATTGCATGAATGTTAGCAGAACTGAAATCGGTTACTACTGACTTGAATGCAGGCAATTTATTTCTCTCTTAGTAAAAAATTCGGGAATCATGAAAGATTTTTAATATCGTCTTAGAATAATGTGTGTCTGAAATCATTTCGAAAATCGGAAATATACGACCGGATGAAATTTTGTACGTGACATCTGAATAGTCTGATAAGTTTAATCTGTTGCTGCATGTGATTGCATGAATGTTAGCAGAACTGAAATCGGTTACTACTGACTTGAATGCAGGCAATTTATTTCTCTCTTAGTAAAAAATTCGGGAATCATGAAAGATTTTTAATATCGTCTTAGAATAATGTGTGTCTGAAATCATTTCGAAAATCGGAAATATACGACCGGATGAAATTTTGTACGTGACATCTGAATAGTCCGATAAATTTAATCTGTTGCTGCATGTGATTGCATGAATGTTAGCAGAACTGAAATCGGTTACTACTGACTTGAATGCAGGCAATTTATTTCTCTCTTAGTAAAAAATTCGGGAATCATGAAAGATTTTTAATATCGTCTTAGAATAATGTGTGTCTGAAATCATTTCGAAAATCGGAAATGTACGACCGGATGAAATTTTGTACGTGACATCTGAATAGTCCGATAAGTTTAATCTGTTGCTGCATGTGATTGCATGAATGTCAGCAGAACTGAAATCGGTTACTACTGACTTGAATGCAGGCAATTTATTTCTCTCTTAGTAAAAAATTCGGGAATCATGAAAGATTTTTAATATCGTCTTAGAATAATGTGTGTCTGAAATCATTTCGAAAATCGGAAATATACGACCGGATGAAATTTTGTACGTGACATCTGAATAGTCCGATAAGTTTAATCTGTTGCTGCATGTGATTGCATGAATGTTAGCAGAACTGAAATCGGTTACTACTGACTTGAATGCAGGCAATTTATTTCTCTCTTAGTAAAAAATTCGGGAATCATGAAAGATTTGTAATATCGTCTTAGAATAATGTGTGTCTGAAATCATTTCGAAAATCGGAAATATACGACCGGATGAAATTTTGTACGTGACATCTGAATAGTCCGATAAGTTTAATCTGTTGCTGCATGTGATTGCATGAATGTTAGCAGAACTGAAATCGGTTACTACTGACTTGAATGCAGGCAATTTATTTCTCTCTTAGTAAAAAATTCGGGAATCATGAAAGATTTTTAATATCGTCTTAGAATAATGTGTGTCTGAAATCATTTCGAAAATCGGAAATATACGACCGGATGAAAGTTTGTACGTGACATCTGAATAGCCCGATAAGTTTAATCTGTTTGCTGCATGCTTAGCTGATTGCATGAATCTTAGCAGAACTGAAATCGGTTACTACTGACTTGAATGCAGGCAATTTATTTTTCTCTTAGTAAAAAATTCGGGAATCATGAAAGATTTTTAATATCGTCTTAGAATAATGTGTGTCTGAAATCATTTCGAAAATCGGAAATATACGACCGGATGAAATTTTGTACGTGACATCTGAATAGTCCGATAAGTTTAATCTGTTGCTGCAAGTGATTGCATGAATGTTAGCAGAACTGAAATCGGTTACTACTGACTTGAATGCAGGCAATTTATTTCTCTCTTAGTAAAAAATTCGGGAATCATGAAAGATTTTTAATATCGTCTTAGAATAATGTGTGTCTGAAATCATTTCGAAAATCGGAAATATACGACCGGATGAAAGTTTGTACGTGACATCTGAATAGCCCGATAAGTTTAATCTGTTTGCTAAATGCTTAGCTGATTGCATGAATCTTAGCAGAACTGAAATCGGTTACTACTGACTTGAATGCAGGCAATTTATTTCTCTCTTAGTAAAAAATTCGGGAATCATGAAAGATTTTTAATATCGTCTTAGAATAATGTGTGTCTGAAATCATTTCGAAAATCGGAAATATACGACCGGATGAAATTTTGTACGTGACATCTGAATAGTCCTATAAGTTTAATCTGTTGCTGCATGTGATTGCATGAATGTTAGCAGAACTGAAATCGGTTACTACTGACTTGAATGCAGGCAATTTATTTCTCTCTTAGTAAAAAATTCGGGAATCATGAAAGATTTTTAATATCGTCTTAGAATAATGTGTGTCTGAAATCATTTCGAAAATCGGAAATATACGACCGGATGAAAGTTTGTACGTGACATCTGAGTAGCCCGATAAGTTTAATCTGTTTGCTGCATGCTTAGCTGATTGCATGAATCTTAGCAGAACTGAAATCGGTTACTACTGACTTGAATGCAGGCAATTTATTTCTCTCTTAGTAAAAAATTCGGGAATCATGAAAGATTTTTAATATCGTCTTAGAATAATGTGTGCCTGAAATCATTTCGAAAATAGGAAATATACGACCGGATGAAATTTTGTACGTGACATCTGAATAGTCCGATAAGTTTAATCTGTTGCTGCAAGTGATTGCATGAATGTTAGCAGAACTGAAATCGGTTACTACTGACTTGAATGCAGGCAATTTATTTCTCTCTTAGTAAAAAATTCGGGAATCATGAAAGATTTTTAATATCGTCTTAGAATAATGTGTGTCTGAAATCATTTCGAAAATCGGAAATATACGACCGGATGAAAGTTTGTACGTGACATCTGAATAGCCCGATAAGTTTAATCTGTTTGCTGCATGCTTAGCTGATTGCATGAATCTTAGCAGAACTGAAATCGGTTACTACTGACTTGAATGCAGGCAATTTATTTCTCTCTTAGTAAAAAATTCGGGAATCATGAAAGATTTTTAATATCGTCTTAGAATAATGTGTGTCTGAAATCATTTCGAAAATCGGAAATATACGACCGGATGAAATTTTGTACGTGACATCTGAATAGTCCGATAAGTTTAATCTGTTGCTGCATGCTTAGGTGATTGCATGAATGTTAGCAGAACTGAAATCGGTTACTACTGACTTGAATGCAGGCAATTTATTTCTCTCTTAGTAAAAAATTCGGGAATCATGAAAGATTTTTAATATCGTCTTAGAATAATGTGTGTCTGAAATCATTTCGAAAATCGGAAATATACGACCGGATGAAATTTTGTACGTGACATCTGAATAGTCTGATAAGTTTAATCTGTTGCTGCATGTGATTGCATGAATGTTAGCAGAACTGAAATCGGTTACTACTGACTTGAATGCAGGCAATTTATTTCTCTCTTAGTAAAAAATTCGGGAATCATGAAAGATTTTTAATATCGTCTTAGAATAATGTGTGTCTGAAATCATTTCGAAAATCGGAAATATACGACCGGATGAAATTTTGTACGTGACATCTGAATAGTCCGATAAGTTTAATCTGTTGCTGCATGTGATTGCATGAATGTTAGCAGAACTGAAATCGGTTACTACTGACTTGAATGCAGGCAATTTATTTCTCTCTTAGTAAAAAATTCGGGAATCATGAAAGATTTTTAATATCGTCTTAGAATAATGTGTGTCTGAAATCATTTCGAAAATCGGAAATGTACGACCGGATGAAATTTTGTACGTGACATCTGAATAGTCCGATAAGTTTAATCTGTTGCTGCATGTGATTGCATGAATGTCAGCAGAACTGAAATCGGTTACTACTGACTTGAATGCAGGCAATTTATTTCTCTCTTAGTAAAAAATTCGGGAATCATGAAAGATTTTTAATAT
The DNA here is from genome assembly GCA_958510875.1 of Endomychus coccineus. Taxonomy (NCBI): domain Eukaryota; kingdom Metazoa; phylum Arthropoda; class Insecta; order Coleoptera; family Endomychidae; genus Endomychus; species Endomychus coccineus. The sequence goes on from OY294068.1 coordinate 140,681,142, forward strand.
CGTCTTAGAATAATGTGTGTCTGAAATCATTTCGAAAATCGGAAATATACGACCGGATGAAATTTTGTACGTGACATCTGAATAGTCCGATAAGTTTAATCTGTTGCTGCATGTGATTGCATGAATGTTAGCAGAACTGAAATCGGTTACTACTGACTTGAATGCAGGCAATTTATTTCTCTCTTAGTAAAAAATTCGGGAATCATGAAAGATTTGTAATATCGTCTTAGAATAATGTGTGTCTGAAATCATTTCGAAAATCGGAAATATACGACCGGATGAAATTTTGTACGTGACATCTGAATAGTCCGATAAGTTTAATCTGTTGCTGCATGTGATTGCATGAATGTTAGCAGAACTGAAATCGGTTACTACTGACTTGAATGCAGGCAATTTATTTCTCTCTTAGTAAAAAATTCGGGAATCATGAAAGATTTTTAATATCGTCTTAGAATAATGTGTGTCTGAAATCATTTCGAAAATCGGAAATATACGACCGGATGAAAGTTTGTACGTGACATCTGAATAGCCCGATAAGTTTAATCTGTTTGCTGCATGCTTAGCTGATTGCATGAATCTTAGCAGAACTGAAATCGGTTACTACTGACTTGAATGCAGGCAATTTATTTTTCTCTTAGTAAAAAATTCGGGAATCATGAAAGATTTTTAATATCGTCTTAGAATAATGTGTGTCTGAAATCATTTCGAAAATCGGAAATATACGACCGGATGAAATTTTGTACGTGACATCTGAATAGTCCGATAAGTTTAATCTGTTGCTGCAAGTGATTGCATGAATGTTAGCAGAACTGAAATCTGTTACTACTGACTTGAATGCAGGCAATTTATTTCTCTCTTAGTAAAAAATTCGGGAATCATGAAAGATTTTTAATATCGTCTTAGAATAATGTGTGTCTGAAATCATTTCGAAAATCGGAAATATACGACCGGATGAAAGTTTGTACGTGACATCTGAATAGCCCGATAAGTTTAATCTGTTTGCTAAATGCTTAGCTGATTGCATGAATCTTAGCAGAACTGAAATCGGTTACTACTGACTTGAATGCAGGCAATTTATTTCTCTCTTAGTAAAAAATTCGGGAATCATGAAAGATTTTTAATATCGTCTTAGAATAATGTGTGTCTGAAATCATTTCGAAAATCGGAAATATACGACCGGATGAAATTTTGTACGTGACATCTGAATAGTCCTATAAGTTTAATCTGTTGCTGCATGTGATTGCATGAATGTTAGCAGAACTGAAATCGGTTACTACTGACTTGAATGCAGGCAATTTATTTCTCTCTTAGTAAAAAATTCGGGAATCATGAAAGATTTGTAATATCGTCTTAGAATAATGTGTGTCTGAAATCATTTCGAAAATCGGAAATATACGACCGGATGAAATTTTGTACGTGACATCTGAATAGTCCGATAAGTTTAATCTGTTGCTGCATGTGATTGCATGAATGTTAGCAGAACTGAAATCGGTTACTACTGACTTGAATGCAGGCAATTTATTTCTCTCTTAGTAAAAAATTCGGGAATCATGAAAGATTTTTAATATCGTCTTAGAATAATGTGTGTCTGAAATCATTTCGAAAATCGGAAATATACGACCGGATGAAAGTTTGTACGTGACATCTGAATAGCCCGATAAGTTTAATCTGTTTGCTGCATGCTTAGCTGATTGCATGAATCTTAGCAGAACTGAAATCGGTTACTACTGACTTGAATGCAGGCAATTTATTTTTCTCTTAGTAAAAAATTCGGGAATCATGAAAGATTTTTAATATCGTCTTAGAATAATGTGTGTCTGAAATCATTTCGAAAATCGGAAATATACGACCGGATGAAATTTTGTACGTGACATCTGAATAGTCCGATAAGTTTAATCTGTTGCTGCAAGTGATTGCATGAATGTTAGCAGAACTGAAATCGGTTACTACTGACTTGAATGCAGGCAATTTATTTCTCTCTTAGTAAAAAATTCGGGAATCATGAAAGATTTTTAATATCGTCTTAGAATAATGTGTGTCTGAAATCATTTCGAAAATCGGAAATATACGACCGGATGAAAGTTTGTACGTGACATCTGAATAGCCCGATAAGTTTAATCTGTTTGCTAAATGCTTAGCTGATTGCATGAATCTTAGCAGAACTGAAATCGGTTACTACTGACTTGAATGCAGGCAATTTATTTCTCTCTTAGTAAAAAATTCGGGAATCATGAAAGATTTTTAATATCGTCTTAGAATAATGTGTGTCTGAAATCATTTCGAAAATCGGAAATATACGACCGGATGAAATTTTGTACGTGACATCTGAATAGTCCTATAAGTTTAATCTGTTGCTGCATGTGATTGCATGAATGTTAGCAGAACTGAAATCGGTTACTACTGACTTGAATGGAGGCAATTTATTTCTCTCTTAGTAAAAAATTCGGGAATCATGAAAGATTTTTAATATCGTCTTAGAATAATGTGTGTCTGAAATCATTTCGAAAATCGGAAATATACGACCGGATGAAAGTTTGTACGTGACATCTGAGTAGCCCGATAAGTTTAATCTGTTTGCTGCATGCTTAGCTGATTGCATGAATCTTAGCAGAACTGAAATCGGTTACTACTGACTTGAATGCAGGCAATTTATTTCTCTCTTAGTAAAAAATTCGGGAATCATGAAAGATTTTTAATATCGTCTTAGAATAATGTGTGCCTGAAATCATTTCGAAAATAGGAAATATACGACCGGATGAAATTTTGTACGAGACATCTGAATAGTCCGATAAGTTTAATCTGTTGCTGCAAGTGATTGCATGAATGTTAGCAGAACTGAAATCGGTTACTACTGACTTGAATGCAGGCAATTTATTTCTCTCTTAGTAAAAAATTCGGGAATCATGAAAGATTTTTAATATCGTCTTAGAATAATGTGTGTCTGAAATCATTTCGAAAATCGGAAATATACGACCGGATGAAAGTTTGTACGTGACATCTGAATAGCCCGATAAGTTTAATCTGTTTGCTGCATGCTTAGCTGATTGCATGAATCTTAGCAGAACTGAAATCGGTTACTACTGACTTGAATGCAGGCAATTTATTTCTCTCTTAGTAAAAAATTCGGGAATCATGAAAGATTTTTAATATCGTCTTAGAATAATGTGTGTCTGAAATCATTTCGAAAATCGGAAATATACGACCGGATGAAATTTTGTACGTGACATCTGAATAGTCCTATAAGTTTAATCTGTTGCTGCATGTGATTGCATGAATGTTAGCAGAACTGAAATCGGTTACTACTGACTTGAATGCAGGCAATTTATTTCTCTCTTAGTAAAAAATTGGGGAATCATGAAAGATTTTTAATATCGTCTTAGAATAATGTGTGTCTGAAATCATTTCGAAAATCGGAAATATACGACCGGATGAAAGTTTGTACGTGACATCTGAGTAGCCCGATAAGTTTAATCTGTTTGCTGCATGCTTAGCTGATTGCATGAATCTTAGCAGAACTGAAATCGGTTACTACTGACTTGAATGCAGGCAATTTATTTCTCTCTTAGTAAAAAATTCGGGAATCATGAAAGATTTTTAATATCGTCTTAGAATAATGTGTGCCTGAAATCATTTCGAAAATAGGAAATATACGACCGGATGAAATTTTGTACGTGACATCTGAATAGTCCGATAAGTTTAATCTGTTCCTGCAAGTGATTGCATGAATGTTAGCAGAACTGAAATCGGTTACTACTGACTTGAATGCAGGCAATTTATTTCTCTCTTAGTAAAAAATTCGGGAATCATGAAAGATTTTTAATATCGTCTTAGAATAATGTGTGTCTGAAATCATTTCGAAAATCGGAAATATACGACCGGATGAAATTTTGTACGTGACATCTGAATAGTCCGATAAGTTTAATCTGTTGCTGCATGCTTAGGTGATTGCATGAATGTTAGCAGAACTGAAATTGGTTACTACTGACTTGAATGCAGGTAATTTATTTCTCTCTTAGTAAAAAATTCGGGAATCATGAAAGATTTTTAATATCGTCTTAGAATAATGTGTGTCTGAAATCATTTCGAAAATCGGAAATATACGACCGGATGAAATTTTGTACGTGACATCTGAATAGTCTGATAAGTTTAATCTGTTGCTGCATGTGATTGCATGAATGTTAGCAGAACTGAAATCGGTTACTACTGACTTGAATGCAGGCAATTTATTTCTCTCTTAGTAAAAAATTCGGGAATCATGAAAGATTTTTAATATCGTCTTAGAATAATGTGTGTCTGAAATCATTTCGAAAATCGGAAATATACGACCGGATGAAATTTTGTACGTGACATCTGAATAGTCCGATAAGTTTAATCTGTTGCTGCATGTGATTGCATGAATGTTAGCAGAACTGAAATCGGTTACTACTGACTTGAATGCAGGCAATTTATTTCTCTCTTAGTAAAAAATTCTGGAATCATGAAAGATTTTTAATATCGTCTTAGAATAATGTGTGTCTGAAATCATTTCGAAAATCGGAAATATACGACCGGATGAAATTTTGTACGTGACATCTGAATAGTCCGATAAGTTTAATCTGTTGCTGCATGTGATTGCATGAATGTCAGCAGAACTGAAATCGGTTACTACTGACTTGAATGCAGGCAATTTATTTCTCTCTTAGTAAAAAATTCGGGAATCATGAAAGATTTTTAATATCGTCTTAGAATAATGTGTGTCTGAAATCATTTCGAAAATCGGAAATATACGACCGGATGAAATTTTGTACGTGACATCTGAATAGTCCGATAAGTTCAATCTGTTGCTGCATGTGATTGCATGAATGTTAGCAGAACTGAAATCGGTTACTACTGACTTGAATGCAGGCAATTTATTTCTCTCTTAGTAAAAAATTCGGGAATCATGAAAGATTTTTAATATCGTCTTAGAATAATGTGTGTCTGAAATCATTTCGAAAATCGGAAATATACGACCGGATGAAATTTTGTACGTGACATCTGAATAGTCCGATAAGTTTAATCTGTTGCTGCATGTGATTGCATGAATGTTAGCAGAACTGAAATCGGTTACTACTGACTTGAATGCAGGCAATTTATTTCTCTCTTAGTAAAAAATTCGGGAATCATTAAAGATTTTTAATATCGTCTTAGAATAATGTGTGTCTGAAATCATTTCGAAAATCGGAAATATACGACCGGATGAAAGTTTGTACGTGACATCTGAATAGCCCGATAAGTTTAATCTGTTTGCTGCATGCTTAGCTGATTGCATGAATCTTAGCAGAACTGAAATCGGTTACTACTGACTTGAATGCAGGCAATTTATTTTTCTCTTAGTAAAAAATTCGGGAATCATGAAAGATTTTTAATATCGTCTGAGAATAATGTGTGTCTGAAATCATTTCGAAAATCGGAAATATACGACCGGATGAAATTTTGTACGTGACATCCGAATAGTCCGATAAGTTTAATCTGTTGCTGCAAGTGATTGCATGAATGTTAGCAGGACTGAAATCGGTTACTACTGACTTGAATGCAGGCAATTTATTTCTCTCTTAGTAAAAAATTCGGGAATCATGAAAGATTTTTAATATCGTCTTAGAATAATGTGTGTCTGAAATCATTTCGAAAATCGGAAATATACGACCGGATGAAATTTTGTACGTGACATCTGAATAGTCCGATAAGTTTAATCTGTTGCTGCATGCTTAGGTGATTGCATGAATGTTAGCAGAACTGAAATCGGTTACTACTGACTTGAATGCAGGCAATTTATTTCTCTCTTAGTAAAAAATTCGGGAATCATGAAAGATTTTTAATATCGTCTTAGAATAATGTGTGTCTGAAATCATTTCGAAAATCGGAAATATACGACCGGATGAAATTTTGTACGTGACATCTGAATAGTCTGATAAGTTTAATCTGTTGCTGCATGTGATTGCATGAATGTTAGCAGAACTGAAATCGGTTACTACTGACTTGAATGCAGGCAATTTATTTCTCTCTTAGTAAAAAATTCGGGAATCATGAAAGATTTTTAATATCGTCTTAGAATAATGTGTGTCTGAAATCATTTCGAAAATCGGAAATATACGACCGGATGAAATTTTGTACGTGACATCTGAATAGTCCGATAAGTTTAATCTGTTGCTGCATGTGATTGCATGAATGTTAGCAGAACTGAAATCGGTTACTACTGACTTGAATGCAGGCAATTTATTTCTCTCTTAGTAAAAAATTCGGGAATCATGAAAGATTTTTAATATCGTCTTAGAATAATGTGTGTCTGAAATCATTTCGAAAATCGGAAATGTACGACCGGATGAAATTTTGTACGTGACATCTGAATAGTCCGATAAGTTTAATCTGTTGCTGCATGTGATTGCATGAATGTCAGCAGAACTGAAATCGGTTACTACTGACTTGAATGCAGGCAATTTATTTCTCTCTTAGTAAAAAATTCGGGAATCATGAAAGATTTTTAATATCGTCTTAGAATAATGTGTGTCTGAAATCATTTCGAAAATCGGAAATATACGACCGGATGAAATTTTGTACGTGACATCTGAATAGTCCGATAAGTTTAATCTGTTGCTGCATGTGATTGCATGAATGTTAGCAGAACTGAAATCGGTTACTACTGACTTGAATGCAGGCAATTTATTTCTCTCTTAGTAAAAAATTCGGGAATCATGAAAGATTTGTAATATCGTCTTAGAATAATGTGTGTCTGAAATCATTTCGAAAATCGGAAATATACGACCGGATGAAATTTTGTACGTGACATCTGAATAGTCCGATAAGTTTAATCTGTTGCTGCATGTGATTGCATGAATGTTAGCAGAACTGAAATCGGTTACTACTGACTTGAATGCAGGCAATTTATTTCTCTCTTAGTAAAAAATTCGGGAATCATGAAAGATTTTTAATATCGTCTTAGAATAATGTGTGTCTGAAATCATTTCGAAAATCGGAAATATACGACCGGATGAAAGTTTGTACGTGACATCTGAATAGCCCGATAAGTTTAATCTGTTTGCTGCATGCTTAGCTGATTGCATGAATCTTAGCAGAACTGAAATCGGTTACTACTGACTTGAATGCAGGCAATTTATTTTTCTCTTAGTAAAAAATTCGGGAATCATGAAAGATTTTTAATATCGTCTTAGAATAATGTGTGTCTGAAATCATTTCGAAAATCGGAAATATACGACCGGATGAAATTTTGTACGTGACATCTGAATAGTCCGATGAGTTTAATCTGTTGCTGCAAGTGATTGCATGAATGTTAGCAGAACTGAAATCGGTTACTACTGACTTGAATGCAGGCAATTTATTTCTCTCTTAGTAAAAAATTCGGGAATCATGAAAGATTTTTAATATCGTCTTAGAATAATGTGTGTCTGAAATCATTTCGAAAATCGGAAATATACGACCGGATGAAAGTTTGTACGTGACATCTGAATAGCCCGATAAGTTTAATCTGTTTGCTAAATGCTTAGCTGATTGCATGAATCTTAGCAGAACTGAAATCGGTTACTACTGACTTGAATGCAGGCAATTTATTTCTCTCTTAGTAAAAAATTCGGGAATCATGAAAGATTTTTAATATCGTCTTAGAATAATGTGTGTCTGAAATCATTTCGAAAATCGGAAATATACGACCGGATGAAATTTTGTACGTGACATCTGAATAGTCCTATAAGTTTAATCTGTTGCTGCATGTGATTGCATGAATGTTAGCAGAACTGAAATCGGTTACTACTGACTTGAATGCAGGCAATTTATTTCTCTCTTAGTAAAAAATTCGGGAATCATGAAAGATTTTTAATATCGTCTTAGAATAATGTGTGTCTGAAATCATTTCGAAAATCGGAAATATACGACCGGATGAAAGTTTGTACGTGACATCTGAGTAGCCCGATAAGTTTAATCTGTTTGCTGCATGCTTAGCTGATTGCATGAATCTTAGCAGAACTGAAATCGGTTACTACTGACTTGAATGCAGGCAATTTATTTCTCTCTTAGTAAAAAATTCGGGAATCATGAAAGATTTTTAATATCGTCTTAGAATAATGTGTGCCTGAAATCATTTCGAAAATAGGAAATATACGACCGGATGAAATTTTGTACGTGACATCTGAATAGTCCGATAAGTTTAATCTGTTGCTGCAAGTGATTGCATGAATGTTAGCAGAACTGAAATCGGTTACTACTGACTTGAATGCAGGCAATTTATTTCTCTCTTAGTAAAAAATTCGGGAATCATGAAAGATTTTTAATATCGTCTTAGAATAATGTGTGTCTGAAATCATTTCGAAAATCGGAAATATACGACCGGATGAAAGTTTGTACGTGACATCTGAATAGCCCGATAAGTTTAATCTGTTTGCTGCATGCTTAGCTGATTGCATGAATCTTAGCAGAACTGAAATCGGTTACTACTGACTTGAATGCAGGCAATTTATTTCTCTCTTAGTAAAAAATTCGGGAATCATGAAAGATTTTTAATATCGTCTTAGAATAATGTGTGTCTGAAATCATTTCGAAAATCGGAAATATACGACCGGATGAAATTTTGTACGTGACATCTGAATAGTCCGATAAGTTTAATCTGTCGCTGCATGTGATTGCATGAATGTCAGCAGAACTGAAATCGGTTACTACTGACTTGAATGCAGGCAATTTATTTCTCTCTTAGTAAAAAATTCGGGAATCATGAAAGATTTTTAATATCGTCTTAGAATAATGTGTGTCTGAAATCATTTCGAAAATCGGAAATATACGACCGGATGAAAGTTTGTACGTGACATCTGAATAGCCCGATAAGTTTAATCTGTTTGCTGCATGCTTGGCTGATTGCATGAATCTTAGCAGAACTGAAATCGGTTACTACTGACTTGAATGCAGGCAATTTATTTCTCTCTTAGTAAAAAATTCGGGAATCATGAAAGATTTTTAATATCGTCTTAGAATAATGTGTGTCTGAAATCATTTCGAAAATCGGAAATATACGACCGGATGAAATTTTGTACGTGACATCTGAATAGTCCGATAAGTTTAATCTGTTGCTGCATGTGATTGCATGAATGTTAGCAGAACTGAAATCGGTTACTACTGACTTGAATGCAGGCAATTTATTTCTCTCTTAGTAAAAAATTCGGGAATCATGAAAGATTTTTAATATCGTCTTAGAATAATGTGTGTCTGAAATCATTTCGAAAATCGGAAATATACGACCGGATGAAAGTTTGTACGTGACATCTGAATAGTCCGATAAGTTTAATCTGTTGCTGCATGCTTAGCTGATTGCATGAATCTTAGCAGAACTGAAATCGGTTACTACTGACTTGAATGCAGGCAATTTATTTTTCTCTTAGTAAAAAATTCGGGAATCATGAAAGATTTTTAATATCGTCTTAGAATAATGTGTGTCTGAAATCATTTCGAAAATCGGAAATATACGACCGGATGAAATTTTGTACGTGACATCTGAATAGTCCGATAAGTTTAATCTGTTGCTGCAAGTGATTGCATGAATGTTAGCAGAACTGAAATCGGTTACTACTGACTTGAATGCAGGCAATTTATTTCTCTCTTAGTAAAAAATTCGGGAATCATGAAAGATTTTTAATATCGTCTTAGAATAATGTGTGTCTGAAATCATTTCGAAAATCGGAAATATACGACCGGATGAAAGTTTGTACGTGACATCTGAATAGCCCGATAAGTTTAATCTGTTTGCTAAATGCTTAGCTGATTGCATGAATCTTAGCAGAACTGAAATCGGTTACTACTGACTTGAATGCAGGCAATTTATTTCTCTCTTAGTAAAAAATTCGGGAATCATGAAAGATTTTTAATATCGTCTTAGAATAATGTGTGTCTGAAATCATTTCGAAAATCGGAAATATACGACCGGATGAAATTTTGTACGTGACATCTGAATAGTCCGATAAGTTTAATCTGTCGCTGCATGTGATTGCATGAATGTCAGCAGAACTGAAATCGGTTACTACTGACTTGAATGCAGGCAATTTATTTCTCTCTTAGTAAAAAATTCGGGAATCATGAAAGATTTTTAATATCGTCTTAGAATAATGTGTGTCTGAAATCATTTCGAAAATCGGAAATATACGACCGGATGAAAGTTTGTACGTGACATCTGAATAGCCCGATAAGTTTAATCTGTTTGCTGCATGCTTGGCTGATTGCATGAATCTTAGCAGAACTGAAATCGGTTACTACTGACTTGAATGCAGGCAATTTATTTCTCTCTTAGTAAAAAATTCGGGAATCATGAAAGATTTTTAATATCGTCTTAGAATAATGTGTGTCTGAAATCATTTCGAAAATCGGAAATATACGACCGGATGAAATTTTGTACGTGACATCTGAATAGTCCGATAAGTTTAATCTGTTGCTGCATGTGATTGCATGAATGTTAGCAGAACTGAAATCGGTTACTACTGACTTGAATGCAGGCAATTTATTTCTCTCTTAGTAAAAAATTCGGGAATCATGAAAGATTTTTAATATCGTCTTAGAATAATGTGTGTCTGAAATCATTTCGAAAATCGGAAATATACGACCGGATGAAAGTTTGTACGTGACATCTGAATAGTCCGATAAGTTTAATCTGTTGCTGCATGCTTAGCTGATTGCATGAATCTTAGCAGAACTGAAATCGGTTACTACTGACTTGAATGCAGGCAATTTATTTTTCTCTTAGTAAAAAATTCGGGAATCATGAAAGATTTTTAATATCGTCTTAGAATAATGTGTGTCTGAAATCATTTCGAAAATCGGAAATATACGACCGGATGAAATTTTGTACGTGACATCTGAATAGTCCGATAAGTTTAATCTGTTGCTGCAAGTGATTGCATGAATGTTAGCAGAACTGAAATCGGTTACTACTGACTTGAATGCAGGCAATTTATTTCTCTCTTAGTAAAAAATTCGGGAATCATGAAAGATTTTTAATATCGTCTTAGAATAATGTGTGTCTGAAATCATTTCGAAAATCGGAAATATACGACCGGATGAAAGTTTGTACGTGACATCTGAATAGCCCGATAAGTTTAATCTGTTTGCTAAATGCTTAGCTGATTGCATGAATCTTAGCAGAACTGAAATCGGTTACTACTGACTTGAATGCAGGCAATTTATTTCTCTCTTAGTAAAAAATTCGGGAATCATGAAAGATTTTTAATATCGTCTTAGAATAATGTGTGTCTGAAATCATTTCGAAAATCGGAAATATACGACCGGATGAAATTTTGTACGTGACATCTGAATAGTCCTATAAGTTTAATCTGTTGCTGCATGTGATTGCATGAATGTTAGCAGAACTGAAATCGGTTACTACTGACTTGAATGCAGGCAATTTATTTCTCTCTTAGTAAAAAATTCGGGAATCATGAAAGATTTTTAATATCGTCTTAGAATAATGTGTGTCTGAAATCATTTCGAAAATCGGAAATATACGACCGGATGAAAGTTTGTACGTGACATCTGAGTAGCCCGATAAGTTTAATCTGTTTGCTGCATGCTTAGCTGATTGCATGAATCTTAGCAGAACTGAAATCGGTTACTACTGACTTGAATGCAGGCAATTTATTTCTCTCTTAGTAAAAAATTCGGGAATCATGAAAGATTTTTAATATCGTCTTAGAATAATGTGTGCCTGAAATCATTTCGAAAATAGGAAATATACGACCGGATGAAATTTTGTACGTGACATCTGAATAGTCCGATAAGTTTAATCTGTTGCTGCAAGTGATTGCATGAATGTTAGCAGAACTGAAATCGGTTACTACTGACTTGAATGCAGGCAATTTATTTCTCTCTTAGTAAAAAATTCGGGAATCATGAAAGATTTTTAATATCGTCTTAGAATAATGTGTGTCTGAAATCATTTCGAAAATCGGAAATATACGACCGGATGAAAGTTTGTACGTGACATCTGAATAGTCCGATAAGTTTAATCTGTTGCTGCATGCTTAGCTGATTGCATGAATCTTAGCAGAACTGAAATCGGTTACTACTGACTTGAATGCAGGCAATTTATTTTTCTCTTAGTAAAAAATTCGGGAATCATGAAAGATTTTTAATATCGTCTTAGAATAATGTGTGTCTGAAATCATTTCGAAAATCGGAAATATACGACCGGATGAAATTTTGTACGTGACATCTGAATAGTCCGATAAGTTTAATCTGTTGCTGCAAGTGATTGCATGAATGTTAGCAGAACTGAAATCGGTTACTACTGACTTGAATGCAGGCAATTTATTTCTCTCTTAGTAAAAAATTCGGGAATCATGAAAGATTTTTAATATCGTCTTAGAATAATGTGTGTCTGAAATCATTTCGAAAATCGGAAATATACGACCGGATGAAAGTTTGTACGTGACATCTGAATAGCCCGATAAGTTTAATCTGTTTGCTAAATGCTTAGCTGATTGCATGAATCTTAGCAGAACTGAAATCGGTTACTACTGACTTGAATGCAGGCAATTTATTTCTCTCTTAGTAAAAAATTCGGGAATCATGAAAGATTTTTAATATCGTCTTAGAATAATGTGTGTCTGAAATCATTTCGAAAATCGGAAATATACGACCGGATGAAATTTTGTACGTGACATCTGAATAGTCCTATAAGTTTAATCTGTTGCTGCATGTGATTGCATGAATGTTAGCAGAACTGAAATCGGTTACTACTGACTTGAATGCAGGCAATTTATTTCTCTCTTAGTAAAAAATTCGGGAATCATGAAAGATTTTTAATATCGTCTTAGAATAATGTGTGTCTGAAATCATTTCGAAAATCGGAAATATACGACCGGATGAAAGTTTGTACGTGACATCTGAGTAGCCCGATAAGTTTAATCTGTTTGCTGCATGCTTAGCTGATTGCATGAATCTTAGCAGAACTGAAATCGGTTACTACTGACTTGAATGCAGGCAATTTATTTCTCTCTTAGTAAAAAATTCGGGAATCATGAAAGATTTTTAATATCGTCTTAGAATAATGTGTGCCTGAAATCATTTCGAAAATAGGAAATATACGACCGGATGAAATTTTGTACGTGACATCTGAATAGTCCGATAAGTTTAATCTGTTGCTGCAAGTGATTGCATGAATGTTAGCAGAACTGAAATCGGTTACTACTGACTTGAATGCAGGCAATTTATTTCTCTCTTAGTAAAAAATTCGGGAATCATGAAAGATTTTTAATATCGTCTTAGAATAATGTGTGTCTGAAATCATTTCGAAAATCGGAAATATACGACCGGATGAAAGTTTGTACGTGACATCTGAATAGCCCGATAAGTTTAATCTGTTTGCTGCATGCTTAGCTGATTGCATGAATCTTAGCAGAACTGAAATCGGTTACTACTGACTTGAATGCAGGCAATTTATTTCTCTCTTAGTAAAAAATTCGGGAATCATGAAAGATTTTTAATATCGTCTTAGAATAATGTGTGTCTGAAATCATTTCGAAAATCGGAAATATACGACCGGATGAAATTTTGTACGTGACATCTGAATAGTCCGATAAGTTTAATCTGTCGCTGCATGTGATTGCATGAATGTCAGCAGAACTGAAATCGGTTACTACTGACTTGAATGCAGGCAATTTATTTCTCTCTTAGTAAAAAATTCGGGAATCATGAAAGATTTTTAATATCGTCTTAGAATAATGTGTGTCTGAAATCATTTCGAAAATCGGAAATATACGACCGGATGAAAGTTTGTACGTGACATCTGAATAGCCCGATAAGTTTAATCTGTTTGCTGCATGCTTGGCTGATTGCATGAATCTTAGCAGAACTGAAATCGGTTACTACTGACTTGAATGCAGGCAATTTATTTCTCTCTTAGTAAAAAATTCGGGAATCATGAAAGATTTTTAATATCGTCTTAGAATAATGTGTGTCTGAAATCATTTCGAAAATCGGAAATATACGACCGGATGAAATTTTGTACGTGACATCTGAATAGTCCGATAAGTTTAATCTGTTGCTGCATGTGATTGCATGAATGTTAGCAGAACTGAAATCGGTTACTACTGACTTGAATGCAGGCAATTTATTTCTCTCTTAGTAAAAAATTCGGGAATCATGAAAGATTTTTAATATCGTCTTAGAATAATGTGTGTCTGAAATCATTTCGAAAATCGGAAATATACGACCGGATGAAAGTTTGTACGTGACATCTGAATAGTCCGATAAGTTTAATCTGTTGCTGCATGCTTAGCTGATTGCATGAATCTTAGCAGAACTGAAATCGGTTACTACTGACTTGAATGCAGGCAATTTATTTTTCTCTTAGTAAAAAATTCGGGAATCATGAAAGATTTTTAATATCGTCTTAGAATAATGTGTGTCTGAAATCATTTCGAAAATCGGAAATATACGACCGGATGAAATTTTGTACGTGACATCTGAATAGTCCGATAAGTTTAATCTGTTGCTGCAAGTGATTGCATGAATGTTAGCAGAACTGAAATCGGTTACTACTGACTTGAATGCAGGCAATTTATTTCTCTCTTAGTAAAAAATTCGGGAATCATGAAAGATTTTTAATATCGTCTTAGAATAATGTGTGTCTGAAATCATTTCGAAAATCGGAAATATACGACCGGATGAAAGTTTGTACGTGACATCTGAATAGCCCGATAAGTTTAATCTGTTTGCTAAATGCTTAGCTGATTGCATGAATCTTAGCAGAACTGAAATCGGTTACTACTGACTTGAATGCAGGCAATTTATTTCTCTCTTAGTAAAAAATTCGGGAATCATGAAAGATTTTTAATATCGTCTTAGAATAATGTGTGTCTGAAATCATTTCGAAAATCGGAAATATACGACCGGATGAAATTTTGTACGTGACATCTGAATAGTCCTATAAGTTTAATCTGTTGCTGCATGTGATTGCATGAATGTTAGCAGAACTGAAATCGGTTACTACTGACTTGAATGCAGGCAATTTATTTCTCTCTTAGTAAAAAATTCGGGAATCATGAAAGATTTTTAATATCGTCTTAGAATAATGTGTGTCTGAAATCATTTCGAAAATCGGAAATATACGACCGGATGAAAGTTTGTACGTGACATCTGAGTAGCCCGATAAGTTTAATCTGTTTGCTGCATGCTTAGCTGATTGCATGAATCTTAGCAGAACTGAAATCGGTTACTACTGACTTGAATGCAGGCAATTTATTTCTCTCTTAGTAAAAAATTCGGGAATCATGAAAGATTTTTAATATCGTCTTAGAATAATGTGTGCCTGAAATCATTTCGAAAATAGGAAATATACGACCGGATGAAATTTTGTACGTGACATCTGAATAGTCCGATAAGTTTAATCTGTTGCTGCAAGTGATTGCATGAATGTTAGCAGAACTGAAATCGGTTACTACTGACTTGAATGCAGGCAATTTATTTCTCTCTTAGTAAAAAATTCGGGAATCATGAAAGATTTTTAATATCGTCTTAGAATAATGTGTGTCTGAAATCATTTCGAAAATCGGAAATATACGACCGGATGAAAGTTTGTACGTGACATCTGAATAGCCCGATAAGTTTAATCTGTTTGCTGCATGCTTAGCTGATTGCATGAATCTTAGCAGAACTGAAATCGGTTACTACTGACTTGAATGCAGGCAATTTATTTCTCTCTTAGTAAAAAATTCGGGAATCATGAAAGATTTTTAATATCGTCTTAGAATAATGTGTGTCTGAAATCATTTCGAAAATCGGAAATATACGACCGGATGAAATTTTGTACGTGACATCTGAATAGTCCGATAAGTTTAATCTGTCGCTGCATGTGATTGCATGAATGTCAGCAGAACTGAAATCGGTTACTACTGACTTGAATGCAGGCAATTTATTTCTCTCTTAGTAAAAAATTCGGGAATCATGAAAGATTTTTAATATCGTCTTAGAATAATGTGTGTCTGAAATCATTTCGAAAATCGGAAATATACGACCGGATGAAAGTTTGTACGTGACATCTGAATAGCCCGATAAGTTTAATCTGTTTGCTGCATGCTTAGCTGATTGCATGAATCTTAGCAGAACTGAAATCGGTTACTACTGACTTGAATGCAGGCAATTTATTTCTCTCTTAGTAAAAAATTCGGGAATCATGAAAGATTTTTAATATCGTCTTAGAATAATGTGTGTCTGAAATCATTTCGAAAATCGGAAATATACGACCGGATGAAATTTTGTACGTGACATCTGAATAGTCCGATAAGTTTAATCTGTTGCTGCATGTGATTGCATGAATGTTAGCAGAACTGAAATCGGTTACTACTGACTTGAATGCAGGCAATTTATTTTTCTCTTAGTAAAAAATTCGGGAATCATGAAAGATTTTTAATATCGTCTTAGAATAATGTGTGTCTGAAATCATTTCGAAAATCGGAAATATACGACCGGATGAAAGTTTGTACGTGACATCTGAATAGTCCGATAAGTTTAATCTGTTGCTGCATGCTTAGCTGATTGCATGAATCTTAGCAGAACTGAAATCGGTTACTACTGACTTGAATGCAGGCAATTTATTTCTCTCTTAGTAAAAAATTCGGGAATCATGAAAGATTTTTAATATCGTCTTAGAATAATGTGTGTCTGAAATCATTTCGAAAATCGGAAATATACGACCGGATGAAATTTTGTACGTGACATCTGAATAGTCCGATAAGTTTAATCTGTTGCTGCATGTGATTGCATGAATGTTAGCAGAACTGAAATCGGTTACTACTGACTTGAATGCAGGCAATTTATTTCTCTCTTAGTAAAAAATTCGGGAATCATGAAAGATTTTTAATATCGTCTTAGAATAATGTGTGTCTGAAATCATTTCGAAAATCGGAAATATACGACCGGATGAAATTTTGTACGTGACATCTGAATAGTCCGATAAGTTTAATCTGTTGCTGCATGCTTAGGTGATTGCATGAATGTTAGCAGAACTGAAATCGGTTACTACTGACTTGAATGCAGGCAATTTATTTCTCTCTTAGTAAAAAATTCGGGAATCATGAAAGATTTTTAATATCGTCTTAGAATAATGTGTGTCTGAAATCATTTCGAAAATCGGAAATATACGACCGGATGAAATTTTGTACGTGACATCTGAATAGTCCGATAAGTTTAATCTGTTGCTGCATGTGATTGCATGAATGTTAGCAGAACTGAAATCGGTTACTACTGACTTGAATGCAGGCAATTTATTTCTCTCTTAGTAAAAAATTCGGGAATCATGAAAGATTTTTAATATCGTCTTAGAATAATGTGTGTCTGAAATCATTTCGAAAATCGGAAATATACGACCGGATGAAATTTTGTACGTGACATCTGAATAGTCCGATAAGTTTAATCTGTTGCTGCATGCTTAGGTGATTGCATGAATGTTAGCAGAACTGAAATCGGTTACTACTGACTTGAATGCAGGCAATTTATTTCTCTCTTCGTAAAAAATTCGGGAATCATGAAAGATTTTTAATATTGTCTTATAATAATGTGTGCCTGAAATCATTTCGAAAATCGGAAATATACGACCTGATGAAATTTTCTACGTGACATCTGAATAGTCCGATAAGTCTAATCTGTTGCTGAATGCAACTTGAATGCAAGCAATTTATTTCCCTCTTAGTAAAAAATTCGGGAATCATGAAACATTTTTAATATCGTCTTAGAATAATGTGTGCCTGAAATCATTTCGAAAATCGGAAATATACGACCGGTTGACATAGGTAAAACAGCACAGAATAAATAAACCCTTTAATTTGTGGGTTTTCTAACTATACTGCCTGTGGCATCAAATAATATTATTGGTAATCCGTCTTCCCCTCCGCTTTTATCAAGAACTTCAAATTGTTCTTTACTGAAGACCTTTACATTGAATGTCATTGACACCTGCTTTATGTATTCATCGTAGTCTTCTTGCATTTTGAATAAATCTAACATATCATTCTTATCCCTGTCCCACTGAGATTTTGATTCTGATTTAGTTTTCCTAATAGTGCAATCTGATTTTATGTCCTGTAAATTATCCGATTCCAAAACTCGTATTTTTGCTACCATCCCAGATCTTGTTTTGTATTCTGATGACTTTTTACGCAGCGATTGATTTTTATGAGGTCTACACCCTTAACACAAGATGTTATTTTATTCGGATGGCAAAAATCTACAGAATTTGTGCCTCGTATTATGATTACGAATTTTTTACAGTTATAATTATAGTTCTTACATGCGAATATTTTAATAGAACCATCTTTAAGATATTTCGAATATGTAGTCATGACTGTACAAACTTTGTTTACAAAATTGCTTATTCTATTCCTAAAGTAATATAGATATAATTTGCTATCTAACCGACCATCCTGAATTATGCAATTCATAATATCACTTTCTATCTGAACAATACCTTCCAAAATCGTGCACTGTTTATTATAAATTTACAACATTAAAAGAATTTACCGGAATCACTATGTTGCCGCTTGCTACTGAAAAGTTGAGAAAAGATTTCTGTATATTGAAGCTGTGTGGCGTAATCTCATGTTTCTTTTCATCTACTACTTCCATTACTACTTGCGTTTTTTGATAAACGGTTCCCTCTTCAGAATCTTTCGATTTTACATAAATTTCTAGTTTCTCTGAGGAAAAATACAGAAAAATATCCATCTACTTTTATAACACGTAAGATCAAATCGCGCCTTTTTTGAAGGATCACAATTGCTGTTTAACAGTGTCAGACAGATAACGATTTCATTTTGTTTATTTCTCGATACGTCGAGATAAGTTTTTGTTACATTTCTGAACAATTCTTTGCACTCCATTTCAATTTAAAAAAATTCTTTATAATAATACACTCTTTTTCTGTTACAAACGTTTGTGGATTTAATCGTAAGATTCTGATATATCCTATATAAAGAGTTATTCGTTCTATAGCTTTTGAAATTTTCTGATTCTTTATTGGCGATGTCGTTCAGTATTCCTAATATCGCATTTTTTTCTTCGTTTACGCATATATCTCTACGAGCAATTAATGTGAATATATTTTCAAAATTTGATTTGTTCCTATGTATATGCCGGTAGATTGACTCGGAAATGTAAACTGACTTATTCCTATTTGTTCCATATATAGAGTTATTCGTTCTATAGCTGTTGACATTTTCTGATTCTTTATTGACGATGTCATTCAGTATTCCTAATATCGCATTTTTTTCTTCGTTTACTCATATATTTCCACGAACAAATGATGTGAGTATATTTTCAAGTTTGGATTTGTTCCTATGTCCTATGTATATGCCAGTATACTTGACTCAGAAATGTAAACTTACTTATTCCTAGTTGTTCCATATAAAGAGTTTTCGCTCCATAGCTGTTGACATTTTCTGATTCTTTATTGGCGATGTCGTTCAGTATTCCTAATATCGCATTTTTTTCTTCGTTTACGCATATATCTCTACTGACTTATTCCTATTTGTTCCATATATAGAGTTATTCGTTCTATAGCTGTTGACATTTTCTGATTCTTTATTGACGATGTCATTCAGTATTCCTAATATCGAATTTTTTTCTTCGTTTACGCATATATCTCTACTGACTTATTCCTATTTGTTCCATATATAGAGTTATTCGTTCTATAGCTGTTGACATTTTCTGATTCTTTATTGACGATGTCATTCAGTATTCCTAATATCGCATTTTTTTCTTCGTTTACTCATATATTTCCACGAACAAATGATGTGAGTATATTTTCAAGTTTGGATTTGTTCCTATGTCCTATGTATATGCCAGTATACTTGACTCAGAAATGTAAACTTACTTATTCCTAGTTGTTCCATATAAAGAGTTGTCGCTCCATAGCTGTTGACATTTTCTGATTCTTTATTGGCGATGTCGTTCAGTATTCCTAATATCGCATTTTTTTCTTCGTTTACGCATATATCTCTACTGACTTATTCCTATTTGTTCCATATATAGAGTTATTCGTTCTATAGCTGTTGACATTTTCTGATTCTTTATTGACGATGTCATTCAGTATTCCTAATATCGCATTTTTTTCTTCGTTTACTCATATATTTCCACGAACAAATGATGTGAGTATATTTTCAAGTTTGGATTTGTTCCTATGTCCTATGTATATGCCAGTATACTTGACTCAGAAATGTAAACTTACTTATTCCTAGTTGTTCCATATAAAGAGTTTTCGCTCCATAGCTGTTGACATTTTCTGATTCTTTATTGGCGATGTCGTTCAGTATTCCTAATATCGCATTTTTTTCTTCGTTTACGCATATATCTCTACTGACTTATTCCTATTTGTTCCATATATAGAGTTATTCGTTCTATAGCTGTTGACATTTTCTGATTCTTTATTGACGATGTCATTCAGTATTCCTAATATCGAATTTTTTTCTTCGTTTACGCATATATCTCTACTGACTTATTCCTATTTGTTCCATATATAGAGTTATTCGTTCTATAGCTGTTGACATTTTCTGATTCTTTATTGACGATGTCATTCAGTATTCCTAATATCGCATTTTTTTCTTCGTTTACTCATATATTTCCACGAACAAATGATGTGAGTATATTTTCAAGTTTGGATTTGTTCCTATGTCCTATGTATATGCCAGTATACTTGACTCAGAAATGTAAACTTACTTATTCCTAGTTGTTCCATATAAAGAGTTGTCGCTCCATAGCTGTTGACATTTTC
The DNA here is from genome assembly GCA_958510875.1 of Endomychus coccineus. Taxonomy (NCBI): domain Eukaryota; kingdom Metazoa; phylum Arthropoda; class Insecta; order Coleoptera; family Endomychidae; genus Endomychus; species Endomychus coccineus. Next base: position 140,701,909 of record OY294068.1, read on the forward strand.
TGATTCTTTATTGGCGATGTCGTTCAGTATTCCTAATATCGCATTTTTTCTTCGTTTACGCATATATCTCTACCAGCAGTTGATGTGAATATATTTTCAAGTTTGGATTTGTCCCTATGTATATGCCGGTATACTTGAGTCGGAAATGTAAATTTACCTATTCCTATTTGTTGTATCGCTCCACTAATTGTCGAACGATTTGCTTGGGAGCTCGTTTAATTTGGATGTGTTTCATAAAATGTACGGTAATTATTTTCTTCTGCACATGGGACCATGACTGTTTTGGAGCATCAATTACTTTCTCAGACTTCCGCTGTTCTTCAACTATATTCAAATTTTGTAACTTAGTCGGTGGCGAGTAACTTAGTGGTTATTTATGGAGATCTCCATTAAAATGTTCATTAACGTCACAAATCAAAGTGACTTTTTTTGCTGCCAAAGTTATTTCGTCAGACCTCATACGTGGAAATAGCTCTTTTCTCAGTAATTCATCATGTTTGCATAGCATAGCAGAGCAGTTTGTACATCACTTTGGGCACTTTGCCTCTTCATATTATATTAACTGGTTCTGCTCGTCTACTGCATCGTTTGGTGTGTCTATATAAAGTTTTCTTCTTATAGAAGCCCGGGCAATGTGGAGAAGGAAAATCATCAGTAGTTGAGAGACGAACAGATTCTACCCTCCTGACTTTTCTCAGCTGTATACTTCCTCTATTTCTGAGATAATTTCTTCTCTTTGCTAAAGCACTCACTCTTCATTTCTTCTTTCTTTAGACTTATATTTATATGAAAGCTAACATTGTACTTCAATCTCATCTTGATGCCATGTGGCAAGGTGTCTTGGAAAATGGGAAATATCTTTCTCGCAATAATAACAGAATGTTTTTTTATCCTTATCATGTTTCTTTCTTGTGCACTGCACGTCACCCTGTAAAAATTATAACATGTAGTTTCTAAAATTTTCATATCATAAATCACCGAATGAATATCATTGGTCATTTATTTTCCGTTACAGTCATGATTGTTTATTTGAATGTATGCATGATCATGTATGCGTATGAATAGATATGCGCATATGAAAAAGTCTGAATCAGGTACGTACCTCATCAGTAGTATCACTTGAACTATGGTAAAATGTATCGAACTTGTCTTCACATTGGTCAGAGCCGCCCGTTGTGTGTATGACACTATGTTCAAGAAACTGTTCTGTATTCATATTATTATTATTGTATTTGGAGACTTGAAAAGAGCGTCTTCCATTGTGAGAGAGAGATAAATGGTCTTCAGTTTCTTCAGATTGAATCACATATGATGGTTTTGCATATTTCGATGTCCCGGCTATTTTTGTCGATATATTTCCGGTAGTATCATCATACACATAATTGTCAAATACATCGCGATTAACATAATATAGTTCGTTTTTGTTAATTCTTATATAGGTAGGGCAAGTATTAGGTTTAGAGTCATCATCTATACTCTTTTTTGACGTTGTTTCTAAGACTTGAGAAACATCATCTAGTATAAGAGGGAGGTGATCTGGCAAAGGTGAATCTTCTACTGCTTCTTTAGGAGGAATGACGAGTAACGGTACTGCATAATTCAAAATTCCGGCTATTCTTCTCGTATTTTCAGTAGTATTAATATTCACATAATTTTCAAATGTATTAAGATCAATATAATCTCGTTTGTTGGTGTGTATTATATTTTTATCGAAAAGGTTAATATATTAGGATTCGGTATTGTTCAATAACCAATGTGATAAAATTTTGAACTTTCTGTCATTCTTTGTTGATTGGATCAGTTTTTTCTTCTCGATCATTAGCTATTAACTATGATGATTCAACTTCATTTTTCACTCCCTCCTCAAAATTTAAAGAGGTGTTGGTTCCTATCTAAAGATCATTGTCGTTAATATTTTTCTCTCCATTTGAAGAACGTAAAGTGGATGATTTCAAGTTACATTCCACCTAGTTATTATCTGAAATGTCATCATATTGCCTTTTTAATACCTCGGGGTCTATTTCAATTACCCAATTTGATAAAGGATCATGGTATTCCCATAAACCCAAATTATTCTTCTCGTCGTTCTCCATCACATTTTTGCTATTACTTTGTGGAGTACATAAGAGGCAATGCAAAATTCTGTCTTAGAATTTGAAACTCTAATTTAAACATATAATTCTTGTATAATGGGAAACAGTTCGTACCGTCTATTTATGATGATTTTAAAATTTACTGAGAAATGGTGAGTACTACGTGAAATAAAGCCATAATAAAAAGAGGAAAACCTACTCGCTTCCATTTAGTTTCATTTGTTGTTACCTATACCACGAAATTGAACGATCTATGAACATAAATTAACAAAAAAGCCTATATTATGGGTAAATCTATGTGGCTCTCCATTATCTCAGTTTTAATAAGTTGTAAGAAAGAAAATAGAGACAACCTTTTTTTGAAAGCTCGATCTGTTATTTCTCGATATTTGTAAAAAATAATCTATAAAAAACATAATTTTTGTTCGAAATATTCGAATTCGATTTCTTAAATACGACTGAAACCAGTCATATACACTACCACGTACACCATAGTCGTATAATTTGTTCAATAGAATTTCGTGATCTACACAATCGAAAGCCTTGGACAAGTCCATAAAAATACCACAGGTTACATCTCCAGACTCAAATTCAAAAATTACATTAACAAAATCAAACAAAGCAGTATTGACAGATTTGTTTTTTAAATATCCATGCTGGTTTTCCGAGAACAAACTGTATTTATCAAAAAAAGAAACTAATCTGTTAGCCATGAGATATTCATAAAGTTTGGAAAAGCATGTTAATAAACTATTTGGCCGATAATTTGTGAGGTCGCTTGGATCACCCTTTTTTAATAGCGGTTTAACAATAGCTATTTTTAGCTCATTTGGGAAACTTCCTATTTCAAACGATTTATTAATTAGGAAACACAGTGAATTGAAAATGTGATGAATACATTGTTTTAAAATATTAATAGGTATGTCGTCATATTGTTTATTTTTCATATTTTTGATAACTGATAAAATTTCATCCACTGTGACAGGGCTCAAAAACATAGACTTATCATGAAACGTATTTGTATTACTTGAAACTTCAGTACAGTACGACTGCTGAGACAATAAAGAAGTAACACTATTAACAAACATAGTAATATTGAAATGAATAAATACAGCCGTTTTTAAGTAAAAATAAATCCTTAAAGAATAACGTCCATCTCATCTATTTGTAACAAAAATTGAGTCTGTTCTAGTAATTAATAAATGATGATACATAATTACTTATAACGATTATAAAATATGTTTCTTTGGATTGGTAACTGAAAGGCAGATACTTTGCGTTTTGAGTATTCTGATTTCTCAAACAAAACGCAAAAGTGATAATAAACAAAAAGGGGGCCCGAAACAACAGGTTAGAAATTTCACTTTCCTCAATTCCCTATTTTCTTGTCATGTCGATAAGTTAAATTTAAAATAAACGCAATTATAATGAGATGAACATGGATAAATTTTACAAATTGAACAATAAACCTGTTAGGTTAGAATGGTAAAACTACATATGTATTATCAGATTAACAGTTGATTGAGAAGTCCCTATTGCGCAAACCACCACAGAGTGAGATTCGGTTGAATTGGATATTACTTATTAGGAATAAGAACCACTGAACATGTACCTGAAAATTTGTGTGGTTATTAATCAACTGTTAATAAAAAGGAATATATTATATTTAGCACTGAAGGTTCTTTGTTAATGTGGTACGTTTCTAAAAACAATCGTTTATTGTAATTATTTTCTTTATCTAGAATCATAATCTCTGTTTGATCAAAATTATGCTTTTCTTCTCTACAGTATTTTGCGAAATATTGGTATAAAAAAAATAGTTTTTCATTATGTGCCTCTCTCATTAATTCTAACACCAGTAAATGCTCTTCTTCTATTAATTTAATGTTTAAATTATGCAATTCTTCAGCATTCAGATTCTTCAGATTTTTTTGCATACCACCTCTGTTTCTCTTGCTGCCCATTCGCCTATTTTGGTTTTCAGAAAGTCTGCATTCCTGCTTTTACTTCTGCTAGTGCTATTTTCTGAATTGAGATATTTCAATTACATATTTCATCAATTCATATATATACACACTGGGCCAATCAAAACGAAATACGGCCGGTATCTTATATACCGTTCGTTTAACAAAATCGCTCGGACCCGTCGATTTTTATTTCACGAGGGAAAGATTTTGGTCATATCAACCTTGTAACTTCCAACCCCTAAATCTTGAATGGGAATAGGGGTCGACTGGTACCTCATTTCAATGGTAATCGAATTCTCTATTCAACGTATCTTAGTTTTACAAATTTGGTGCTGCTATTTTTGAGAAAATGAGGGAAGAACCATGGAAAAAAAATTATTGCTCGGTGAAAAAATGTTGAGATCCGTTGATTTCTATAGCCAGAAAAAAGTTTTATTTCGCTTATTTTCAACTCTGCCTCTCCAACCTCCCGCAGACGTAAGCTTCAACCCTAAAATTAAAATGGGATTAAAAGATTGTTGACCTAACAGAAAGTTAACCATTTTCAGATCAACACAAATGACCCATTTGTGGTCTTGATACTTAATTTTTTCCATAACCTTGAAAACATTTGCGTATTCTTCTTTCAAAGTCGTCGAATGTGCAATAGGTATAGATCCGTACTTATTACCGTTATGAAGCAAAACACACTTTATAAACTTCTTTTGCTGCTGTCTATGAAAAGACGCCAATCACTAGGTTGGTACCGTTTTAATCCCATCTTTTGCAAAATACCACCAACAACGTTACAAAATACTAAATCCTTCTCTTGAGAAAAATACAGTGACAGATTTTTTTCTCAGGTACGATAAAATGTAATGTTGGTTTCCAGAGTAATCAATTTCTTTTAAACGAGATGCTAAAATTTCAGAAGCTTCTTTTGGTAAGTTCAGATTACCTAAGTCATTTAGTTCTTTCTGATTGAATGGTTGAGGCTCTGAAAGGCTACATTTGTAGTCTGAATCAGAGTCTTCATATGATGGACTTCGTTCGGGTTCACAGAGATTTGGATCGTCAGAAGATTTAGATGTGCTGGGTTGTACCTCTTGTGATTTCAATTGAGGTCGTTGAGCAGAAGATGAGTTAGGATATGACCTCTTACTTCGATTTTCACGGATAATTCCGTTTATTTTCACAACGCAGAAGCAGCAATCGTCATGATGGTTTCGAGGCTCTCGCCAAATTATGGGTGTTACGAACATTATTGCATCTCTTTCTCCACTGGACCATAACCGTAGACATACAACACATTTCTGGCATACTATATGATGAACCCATGGCTTGCCCTACACAAGTTTATTTTAAAGTATTGATGATACGCAGTTTTCACAAAGTTCGTTATAGGTTTTCGATATTTCGCAAATATAAATTCACCACAAATGTAGCAAAAACAATCGGGATCAAGCACACAACATGTTCTTGACGAAGCCGTATCGAAAACTACAACAAAATATATTTTAGTGTCCAATAAAAAACGAAAATCTAAGTAAAAATAGTAAATGAGGGTAGTTAGCTTTAACTCAAAAATAAAAGCTGTTAGAGAAAAATGGTTGCCATATTTGAAAAATACGCGTCAATTTGAGATAGAAACAAAAAAAATCACAGGAAACACAATTGTATTTTTTGTTCACCAGTGTAATTCTCACTTACTTTCGGTTTCGATATTTTCGAAACGGTTTGATTGATTCACTTTCAAATCGGATATTAGACTTGAATAGGATAAACATGATTTTTCTTAGGATAAAAAAGATACATTCAGATCTACCAGTTCATCTTTTACATGTTCTCAACCGGTGGTCTGGTTACTTCACCAATTCCTTGTGCTTCGTTTTTTTTTAAATTATAGCCTGGTCAATAGTTTTCATTGACGCTATTTTTTCTATCAATCAATCGTAAAAATTTTCCTATTGGAGAGGCAGAAACTGTTATCAGCGATAGTCTACTTGAATACAGTTTTTTACACATAAGGTTGCAAAAAGTTTGTACGATACTCATTTTTACGACAAAGCTTATCGAAATTAATGTAATCTCCCTGTATATGTACTATTCATTTATTGGAATAATTATAATATAAAGCTGCTTATTACGGAATTATTGAGCAACATTAATTTCATGCCACGTTTCTGAAATGATCATTCTTAAAACACTTATTCGCAATTGCGTAGTTATAATATTCCCTATGAGCGATTCCAAATCAATAAGATTAATTTATTATTCCTATGAAAACTTGATCAATATTTGCGTTCACGAGTTGAGTTGAACATTCCGCTACACCTGTCTCTCATTAACACAACTTATCTGAGTGTTTGTTTCTGTTGGATCGGAGATTTAGCGACAGTTTCAATCTTTATTGCAAACTTATACGTGTACGGTGTTTTTTTTTCTCGTCGCTGAATCGTTTCGAACATGAGTGACATCATGCTGTGTTCAATTGTTTGTTGCTAGTTTTCGATGCCAGTTGTCATTCGAAAACCTGGAGCCAGGTAGACTCGAAAACATGAGTAAATCGACCTTATATCCTTTCTTTTACGTAATATGTTCGTCCTTGTACAAACGTTCTACAACTGGTCTTGGTACATTAATCGCAATTTTCATATAGAATGTATAGAAAGTGTGAAAACCAAATTTTTGCTACTCTCTACCTCGTATTTTTCAGTTTGGTTCTTCTGTCGTCAAATACGAGTATATCACACTAATAGGAAAAAGAAAAAATTACAGTAAAAATAATATTACAATAACATGATAAGTAACTCAAATATATACACATATAAGTACAATATAACATTTATTAAATCACTTACAAACAATAACAATGGCTAAATTGAATATAGAATATTTATTTAGCAAGATTGACTAGAGGAACGTGTATGTCAATAATTCACCCTGGAGTACTCGTCTATTGAATACAGCGTGGTCTTCAATAACAATGATTTCAACATATTTTTGAAACTGTTCTCCACGATGGTGGCAATTGGTTAAACAGTTTGTGATAATCTACATGCTGGAATATATATGTCATTAGCTTGCCGGGTTATATAATGATTCATTTCTTTACAAGTATTGAATTTTGAACTATTCTGTTTAACAAATGTACATGCTTGTAGAATGTAAAGCGAAGGTAGCGTGAGTAATCCAATTCTATGGAACAAAAGTCTGCAAGAACTATTATAAGGGGCCAGAGCAATAATTCTAATAATTTTTTTCTGAACTATAAGCAAGTCGCTGACTATAGGATCGCTACCCCAGCCTAGTATACCATAGAGTAATTTGCTCTGGATAAATCCGTGGTAAAAATTAAGGACAACATCTATACTAACTGAACATATATAATGTCTGAGAACAAAACATAGAGATGACATTTTTTTTGTTAAGTGATGTAAGTGAGTTTGCCATGAGCAATTAGAATCAAGATAGAGCCCCAACAATTTTACTTGCTCACACTGTGAAACGGACCGCTTTGGGTAGGTTTTTGATGGCCCAATTAGCTCAAATTAAGTAATTAATCTCAGGGCTCGTGAAACGTGCCCTGTGATTCTAGACTTGTGAATTGCCTGAGCGCCAACTGCTTAGTAATAACTACAAAAATAAATGAATTCACAGTCAAGAATACAGGCACTACGAGATGGTTTTATAGTTGATGGAAATTCAGAAAAATAATACAAGTCCGACTGTTTATTCCTAATGGAATATGTGTGATATTATAAATAAATTACAATTTTGATATGAACCAGTTAGTAACACAAATTAAAATTGAATTTTGAAATAACAATTATAAAATTAAATTCTTGGTTTTACAATCTAAATACAAAAAAAAATAAATGTATATATGAATTAAAGTTTGAAATCGATTATTTAATTGAAGAAAAAAAAACGATCAAATATAAAGAATTGAAAGTGAATCTCGAAATGGGTTCTATAACAAATTAGTGAAATACAAATTCAGTTGGATAACACAAATCAGAGGTGAAAATATGTTTATTCAAACTAAAAATGTTACCCTCCTTGGAACTTGATGGATCTGGATGTCGGTCCGGCCAGGAGATTCACAAAACCGTCTAGAGGAGAAGAAGCGAGGCACCTCAGTTGTTCTTACCCTGTAATTTAAAAAAAACGAACAGAACCTGGCCTAAGTTCAAAGGACAAGCAACACAGTAAATTGGAATAACCATGCCATTCCACAACTGACTATGTTATCTTCCAAAATTGTAAAAACACTAATACAAAATTGAAATCTTGAAGAGATATCAATTTGGACAACAATCTAAATTAATCTGAAAGAATTAAGTTACTACAATTGATACTTAAATTAGCAAAGAATTAAAATGTGACTATAAGAATAATAATAAAAATGTGACTGAAAGAACAATAATGATAATGTGACTGAAAGAACAATAATAAAAATGTTAGAACTTGTCAGTTAGCATAAAATCTGAATTGCTTGAATTGAAATGCATATAAGAATTGATGTTGTAATTTACACTACAACCCACACGAGCGTAGCAGACCTGATAATTAAATATCCAATAAGCAGTAATTGAATAACTACTTTATGATAATCCCTAACAATATCTACAGCACGTTTCAGTCAAAAGACAGCTCTGTATACGCTTATACCAGATCTACAAAATGGCGATTCAAAAATAAATCACTCAAATTACCATGTGCTATTGTGGGATTAAACACAAAGGGAACAAAGAAATATTATCACTGAAATCTGCCTACGTCCCGCTCTATTGTCTACATACAAAAATTACAACAATTAATGCAGTGATGGAAACGATTATCTCTGAATTATGCTAAAGACAAATTGATTGGGTGGAACTCTAGGTAAGTCGAGCAATACACCGAAATATTATCACATTCAGGTACTGAACATCCAGTAGTCTAATTACAAAACCAAATCAAATAATATGTAGCCTGATGTGAATTATATTTCGGTAGCAAAAATTAAGAAATGAATGTAAAGCCAATGAATTATAAAATCTCGACTTACCCAGTTTGAGTTTCACACGACAATCCATTCTTTTCGACTGCCGTTCTCAGACCTACCCCACTTCGCGATATTCGCGCTATCGAGTATGCGGGAAGTAATATCAGTAATCGATGCTATTGAACGTAAAGATGTCTCTGAGATATCATATGACAAGTTTCCTAGCCGAAAAGAAATCTTATCTGTTCATTACAGAGTTCTTTAAAAAACACGTAACGGCGACCCGTTACAACTGTTCTATAGATTTGCCATTTAACCTTACCAAAAGAGATATATTATCAGAATGACCTTTTGTGGTAAATAGTACTAGATTTGTTTTCTCGATATTCAAAAACAGATAGTTACGGCTGCACCAGTGTCAGCCGAACTTTGCGTTAAGGATGACATCATCTAGGCTCTCACTACAGTTAGCTTTGGCCGTATCGCCGGCAACTAATGATGATAAATTAAATGATGTATTTAGTTCAAGGTCATTGATAAATAACACAACTAAAATCGGGCCAAGAATATTCCCCTGAGGGACTCCAGTATGCGAATGTTCTTGATTTGAAGAAAAAGTATTACCATCTCCATCCAATTTGACTGATTGGGAGCGATTTGATAAATATGAGGCTATCCAATTATTGGCTATTCCTCTGATGCGATATGAATTCAATTCAATCAAGAGCAAACCGTGATTAACAGAATCAAAAGCTTTTGAAAGATCATAAAACAAAGCAGAACATCTTATCTAATGTATCAAGAATGAATCTGTAGAATCAGTAAAGGGCATCCTGAGTGGAAACGCCTTTGCTAAATCCATATTGATTCGCAGATCTAATGTTATTAGATTTTAGAAATGAAGACAAACGTGTATAAAAGATCTCAAAAATTTTGGAAAAATCTGACAATATTGAGATAGGTCTATAGTTATAAATCACCTTGTTTATAGATAGCAGTAATACAAGCTAGTTTTAACTCATCCGGAAAATATCCCTCTTGAAGAGAATCATTTAATAAACGTGTAAGAGGATTTGCTAATTCATCAGCAACATATTTTAAAATGGAACACGGTACGTCATCAATACCTCTGGAAGATTTATTAGATAATGGTATAATTGTATTTATTACCTCATTTTTCCAACTGGGCTAAGAAAATGATTTATTGCAAACATTGAGTTTATTTGGCGTTGAGCTACCTTCAAGTATTGTTTTCTTATTAATTTTAACGGAATCAATAAAATATTGATTAAATGCATCACCTATTTTCTGTGGTTCATGAATTAATAAAAAACATTGAGTTTATTTGGCGTTGAGCTACCTTCGAGTATTGTTTTCTTATTAACTTTAACGGAATCAATAAAATATTGATTAAATGCATCAGCTATTTTCTGTGGTTCATGAATTAATATATTTTTATCAGTTTTGAAAGTCGATTGATGATTTTTATATTTTTTTTCATGAAGGACCATGCAGCTTTTGATTTGTTTTTGGCACGTTGTATTATTGAGTTATTATAAGATATTTTGTCATTTTTGATACTTGTGTTATATGACTTTTTTTGTACTTTATAATAATTTAAGAACTCATTATTATTAGTATGCTTGCAGAGCAAATACATATCATTTAATAATTGGCCTTGTTTGATTAAATCTCGAGTTATCCAATTTCTATATGAATTTGAGTGAGCGCGTACTTCAACTGGTGGGAAGGCAATATTGAATAAATATAAGAAGGTATCATAAAATTTAGTAAATTTTGTTCTTGCATTTGATGTTATATTTAACAAATCAATTTTTCCTCGTAAGCTTCGTATATTTAAATGACAGAATGTTATATGTTGAGTTTTCAATTTTAAAACTGAATCATTATTGGTTTTGATTTTAAAACGGTCGCTGAGAGGTGTCTTCTGGGGTATAGTTGACTCCTCGAAAAAATCGGAAGCGCTTAATCAGTATGCCTTTTGGCCAGTATGAGGGGTCATACAATGTTTCATGAAGAGACATTTCAGTACTCACACGATACGCTGAATTAGTGTCTTTGGAGTTATGTTTAATCACGTCGAAGCTGTATCCTGGAGATTTTTCTTCTAGATATGATTTTATGTGATTTCCGTTGGAATCACTTTTACACCTACCGATGTATATGTGCAGCCTTCGCTCGGGGGCCCTAAAATTAGAAGTAGTATTTTCTCTGTTATTGTTTGTTCCAATAATGAAGGAATTTGTGCTTGAATTTGTTTGTTTATTTGTCATATCTTGCGTACAATTACTTTTATTTTGTGACATGGCATCAATATTAGGAGCACGCTGTGTAGAAGTATAGGATTGGGAAGTATGTTGTTTACGTGTTTTACATTTTCTTGTGTTATTCTTTTGGGTTGCGGAAACATCTGTTTCGATAACCGTTGCATCAAAGGAATCTGATATTATCGATAAATTTAGGTTGTCAGTAATACTATCATTACTTTTACAACACTTAGAATTAGAATTATTCGTCAACAAGTTTCGTAAATCTGTATTTGACTGAGAAAGATTACTTACTTGATCTTGAAGTATCTTTATTTCATTCGTCAATTTATTGGTCGATTCTTTAATAACTACACTTGAATCTTAAATTCTTAAATCATCATAAGTTTTTTCAAGGTTTTGGTGAGATCCCTGTCCCGTAAATTATAGTTAGCTGTAGACATTTTTTATATGCACTTAATCAATAAATTATGCAATAATCAATTAAAGCTAAAGGAAATTTAGTAGCAGCACTGTTACACACGCCCTACTCGAACTCGAATTATTAAATTCTTAACGATTCTTGCACTTACCTAAAAACTTAAATCGAGATCGTGGATTCTGTAATTGTAGGTTCTTTAATATCAGAGAGTAACTAAATGACATTTTAGGTTAGATTTATCTGTTTATTTGTGTTTAACACGTTGACTGCCAACTACGAGATAACTCGTAGATTGCATTCTTTGCTAGGACGCCGACTAAGAGTTAACTCGTACTGTGTTTACTTGCCATATTCGTGCAGCTACGATGAAACTCGTAATATATCAGTGGTAATATGGATAGATGGCTCCTGGGAAGAGAACAAAAAATCAATGCTGGCTTACATGAACAGAAAATTTATTGATAAATTAACAGAAATAATAATTATAAAAAATTTATTCAAAATCAAGTAAAAGAATATTTTTATTGTTTGTGAAACTTTTTAAAACAATCTTCCACACAAAGGGCTGGCTTCTCTTCACAGGTCGGACAAAAATAACGCGTTTCTCGGCGTTTTTTTGCAATTTCTTGCGCAGCATATAAATTAGTTTGTTCGACCAGTAATGCAAGAAACTCTTCCGAAAAAAATAAGTCCACCAGCGTTTGCACTGTAAAATTTGACGTATCCAATTTCACACCAACATTTTCTTGGCAAATGAATAATTCAGGATGTTTTTGAATTTCTGTCCACAAATTATCATTCGCATTTGATGTTATTGCTTGGGAATCGTCATCATTATCATCAGTACTGTATGTACTACTGTCGTTACCATCCTCGCCAAAAATCTCGTCAAATTCTGAATCACTTAGATTAGCGTAGTACTCAAGATCGTTTTGAGTCAGTGGTCTTTTCGTACCCATATTGGGTTCTTGATAATTTAATTATAACAATAATTATAAAACAACACACTCAAGAAAGGCGTATATGTGATGTACTCCACAATATCTGAGATACTACTGACGAATATGGACGCATATCCCTGATTCAGGTTTAGCGAAGCGACAGGTCTAAGCGTGTCTGCGTACGAGTTAACTCGTAGTTGGCTTCCGCGAAGAGCTTTCTGTTACATAAGCCAACTACGAGATAATTCGTGAGACCTTTTTTTTACAAAAAATACATTTCCTATGCTTTTTGATGATAACTGTGTACTATAATTAGAGTTTTTAATAATACAATATGATTAAATGAAATTGGCTTCTTAGACCGGAATTCTGAAAATTGCCGTGGCAGTCAACGTGTTAATCTTTGACTTTAAACGTGCTTCAAACAAACAATAATAATTTTAATATCATTGATTTGTGTTTATTTGTTCAAAAAATGAATATTGAGGTGTCAAAGGAATCATATAGACCAGCATTAGTTGAAGAAAGAAACGCTTTGATTAGCAAGAAACCGAATAGTTATTATAACTTCTTTCTCTAATGAAGTTCTCGGATAACCGCTGTTTGTAGGGGTGGGTGGGGCACATTCGTACACTTTTTTTCCATGATGATTAAGCTGTTAAATATCATATTGTACTGTTAGCTGCACTAGTAGATAACTACAAATCTTGGCAACAAATATACCAGTTGGATCCGATGATAAATTATTATTTCTGGGAGAAATAATGATATTTTTGGAATTGTGCATTTGTCCAATTCTGCCCCACCATGGGGTTGAATTGGACTAATTCATAACCATATTTATTGATAGACATGGGTACATATTATTTAACTCAGATGACTACCTACTGGTTAAAATATATTTTTCCAACTTATGAATCTACTGGATGTTATAATTGAAAAATTGATATATTGAATTTCAAGTATGATGATTGTCTTGTGGTGCATTGATTTTGTGTAGGTGGTGGTAGTTTTGCCACAATATCCTCTCTCACAATTAGACTAATGGTGACCGGATAATAAAATCCACAATTCTCTTCGAATCTCAAAAAATTTACAGTTAGTTCATCACCACTGATTTCTTCTATGATGCCCACATAATAAACAACTTTTTTCTTCGTTGGAAACTTCACCAGGACTTCCTCTACTTCAATGCATTCATCGTCCAACAGTTCATTAATATCTCCGTATTCACTACATAGATCTATGTTAGAATCGGAGCTCACTGTGTCCTCCATATCAACGTCAGAGTTCGAAGAACTCGGATAGGTTTGTTTTTTCTTAGGAGTTTTTTTTGTCGTTACACCAAGAGCATTAGTTTTTTTCACTAGTTGTCTTTTTACAGTTTTTGCTCGTTTCAGTTCTTGTTCTCTTCTCTTGGCTTGTTTAATATTTTCCTCTTGTATTCTTTTCATTTCTGGAGTGCTAGTAAAGATACACGATTTTCCTTTCTTTCTTCCTCGTTTATTATCAGTCTTTGGTTGCAGAACAGGAAAAGGTCGAATACTGTCTAGTGTATTATTTTTCGAAGACTCATTTATTGATGAAAGGGAGTTGAGTTCATTCATAACAGTGTTTTCAAGAACAAAGTCTGACTTACTCGTACTTGCGATTGGTTCAAAGGTATTATCATCTGGTTGTTTACTTGTAGATGGTTCACAAGTTTTATATTTATCTGATTGTGTACTTGAAGAGGGTTCACTAATTCCTTCGGGTCCATAGCTGAGAACCCCAGCAAATTCGTCATCATTAAAAACAAGGCTGTTTATTGGCCAGATTCCAGTTTTTTCAAATGACTTAGTGATATTGTGAGGAGTGAACGATAGTCATGAAAAGATGTCTTGCATCTAGATTTGAACGGACCATAGAGGCAAATATCAAACTGCTGCATCCTATGGGAGCAATGTGGTGGAAAGCTCAACATCACTATGCCGTTTTCTCGGCAATAATTTATCGCATCCAATGAAACATGCGTTTCGTGGTTGTCCACAAGTAGGAGCATTGGATTATCTGTAGAACTATTCATATGCTTCTTAATATGTCCTAAAAGTTCTACAAATATTTCTGCAGACATCCAACCAGTTTTCGTAGCTCTTCCAATGGCACCAGGTACACTTCCGTACATATATTGATCTTTCATTCTCACTCGTGGGAAAATATATAGCGGTGGAATGGCTACACCAGTTGCGGTAATGATTCCACAAAACGTAACGAGTGTTCCTCTTTCTGAAAAAACACATTGGCCGACTTGCTTCATACCGCTCTTCGTTATAATTCTTGGAGCTTGCATTACTGTTGAGACACCACTTTCATCAGTATTCACAATTCGATCTGGAGAAAATTTATATTTAATCATAACTTCGCTATAATTTTTGAAAAACATTTCGACATTGGATTTGTTGAAGCCAGATGTACGTGCAATGCTAATGTTTTTATGTTTTCTATAGGACAATTCTGGGTGGCGTTTCATAAAGGACCGCATCCATTCAATTCCAGCAATTTGGTTGTCATTCCAAACAAGCGGATATTTTTTAGATACAATTTTGGCAAATTGGAATGCTAAGGATCTCGTATGTAGATATGTTAGTCCAAAGTTCATTGATGATGCCTTAAGTAGATACTCTTTTAACTTTGTTTCTTCTGCCGAGGAGAAGACTTGCTGAGATGCATGTTTTGAGCTAGAGGACATTTCTACTCCTGAATGATCATCACTGTCATTTCCAGAGTCTGATTTATTTGCAGGCTTCGCTTTTTTTGGATGAAAATGCAGAGTTGATTTCTTAATATTGTACATTGCAGCTGCATCTCTAATTTTTCTCTTATGCGTGATAACCTCATTTATTGCTTTACGCAAATCTTCCGTTGAAATGTTGGCTCTGTCTGTTTTGCGTTTATAATTCCGCACCATGCTAGAAAAAATATTGAATGTAAAGCACGATACACAGTAGGTGTAACGATAAGGTCTTACTTATTGTTTATATTCCGATAAAAATATTGTCTGATATAAACACCCTCAATGAATAAAAGTTCATGATAATTTACATCGAATATAAATTGATTTTTGCCAGTCAGTTCATTGTGATAAAAATGGGTCACTTTTGGACTAGTCCAAATCTACCCCATCATATCTGTCCAAATGTGCCTCACACATGAAAAATGTATTCATCCGATAATATCAAAAACACATCGACAACAGAAGTACGTATTCTTAGGTTATGTTAGTTGTAATAGACTAATCTTTAATAGAAACCTAAAACATCCTACCAAAAAGATACAAAATACTACTGGTTTAATCTTATGAACAAAAGGTGAATATACCTACATTTGAGGTACAAAATAATTGGTTGATTATTTGACACAGTAAAATTCAATATTATTCGGATAAACACCTTGACGCTGTAACTACATGCACTAATGTTACCATAAAAGTGCGCAGTTGTTCTCATGGCACTACTGGGGCGGGAAATTAGTATTGTCCATATGTTCCCCACGTCCATATGTGCCCCACCCTACCCTAGTCCTATTTTGCAAATGATTAATGATAGAAACATGATGCATTCTTTTGAACAAATCTTCCAAGTTGTAGCAGGCATGCGAAAGTGTTGTTGAAATTGGTTGCTCTCCATAAAGGGCAGCAATTATCTACTTTTTCTAGAACATATTCTTCATCAGAAGAATCGTATTCAAAATACATTTTATTTTCATATTGATAATTAATAATTTTACAACTAAAAAACTACGCATTACGCAACTCAACTTGTCAAACGTCTGGGTATTAACAAGGTACTCGTTTATCATGTGATCAAAATTCACTCCAGCTTCTCTTCAACTCCGATTTGTAATGCTGATCGTGTCTTATATTGAAAATAATTTACTACCTCTTGTTCAAATGGAAGAGGCATGGCATAGTTTTTAATTAATTTTCATAATTAGCTTTTGGAAAAAGATGTAAAATAAATATTGAAAATAGACAGAAATAGTTTGTAGTTTTTTCTTCTATTATGTGTAACAACAACAATGATAAAAACAAACTTCGGGTATCTTCATTAGACAATTTCCACAAATTTTTCATCCAAACGTCATTGGCCCTCGCCCAACTTTTATATAATTAGGAAGCACTGAATGACTAATACATTGTACTTTGGCTTTATTGGGAGATTGAAGAAGTAAAAATATTATTTACATTTCATTTTCATAATCGAGAAGTGCAGTGTAGATGAGGATTTGGAGAATCTACCATCAGGATATATCAAAGGTGATAAAGATATAATGTGCGGTTATTGATTCCCAAAATTTTTTTTTATAGTTCATTGTGTTTTCCGCGCATATTAGATCCATTGTCATAACCTTGACCACGGAAGTTTTGAAAATATAGATTTAATTGTGAAAATAAATCCAAATAGGTGATCCAAAACAAAATTTAATAGACCTTCACCTGTGGAGCTGGGGACCGGACAGAAACCAATGAAATTTTCGCATATCTCAACATTTTTTGTTTCATTATTTGAAATTAAATACCTACGTACAATTGTAATTTGCTCTGTACGACTTACATCTGGTGTGCAATCCAAAATAATGATGAAATATTTTGATTTTTTAACTTTGTTCAATATATGATTTTTTATGGTCGTGCCGAGCAACTCAATTATTTCATTCTGAATTTGATCCCCTAAATAATGAGTCATACGACTTGAATCTGATTTCGAGGATTGAATTCTATGAATATGTTCCCGCATGACTGAATCAAATATTATATTCATATAATGTTTTTGACGACCCTCAAGCAGCCAGACACTGATGAGATAAAAACTTAATTACGCCTATGATTATTTCTAATACATCACATCATTGTTTTTTTTCCGATTCTAAGAGTCTCAGTTGCATTTGATTTAGAGTAGTTTTATTTTTTAACAATTGTTCAATTGTACCCAAGATTCCACATTTTCTCTGTGGGAAACACTTGTTTCATGTCTTTTCAATGTCAATGAAAAATGTTGCCAATCAGAAAAACCGTTCAAAGCAGACAAACTACTAACAGATTTTGTTACGGGTGACTATACGGTTGAGTGCCTGGGTTTCAGTATGCAAATGATTCTCAACTATATTGATACTAAAATTTATAATTGATTTATCAACCAATTATTTACCAGGAATTCAATTAACATAAATCAATCAAGCCGTAAAATAGTCTTACTTGCCAGTATATATGCTCGCGGAATAGCTCAGTGAGGCTGTAGGTCGTGGGTAAATATATACTTGGACAACAAAAATTTATATCGCGCCAACCCCTTCTAGGCTGTCACTAGCAAGCAAGTTTTGTCCAAATTTGATAAAACTGGGGTAAATTCAAATTTAAGTTAACATTGATAAACTTGATTTCTCTATACTCCCTATTTTTGTGATAACAAGTCAGAATAAAATGCAGACAATGTTAATATATTATTGTTTATTTTCCAAACAAAACAAATATAACCCAATACACCACAATCGACTACCCTGTAGTCGAGCAGTAAACAGATATCAATTACAAAATGGTAACTACATGGACTACGTTGTAGCCAATGCAAAGAATAAATCTCAAATACAGAAAGGTTACAATGAATTTAAATGTCAAATGACACAATAATAAATATGAAATACATTCATTCACGAATGCAATATACAAACAAAACTTCATATATCATGGCAACATACCCAATATTCAATTAATATGAAACTTAATAATGACACAATAGAATATTCTAAAATGACCAAAGAAACGTTGGGTGGTTTGATTCAAATGAAGTGAAAATTTTAAGTTATTACAAATCGAACTAGGCAACACAGATATCTAGACTGAATATAATTCATAGTTGGAATTTGATGGTTTACGATTGAAACATAACCTAATGTGACAGTTCTGACAAAATCTTTAAAAGAACAGTAAAAATTTACACTTGAATGAAATTGAGTTATTCCCAAATTTAATTACAAAAACTGAAACTGTAAGCATATGCAAACAGATGATATGCCAGATGGGCCTTACACTCGTATAAAACGATGCTATTGTCCCCTAGCTCGCTACAATAGGTGGCAATCACAGCCCTCTACATGAATGTGAGTGAATTTAACAATTTCTTGTCTTACGACAAGAAAAACAAATTTAAACTTCAGGCAAGCAAATGAAGAGTTTAGGAAAGTTCGACTGACGAATCTTTCTCTGCCAATAAATAGATCTGGCTCAGGTCGACTCATTTTATCCCTGAGGATAGGTCAAGTTAAAATCATCATCACCAGACCAGCTACCCAATGAACTTGGTATACGAGGTAATTACTATACAATAAATCAGATACAATATTAATAAGACAAGAAATTACTTATCTGAAATGTCATGTCTCGTAAACAAATCCCCTTCTGGTAACTCGAACAACGAACTTCTAACTCACACTAGTCTCAGTGACGACAGCTGTTCCAGGTGCGGCAATGTGTGGTAAGCTCTAATATCCTCAGCTGGTCGGATTAACTTCTTTGACTTGCGTATATCAACAATTATTGGAATGGACAAAACGGCAATCGTCCTACTTATCCTGCTACACTGGTCGTATAATAATGAATTATCTGTTCCCAAACTTGGTCGCTACAAATAACATTGAGTCCGAATCATCGTAATACGAATTAATTGTTCCACCATTTTCATAAGAAAATATAATTTACACGTCGGCCATGTTAAGAAGACATACCTACAACGATCTTAAAACAGCGAAAAGAAATTTACTCCAAGTACATCGTACACGATAACCCGTTTCCACGGTTAAAAGATTTTTCAACTAAATCTTTACTAAATCGCCAAATTGTTAGATCTGGTATTTTACCAATAAATCACTCAAATGATTTTTAAACAAATTTTGCAACTGCACGGCTTGGAGCACGAAAACAAAAGAATGCAATCCGTTGTCAGTCGTATCCGTCTAACACGTATCCCTTCTCTTAACATAACCACCGACATGGAACAATAAGAAACTTTATGCTACAATAAATCAAAGAAACGCGATACCACAGATGAACTTTGCCACACATTGAACCACTGACGTCACTGAAACAATAGATATATAAATTATGATTAGCTGTGTCATAGATTATAGTCGTTTCTTAAGTAGGGCACATTCACCACGTAACAATTTACCAAATATTTTGCAACAAAAACAGTATACTGAATCTTTCGAAATAGAGTAAACAACCCATTCCCTGTTAATTTTTTCTCCATTGGGAAGATTTCTATAATAATAATTGTCTCCCGTGGTCATTTATAGGAAAGTTGCAGTTGGACGCCTGTACGGGAACACGATTAACCAAAATATTTACAATATCATTAGTCATACTGACAGGCCACAAACCGGAATCATCACCACAATCTAAGTTGCTACATATTACTGATGACGATAAACTGCTGACAGGTTCTTCAGTAGTACCTTCTCTTGTTTTACTTGACGCTCCTTTCGAATAACATATATCTTTTTCTTCAGTTACGTCCATAGCTTCTTGATTCAAGGCTGTGCTTGTTAAAGCTATCTCAATATTTTCTTGGCATTCCGTTCCCTTATTTTCTGGCTTGCCTAAAAATTTTTGTAAATAACCCGCCATTTTTTCTTTGTGTACCTCTTTCCCTCGTTTTTGCTGTCGAAATTGCGCTCCCGAAAGTTTTTTCCTTTTCTGCTGTTCCTGAAAATTATTTGTAAATGTAAGGTATTTTTTTGATTATTTTTTTTTGGTACAATAGTATGCCGGAAAAGTTCAGACAAATAGGATTCAAACCCAATTAACGTTTTCTACAATAAGTTTCAATCATTACATAACCTGTTCATTAATTTTCAAAATTAATATTGAAGACGAATTTTATATACTAAAACGTATATTATTCAATAATTAAAATCCCTTATTCATTGTTCTTTGAACAGTAATTATTGTGATAAGTCTATAAATAAACGTAGGTTAGTACTTACCATAATTACGATTTTTGCACTTATGTTTTATACTGACGGGCGATTGAATTATAATTACACTGGACAAGTTCAAATATCAATAATTAAGTCGAAACCCACCTCAAAAGAACTATTGACAAAATAATTGCAATTTATGTACCATCGTTACTATTTATCTACCATAGCTGCACTGTTCTAATGCGTACAAGTATCTATGTACCTAACCCACCAATTGAGAAGGAAGCGCAAAGGGGATTCCCCTAACAGCGCCAGTCTTGTTTTTCATAGAATGACAGACGACGTTTGGTAATACATCTTAGTTTTAACGGATGCCAATAGATGGCGGTTTTAACGTCGTTCGGTCGGATTTTTTCCATGCTATGACATATTTTCTTATCCCCTCAACGGACACGCCTCGCACGCTCCATGGACAGGACGGTCATAAAAAACTGTTGTGTTTCCTCCGTGATTGCTCCGCCACCTTGTAATCTTTTGCACTCAATTATAATTATGAAAAATTACAAAAAATTATAAAATGACAATTGGTCGCGCGCCGGCTAGCCGGTGACCGGCTAGTCTGCTGCGGGCTAGGCGCACCAAGTTGGTATTCTACACGCCCTCTGCGTAGGTGTCGACCGGCCAGGGGTTCAATGACTTGAATTAGGTATGAGTCGCTCGATTTGTATTATCGGACGTACTCGTGATGAAGTTCAATTGCCATTGAACATTCGAAACAAACGGCACATACGGGTTAGCGACCCTAATTGGGTCGATGTATGTCTTTTCACAATTACCACATGGCACCTCGTACACTCCTTGGCATTCTAGAGGAATTCTGTGTTTTGGATTCCGAAGAACATTTTTGATTTTCCTATCTGTTGTGAAGGTTGTTTTGAATCATGACGGCTCAGTATTTTGCAGATTTTGTCAGTTGTGGCTTTTATGTAAGGTAGAAAAGCGTTTCCCACTGGTTGATCTTCATTGTTGACATCCTTCTCATTTTTGCGTTGAGAGTTATGAATCTGTTTTCTTGAATAGCCATTCATCCTAAGGGCTGCCCGGATGGTTTCCATTTCTCCATCGAAGTTCTCCGCATCAGCGAGACGTTTCGACCTTGTCATGAGGGTATTTACGACTGATTGTAGCTGGGATGGATGGTGGTGCGAGTTACTATTCAAATATCGGTTCGTGTGGGTCTTTTTTCTGAATACTGTATGTCCCAAACTGCCGTCAGTTTTCTTTGTTAGAAAAACGTCTAGAAATGGTAATTGGTTGTTCTCTTCGGCTTCTATTGCGAATTTTATCCGATCATGGATTCCATTCAGGTGATCGAGAAACCCTCTTAGTTGTCCTTCTCCATGTGGCCAAATAACGAAAATATCATCTACATATCTGAGCCAAAGTTTGGGACAGACCAACAGACGCATTGATGTGCGAAAGACTGAACATGCAAACGCTGTGTCGAAAAACGAAACCACGTCTTCACTAGCTGAACATGTAAGAAATACGGGCCATATGATCAACTTTAGCGGCACAAAGACTCTAGCCAACATTGAACACTTCTACACCAGAATAACCAGGGAGGCAATAGAGATCGAGAAACGTCCACATAGTCTTAACAAACGAGATGACGGACTAAGATTACCAGCAACATGGAAACCCGCTTTAGAAAGTCGGAAGATACAACCAAAAACAAGAGAGAACGTGGTATCCAGTGCACGTGCAACAGGTCACGGAAACTTTCCGGCTGATTCCAGCGTCGCAATGACGTCATCCAAACGTGTCACTCGGAGCCAAACACGTAGAAATCAACCAAGCGTGAAATAGTTCGAAAGTCCAAAGGTCAAGCATAACGGGGGATATAAATACCTGTCCCTTCAAGTAAGCGTCAGTTCGCCTAGATTTTCCAGACTCTACGGTCGAATCACCTGAAGATGGCAAATGCGACTTTGCCGAAACGTCGTGAAATTGGTCCTTTTGAGGACCGAAACCACACAACGCGGATCAATACCCGAGAATCCAGTTCTACATATATATATATATATATATATATATATATATATATATATATATATATATATATATATATATATATTATATATAAAAATTCTCGGGAAATAGGTCACAATAACACTTTGTTTTAACTAAAGTGTTATTGTGACCTATTTCCCGAGAATTTTTATATATAATTCATACTGGGTCAAGAATCTTATTATTATATATATATATATATATATATATATATATATATATATATATATATATATATATATATATATATTCAAAATATAACAGATCGAATTTCCAAAATCCTCAAAAAACATAATATTTCTACCAGTTTTCCACACTTCCAAAATTATCTCAGTTTTACAAACCTATCAAAGATCCCCTTCCTCCTCTCCACTTAGAAGGTGTTTATAGCATTCCCTGTTCTTGCGGTAAAGTCTACATTGGTGAAACAGGTCGTACAGTAGATACTCGTGTGAAAGAACATGAGCGCTGTACAAGGCTTCGTGACACCAGTAGATCTGCACTTGCGGCATACAAGTTTGACACAAATCATCAAATCTTTTTTGAAGATACTAAAATCCTAGCCCGAACCCCAAACTTCTATCAGCGAAAAATCCTTGAAGCTATAGAAATCCTAAACCATCCGAATAATCTGAACCGTGACTCAGGATATTACCTTCCCAACATTTGGAAACCCATCCTCGAAAATTCCACTTCGCACATGATCGCACAACGGCAGAGTCAGGTGCCGGAACGAAGTTAACCACCGGAATAAAGGCAGTGAACTATGTAGCGTGAAGGATTTTTCCTACAATAAATACGGCTACAGAAACCAGTAGAACCAGTTTCAGCTCAAGCCTCAAGCCTGCCCTGAAAATGCCACCTGTAGTGGTTGGCGACACGTCGGCATCAAGTCGAGCTATTGTGACGCGGAATCCATCTGGAAGACAAGATTTTTCTCATCTAATTTGTCAAAAATGGCAACAAATGTTTCTTGACGAAATGGCAATGGTACCTTTGTTTAAATTATGTAGGTAGAAATTTTCAACATAACTCCGAAAAGGCGTTAGCTTCCCCTTAATTTGCCCACGTTTCAACTTCAACTTATCTGCCATTTTGCTAACACAAATAAAGATTCACCTCAATTCAGTATGATAGGTAAATATATGTATGAAAATGGAAATACGTAATTACACCTCAATCTTCTCTTCGTTTGCTGAACTGCACTACACTGAAATACCTTTTACTTTTCTGTGACTGACTTATGGCAATTATTTTTCTCCAACCCAATAGTTTGTAATAAAAACTGAGCAAAATTAGTCTCTAATGTTAATTGTGGTTCAAATATTATATTATTCCTATAAAAAAACTATATTTATTTTTACTTAATTATTATTGACTCATATTTGAGTTACATTAGGATGCATGTTCATTCAATAGTTTTCAAAGTATAACTGCCTTTCCGACTAGATGCATTTCTCGTATCTGCCCTTAGGTGATAGTACGTGACAAATACTGAAATCAGATGTGTTCACCTAAGATTGTTCAGGTTCCAGAAAAACAGGGTCGGCCTAAGGTCTATTATAAACTTACAACTGTTATCTGCAACATTTATGTCATACTTTTCTAAATATTTCTTAATTTTCTCTGAGGTCTCTGGAATGTAGTAAATGTTATAAAATTATTCTGAGTTCATATTGATTGTTTATCTTTATTACCGTTTATATTATTTACATACGATGTACTAGTATATATTTTGTTTATTCTTCCTTCAATGATGGGGTGAAACATTTTTTTCAAGTAGCCGTTCTTTCCCAGTGTATTATAAATTTTTTTAAACTTTTTGGTACGCTTTTTTACGTTGTTAAAATTTTACAGCGCGATCTGTAATGCTGTACAACACTTCTTTATAATTTGTCTGGTGCAACTGAATTGTAGTGATGATATCGTTGAAACGAAATTCCTTTTGTAAACGATGTTTTTATTTTTCCGTCTCAATCATGTCTAATGTTCAGACACAGAAAAATTATGTTTTTGCTTATTTCTATTTCACAGCTAGAAAATTTTCAATTACGCTAATTCAGCAAATAATAATCGAAGTATACGAGCAATTTTCCGTTCTATTTGTCATGCAGTGAAAAATGAATCACCCGCCTTATACTTCCTCAGATATCAAAACCACATACCACGCAAATTTTTTTCTGGTATCCATCAGCTGTTTCCACCAATATTGCCTTAAGATCTTCACTGTATTCGTCAATATTTTTGCTTCTCAAATGTTTCATCAAAATTTGTTTAAAGAAATAAATTATGAAAACTTCACAATTATAACCATCTCTCCGTTTTGTATGTGGAATCAACTTTGAGCTCAAACAGAAACCCAAATTTGCATTGAAATGATTATCATATTTCTACAAAAAATATCCAACTTTTCCCTATATTTCTTACTTTTTACCATTAGAGTACCTCTCGTCTCCTCCTTCATACTGGCAATTCCGATAATCCAGGGATCTCTACTAGACAGTGTACCAATAATTAGGTGCAATACTACTACTGAGTCGTCAAAGAAATTTGTGTCTAATTAA
This sequence comes from Endomychus coccineus, assembly GCA_958510875.1. Lineage (NCBI taxonomy): Eukaryota > Metazoa > Arthropoda > Insecta > Coleoptera > Endomychidae > Endomychus > Endomychus coccineus. The sequence goes on from OY294068.1 coordinate 140,727,181, forward strand.
TTACAATGATAAAATGGCGTACGTTTTTGGTTGTCAGAAGAACATAACATTCTGTGTTCACAACTGACTGTAATAATTTAATGAAACAAGAATCCACTGCCAAATCAGTTGTCCATTGTTTACCACTCAAAGATATGAAATCGATTATCCTAAGTTATAAAAGGAGTTAGCTGATAATCTGGCTACTAGGTAATTTCCGTATTTTTTATATTTATAATAATCGGAATTTTCAACCAATCCGATGTTATTGAAATTCATCTGGACAGTCATGCATGTGATATTCTGACGACTTCCCACAGAGTAAGGTTTTTTTTTTGGTATTCGACTTTTCATTAGAAAATCAGTATTCCAATGTCTTTTTCCTATATTATCAGTTTTTGGTAATAATAATGATAATCAGATAAAGTTTTCATCATATATTCTTCTCAATAATATATCCGATAAATCCTTTCAACATATATGCCAATCGTAGTTTAGATAACGAAATCACAAACTTCTTCCTGTAATATTGATTATTTCCTGAATTTGATGAAAATCATGCCTCTCATGTTCTGATGACTTCCCACAGAGTAATGTTTTTTTTTGGTATTCGACTTTTCATTAGAAGATCAGTATTCCAATATCTTTTCCCTATATCCTCAGTTTCTGGATCAACTATATCAGGGAGAATATAAAATAATGATAATCAGATAAAGTTCTTATCATATTTTCTTCCCAATAATATATCCGATAAACCGTTTTAATAAATATGCCAATCGTAGTTCAGATAACGAAATCACACCAACTTCTTCCTGTGATATTGAATATTCCCTGGATTTGATAAAAATCATGCCTGTGATATTCTGATGACTTCCCACAGAGTAATGTTTTTTTTGATATTCGACTTTTCATTGAAAGATCAGTAATCCAATGTCTTTTCCCTATATCATTAGTTTTGTGATCAACTATTTCAAGGAGAATATAAAATATTAGTAATCAGATAAAGTTTTCATCATATATTCTTCCCAATAATATATCCGATAAACCCTTTTAATAAATATGCCAATCGTAGTCCAGATAACGAAATCACACCAACTTCGTCGAGTGATATTGAATATTACCTGGATTTGATAAAAATATGGATTATGATTATTCAATCCGAACGAAATATTTATATAATTAAATTTTTCGCATCTAATCGCGGGCTCGGGTTGTTCATATCGATATAGAAATCCCCCATTTTATCCAGACTAGCTCAAGTTAGGATAAGTCCGGTCTTAAATTGAAACGTACTCTATCCCCCTCTGATTAGGAAATCGTAGGACGCTACCAGAACCGAAAAATTTGTTCCATTCTGTCAATTGAAAAGGAATAAGTAACACTGGTTGGCAACAAAAGGACAAGGAAAAGAAACAAGCATATAAAACAATAACAAGTATATTATTCTATTATTGAACAATACTGAAAACCGCATGCCTTTTTGGCGCACCGAATATATAATTTAGATAATATCAACAAGGAAGAAAAAAAGGTGATTTACTATTCCTCAATTATTTGGGACCAACATTTAATTAATCATGGTAATGAACTGGTGCGATAACGTGGTAGTAAAGTACTGTGAAACTACCTTTGGTCCCGAAATACCATTATTTAAAATAATTGTTTTAGCAAGTTTTACGAGAGATGAGAGGTTGAAAATTTGGTAAGTTCATTAACTATTGAAGAAGATGATCCTGTAAATAAAAATTATAGGTAGGCGCACCAGTATTGCTCGTAATGGTTTCAAATGTTATAACAGTTTTAAATTGTTTCAGCTTTCAATATATTCTCTATTTTGTTTTCGAAATCACCTCTGTGCATTATGAGGGTTTTGTTACATTTATCCACGTTCAATATTAGGGGACAATAATAATCAATCAATAATTTCGAAAACCCTGAATACCACCACCAAGTGCATGAAAAGCGCATGAAACACTTTAACTAGAGCACTAAAAACATAGGTATTCGCATACACCATTTTGTGTCCTAGAAACGTCAGTGATCGCATGTAAACAGTATAGCGAACGTAATGTTGTTGGCCAAAAATTGAATGTTATTTACAAAAAACCGATCAAAATTAGAATGTCATTATTACAATAATCTGTTCAAACAAAATCATTTATTAGTCTGTTACTGAAAATCGCTGTTTATAACAATGGGGTTAGAAAACGGTGAAAGTAATTCCCAAGTTGGCCCTCGAAAAGGTTCTAAGGTAATCCAATGTGTGTTATTGAAAACAAAATTTACAAACCTTGAGTTTATTAAATTAATTATGAAGGTATTATTGAAGTTACAGATATGTAATTTCCACTTTTTTTTAAAGCAAATCGTTTTTATTGTTGATTGCATGCTTCAATGTGTGTAATTGTCATAATTTTTGTCGTCTCCAGCTCGATTTATTGAATGTCGCTTGAAAATTACATTTACATGTTTTTTTAGGACCGCGTGGAGAAACTATTTCCAAGAACGCCAAGCGAGGAGAATGTTTATTTACTTTTAGAAGAAAATAGAGTCCTCAAGGAAAAGGTTTCAAGAATGCATGTGATTTTACAGATGTATTCATCAACTCTGCATATTTTAAAAAGTACATCTCACTCTAATTATAAAGCTGTTTTTAATTATTTCTTTTAAAGAAAATTTCTTCTGAAGAAAGTTTTTAAAGAAAATTTCTTTCTTTTGAAGAAAGAAATTGTATTTATTTATATTTAAAAAACTTATTTGTAATTATATGTTCATAACAAAACCAATGAGATTTATGATTGGGCCGATTGATTGAATAAAAAAGGAAAGATAAACGAATTGTTCGTGCGATTTAATTTTATATAAGGAGTCTATTCCAATTTACAAATGTACAACTGGATGTCGAATATTCAATGATATTTTTATTTGAGGAATCGAAGTAGGAATTTGCTAAATTGCCACTCTGCAAGTAAAAACCCAATTTTAAAGAATCCAATTGGTTTTTTCAGCAGAGTAATTATCTGTGAATCAAGTTTATTGTGAATCAAGTCCAAGTTTATTGTAAATCAAGTTTATCTGTGAATCAAGTTCATGCAACCGATGACGAAATGTGTTTTTTAAAATGTAAATGGTACAAATAAAAGTAAACAATGTGAAATATAGTGTAACGGCATTTATTTCCTATGTAGACTGTGGACACAAATTCGAATGTTTGATACAGATTAATAGTTTGTCCAAGATAATAATAACCAAAGAGTAAATTCCATTTTATCCTGAAAGAATAACAAATGGGTTGCACAAGAACATCTTTTATGGAACAGTTGACATTGCAGTTAACTTATTCATTATTTACAATAAACAAACGCATTTATAAAACTATTTCATAGATGCACTGCCATATTCCTTTGTTTTTTTTTTACAATTTTCTATGAAGGAAGTTGTGCAAAATGAACGAACATTAAAGTAATGATACACAATTTTTTCCTTAATACTACAACATGTTGGAAAATCAATTGCGATGAATTCGATTAAACTTCTAATTAAATAAAAATTTGAATTTTTGTGAAGGTATTCTTTGAACGCAGTGTAATACATTTCACAGTGCAGTACAAGTAAAAATGTTTCAAAACATGGATATTTCAGACCTCCTCTATTTGCACCATCAGTGAATGTTTTTGCTTTCTGTACGAATTCAATATTTGGAAGGTTGTCTTTATACAAAAAAGCGACGCAATCTGAACAGACTATTTTTTTTCGAACTGCAAAGGTTGTACTACCAGCTACGTAAAAAATAGTATTTGTGTCGTAAGTGACTATAGTTTCAGCAAAATCACAAATAGAGAAAGTTTGAATATCGAAACTCAATTCGTCGTCGATATTGCTTGCGATTGTTCCGTGAACATTCGTTTTTTTCTTGTTTTTGCAGAAATCAAGTAGAAACTCGTCTGATTCGCTAAGATAACTACTATTTTTCACCTCAGAAACAAACTGAGAAACAGAAATTGATTTTACAGCCCGAATGGCTTTCAAGGCTGATGGCATTTTCCCCTCTTTATTTCTTATCTGTGAAATGATATTCTCAGTAGGATCCTGCGTGAATCGATGTCCCAAAACGAATTCAAATTCTGAACGAAATAAAAATTCCGCTGCGTCGCAAAAAGACGTTGTAGCAATTACAAATCCGTAATTTAGCGGCTTCCATCCTTTTGTAAAAATAATGTTTTTGAATAAATCAATGATAGAGTTCAAAAAAACGTATTTACGGTCACAGTTTCTCGCTGTTATGGATGTTTTCCTGACTTGTGATGATACAATTGTAAACCACTCGTAAATTGTTGAAATGAATTGAGCGGTAGCTATAGCTTCTGGTGGGAGAATGCCAATTCTAGTAGCTGTTTGCAATGCACTTGCAGTTTTTGGTGAAAAAAAAACGAACCGCAGCGCCAACATTCATTTTATCGAAATTCGACGGATATACATCCTCACGACGGAGATGATGAAGCAGGCGTTTCTCCATGTTATTTGAAATTTCATGATTCCACAATACAATTACGTAAGAGCCGCGCACCACATTAAAATCTTCAAGATTATGTTTCTCAACATAATCTGGAGGTAAAAAAGCAGGCTGGCTAAGTACTGAAGATTTCAAATTTTTTAACAAATGACAAATATCGGGAATCACGAAAATGTCACGTTCGTTGAACGGAAAAGAATTGATGCATTTTCCCATTTGCGAAGCCGAAATTTTCATGGAATTTAAGAAACCCTTATTTCTACCATCTAAGTCACTCGAAAAAACAAGAACCCGCAGATCACATTTCTCTAACGCATCAATGCATTGCAAAAGAAAATTACCAAACAGTTCGGGTTCCATTCGTTCTTTTCGAGTAATATGGCAACCTATTATTTGCTTCCAACGGTTTTTAACGCCTCTCACAACGACCAACAACATTTTTTTGCCGACGAGAGATTGATCGTCCCCCAATGAAACGTAACCTATAAAAACTCCTGAGCTTTTGTCGTAATCAAGTTGCTCATTGATCAAAAATTCATCGCACGATACGACGCAAAACTTATCGGACGCTTCCATAATTGAGGCTTTGAAACGCAAAAGATCTAAAACATCGTGAAAGATACCAAATTGGATGTTTAAACTTTGTATTCGCCGCATAAGTGTGGAGTACGAAGGCAATGGATAACCTGTGTTTCTTAAATACTCAAAACCTTTGACCGAAAATGCATAGCGGAACTTCAAGGCCTTAATAACATCTTCATTTGACCAATGAGAGATATTTTGGCCTTGGAGCATTCTAACTTGGTCTTCAGTGAAAATTTTCTGGACCGTGTTCTCCATTCTTTGCAATTGTGCACGCAGTTTTTCATTTTCGGCTTGTAGTAATGACATTGCTGTGTTCTGTGCAAAAGTTGCTTCCTGGCGTAATTCTTGATTTTCTTTCTGCTGTTTGAAGTGATAAATGTGCAGCAATTGTCGCTTTTTCCTCCTCTGATTGTGACGTGTTTGACGGTGTATGAGTTTCCTCGGAGCCAACCTGAACACACAAATGTATGAAAAATTTTATATAAAAATTCTGAACACAATTTCTGGTCACCCGGGGTAATTGTGACATATTAACTTAAAATGTATATAAGTTTAGATGTCATATTTTGTTTTAATTCTTTGATTAATTTTCTCGTAAAAAAAATGGCATACAATTTTATAATTATTGAGATCATTGGTCTGCTAATTTTTTGAATAAATAACGTTCATTGTATTTTATTATTGTTTTTGGTAATACGTAGGGGAGACCGGGGTTAGTAGCCGCACTTTTGAATTTTTTCAATATATATTTTTATGTGTTTAATGTAAATAAATGTAAATTGGTCTATTGAATACTTTCATGTCTTAGGTGCAATCTGACATGCTTGATAATTTTTCAACAACACAATTTTTTGAAAAAAAAATTATCTTTTTATGAGAAGCACGGTGCGGCAACCTACCCCGCTTTGGGGCAAATTGCCGCAGCGATGGGGTACGTTGCCGCGGACATCCTTTTTCTTGAAAATTACAAACACATCGAGTCTAAGTATACATTTTTATTTTTTTCAAATATAAAAACACAAAAAAAGAATAAAAACACAAAATTGTTCATAAATGACTAAAGACTAATTATCGTTCTCGCTTAAACAATTAATACAACGAAAATCAGAGTTATTTCCCTCGGCGCAGTCACAATGTGCCCACTGGTGACAGGAAACACATTGGATCCAATTTTCGCCAGGTTTACTATTTTTGAATGTATCAAAACAGTACAGACAAGGACAGTCTTCGTCATCACTAGTATGATTCAAACTGTTAATTTGTTTGTCTATTGTTGGCTTACTTTTTTTTCTAGGAACATTTTTATTTATGTTTTCCTCATAATCCTGTTGAAACACTTTCTTTTTAGATGAGACCTTCTTGTTCCGTTCATCCCTAAGAGCCTCTTTGACAGGGGTATCTGTCAATATTGCCGTTTGGCGACATTTTCTCCCTCGTTTCGTTTCTTTTCGTGGACCAGCTTTTGGAAGAGGCTTTAATTTAAGAGGTGTAACTTTTTCAGTAGTGATTTCTGGCGTATGTTCTCTTATACGATCGTTCGAAGTACCTGGTTGAGATTCTATTTCGAGACTAACTTCACCAATTTGATTACTCTGACCTTGATCACAACTTTTCGTTGGAGCCTCTCCATTTTTATTCAAATCACTTCGCTTTTCTGGACGATCTGTCGAATATGATGGTAGAAATTCTTCTTCAGGGAATATATCTCTATTCAAGGGATATATTCCTGCCACCTGAAAGCCTGCCGTGATATTTTTAGGGGTAACCGCTAGTGGCAATGCAGTTGCAACAATTTTTGGAATGTCATAGATTGACATGGTTGTACCAGGATGATTTGTAATCCAGGAATCACAGGCTGAGTTAACATATTTTTTTAGTGGCCCATACACTGATCTGTCTAGCGGCTGCAACTTATGGGAACAGTGAGGTGGAAAAGACAAAACTGTTACACCATTTTGTTTCAGGAAATCTAAAGCAGCGATGGACAGGTGGGAGTCATGGTTATCGAGGAGAAGAAGAACTGGTTTATCTGGGGAACATTTCACGTGTTTAACAAAATGCTTACACCATTCTAAAAAATGTACTGCGGTCATCCATCCCGAAGGATTTGCACCTCCAATATTTCCTGGCGGAGCGTTGTTCAACATATGTTGTCTGAAATTTACTCTTGGGAATATAAAATATGGTGGAACGCTATTTCCTATAGCTGATACCGCAACGGCCAAAGTCACCAACGTGCCTCTTTCTTGGGAAGTAATTCTTCCAATTTGTTTAAAACCTCTTCTGGCTACAATACGGTCTGGTTTTTGTACTGTAGTGATCCCCGTTTCGTCGATGTTATATATATCTTCAGGTCCAATTTTAAGACGATTCAGAACAGTGCTTAGGTTCTCAAAAAACTTCTCAATATTGGATTTGTTGAAGCTCGTAGCTCTTGCCAAACTTGTCGCCTCTGGTGTTCGGATGGATAGTTCCCTGTGTCGCTTCATAAAAAACGTAAACCAGTCTTCGCCAGCCATTTTTGTTACATTCCATTGTGGCGGGTATTTTGTTTCTAGCGCCACGGCATATTCAAATGCAAAAGCTCTTATTTGTTTCGGTGCTAATCCATAGTATATGTCTGCAGCTTGAAGAATGTAACTCGCCAGAAGGGTTTCTTGGATGTCGGTAAAGACCTAAAATTGATATAGCCATATGAAACATAAACCACGCACACGCACAAAGACACATCTTACCTGTCGTGGTTTGGAATAACCGATACGTGTTGTTGGTATCTCGGCAGACCCATTTAATTCATCTTCTCTTACTTTTAACAAAAATCTTCTCAGACTTCTCTCGGCAATATCAAAGTCTTTTGCCGCACCCCTAATTGATCTGTTTTCTAATCTTACAAGTCTAGCTGCTCTTAACATGATATGAGGCGGTGTGGTACCTCGTTGGGTCTTTCTTTTATATGTTCTCATGTTTCTGAAATTAAATTTTACAAATTAATGAATTGCAACGCACCCGGGGCATGTAGCCGAGTGCGGCAATTTACCCCGGAAATAATGCGGCGAATAGCCCCAGTAGTATTTTAGTCATAATTATCATTTTTAACCTCAAAATGTAAATAAATACATGCTCTCAATAATAAGTCTAGTAAAGCAGAGAGTGCACCGTTTGAGGCAGGGTATTTACCATTTTCAAATAATAAATGTAACGAAAGATATTACAAATATAGTGTGATTATAAAAACTTACTTACCCGTTATATGTTTGAACTTGTTCACGTGTGCTCCGTACTATTGCTCTGGCATTACTGAAAATTTATACACAGTATCTGCCTCTATTAAGTAACACGTAGACATAATATGCAGCATTGCCAGACCTAACGTTTTAAAGATAAACCCGGTGCGGCGATTTACCCCTGCGGCAAAAAGCCCCCGTCTCCCCTACCTTGTAAACCGATTTTCTTGGTGGTGGATCAATTAGCGGTGGTGGATTTGGAACATCAAACAATGTTGGGATGGAATTTGCTATCAATTTAATCAAACCATCTGCACGATTATTTTCTAATTGTGATTTTTCAAAATGTTTCTGAAAAATCATTAATGTATATATCAAAAGTTTGACAGTACTTAACCAACAAATGTCACGAAATTTGTCATACATTTTATTCATTTCATTATAATTTTAATTAAATGACGCATATGCTCAAATTGCGAATAAATGAAATGATTTTAATATTACCTCACATAAACGAGAATTCGCAGATGGTTACCAATTTCCACCTCGTCGCATATTATGTACCCATTTAGCATGCCGGGGAGCGTAAAGGCAAAAGCCTGTACAGTACAGAGCGCCAGGTCCGCGCGACGCTCTGGGTCGCTCGTGGCTTTGCTTATGATTACGGTGCGTGGCAGAAGATAAATCCCAGTGTAATACAGAGCGCCAATAAAATATATGTCTTTGTGGCGTCTTCATATTTATACGTGTTTAATTAGGTATTTCGCCACACTATTTGCATTTTCATATTATTTTCAATAATTTGGCATATGACATAATTCTGAATTCAAATTATTTTTTATTTAATTGAAAACCGTGTGGCGAAATACCCAATTAAACAGTAGGTATAGATTTGTTTCGTAAATTTTAAAATCTAATCATTCCTATCTACACTTTCCTGATGAATGGTCGATATTCTTACAATAAAAATCATATATGCATGGATTATATATTATTTTTATTAAACAATGAAATACAGAATTAGGTTCAATGTAACTTAGCATTTGGTAGATTATGGGAAATGTTGCTTCCAAGGCTGTGCTTCCGTTTTAGTTTTTCAATTTTGGAAGGCCTGCCAGCTTGAATTCTCCCAGATTGAGGCAATGCTTTGTTTTTACGTCGCGAAATTGACGTTGGCTGGACTCGAATTTTTCTAGATTTTCTGCCGCATATTCGACTTTTAGCTTCCAAAAAGTTTAAAATTTGAGAAGGGGTTTTCAGGTTGTTCATTTCTGTATTAAACTTAATGATGGATAAAGTAGCTTCTGGGCTTTGATTGGCTTCGAGCGTACTTGTTATGCGATCAAATTCACAGCGCATTCTTATAATTTCTTTTTTAAATCGGCTCTCATTTTCTTCGGCGTTAACTTGTAAATCCATTGCTGTTGCTAAGTCTACTTCAGCAGGAGCAGAATGAGTTGACAGGACTGAGTTTTCAAGATCAGTTGTGGTTGAATCCATGTTTTCATAAAATTCCTCTGGTGCTGAATACCCAACAGCTAATTTGGCTAACTGTATTCTATCTCGAACGCTTAGAACTGGAGATGTTTTAAATAATATACCAAATTTTTGTTCTATTGCGCATAGGTGCTTACAGAATTTGCCACCTGTGCCTGATGGACAATCACAAAAAGCAATTTTAGCATTCACTGTATAAAATAAATTAGAGTCTTTTTCAGATGCAACATGGAAAATTGTATTGTCCCTTTGATAAATAATATTAATTTCTTTTGCTCTAAAACACATGTTTCTATAATCAATTTGGGGCTTAGATCTTCTTGAATTTGCAAATTCCAACAATTTTCGCTTATAGTAGTTTTCGAAGACATTGATAATAAAATCAACCAGTGCACAAGAGTTAAAAACCTTGCACCTTTGCAAAACTATATCTTTAAAAATCCTAATTGAAGCTTCAGTGTAATTATTAGTGTTGTTACCTCTTGTTATTATATTATTTCTGTACGAAATACACCATTCTTTTCTACGGACCCACAATTTTTCCAGATGATCATAAGTAGTATATCAAGCGGGATACTGTGACACTTCGATGGCATGTCCATCCGCCTGTGTCCACCAACCCCAACTTCTTGTGTTTTGTCGTCAATGACCAGAGGCTCCTTTGCTGAAGAAGTTGTCGTCAATGACCAGAGGCTTTTTCTCGAAGAAGAAGTGGTCGTCAATGACCAGAGGGTGTGCCCGCCTCACGTGGGTCTAATTAATGTCACCTTGATAGTAGGTAAAGGTGAGCCTAGCCTCGCCCATAATAATTTCAAGGTGATTTTTTTATTTCTACTTACTATTTTCAGAGTAATCTGCATTCTAAAATTAGTTCTACTTGTTGATTCATAGATGTACGTACATGTTTCAAATATCTTTGTTGTCTTCATTTTATTTTTTTTATAAATTGTTCTAAAATTAGTTCTACTTGTCGATTCATAGATGTACGTACATGTTTCAAATATCTTTGTTGTCTCCATTTTATTTTTCATAAATTGTTGAATAATTGGAAAGGAAATTCATTCTGCTTAAGTCAGAAGGTTTGAATTTAAACTAGTATAAACAGTCTAATTTGAAATAATGCCAATCCCGGTAGAATATAAGTGTAAAAAATGTGGCGGTGAAACAGACCATCCTAATCTGGAATGTTTTCCTTGTGCACATGAAAATTATGTAAAGAGAATCTATGGTGAGAAACACCCGAAAAGATCGAATATAACTACCCAAAAGACTGAATAATGTACTTTAGTGATAATTTGGATGAGATACATTGATAACTTTTTGTTATGTAATTAACTTAAAGATGTTTTAAAATACTGTATTGTTAGGTTTTTAAATAATAAAGAAATGTAAACATTCTATTGTATTTTTATTTCAGAGAAACTTTTAGTTACAGACTCGAATATAATATGTTTTTTAAGTTTTTCATATTTGAGAGTCCATTGGTCAAGTCGTTCTTTAACATGATGATTCTTGATACGTTCCCTCATAATTTCCATTTCTTTGTTAAGTTGATTCAATCGTTGAAGTTGCTTTCCATAACTGAGGTTGCTGCCTCTACTCATATTACTGTAAAAGAAGAAAAAAACAATTTTTTTATTATATATTAATAAATAATTCGTGTGAAACTTACTGTTTAACGTTGTGAGTAGGTTTTGATTATGATGTTTAGATTTTAGTTTTCCAATCTTTAATACAAAGTGGACATCTAATTTTAGGAGGTACAGGTCCATCAATTTCATCATTTCCACTGGAAAATTTATAATGTTCCGTACATGGTACCATAAATTCATATAATTCAGATTGAATGTGTTTTGGTATTTGATTCCATAAACTTCTTAATTTGTACGTCTCAAGGTTTTTGAGATATTCCAATACAAATTGTTCCATTTTGTTTTCTGTGTGATTGATTGAGAACGTATACTACTACTACTACTACTACTACTACTACTACTAAACTACAGTATCTTTAAAGTTAACTAAAACTTGAGAAGATTTATATTTTCAGTGATAAGTAATAATAATAATGATAATTGTTTGATTTTACACTTACACACTAATATTATATCTATGTTTATGTTAATAGGGTTTACAAACTTTAAATTAATGTCATAACACTAAAGCGTACACACACGCACTATCATAATACACAGTTTTTTTTATTCTTTATAGTCAAAGTATGAAGACAATACATGGAAATGTCTGATTCACCTTTGCATGTGAGACACTTTAGTTTTATTGTTACTGGCATATTTCTTTGATATAATCGAAATTTTGAAAGAGAACGTTGAAACACAAAATTTGTAATGTTGGTGGTGGTGGATGTGTTGAACTTTTTTTGTAGTTGTCTTCACCCTTTCTCCCACAAAGCATTTGAAGCACCTTAACGTCAAAGGAATTGGGAGTATCTTTCCGTATGTTACGCAGATCCATTATTTCACACCTGTATGGTAAAAGTGCAATCCGATAAAAATCAATTTCAGATCGTTGTAGCACTCTGAAACAATCTAGTAGGTAAGATCTTGGTTTTGGAACGATACCTGAAATTTGGTGTAACGAAAAATTCAATCTTCTATGTTGATATATGAATTCGTTTTCAACATTCATATCAATTATCTTCCAATCTTCTTCAGGTGGATCGAAATCTCCTCCGAAATATAAAATATCCACATGGCCACAATTGGTTGAGGTGACTACTGTTGCTGCTCCAATAATGAACGTTATAAATTCTCCAGCGATTAACCAATTTTCAGATGGTAATTGTAATTTTTCCACATATTTCATCAAACTCGGACAACATACGTTTACGAATTTTTTTGCATCGTAAACGCTGGTTAGCACACTGCGAACAAAACTGTTGTATAACTGGGACAATGACAACGATGACGACATCCTCACAAACTGATTGGTTATTATTACTTTATACGAATTTTCATTTAATGATCGTTAATTTTGATTCTTCCTCTTGTTTCTGGAATTGTAATAGTTCCAAATATTCTTATTGTAATTATTATTTGATTTCACCCATCGATAATGGTCTTTTCCAATTATGTCATTTTCTTTAGCCTGTTTATATCTTTCCTCCATTAATATCCATTCCTCATCCAAAAAGGGTTGTCTTTGATACAAAAATAAATGATCTGCTACATTACCAACAAACTTATAACGTAGTTCTTTTAATTGATCTCTATTGTATATTATCATAGCAAAAAATGATTGTGTGTTTTGATAAACCGAAAATATATAGAATTTTGATTGATGTTAGAAGGGGGAATCTTTCATTTCCTCCTTACACTGTAATTCATCAACGAGAACGTCTATTGTCTTTTGAATTTGGCAAATGCAACTGAATTTGTAGCAGTTGGAACACAACAAATTTTTCATAAAATTATGCAACTCTACTTGTTTCCTCTGGTTTTCAGTTAGTTCCTCAAGATCTTTATCACCATCTCCAGAAAAATGATTAATAATATATTTTCTCTCTTCTTCCTTTAGATTGTCGATATTATTATTATCAACAGAAACAACTCCGTGTTGATAAAGTGAATTGGTGCAGTAGCAGAAATATTTTTGACAAAAGTAGCAATAATTTGTCCCATTCAAATTTTTTTGCAGCTGATGTGGCCTAATTTTCCTGATTTGTTTCAAATAACCAATATTATTATTACCTGCTCGTTCTCTATTAAGACAAATTTCTTCCAATTTATCAATCTGAGAGAGAGAGAAAGAAAGAAAAGAAATTAGAGATGCATATAAAATTGTAATAAAACAAAAATACCTTTTTACTTTTTTCAAAGAATTCTCCAATTTCAATGAATTTAGGTTGAATAATCACAGAACTATTCTACAAGAAAAAAAAAAAACGTGTAATAACAATAAACTTATTCAAAAATAATAAAAAATCTTACATTCTATATTGTTGTTATTGTTATTACAGTGAGAGAGAGATAACCAAGACAAAAGATGTTTCAACAAATCATTAATCATTAAATCCCCATGGAATAGTATCTGTATATACATAATTCACAATCCTTTTATCGTCAAAGGGATTTAGAGCAGTTTTAATTTGATTAACAGTAAATACCTCATGTTTTTTTGAAACAATCATATTTTGTACGACATCTACATTTGTTTTATGCATTAAACAGTTATAATAATCTTCAAAAGTTATTCGTCGTAATGATGCTGATGTTATACCCTTTGCTTTTTTTGTAATTCCAAAATTTGAATCAAATTGTTCAATAAAATTTTGACTGTACTTATTTTCAACTAATTTTGCAATTTTCTTAAGTTTTTCATTTTTATCAGAATTTAGTTTGAAACAATACAGTTTGGAACGCAACCCAATGAATTCAGTCATGATAATACCATTGTTTTCATCCTTCATTAGTCCTATCACCTTTTTATTACAAAGAGGAATATTATAAACATTGTTAGGTTGATAGTCTGACGTATCAAACATATGAATATCATGCTTGATACATTCGTAAATATCATCAACATAAAATTGATATATTAAACTATCAGTATCAGTGTACAATAATTTAACATTGTTTTGAAATTTTTCTCTGATGTAATTATAATGAAAATCATATAAAATAGTTTTTGAAATATCCAAAATTGCCATACCTGCGTATATGGGCTTATTAAAATACACTTTTAATCTTTTCATTTCAATTAATATCATGTTTTCCCCAAAAATTGTAACGTTATCGCAATTTGGTTGAGAAATGTAATAATTTGCCCCATACCTCCCTTTCCATCTAGTTACCAATTTCACATCTTTATATTTTCTCACATTTTCTATAGTTTTTCCAAAAGGAGCATTATTCATTAATTTATAAAAATTCTTTTCAAAATCATTTGAACTTTGTTTTCTCAAATTGGTATTGAGATCTATATATTTCTTTAACCATTGAGATTGTCTAAATTTCAAGCAACGATGAACTTTCTGCAGTTTCAATCCCAATTTGAGAACTTGCTGTAAATTTCTATAATGAATCACATATTTTTCTTTATTATATAAAGTAGTTAACAATTTTGGAATTTCCGAAATAGCTACAGGTGGAACTAAATGTTGAGGGCAAAGAGGTAAATCTTTATGATAATTGAACAAACTTTTAGGATAATGAAGATCTACTTCCAAAATATATCCAATTTCACTAGTATCACTTATATTGAGAATGTTTTCTGTAGAAATATTATCAACTGCTACCCACGTAAAATCTCCAGTTGGAAGAGGATAACACATTGCTGCACCATAAAGATTGTTAACATCAAAATACATTAAATAAGATGATTCTTCTTCAGAATTATACTCATTCATATATTTATTGTTAGCTTTTCCATATCGGTTTGAGCATTGTGATATTCCTCCTCTGATTCCTTTCTCAATAAACATAATCATATTCACGTCGGTGATTAATTCCAATTTTACCTGTGTTATTTTCAAGCAACTGTCAAATGCCAAACCGGGAGTAGTGAAATAATGCAAACTATCTAAACCATATGTACTATAACAAGTCTTTCTAAAATTCTCAAAAATATCTGTCAATAACAAAACATCCGTTTTCAAGTATAATTCTGAATATTCTCTTAAATTTTGAATTTTGAAAATCTTCCAAACATTCTCGGCATGCTGATAATCGCTTAATGAAATTTCCGACTGACTTAATTTACTATAAAATTTATCACGAGAAGGTAAAATCTCATCTTGTAATTTTTCCCATGAATCTAAGTATTCATATGGAAAAACACCCTTCCTCGTGACCAATTTGAATTTTTCAATTTCATTAAAATATTTCTTTGTTACAATTTTTTGTTCATCATTCAAATAAGATGACAACTTTTCCAAACTGCTCGGCATGAATCGAAAAGAATCAAGAAACCTAAAACATATATTGGATCCTTCAACATACTTTGTAAAGGAAATATATTTCTCCTTATTAACAGGTAGGAGAGACAAATTTCCTTTCATTTCCGTACTGAGAGGTTTAATGATAAAATGACTGTCATATCCACTGAGGTTATGGAAAATTACAGGAATTGTGTTTACATTTTTGAATTGTAAATTACAATTTGAATGTGCAGGACCTCGATATTTCCCAGTGAAATGGCAGTGATCTCTAACCTTTTCTGCACTAGATAAAATTGGTTTTTCACAAATGTGACAAATTACTGAAGTGTCATACGTATATCTATCGTGTGAAGACATTGTTATAGGTACAACATTTGAAAATATTTCCTTCAGTTCAAAAGCAATATCTTTCAGTTGTTTCACAAACCAGATTTGACAATCTTGACCAGTATAAGAAGAAAATTTAGACAATGAGTCATCATAGGAACATTTTAAATAATAAGCGATACTGAATGGTTCATGTTTTTGGTATTTTCTGGTATTGGAAATAGTATTATCAGTATGATTCATCAAAATACTTTCCAAATCTGCATATATTACAAAAGGAACCTCAATTTTATGAGAAAAATTTTTGAAAGATAATATTTTATCGTTCTCTTTTGGAAGAATAATTTTTGTGTTGTTTACATCTTTACATTCATCAGAATGTTTGTTCAGATTCTCTTGACTTATAAAATGATTTAAACATCTTCCACAAAAGTATTTTTTATTCTTTACATTTCCCACCTGTTTATGTAACAATCGAGATAAATCTTTTATATAGGTAAAATGGTAAATTGTATTTTCCTCATTCATTTCATTACAAATCATAAGTAAATTGATAGTTGAAGAGAATTCAGTTTTACTAAGAGTCAAAGGTAAAACTTCCTTCTCATTTTGTATAATAAAAATATTTATTGACAAATTATTCAACGATTCAAATTTTGAAATATCTCTCAAAGAAATTGGAAAATTGATACCCTCATATTTTAAAACTGTACTAAAATGAGGGTAAGAAGAAACTCTATTCATATTTTTGTTTGCTGGAGCTGGAAAAAGTGCTGCTACAACTGACCATAGGAAACAATAAATATCATTATTTTCAATATTAATAACACTTTTAGTAATTTTCACAAATTTTGGCAATTTCAAGTAAGTACCGAACCCAACAGTTATTGGATTATAACAATTTATGTTAACTTTCAAGTACCAAATCTCCAATAGGGCATAACCACTGTCCCTTTCTTGAAATTCTTCAAGTTTTGTTAAAAGTTTATCACTCACAAACTCTTTATACCAATCTTTCAATTTTGTACTTGATTCGATAACATTATTTTTAGTGGTGAAATGTTTAATCGATGTTTCACCAGATTGCGGCTTGATAAATAATCCAACAAAAGTTGTATTCACTTTCAAAAGAGAATTTTGAACTTCCTTCTTAATCCTATTTGCAAATATACGAAATGCTTGTTTGAAAAAAACATGAGGTTCCTTTATTTTCAAATTTATTATAGCCCCCGTTTTTATACGATTTTTGAAACAAGATTCAATATCTTCCCAAATCAATTTCCGATTAGCATTAATTTTGTTTAATTTCAATTTAAATTGTTGTAAGTAATATTTCAAAATAGTCAAATTAGATTCAACAACTGCAGAATTATTTATACAATCTAATCTATTCCTTAGAGCTCTTTTCAATTTGAAAATATTCCTTTTTAAAAAACCAATTTGATTTAAATATTCATCTTTTGTCTTAATTAATCTACTCACCATTTCAATTGAAACAACCATGTCGATCGAAACACCATCAAGTGTATGGGAATTCGTTCCATTGTTTGTTCTGGCCATAATAAGAACTTACTTCAACTTGAACTTGATGCTTCTACCGAACTCGAACTGTGATCGTTGTTCACATGCCACAGCTATTTAAACATATCCAGATTGACGTCAATCTAAATTTTTATGTAAAATGTGCTGATATGCAAAACTATTCCGCAAACAACATACGTGATTGCATCATAAATAAAAATGTACACGTGCATACATGCAATTGATACATGTTGTTGTTATGCAAGATAGAGATAAATGCATCCTATTCGATAAATATGTGCAACGTGTTGTTGTTATTGCATCATCCTTTACGTCTTACGTGAATTATAAATAGCTGCATTGGAAAAGTACACGGATCTAATGTGTGTAGTACCGGTTCGCTGATTCAGAATTGTTAATAGAAAAATGTATGCATTGACGTAGTTTGTTTTGATCCACATATTGTATAAAATGAGAGGGAACTTCAATATTCTACATCAGTTCACAATGGCAAACGTTCCATGCTCGATAGTTGTGTTCAGTGAAGATCAAGTGAATTTCCCCATATCATGGGTGAATGTAGTTTTGAAACATTCGTTCCAGTAAGTACTTTTTCATTTATTGATTTTTTTTTAATTTCTTATAACAAATGTTATATATTTCACCAAGTCTTAATCAATATATATTCTGATTAAATGTGCACACACACACACACATGCTATGAATTTGTTAATTTCAATAGGTTATTTTGTTTAGTACTTGAAACTATAGGAAAATAATGCCTTCACGTAAAAAAAATGTTTGATATGATTATTTACTTCACAATTTATAATTGTTATAAATTCATAACAACTGTATACACAGACTATTGTTTGTTGGTTTCTTGAGTCTTAATACATGTTTTTGTTTCTTCAGATATGGTGTGAAATCTATGGATGTAAAAAGCGACAGAGTCCATCTGAATTTAACGTACTGCCCGAGGGCGGCTACGTTGAAAAGAAAATTGGGGAACCTACCTCTGCGATATATTCGCACCAAATTAGATAACGAAGCAGAATTTAAAATAATGCAAAAAATTGTTCAACGATATGGTGTGAATATGATCGGTGAAGAGGATGAAGCAGCAGAGGCATCAACATCATCATCATCCTCGGGAACACCATCAAAGAAGCTATTTAATGGAAAGAGGATGATTCTACCTCCTCTCACTATCGAAAATAATGAAGAAGAAGAGGAGGAAGAAGTGTAATTATTATCATTTTTCTTTTTCTGTTTTGAAATTAAAAATTACTAGTATTATTATTATTAGATTAAATAAAACTCATAAATTAGATAATATAATTTTATTATTCCTTTCCATAAACATTCAACATTAAAAGTTAAATTTCACAAGCCACTCATATAGATAAAATACATTTATTTTTGCACACTTGATATTATTCAAATAACTATTAGATTGATAGTGACAATTACAATCAACTTTAGGATTATCAAAATTATTTTTTGTTAATTCTTCCAAGCTAGGACATTTCAAATCGTTCAAGTCTATAATGTTTGATAGAAATCTATTTAATATAGTCTTCTTCTCGGATCCTTTAACAAACACTATCACATCTTTGTTTTTCACAATTTCAACTAGCTTACTACTAAAGTCTTCTAAATAAATGTAGTCGGGTGAGGAGGAGGAGGAGCAGGTGCTGTTGTTGTTGTTGTTGTTGTTGTTGCTGTTGTTAGAATTCCAGTCTAAGCCGTGAAGTCTTTCTTTACACCAACCAATCTGACTTAAAAATTGTCTTGAAAGACACTTTTCCGTGAGTATTGGACGAATTATGAAATGTTTCAATTCGTATGTAAGGATATTCAAAATTGCGATTTCTTTTATTATAAAGTTGCTGTCTTTATATTGAAATCCCTGAATGTCAATCACAAACATTTTTTATAATATTTTCACTACACTGGTTAAAGGATTGTACTTCACTAAACGATCGTGTATTATTAGACAATAAGCTGATGTTTTATCAGGAATATCTGTATTTGTCTCTAGCTCTAATCTAATGTCCACAGCACCACCTTTCAACGAATCGTTCTGACGACTGCAATCTATCACTGCTAACGGTGTTATTTGTTTAAAATATTCTGGTGATATGCAAGGTTCACTTTGATGTTTATGATAATATGACTGTTGAAACTGCGCAAACATTTGAAATAACAAAGTCCAATGATTAGTATCAAAGTTCAAATTTAGGTTATCATATGGATACACTTCTGAATTTAAGTATAATTTGATATTACTCAAATTACAGTGATCAAAGTAGCTGGCATTTCTTGTTTTATCATTTTTTCTATTTGTTTGAAATCCGAATATAACAAAACGTGGTTTTTCCAGTTGAGATGTAGTCTTAATTGCCCATGTATGATTTTTTGTTTTTTGTAAAAGAGGATATTCTTGCAGTTCCCACGATCTAAAAGCAATATCGAGGTCTCTGTTGTTATCGATATATTTCAATAATTGTAATTTTTGAGCGTCTGCAACTGATACATGTGGCATTTTCCATAAAATTTTCTGCAACTTAACTTTAGGTTTATCTGTTGCAACTATCGTATGTATTGAGTTCAAGTCAGAGTTACTCCGTATCAATACCAATTCTTGACGTATATTCACAATAATTCTATTGAAATCCTCTGCAAATCCCATAATACTTTTCAATGGTATACACACACTGAAATTACCCTTGTCATCAGCAATTTTGAGGGGTTGATCTCCAATCTCCCAACATGCATTTTTCAATCGTTTATTATCATTGTCTGTGTATGAAACATACCCCTTCATCAAAGATGTAATTCCAGGATTTTTAACTCTGTCTATAATAGTACCACCAAGTTCAAATCGTATTTCTTCAAATAGAAAAAGTATTCCATTGTTGACGAAAGTCACGGTTGGTAAAGGCTTACCAGCTTCATCTGTTAGTGTTCCTTCAAGATATAAGTAACTCTGTGAAGGTAGCGTGTATATGTCTTGTGTTTGAATTGGTATTCTTATTTCATCGTTATTATTCAATGTTGTAGCTGCATACGGTTGATGAGTATGGTACTCTGAATTTATTATTGAATTATCAGAATAGACTGATTCGTTAATTTTCAAAATATTACTATTCATATTTTTTTTTCACTATATTTACACGAACAACGTAAATATATTATAAATTTTTCTATGCCAATTCTAATATTCAATTTCAGATTACACCAAAATTTTTGGATTTTATCACCGATGTTGACTGTGTAGAATAAAACCTAAGTCACGTAAAATTTTTCTACTCTCGGGTGTTAACGCTTTAAGTTTTCTTTTAGAACTGAATTTGTTGCATTCCGTTTTGGGTTTTATATCTCTCCAAATATCAGTTGCAAAATTTGAATCGATGTTATATCTAAAAACCATTTCTTTCTCTCTCTCACTTAATTTCTTTTAGATGCAGTCTGACCGTTATCACTTCACCTTTAAAATTGACCAAATTTCCATCTTGATCGACAATTTTAAGCACAATCTCATTAATATCACGTGTGTTGATTGGTAAATAGATAACATTCGAAGGATTTTGTACAATCTTATAACCAGGCGACACGTTAGGATAGAACATATATAACATGTGGACAGGTTTACCATTATTATATGAATTTGTAACTAAATTACATTCTACACCAATCGCATTCACTTTAAAAATATTGATGGGATAATCCGATATATGTCTGATGTTTCTCTTCAATTTTCTCTTCTTAAATCCTAATAATTTACCAATACTATTAGGCAAGGTAAAATCTATGTCCTTGTTGCACTTTAGTTCACATTTCAAAGTGTTCACGTTAGCTTTAAGATCTACAAAAGTTTTTTCTTTAACTTCTTTTTCCACATTAATCAAATGATGATTGATATATATTCTAATGTTTTCAATTTCATAAGAACCTTCTGGTATTTCTAGGAAAACTTTCTCATTCAAATGGAATTTATTGTTACTTTTATCAACATTTGGTATTGAATTATAAGTCACAAAGTCAATTAATCCTAAAACATAATTAGAATTATCATTTAACCGAACAGAAGGATATATGTTTGAAGAAATAACCGATTTTCGGTCTGATAATGTAAATGTGTAGGACATGTTCATCTACAAGATGATGGAACTTGAATAAAACTAATTATATAAATAGTTGCTATTTATTATTCAAAAACTGTAAACACAAATGACCACAGTTATAGCTATTATACATTTGATAACGATCGTGATTGTATAAAATATTACAACGACCTCTTGAATTGAAATATTTGATAGCTTCCAATGGAGGTTTTAAATTTCCATAACTATCGAAATAATAGACGTTATTCACACATTTTTTGTAACAACACCAATGTGTACCTGGTCCATTGATACCATCCATATTTATTACACCAGCTTCATTAATGTGTATTGTTTTTGGAAATCTATCTCGCATAAAAACTCCTCTAAAATTGGAAATTTTCAATTGTTTTACATAGTTTAGTATATCGATATTTGTCAAAGGTCGTCTAGGTAATGTTATCGATAGTTTTTTGAGGGGTGCTGCTGTTGTGGTGCTAAAAAAAGTCCCAATCCAGTCTTGTAAGGTTTCATGTACACACCTCTACCCAATGCAATAGATTCCATTGTTTTGTTGTGTCGTTGCGATTCTTCCAATTGTTGTTTTGCACTTTTAGCGTTTGACACGGCTTTTGCAATAGTAGCGGCTCCACCACTCAAAGCACCCAGAGCACTCAAACCAGCGAATAACGGTATCAAAGGTAAAAATCCTCCTGTTTTCGGAATCTTAATTATTCTCGATTTAGGTAATGCTATTTTCTGATTAGGCTTATTGGAAGCTTTCAACGCTAATGCAATTGCACTTTTCAAATCTCTTGGTTTATGATGAAGCATATATTTTTTTATACGATTCGTTAGAGTAATAAACGAAATCTTTCTTTTACTTTGTTTTTTATTGCTTTTTCTTCTAGGAGCCATTTTTCTAAATGTTGTTGTTGTTGTTGTTGTTGTTCTGGCAAAAATTATTTTATGTATGAAGTGAAAATGAAAAATCAATTATATTTAAAACAATTTTACTTTTTTATTTGATTCAAATTCGTTGTCATTATCTTGTAGTTTACGTTTCCTATTAGCTATCATGTCATCATAATCCATTATGTCACTTTCTTCCAATTTAGGTTGTTTTGAATTGAAATTATCATCAATGTTGTTGTTGTTGTTATTGTTGTTGCTGAGGCGTTTCCTTTTTAGTAACGGAATTTTCCTTATCACTTTTGTATTGGAATCTGGTTTAATAAATTTGAACGGTACATCATTATCATCATTATAATCTTCATCATCATCATCATTATTATCATCAGAGTTCACCTTTCGTTTTTTCAACTTAGGAGTCCATTTTTTTGGTATAATATCATTCACAAGAGATTTACGAATCAATTTTTTTGGAATAATATTGTTTGCTTTTATTTTCTTTGTTAAAATTGGTTTGGAATTTTTCAATATTTTCAAACACAACTCAAGATTTTTCAAATTGTTTTCCAACGCATTTTTAGACTTTCTTATCAAACCACTACATCTACTCAATATTTTAGAACAATTTTTGGTGGGTTCATCATCATCATCATAACCCATTCCAAGTTTAACTTTTGTTTTCATTATACCCGCTACACCTAATGAGTTTAACTTTTCACCGAGAGATGCACTACCAGAATGAAAATTTTTCATCGCTCTTTTAGCTAATGTAGTGTCTGCTTCGTGACGCTGACTTAAATTTTTTCCTTGTGAATATGCAATATCATGTTCCATACATGCTCTATCTAAATTGTTAATAGGTTTATCACCACGATCTAACCTTTTTTGAAGTTTTGTTCCAGGACCACAAAAATTATAACCAGGTAAATGTAATTCAAATGGTAAACTGTTGATCATATTATTAACGAATCCATTTCCAACGTAATACTTCATTTTCAGTTGTCTACTGTCAAAAATGTTTAGATAAACTATTTAAATATCCCAGTACCTGAGGTTTATATATTAGTTTCATGTTGAACGTCATCATGAAAATTACTAAACAAAAAATCACACTACCTGTTAATAATCATGATATAGAAACAAAGAAGAATCATAAACATGGTATATTATTACCTTCAACGATAAGGGCTATCATTGTAGGTCCTTCAAACTGTGGTAAGACAAATGTAATGATCAGTCTGATTGAACATGAGAATGGATTAAAATTTGAAAACGTATATTTATATTCAAAGTCTCTATATCAACCGAAATATAAATATTTAGAGAAACTATTGAAACCAATAAAAGGTATTGGATATTATGGTTTTAGTAATAGTGAAAATATATTGGAACCTTCAGCGGCTAAGAAAAATTCAATATTTTTATTTGACGATGTGTCCTGTGCCAACCAGAAGGTGATAAGAGAATATTTTAGTATGGGAAGACATAATCACATCGATTGTTTTTACTTATGTCAAACTTATGCAAAAATACCTAAACATTTAATAAGAGATAATGCCAATTTATTTGTTCTCTTTAAACAAGACGATCTTAATTTGAAACACATATATAATGATCATGTGGGGACTGATATGACTTTTGGAGAATTCAAAAATATATGTTCATACTGTTGGAAGGAACCATACGAATTTTTATGTATTGTTAAAGATGATGCTATTGATAAGGGAAGATATAGAAAGTGTTTTGATAATTTCATACATCTATAAACTATTTTTGTAAAAGAAAAAACTGATGAGAAACTATCTAATAGATGTTTGAAGCTGTTCAATACCTGTTTGAAGCTGTTTAATAGCTGTTTTAAGCTGTTCAAAAGCTGTTCTTAAGCTGTTCAATAACTGTTGGAAACTGTTTAATTTTTCGTTAATTTGATATATATCAATCTACTTTATTCAAACATACTTAGTTGGAAATATTATATCGTAGAGTGAAGAACATCATCGTTAATATGAATATTACGCAACGACATTTAAAACAAAAACTAATAAAGAAGCGTAAAGAGATAAAAAATAAATTGGATGTATTGAAACATGGTGAAATTCTCAGGGAAAAAATTTTTTCACCGATAACTAAACATTTGAAAAATATAGAAAATAAATTAGATAAGAAAACTGGTGATATTTATACAGATTTTAGTGGTGGTGAAGAAAGTGAATATTTTTCACCAAAAAATGAACAGTCTGATGATTATCTTAATGTTCCTATTAAAAATATTGATTCAGATGTAAATAATTTACATACTCCTAGTACATCAAAGCGAATATTTTCTTCAACACCAAAACTTGATTCTAAACGACTACCAACAGACAGTTTCAAACAATCAATAATTAAAGAATTAGAAGAATATGATGATGATGATGATTACAATGATAAAGTAAATATTAATAGAACTAGAAATGATGATATAGCCGAAAAATCATTTATTGACTATTTAGAACAATACGAACCATTACCACGAGAATATATAAGGGAAATGATAACGGGTGACTTGAGGGATTTTGATCAAAAGTATGGAATCCGTCACAATCCTATGACAGAGAAATTTTCAATTGGGAATTCAAGTTTAAAAATAAATGGTACAGACATAGTAGTAAAAGGCAAAACATATACTGGTACTAGAGGATTATACGAATTACTTTTTAAAAAACAACCAAAATATTATACATTAAATGATAAAAAGGCGTATAATGAAATTCTAACAAAAACAGCTGCAAAACATAGGTATTATCAAACGAATAAACAAATTGATGGATGTAGATCACAGAAATATAGGAAAATAATTGCACCAATGTCAGGACGTGGTTTATTGATGGAAGTAAACAATAAATCTATAGATTACGTATTTTGGGATGACCCAAATGAACTTATAAAACGTTTACAATTATTAATCGCTTCACAAAACGCCGGCCACACTGGTCATACAAACGAAATCAATTCCATCGTGGAAGAATTACGAGAAGCAGAAATCATTGAATAAAACAATCATGTCTAAATTTATCACAGAAGCAAAAAGACAAGTTGTCGAAGAAATACATAAACCTGCTAGAATTAATATGAAAAGACGTAGAGTTATTTTGAAATCGTTAAATGACTTATATCAGGCAGATCTTGTTGAAATGATTCCATACTCTAAAGAAAATAAGGATTACAAATATATATTAGTTGTAATTAATTGTTTTTCCAAATATGTTTGGGCATTTCCCATTAAAAACAAGTCTGGTGCTGAGGTATCAAATAACATGGAGAAAGTTTTGAAAATAAAACCACCAAATAATCTACAAACGGATATGGGTAAAGAATTTTTCAACAAGGAATTCAAACAATTGATGAAAAAATATAAAGTAAATCATTATAATGTATTTAGCGAGAAAAAAGCATCTATAGTTGAAAGAGTTAATAGAACATTGAAGAATATTATGTGGAAAGAATTTAGTTTACAAGGTAACTACAAATGGTTGGATTTACTACAAAAAGTTGTCATGAAATATAATAATACCAAACACCGTACCATAAAGATGAAACCAATTGATGTTACTAAAAAACATGAAAAACAACTTTTAAACACAGTTTATAGTCATATTAAATTAGCTCCAACAAATTTGAAATTTACATTAGGAGATCATGTGCGTATTTCAAAATTTCGAGGAGTATTTGATAAAAAATACACCCCTAACTGGTCAACGGAAATATTTTCAATAAGAAAAATTCAACTCACAAATCCAGTTACATATTTATTAAAAGACTCAAGAAATGAAAATATTCTTGGAGGATTCTATGAACAACAACTACACAAAGTTAAATATCCAGATGTATATTTGGTGGAGAAAATTTTGAAAAGGAAAAATAAAAAGGTATACGTCAAATGGTTAGGATTCGATAATACTCATAACAGCTGGATAAACTCTGACAATGTAGTTTAATGTGAAATAAATTATTATTATTATTATTTGAATGTTTTTATTATAAACTTCCATGCAATATCCTAATTATAACATCTCATATCATATTTGCTTGATCTTTGTGACCTCGTCAGAGATAATCATAACAACAACATATTTGTTTCACCTTTGTGAACCCTCATTGACGTCAACAGCAGAGATAAGAAACCTGCAAGTCTTGACAAGAAAATTAAAATTCATAATATTTGTTTCACCTTTTGTGACCTCTACTAACATCAACACAGATAAGAAAATAGCAAGTCTTGACAAGAAAATTAAAATTAATAATATCATAATATTTGTTTCACCTTTTGTGACCTCTACTAACATCAACACACAGATAAGGAAATAACAAGTCTCAACAAAATAAAAAATTACTATTTGCAAACTAGTTGCGAGAAATATAAAAAAATCACCTTGAAATTATTATGGGCGAGGCTAGGCTCACCTTTACCTACTATCAAGGTGACATTAATTAGACCCACGTGAGGCGGGCACACCCTCTGGTCATTGACGACCACTTCTTCTTCGAGAAAAAGCCTCTGGTCATTGACGACAACTTCTTCAGCAAAGGAGCCTCTGGTCATTGACGACAAAACACAAGAAGTTGGGGTTGGTGGACACAGGCGGATGGACATGCCATCGAAGTGTCACAGTATCCCGCTTGATATACTACTACCATTGTTACTTTGTACTATATTATTACTCATCAAGAAATCATAATTCTCTTCTGAATCTTCTAATGTTGGAGCGTAAAGAATGTTCCTAAACATTTCCATCACTGTTCTTCTGTCCTCCTTTTTTACGTTATGGTCAGTTTGCCAGAGCCATCTCCATAAAGCTTGACAAAGATGGAATGTACACAAAAGTAACATGGAGTTCGGAAATACGGCTGATAACGCATTGCGCTCAGATGCACTGTCATCGGTCATAAACACTTTTGGATCGAACTTTTTATTTTCTACTTCGATAGCTTCAGTGGCAGACGCAAAAGCTAAAGTATAATTCGCTTCAGTTTGGGCTGTGTGAAGAACGCACGCGATAGGAACGGCCCCTGTTTTGTTTGAAGTAAATAGAAACGTGACACAAGTATTTGTCTGATCGCAAGATCCGCTGGAGTCCACGAAAACCATTTCAGTGGAAAGATCTTGAAGAAATGCGCGTCGCATTATTGGAGTAACAACAATTGCGATAAAAGGATTTTCTTTGATGACTAGTCCACCGCCGGATTTCTGCAACAAGGACTGTCTGTTCTTGAGAACTTCTATCATGCTTTTTTCTTCTCGACTACCGTATTGAGAGAAACGCCACTTATCATATAAATACTTTATCTGCCTGTCAGTAGGATTTTCTCTAGCATTAGCAAGAAGATATGCTGTTCTCACATTCTGTACTTCCTGCGTTTCTTCAGAACCAGATTCAATTATTTTCATTTCATGATAAAATCTGGCAGCTGACGGAGTCATTCCTGAAACAAAGTATGACTCAAAAATTTCTTGTACTGTCTTGTTCACACGTAAGTATCGAAAAGCTTCTGCCACATTTACCCTATGGGAATGTTCAAAATTTATTTTTATCACTACGTTAATTCCGTCTTTTAATAGGACATCATTTTTTATTGTGTTTCTATTAATTTTCTTAAATTTAATGTCTATTTGTGCTTTGCAATTTTTGTTCCTAACTTTACACGACTGCCGTTTTCGTTCAGCTACTTTATTCAATGATGAATGTTGACACACGTATAACTTTCGAAATTCATAGCGAGTTGCATTAGGATAACGTCTTGACGTTATCCAGTTTGTATTGGTCGAGTATGAAAAATCTTTTACCCAGTTGTCACATTTTTCATCCACTGTGCCCTCTCCTGAAAGCTTACACTGTACTAAAATACTGAACTGTTCGTTATTGTCCACAACGGTTAAATTAAGAATATTTACATTTTCGCCCAAACGCCCGAACAAACTTTTTAAGGTTGCTTCATCCATGGTGCACGTGATAAAATCAAGACAAAATAGAAATTATAACCTATAAGAACGTGAACGTGTACTATGCAACTATAGTAACTGCTCAACATTATTACGACTCCAAGTCAGCAAGGCGAGAAATTTTGACGGTTCTCTGTATCGTACTGCGATTTGTCAGACGCAACGCAGCGTATTTATAAACAAAGCCACGAGTGATCCAGAGCGTCGCGCGGACCTGGCGCTCTGTATTGTACAGGCTTTTGCCTTTACGCTGCCGGGGATCTTTCGCACTCTGAAACCGATACATGCGAAATCCTTTTTCGCTCCTGTTCTTACAATTATTAGCAGAACAGCAAGTCATTTTAAACCTTAAATAATAATTTATTCAAACAAAAACATGCCATACTTTGCACTCTTCACCACTGTTTATGTACTATTTTGAATGTGACAGGACACAAAATGGCGGATGCGAATACTCATGTTTATAGTGCCTTACTTTAACCAGTCTATCTTGCTACACTGATATGATGCTTCCTTGCAACAAACCATATTATCTTGATTCCCTAGGTTATGATCGTGTTTGGTTTGAGTTCTTTGTTATTCTTTGGTGTAAATTGGTTTTGATTTTGGAATTTCCAAATTGTACTTGGAGGAACTTCACCACTAGACTGAACACTATCATCAGGATTCTCCCTGTAGTTGTAATCGAGTAATGGCAAAACGTCATCACGTGTTTTTTAAACTGGAAGATTCTTTTTGCAACCGCTGATACTTTTGGATTTGGCTTTTTCTTTGTTGCCGCTTCTTTCCTCCTGAAAGTTTGTATTTTTTTGATGTGTCAATGATTACAGTCGTTTTCCGCATACGGGGTCCCCGCTATATGATTTTTTTTGCAGGTGCTCTCGGATATGGCCATAGTTGTTTAGTAGTTATACAAATTTTCGAAGTGGATGGTCGTAAAACATCACCTTCTAAGGATTGTGGGGTTAAACCTGTAGCAGTGGACGTTGGTGGCTGAGCAATGTACCCCCTGTGAAGTGTTTTGGATCCGGCCTATCTGACACGTATCAAGACAAGAAATTGTGGTCAGAAAAGATGTTTCTGTTGAATGCGTGTATTCCGGTTGCCTTTTTTTGGTAGAATAAGTAGTAATTACTTGCAATAAAAATAAACATTTGACCGCCATTCGCCGCATTCCCGGGTAATGGCCGTCTAAGAACCTATGCAAATTTGACATACGTAACCTGCGCCTCATTCTCCCCACTGCACAAAAAATGTGCCCAGAGACCACACAGAGCATGATCCTTTACACTGCCTCTGTACTATCAACTAATGGTGTAATATTTCTAACCTGGAACGAAATTGCGTTTTTGAATAAATTTTAATTGTTTTTAAATATGAATTGAAAGGTATGTCATTCAAATTGCTTTCAAAAATAATTGAAATAGGTATTGACAAGGATAAGGGAAGGTAGGAGTAGTTAATTAAACTAAACTGTCATATTTCATGGAATGAAAACAATTATTCGTGGGAATCTCACTGAAGCAATTTGTGTATGATACTAATTTTGATTTAAATATTGATAGTTAATAAATGAGACAGACAAATATAATCAGATCATTTTACAATTATCATACAACTAATAACTATAATTTCGTTTTACTTGTTTACAAGTCGAACAAAAAATTATATACACAAGGTATGTTGATATTTCCCTCCAAATGACCAGTTGTGCATATATTATGAAGTACTGAGCATGCTACAACAATCGCACTCACTTTTTGTAAACTGTATCTTAATACCTTTTCACCTAACAAGCAGCGAAACCGATAATCACAATTTATTTATGCCAAATATGTGCATCATGTGTTGCATAACGTGTATTTAATATCCTCAAATTGCTGTCACATATCTACAGAATATGCATTATAAATTTATAAAAACATGAACAATTGCTACATACAAATTGAATGTTTTTGGTGTGGTATCCCTTTCTGTTGACAAAATTTCGTTAGTCTTGAAAAGGGGCAAGGTTTGCCATATGGGTGGCAATCAATTGCTCCGATAATTCCGAGAAATTAAAATTTGTTCGTAAATCCTGCTTTCAATTACTGCCTTTTCTTCTCTAGTGGTAGGGAAATGCTATCCAATTGTCACTCATATGTTCAACACTGAGATTGTCCACTTCTGCTATACATTTACTAACAGTTGTTTGACCCATCGAGATAGCATAACTGTGCCCATTAACTCTCTGGTAAGAGCCATTGGCGAAAAAGAACAATGTTGTACATAACGTAGAAGTGATTCTACCGAGTTTGGATGGGCTGAATTACTCATATGCGGCATAAGTTGTTCTGTTCTGATATGTAATGCACCATAGTTCCGTCAGCCTTCGCTGGCCTAGGTGCAATACCACGTATGTGCTCTGAATAACATTTGTGGATAG
The DNA here is from genome assembly GCA_958510875.1 of Endomychus coccineus. Classification (NCBI taxonomy): domain Eukaryota; kingdom Metazoa; phylum Arthropoda; class Insecta; order Coleoptera; family Endomychidae; genus Endomychus; species Endomychus coccineus. Next base: position 140,758,149 of record OY294068.1, read on the forward strand.
AACGAAAAAACTTTTCAGTTTTTTTTTATAAGTTCATTTTGATTACCAATACATGAACTAACGATTATTGAAAACAACTGCATTTGATATTTTAAGTCACAAATTTTCAAAATTAATATCTTTCATTTTTAAATGCACGTACGTGATATTGCATTTTATTTCGATGATTTTTTATGTACTTACGTGGTATTGATACCTAAAGTATACCTTTATTTAAGAAAATGTAAAATAAATAAAATATAACTAATCTTTTATTAGTTTATTTTCATTTTTACAACACAACTGTAACATGAATTAAAACAATAGTTACCCTACATTACAAATACTTACTATAAGTGTATTTCAGGAAAAAGTTACCTTAGTAGGTAACTGAATCAAAACTGTATCGCAAAACTAACGAAAGTTCATATAAGGAGGAAATTTTGTAGTATAATTTAACTAAATTAAAGTAACTCAAACGTTCAATTATAACTAACAAAACAAATAAATATTATAGTGAATAAAAATTACTTTTTTTGAGTTTCATTTGGCAAATTTTGGTAAAAAGATATGTACATTAGATACATCTGTAGGGAGAGTAGGGATACTTGATCCCTTTTTATGTTTTTTAAATCTAGTTTCATTATTGAAAGACATATTTGATTTCCTTGAACTACATTTTACTTTAGCAACCTTAGCATAAAGATTAACAGTCATTTTCCTGTGAAATATTTCTTATCTATCGAGCAAACGGCTTTTATCAGGCGTATTGTAGTAGTAGGGATCAAGTGTCCCCCCCTCAGGGAGACTTGTTCCCTGTTGTTGGTAGAGTTGATCCCTACTGTGAATTTTGTAATGTCTCCCTATTGTGATTTTTTTTAAATTAATTTTTCACAAAAAAATTGTTTTGTGAAGTGATTTTGTTCAGGAAATTGAAATTCACAAATTAGTACCAAATTAATACCAACCAAAATTATACAAAGAAAAATGTTCAACCAATGCACACATAAGGAAATTTCATTTTAAAATTGTAATGTCCACGTCTGACATAAGGTACTGGCAGAACTTTTTTGACACTCTTCCTTAGTACTAGTCCCTCGTCTTCAGTTGCTGGAAAGTGAAAGTGCGCCTTTTTTATTCCTAAAAAGTTCACCAATATCTCGGAGGTAGATGAGTCAACTTCGGTCACTTTTCCCACAAAATAAGTCTTTCCTTTCTTTCCGTCAAACTCGACAAACACAAAGTCATCCAATTTTGGATTGCACACCTCAAAGAAGTCGTCCTCTTCCACTTCAGAATTTTCACTCTCTGCAAACGGATCAATGTCATCTAAGCTGTCGTTGCTAGCCTCCCAAACATCTTCATCTTCTGAACTGTCTCTTTTTGGCTTCTCTTCTTCTTTCTTCTTGAGTTTCCTCATCTCCAAATTCTCTGTTGTTTTTGTGAAATTTTTCTTGACCCTTGACGCCTTTTTATCACGCTCCGCTTCCAGCTCGATTTTCTCAGGTGTTTCCGTTAAAATCCTATACCTACCTCGCTTGCGGCCTTATTTTGGATTGTCGACCCTCGGAGGAGCCTTGGGAAATGGTCTAACTTCCATCGGAGAGATAAGCCTTGACGTCTGATGGAACTGACCAGACGGCCCGGCCTGAGATTACAATGACGGTGCTGGAGGCAATTCTTCAATCACAGAATCTAGGGTTTCTTCCATGGCGTTGGACCTGTCGGTCACCAAACTCGTGCAGAACTCATCCTCTGTGAAGATATCGCAGTTGAATGGGGAAATCCCAGATACTGGGAAGCCACTTAGAATGTTCGCCGGTGAAAAAGCCATGGGATAAGCTTGCCCAAGGAGGCCTGCGATATCATAATTCGATAAATTTTTCCCTGGATGATTGGTCATCCAGTCAGATGCAGCATAGTTGTAGTAAGTTTTTAGTGATCGGAAAACAGTCCGATCCAGCGGCTGCAACTTATGTGACGTATGTGGCGGCAGAGTTAGCAGGACCAAACCGTTGGCTCGGGCAAAATCTATCACCTCAATATTCACGTGGCTATCGTGATTGTCGAAAATAAGTAGATGCTTGTTAGCCAAGCTGCAGTTGGAATGCTTCTGAAAGTGTTCAAGGTACTGCAGAAAATTTTCCTTAGTCATCCAACCAGATGAGTGGGTAGCACCTGCAGAGCCTGGTGGTGCACCTTGGAGCATGCGGTCTTGTCAGTTTAATCGTGGTAAAATGAGGAAGGGGGAAACATGATTGCCACAGGCATTTACTGCAGAACAAATTGTTACAAGCTGTCCCCTCTCGCCTAATGTCACTTTTGCTACCTGTTTAACACCTTTCTGGCCTATAATTTTCGAATGCTTATGAACAGTCGTCACTCCTGTTTCATCGAGGTTCCAAATTTTTTCAGGTGTGAACCCATGCTTCTCAATTGCAACTTTCAATTTATTAAAAAAGGTGTTTACCGTGTGTTTATTGAATGCTGTGCTACGAGCTAGGCTGGACGGCTCAGGACTTCGGAGAGACAGACTGCTGTTCCTATTCATGAAGCCTCTTGCCCAATCCTGGCCTGCTATTTTCTTCACGTCCCAAGAGGAAGGAGTCTTCTTGTGATTTGCCTTAGCAAACTCATAGGCAAGTTCTCGAAATTTCATCAGTGGTAAACCATAATTGACGAGATGCATGGAGAAGATAGTTAGCAAGTACCTTTTCTTCTTCATCAGTGAAAACCTGTGCCTTCTTGAACCCAGGTAAGCACACTTCTCCCCTTCTAATTAACCTCTTGAGCGTCATCACATTAACATTGAAATGTTTGGCGGCGCCTTTGAAAGACGCCCCATCTTTCACTGCCGCAACAGCTGCGGCGACAGTTTTAGGATCCGGCAGCACTCGCTTCCTTGCTCCATCTTTTGGTTTGTATTCCTTCGGCATCTGAAATGAGACAAAATAACTTTAACACAAAACGCCAAAATATATCCCAACAAGTGGAACACAATAAGGGAGACTTTATCCCAGGATCATGTCTCCCTCGAGGAGGTAGGATCAACTCTCCCGACAATACACTCGATCTTTGAAAAGGCAATATGAAAAAACATAACCCTAAAAAAAATTCTATTTGAATTTATACTAAAATGCTCCTACAAAATGACATTAAACCGCTATGAACCGAAAAAGTCGTTCCCATTTATAGAGTGAACAGCAAAAAAATTTCTACTTACCATAAAACATATTTCATACGAAGAAATCACAAAAGTTAAGAGCACATCAAAAATACCGGTCGCAAAGCTATCAAATGTGAATTGGTTAGTAGCAGCTGATGTTTTACAAACAATGCTGCCAACTAAACGAACATAAATCATTCGGGCGCGAAATTCAAAAGGGGGACCAAGTCTAGCCCTGGGATCAAATATCCCTACTCTCCCTAATAAAATTTAGGTTTAATTAAAATTGGAACAATATGTACTATTAATTAACTTTACTTATTTTTCGCTGGCTTCACTCGAGATATCTTGCAGTGAAGGTGAATATTTGGTAAAATTAAATTTAACTTATATTATCGGTTAATATCGATTGACATAAACGTCTAAAATGACTGATGAAACTACGATGTTCTTAACTTGAGTACTAATTTCCAATCTTCGTCGGCTTTATGATTCTACAATAGAATTCTACGCATCGTGCTCCCAAATATACTTCCTATCGCCCCGAATTTGTGACGACACGTCGTCTATGTGGCGTGCTTCCACTGATGATATAAACATATCGAGACCACAGTTTCCCCTTGGTGAGATACCCCTATGAAAGTTTTTTTTTAAATCAGTCAGAATCATTCTGTTCACTATTATTAGTGGAACTTGTTATGGATTTCACATCATGTTCATATGGAACATGATAAATACCAGCATGTTAATTTTCAAATAAAGCATCACTTTATTCAGCTAATTTAATGGCTGTGGTTGTCTGTATTCTGAAAATTAAATTGAGGTTATAACTAATCAAAGGCACCTGATTTGAATTTTGGGCTAGAAATAGCATGACATTATATTGTGGCAAGCTTTTCTCAATTTTAATGAGATGATTCATCTTCTGAATTTGAAGTATGACTTAATTTAAAGGTCTCGTTTTGAATTGCAGAAGAAATAATATACCTTCAACATACTTACTCTGGACCAAAAACTGATATCAGTTCTTCGATGAAGACTGCATCGTGTGTTTATAGTTAGCAAAAGTTTATAAAAGAAAACAAGACATTGCAAGTTGTTTCAATCCTAAGTCGGGTAAATTCTTAAATATTAGCTTCGTGCCAACCAGCGTCAGAAACAGTTTCTTAGGCCCGGTTGTACAATCTGCGTTCATTCCGAGTTCACGGTTTGATCACGCTGATCTCTGGTTCAACGAAACAGTTCCGTTGTACAATGTCAATTTTGAATGGTGAACGCGGTTCATCTTGAACTACCAAATTTGGACGTTCAAAGAAGGTTCAACAGTGTTTTTATGTCTACCCAGTGGTTTTAACCTCATTTTCTTGTTTTGTCGATTTTCTATTATAACGATCATGGATGATTTTTATGATATTACTGATGATCAGGACTTTTTGGAAATGGTGGAAATTATTGCATACCCTCGAGCTCCGAAGGTTTACAGAGAAAGACCAGATCATTTCACCATCTGGAATGATAAGGAATTTAAGAACAGGTTTAGGCTAGAAAAACAGGTTGTTAGATTGATTATAGATGAAATTTCTGAAAATATTTCATCTAATACTGACCGGTAAGATTTCTATTGTTATATAAAGTCTTGGTTTTGAATTTATTAATTTTTTAGGAATCATGCAGTGTCACCTACTGAAATGGTTTGTATTACTCTGCGTTTTTTGGCTACTGGGAATTTTCTGCAAGTTGTTGGAGACTTTGTTGGTATAGACAAATCAACAGCAAGCCGAAAAATGTATATGGTTTTAGAAGCTTTGGCTCGATTGGGCAGAGAATTTATAAAAATGCCAAGAAATGAAAATGAATTATGTAGTGTTAGACAAGGTTTTTTCAATATCGCCAAGCTACCGAGATGTATTGGGGCATTGGACTGTACCCATGTAAAATTACTGTCTCCTGGGGGAGCAGATGCTGAAATCTACAGAAACCGTAAAGATTTTTTCTCATTTAATGTACAAGCAATTTGCGATGCCAAACTCAAATTTCAGGATATTGTGTGCCGATGGCCAGGATCTGCTCATGACTCCAATATATTTAGAAATAGCAGAGTCAGAAATGATTTTGAAAATAGAGTATATGGTGACAATTTTCTTGTAGCAGATAGTGGTTATGCCATAAAAAACTACACTATAACTCCTCTCTTAAATCCTCAAACTCCAGATGAAAATCTATTCAATGAAGCCCAAATTAGGACAAGGAACCCCATAGAGAGAGCATTTGAAGTTTTAAAAAGAAGATTCCCAATTCTTGCCTTAGGAATCCGATTAAAACTAGAAAAGGTAGAAGCTGTGGTTATGGCATCGGTTGTTCTTCACAATATTGCAATATCTATGGGAGATGTGGATCCACCAGACGTGAATGAAGAAATCATTGCTGCCATTGAATTAACAGAAAATGTTAATGACCTTGTGATTGGACATGCACAAGGAGGAATTAACAACAGTGTTCGTTTCACATTAATAAACACTTATTTTCAAAATTTGTTATAGATATATTTAATTTATTCAGTGTATAAAGAAACTGCCATTTCTATCACTTGATAAGTAAAACAATACCTTAAAACAACTAGTATTTATTGAGAAAAAACTACAAACTAAGTATTGCACAAGTAATATAAGTATACTGGGTGTCCTGAAATATCACGATTGTGGAGGGAAAATTTCTTGTACCAAATAAAACCATGGAGGTAGAGAACTGATGTCCGTAAATGCACCCTTCCCAAAATACAGGGTATTGAAGTTTAAGAAACAAAATAGTTTATTGTTAAATTGGTGCAATTACAGACATAAGTTCTCTACCTCAATGTTCTTAATTTGGTATAAGGAATTTGTACGAGAGCGTTGGCAGTCGAATTTTGCGACACCCTGTATAGGAACTTGGAAAACAATAATAAAAAATAACTACATCAACATTTAAAAATAATGAAATAAATAATATGTTTATTGATTATTTTTACTATATTCTTTTTCTAATATCTTCATTTTCAAGACATGTTCTTCTTCAAGAAACTTTAGTCTTGCTTGGGATTCTTCTTTATGAATGGCCAACTCTAGCTGATGATTTTCCTTCATTTGCCTAATTGTTAATTCATGCTTTTCATTGAAAGCTTTTTCTCCATATTTTGATTTATTTTTAACCCAGTCCTCCAATTTAGCGCTAAGCTTATGGGATGCAGACTTTGCATTCTTCACTTTATTTTCTGGCTGCTGTAATGGAACAGACAATGGCTTTTTTTAACATAGCCGGTGTATATGCAGCCCAATCAGTACTGGAAGATTCTGCACAACAATTAGACGACAGAATTCTACAGTTTTCCAAATTACTGTCTCTAGTTATCAAGAGCATCTTCTGGGATGTTGTAGGGTTATCATTTTGGCCTACATAATAATCTGAACCACTTGGTGACTGCAACATACCCCTTTTTCTTTTTAATGGAATTTCTTCTGGATCATCACCAATGTCCTCTTTAGCTGAATTATTTTCAAATTCAATTATAATAGATTCTAAAAAAACACAATAAATACCTTTCAATTAAACTTAAAAACATTTTAACTAACCTGCAGTGGCATCACTATCATACTTGGAGGTAAGCCTTGTTAACTGGGATCCTAAAATCTCATGTAAGTCACTGTCTGTGTTAGTTAAAACAACATCCTTATATGGTCCTCCTCCAGTTCCAGAAACATATATCTTATTGTCAGCAAATTTTTGCTTAGTGCGCTTCTTTATATTTTCATATTTATTTTTTAGAATTTTAACAGTTCTATGAGGATCTCCCAGAATACTATTAAATTCATTATAAATTTTTCCCATGCATCAGTTTTTATTTTGTTGGTGTCAGTATCTGTTTTTTTACACTCTACTTCATTTTTATTCACTTTAACTAAATTAATTAAAGTATCTACTTCTCTTGCTGAGAAGTTACTTGCCCTACTGTTTTTTTTCTCCATTATTATAACGGGGCAGCAGTAATTCAACAATCTTGATAACTTCGAACTCCAAAAACAAAATAAAAAACTATTTTATAGGTTAAGTTCTGCATATACTCTTCTTTTCGTTGTTTGGCAATGGCACATTGGACCTACTTCTACCGTAGTACGGGTTCAAGTAAACTTATTATTGTACAACGCTCGGGATTCTGAACGGCGTTTAACAGCGAACCGCAGTTCAAGGGAACTGACGTTGAACTTTTCATTGTACAACCGGCCCTTACTGTCATGATTTCGCGCAGTAAGTAGAGGCCGTTCCAACCAGAGTTACTAACGATTAATAAACGATCAGTTTTCTGTTTCATCTAAGATTCAAACCTACTTGACAACTGTCAGAACGGTTTGCGGATTATCTTCTGACCATTCATCAGCCGCATGCGTATTGCGTATTGCTGTCATTTTAGTAGGCAACAGAACATCATAACCTATTACCTGCCGGATTGCCAAGATTTGTTTATATTCGAAATACCTTGTTGTTTATTACTTTGTGAAATATGAGTGACGAAGAGTATAGTGACTGTGGGGAAAGTGACATATCGTCCATGGAAAGTAGCGATAACGATGATCTAGAATTATTGCTAGCAGACGAGCGGAGAATTAAGAACCAAAATTATTTAGGTAAGATGATATTTTTTTGCACTTGAATAAGTTTTGTATCTCATTGTATTCAAATTTTTACACAGAATAGTGCCACAGTATTCGGAAGCAGTGTTCTTCGAACATTTCAGGCTAACGAGACAAACTGCAGATCACATAGGTGAAAGGTTCCAAATGAGCCACTATTTTAATAGCCAAGTGGGCCAGTATGGGAATATACCTGCTTTGCATCAAGTAATATATCATACAATTATATTATTTTATTTTGTTCATAAATAATTTAATTTCAGGTTCTCATTTATTTATGGTACATGGGACCAGACAGACTGCTAGTTTTAGAGATGTTGCTGATAGATTTGATGTCACAATAAGCTCTATAAATAGGATTATTCACAGAGTAACTTTTTTTCTAAGTAATTTGTCTCCAGAAATACTAAAATGGCCCAATGAAAATGAAAAACGAATCAATGAAGATTATTTTCGAACTAATGGATTTCCAAATGTAATTGGAGCTATTGATGGAACCCATATAAAACTAGATAAACCAGAAAATGATCCAGATTCCTACCTGAATCGGAAAGGATAAAGGATACTATTATATTCAAGTAGGTTTTAATTTTTTTATGTTCACAGAAAACATATACAATCAATTTGAGTACACGAAAATACTTCTGTACTACCTATCATCTAATGAATAATTATTTTCTTCCAGGTGCAGCTGTTTGTGATCATCGAAGAAAAATATTTTGTTTGGATATCCTGGCTCCGTACATGATAGTAGAGTATTTAGAAATTCTCCATTGAAAAACGACCTGGAAGAGAAATGTTGAGGAAATTATGTTTTGGGAGACAGCAGTTATCCTTTGCTCCCTAATTTATTAACACCTTACAAAGACAGGGGTAACTTTACTAGAATACAGCAAAATTACAATATAAAATTAGCAAAGAATCGCTATGTTATAGAGCATTGCTTCGTTTTATTGAAGCAGAAGTTTCGACAAATGTACCATGTAAAAATGAGGAAAATTGGGTTAATTTGTCATTTTATTAGAGCTGCATGTGTACTTCATAACATTGCCTTAGACGACAATGAACCGTTTATAAGTAAATGAAAAGAATATACAAATTGACGAACATCCAAATGATGAAGATGTAGAAAACATTGAAGCTCATGCTATTAGGGATCGAGTAGCAAACACTTCACTTATACAGAATATGTATTTCTTATATCGTCTTGAAATATACATTGATTTGTGTTGTAAATTTAGATACAAAATTCTACAAGAACTATTGCTTATTTTTATTTATCAAAGCTATATATCACATAAGAACATTGCACTAAACATTAACATATCACAATCCTAAAATAAGATCACAAATCATACATTTGCTTGATGAAAAGTTAGACGAAGTCTTTTGAACAAGCCGTACAGATTTTATTTTTCAAGAGTTCATTTCTTTCTCTTGAAAGTTCATTCCTCTCCTTCATTATAATTACTTCCTGACTTTCAATTTCTAACTTTTTTTATTCAATTCTTATTCTCTCTCTATTATATTCTTTTCTATCTTTTCTTATTTGCTCTACAGTAAAGTTCCTACTTTTTAAAAGATTTCTTCTTTTTAACGAGAAATTTTTTCCTGGAGTCTGAACTATGCCTGAAGTAGATGGCATGGGTTCTATTTCGGTTGGTTCTATCTCTTTTACAGCATGTTCTATAGAATAGTAGTGACAACAGAACTTCAGGCTTAAAATTTTTCTTTCCTTTGAATATATCGTCCATTTCCTCCTGATATTCAAAATATGTTTTGCCCCTTCCTTTTTTTTTCTGGTTATCTAAAAATTTTTGTAAGACCGTTCAACCACCCTCCACCTATTTTCAACATGATTTGAATTGTATTTAGTTTTTAAAATGTCATTAATTTGTCTAGCTATAACATCCCATATTTTAGATTTTTTATCTCAAAACTCTCAACTTTTGAACGGTACTTTTTGTAGAGATCATCTAGGAGTACTTTGGTCTGGTTGCTTGTCCAATTAGCAACACATTCTGGTGGTTCTGGTATAGGCTGGAGTTGTTTCGACTCTGGTCGAGCAGGTATGAACTCCTCAAGTAAACCTAAAAGAGGATCCTTTTTAGCCAAAGATTTGTTCCACATATTTATACATTTACAACTGGTTTAAGATAATAAGATTTCTTAAATTCAGTGTGCTACATACCTTAATCCATTTTAATTGTCTCTTGAATTCTTGAATAAAAATGGGTGAAAAATAGATATTATGAATTTCGTGAGGTTATGTATGGTAAAATAAAATTCACAACCTTCAAGCAGGTTATCAACTGTTCCAACTGTAGACACGAAATGATTAGGACAGACATGCTCATTAAGAACGATTTGCAAACTGTCGGAAATCTGTTTGTGATTCACGATTGGAACGAACCTATTAACTAATTGCCTAACGATATGTATCTAAATCTAAAAATATTAAGTAATATATTATACAATATCTAAATCGAAAGATAAACCTAAATTTGTCCTCTCAAATATCACTACTTACTAAGTGATGAAGTACCACTATTTCCCGTATACTTCTAGCTAACGAATCCATATTTTTGTATATATCACATTTACCACTCCCTCATGCATTTCTACTAAAGTTTCTGTTGACGAACCTTTCCTTACTTACTTCTGTTTGTTGTCTCTTAAGCCGGCTTTGGACATGCATACATGCCTTAAGACATTTAAGTACGTACATGTCCGCGCTAAATTTATTAGCAGTGGCGTGCGTTTGCAAAATTGAACTTAAAAAAGTCTAATGAAAACGCGTCAACCACGAAAGAAATGGGTGAAGGAATGGCTTTTGCAACGTGATCAGTATTTACATATGAAACTGCTAGACGAACTTCGATCAGAACCTGAGGATTGACGAAACTATCTAGGTAGGGATGAAGATAGCTATGTAACACTTTTAAATTTAGTAACGCCATTTATTCAAGAACAAGACACGTGTATGAGGTCTGCTATATCTCCACATGAAAGATTGTCAGTTACTCTTCGATATCTAGCCACTGGTAGGAAGATTTGAAATTTTCTAGTATCATCCCACCTCAATCTAAAGCTAAATAATTCCGGAGACATGCAGTGCTATATATCAAGTTTTAGGGGATGATTATATGAAGGTGAGTGACAGTAATAACGATTACATATTTTTTTAAATTCATTATTTTCTTGAAAAATAACACATTTTATTTTCCTAAGGGTGCAAAGTTTGTAAAGAATGTGGAAATGTTTGATTCTGTTGTATCTCGATTCCTTGGCAGACTGATTTTGGGTTAAATTATATTCTTGAGAATGTAATTGGTCAAGTTACTGTGAGACGTTGGTTTGAGAATATTGCGGCGGGTGACTGAGAAAGATTTATCTGAAATGACTGGGTTTGTGATGGTGGCATTTTACATGTTTGGGATGGATAGGTATTAAAATATGAATGTGGTTGTAGATGTTGAAGAGGATGAGCAATCTGTAATGAATGAGAGGTACTTTGATGAAGATAATGAGAACCAACGGTCGTATCTCTGCTTAAGTTAGATCGTAAATTAGATTGTTCTGAATCATCACCACGCGAGATTGCAGTTTTGGTAACATTGCCCAATTTCGCTTCAAATAAGCGTTCTCAGTTTCGCTGCAACATTATTTCCAAATTTGATAAATTGGTCATAATCATTATAAGCCCGCAGTCTCCAACTAAAGCAAGTATCTCATCGGTTTGTTCAACATTTCTCACTGTTCGTTTCTTCTTGAAGTGAATAGTAGAAGATGAAGGCTTGTTTCTCTTAATTTCATGACTAGTGCTTTGTCGGGAGTAAAATGGACTCAGTAATGAACTACTAACTTCTCCAGTATCGTGCGCTGAGTTGTCGTCTAGTTCATTTCCAGTTCCCTACAATTAAAAATACAAATTTTTTTTTCTCAGTTTCCTGGATCAGAGAATGATTGGAGAATAATTGCAGAGGATTATGAAAAAAAAATGCAACTTCCCCAACTGTTTAAGAGCCGTTGACGGGTAACATAATAATATAACTCTACCTGCTGGGAGTGGCTCATATTTTTATAACTACAAAGGAACACACAGTCTAGTACTTATGGCCATAGTCAATGCAAATTATGAATTTTTTTTTACGAGCTTTTTTTTTTATTTACAAAATTTATGTTACATTTGTATTGTTATGTGATCATACATTTAAAATTCAATTGAATAAAAAAAATATATATTTTCCAAATTTAGGGCTTAGTCCTATTCTCACCATATCATGTCTCTCCGTTCTCAATATATTCTTGAATTCCTCAATTGTCATATTCCAGGACGTTAGATTGCAATGTATACAAGCTGACAATAACCATATAGTATTCACAAGTAAGTCTCTGGCTGTAAAATTGAACATCAGCAGTTCCTTCCACGTTATATTATCTCTTACATTAAGTTTTAATTTTGTCTTTAGTGAATTTAGGGTAAACTTCCATATATCTTTGGCAGAACCGCAATTTTGGATTTTGTGTTTCAAATCATCTATTTGGCCACATTGTTCACAATTATTATCTTCAGAGATATTGTGGCGATATTTTTTTTCAGCGGTAGAAATCACTTCATTTACTGCTTTATATAGGGTAGCTTTCCATTCAGTATTCAGGTGATTCAGGCTTATTCTCTCCCAGGTCAGATTCCAATTTTGATTTCTGTCTTTTGTTTCTACTAGAGGATTACCATGTGTGATTTCGGTGTAAATGGTCGAATATCCGACGGAGACGTTATCGAGCACACAACATTTCATAACAAACTTAAAGATGGGAAAATGTCTTTATCCCAGGCAATAAGACCTAAAAGCAGGGAAAATATAATGCCATTTGTCTTTATAGGCGATGAAGCATTTTCTCTTCGGTTCGAGTTTCTGAAACCATCCAATCAGAAAGAACTAAATCATGATACAAAAATATTCAATTATCGGCTTTCACGAGCAAGGTCTAGAGTTGAAAATGCTTTTGGCATATTGGCGGTTCGTTTCAGAATATTTCAAACAACTATTTTCATTAGCTTAGAAGTGATTGAAAGGGTATTAATGGCATCTTGTATTTTACAGAATTTTTTAAGAAGAAACTGGAACTATATATGTACCAGAAAATAATTTATATAGCGAAAGTGCAGAAGATGGCATTGTAGATTTAGGAGTACAGTCTACTGATATGGCAAGGCTGCAGCGAAGTTATAACCGAAGAAGTAACAATGATGCAAAATAAGTTAGGCTACTTTTTATGAACTATTCCAATAAAGAAAATGTTTTTCCTTGACAAGAAATAAGATAAAGTAATTATAGTAATAAAACTGCATTATATTGAAATAAAGTAGATACCTACTATAAACTGTGTGATCATTTGAAGCCAGTCTCGATACGAAGACTGAACGCAATTTTTTGCATATTCTTCACTTTAATACAAATAAAAAACCCTAGACATTTTTATGTTCTATAAACGGTATTGAAAGTAACCGAATCATTTAAAATAGACTTTTCTACACACATGACTGTCTGGTGCAATTCATTTTCTTTGAAAGAAATGTAAAAAAGATTGCTATCTTCACAGCAGTAAAGAAACTCTATTTAAACAAATAAACTATTAATAACGAATATTTACTTTCCTCATCAGAATCACGGTCTGAATGTCTACTCTCGACACAATCGTTTGGAATGTTTGATACGGACGATCTCGGCATTTCTTGATCTTAAAAAAAAAGTAATAAGTCAAAGTACCATACATGAGGTACATATAGATCATCAGTGCCAGCACCTGGTCTTTTTAACTCTTCCAATTTTTTCATTTCTCTTCAAAAGCCAGTACGCATACTATTAATTTTAGTTTTTACCATTTCTTTTGTTGCTGTCTGCTCTACTTCTTTTAATTTCTCTCTAAAGTTTTATGGGCATCGTTCTTTTTGTTTCTATTCATATAATCCTCAGATTTAGTTTGCCACAAACAAGGTTGTGATTTGTAAATTTCTATGAACTCTATTAGAAATTCTTCCGAATGACTACTCATATCGGCCATGGTGTACAAGTATACTACTTAATAAATGCAAATGTGAAACACGAACAGCACTGAAAATATTTTTGGTCCGAATGTGCGTTTAGTCTACACACAGAGTGATATGTATGCGCGTACATGTCTGCGCGTACAAAAGGTCAAGCGGCAACTGAATACATGTGTGACGAGACATTTTCGACTGATTAGCGGGTCACTGATGGACGTGTATGTGTTAAAACATCAACGCGCATTCATCTCTATGTCGCGCATCAACGTAAACGTGTTCGGCCACAAACGTTGAGAGATGTTTTAACACATCAGTGCGCACTAAACAACACATGTTCGTACAACCTCCGGCAGAACGATGTCGGAAGAGTTGCATTTGATTGCAGTGGCGTCCGCGATTATTGTGAAACAAAAATACAAAAGAAATAAAAAAAATTAGGATTGGCTTTTAAAACGGGCACAATTTTCTCATGTGAATCTACTGGGCGAGTTGAGAGTAGAACCTGTTGATTGGCGAAATTATCTTCGGATGGACGAGAATGCGTAGGCAGAGCTATTGAAGTTGGTTACACCTCTAATAAAATACCATAATACCACTATGAGGACTGCAATATCACCGCATGAAAGGTTGACTGCAACGCTTCGATTTCTGGCTACAGGTCGAAATTACGAAGACTTAGAATTTTCAACCATAATATCATCCCAAGATTTCGGTAAAATAATTCCCGAAACTTGTAATGCTATCTACCAAGTTCTAAAAGAAAAATACATGAAGGTAAGAAAAATCCTTTATTGTACCAATACTTTTTCACATTAAATATTATATTAAACATACGGTTGGGCTTTATGACCATACTTAGGGACTTTAAGATATATTTTTATGCATTGGTGTCAGGTCTACAGTTTTTACGGTAGACGATTTACATCTTTCATTTTCACATGTAACTTTTGCTGGATTTTTGGTTCCCAGCACTACAGCAATACACTACTGAATAGTGAGTAGTGAGTACACAATTTGTTTGTAGGAAGAACTTTCGGAAACCTATCGTTCATGAAACAAAATAACGTTTGTCTGGCAATGCTGCAAATACTGCTCGAGATGTGGTGCCAGACGTTGGGAAATAAAAGCGTTACCGGTAAACAACAGACGATATTTTCTATTCACTAACGTTAGATTTCCAAAAGGGTTTCCTAACAAACAAATAGTGAACTCACTATGCACTAGTCACTAGTGTACCATGCTGTAGTGTTGAGTACCAAACAACCAGCAAAATTTAAAAGTGAAAATGAGAGACGTAGATCGTCTACCGCGAAAACCGTAGTTCTGACAAAAATGTAAAAGCATGTATCCCAAAGTCCCTGAGTATAATTACATATTATAACTGTCGCCTTTTATGGAGTGAAATCTGAGTAGAAATTTGCTGCAGTCGAGTTAAGACTAGAATAATTATTATTGTCCAAAACTTGCCGGGAATACTCATTTAAGTTGCGATTAACAGATGTGTTTGGCTGTAATCGAAAGTATAAATGGTATTGGTTGCAGGTGGAATATGTTAAGATGTAGATATTGCTGTATACCGGTTGATTTGTCCTAGTTCCGCTTTAAATAACAAATCATTTATTATTTTTTCTGTGTATAGTTGTGTTTCTCTGGACATCTTCCGTAGTTTCGTGGCAACCTATTTGCCAAATATATTGAACTCGTCCTCAGTAGTATTGAGTTTTTCACTAACAACACTTAGTACTTCATCAGCCTTGCTTAGAGATGTCTGACAATTATTCTTTCTCTTACGTGCACCACTGTTGCTTCTACAAGTACTTGTGAAAGGTGTACTTGTGAAAGGTGTACTTATAGAATGTGTAGGTGACAAAATAGTCTGCTCTGAATTAGACGCATCTGCAGTTTCTGAAGAATACTCATTTTCTACCTAAAATAAAGGGACTATAAAGATCTGAACTAAATAGCTATGCTGAGCCCACGAAGCATTTGCTTCACGTTCTGACTTCTTAAAACCATACAGCCAGAAAGATTTAAACCATGGCAGAAAAATATTTAACTACCGTTTATCCAGGGCAAGATGCAAAATTGAAAATTCATTTGGTATCTTGGCTAGTAGATTCCGAATATTTCATACGGCTATAAGCCTTAATTCAATCGAAAAGGTGGTAATGGCGTGTTGTGTCCTCCACAACTTTTTAAGGAGCAAATGTGCTAGTGCGTATACACCAACTGAATCTTTAGACAGAGAAAATGTTGAAGACGGAACTTTACAATTGGGACTAAGAACTGATACTAGCCATTTAGTTCACCTACAATGTAGCCATAATAGAAGATCTTATAATGAAGCATTGGAAGTACGTCAGTCGTACATGCAGTATTTTAATGAAGAAGGAGTAGTAACATGACAGGAGCAAATGATACATTAAAAATATATACAATACTTACCGTTTCTGTGGGTACATTAATTACTCAGAAAAAAAGCTTATTTTATTTTTGGAAATATGCGTTTAAATTTTTAAAACATATCTATTGTCTAGCAAATTAAAAAAAATGTAGAGTTTTCTTACCTCATTATCACTTTCGCCATTGCCATTACTGTTTTCAGGCTCAGCAGAGTTATCGTCACCTGGTATATTAGATACAGAATCTCTTACTGCTTCTTGGTCTTTAACAAATTCCATTAAGTCATAGTACCATAATGTCGGTACATATATATCATCTGCTCCGCTACCCGATCTTCTTGAATCTTTAATTTTTTTAAATTCTCTTCTGAATCCACCACGCAGACTGTTAATTTTTTGTACTACTGTACTCTTTGTCGCTTCTCGTTGTACAACTTTTAGCTTTTCAGGCAAAATTGTACATGCTGCATTTTCCTTATTTTTGTCAAGGTAGTCCTTTGACTTCGTCTTCCATAGACAAGAATGGGATCGATACAATTCAATAAATTCTCTCAAGAAATTCCGTGTTAAATTCCGTAAGTCCGACATTTTTACTCTGTAATAATATAACTTATGTTCTAACTGAATCTAAATATTGCAAAACTAAACACATAACAATAATTTATAAAAGAAAATACTACATTTAGCATCGCAATTTAACCCTTTAAATATAATAATTAATAACTACCTACCTACCTCACTGAAGAACACCGCGACAAAAATATTGTTTGTTGACACACACGGTCGAACATCGACTTGCATTCATCAACCCACGGAGATGTTTTCAGGAAATCCAGGTTCATAGTACGATGTACTTCTTCGACGCGCAACCGTGTACGTGATGTAATTATGTCCATAGACACACGTTGTTGTTTGTACGTTGATAAATGCGCGTTGATGTTTTAACACATACACGGACTACACGGACTGATATGTACGCGCGGACATGTACATGCTTACATGTCTTAAGACATGTATGCGTGTCTGTAGTCGGCTTTTCAGGGGTATGTGTTGAGTGGTTTGATGTAGTCATATAACCAATAGTGGAGTTTGATGTGGTGGGAGCACCTTTCATAGATGTGTGTGACTGCACTTGGGGCATATCTAGGAAATCACCATTTTCCTAATGTTTGTTCATAATGGTAACTAATACAGGACTAATAGTATTTGGGTGTTGGAATGCGGACAGGAACAGGACAATTTCCATTTTTCACTGAATCAACAAATTGGAAAGTAGTGGAACTGTTCGAAATAATTGGTGGCCTGAAACAATTTGTGGATATATGGGTTACTGGGTTTGAAGAGGAAGGTTTCAGGGCAGATGTAGATTGTATCGGAGTCTGCGATAAATAATCGTGATCTACCAAGATGGATTTATGTATTTCAGGCATGTCACCCCAACCATGAACTTCCACACTTAAATCTGTGTCCTAAAATATGTGATGTTGTATTCACTGTAAAAAAAAACAATATTTTAACATACCGACACTACGCCTTTTTATGCATCTTTCAACATTTTCTGCATTTTTTGTCTGGAAGTAGGTGCGGAAATTCAGGTTTATGAGGTACTACTATGTACTAACTATTGCAGAACTTACCTTTTTCCATTCGGCTTCAGTCTTCTCCCCATAACCCAAATTGTTTAATATGTTTTTGAGCTTGGTTCATAAATTATTGGATGTTGTTTTTCCGGAAGGTCCAACAAATTTGTTTGTATTATTCGAATGATTTTGATATGCACGTATTTTTGTATGTGTTTATTATGAGCAAAAGTTTATAATGGAAAACAAGTAATTGTAAGTTAGTTCAATCTCAAGTTAGGGAAATTCTTAAATATTAACTAATTGTCTAACGATACGTACCTAAATCTGAAAACATTAAGTAATATATTCTACAATATTTAAATCTGAAGATAACCGTGAAATTGTATTTTCAAATATCACTACTTACAATGTTTTAAAAGAACCACTATTTCCTGTATACTACTAGCTAACGAATCCATGTTTCTGTTTAAATCACTTAGCTCATTTACCACTTCCTCATGCATTTCTACTAAAGTTTCTGTTTGCCGAACCTTTACTCAGTTTTGGCCTTAAAACCCTCTCCTGTTTGTTGTCACTTGTTAAGTGGTTTGATGTAGTCATATAGTCACTATTTTGATGTGGTGGGAGCATCTTCCATAGATGGGGTAACTGCATGACATCAAGTGGTGACTCGTGCATTTGGGGCATATCTAGGGAGATCACCATTTCCCTAATGTTTGTTAATAATGGTAACTAATACAGGACTAATGATATTTGAGTGTTGGAATGTGGACAGAAACAGGACTATTTCCACTCTTCACTAAATCAACAAATTGAAGAGAAGTGGAACTGTTCGAAATAACCTGTGAATTTATGGGTTAACGGGTTTGAAGGGGAAGGTTTTAGTGCTGATGTAGATTGAATCGGAGTCTGCGATAAATAAGATCTACCAAGATGGATTTATGTATTTCACGCATGCCACTGCAACCATGAAGATCCACACTTATATCTGTTTCCTAAAAATATGTAATGTTATATTCACTGTAAAAATAAAATCATGTTTTGAGATATCGCCACTACGCCTTTCCATGCATCTCTCAACATTTTCTGCATTTCCATCATATGATGTTTTGTTCATCAATATTAACAGCCGTTCTTCCAATTTCGTTAGCACTTGACAGGAACCTCTATCACCAGTTTTGTTCATATGACTTCTAATAGTCCCTGCTTTCGCTTAGTTTTTGATTTCCAGTCAGTAAGAGTCTGAAAGTAGGTACGGAAATTCAGGTTTATGAGTTACTACTATGTACTAACTATTCCAGAAATTACCATCTTCCATTCGGCTTCAGTCTTCTCACCATAGTCCAGACTATTTAACATGTTTGTGAGCTTGGTTCATATATTAGATGTTATTTTTCCGGGAAGTCCAACAAATTTGTTTCTATTTAGCGATGGATTTTGCTCGACAGAATCTAGCAAAGCTGCCCAATGCTCTGATTGAACTCGCCTAAAATTTTTCTAATGATGCATTAAAACTTCAAAAGTAACAGTTAGGGGCAGGCTATATTTGTATCTTAGTAACTTCGAGTATATGGAGCGAATTGAATGGGAATGTTGACTCTTTTGGACACATGTGATTTAAAATGAGACAGAAAATGGAACGCTACCTCTTGGATGCCGTTTGTAGGCGATTCTACTAGGGTGTCAAGCAGCAAGAGGAAGGCAAAATAGAAACGGCATGCTTCCGAGTTGTAGCGAGTAAGCGAAAATTGACCGTAGGCAACGTGACTTCATGAAAATAGAATTCTATATGGCGTGTGATAAAGCCTACTGTGGTTGATACGATTAATAATTCCGTTCCTGGTTTACAAGTACCATTTGAAAATTTTAAACATCCCACTAGAAATAACATTATTTTCAAATGCAATTTGTATTCTGAACCAACATTGTGCATAAAAAATTTTGAAACAGTCATGAGCAAATACACTTCGACTAAAATTTGAAATCAACCTGAGCCACAAGGCCCCCGTTCCCTTTATATACTGCCTATCTTCCATATAAGTAGAAGACCCAAATCCAGACATCTTTAGGACTTCACGTTACATTTTATGTGAAGTAATTAATAGTCATTGGTGAGTTTCAATATTCTTGAATTATTAATAATTTCTGAGGAGATCTGAGCAGTTATTTTTCCCGAAACTTTGTATATAATTATGTAATAAATATTTTCTTGTAACCATGCCATAACACCTAATTCCGACAACAAGATTGAAGTTTGGTCCAAAATCAGACACGTTAGTGAACCTTATTCTGACAGTGACCCCAAATCGGACATTCGGGTAAAATTATTCCTACAGAAAATATAAACAGTCAATTATAACCTTCAAAATTCAAACGTTTAATATAAAAATAGGAAATAACGTTCTATAACATTACACATTATGTGTTTCTCTTTAACTCTTTAACAGAAAAAAAAACCTCTTTTATATATTTCCATGGAGGCTTCATCTTCTTGACGACTTCATAAGGATCGTACCAAATTTCATCTTTAGTACTCGGCCATTTCCACCATCTACCAGCCTTAGCCATTGCATTAGCTAAAAATTTTTCCATGTTTTTATCTGTAATTTGTGCTGGGTAATAGTCGCCAAAATAACTGACAATTACGAAATCACCAATTTCTATTGTGTCATAAAATGAGGGTTCTGCTTCTCCATCACCTGATAAATAATTCTTGTATAGTAAAATTAAGTTAATTACTTGAGTAAAATTGCTTCTTACCTTCATGTTCAATTTGACCATTTTCTGTTTCATCGTTATCCTGAAATGAGACGTCTTCACTTTCTGATCCCTCGTCTTCTTTTGAGTTTTTTTGTTTATCTTGCTGTATATTTTTTTTTCTAGGTATTTTCACTTTCTCTGACGCAACCTCTTGTTTTCTTCTCGTTTTCTCTTTCTATCATCTTTTTTTTTGAATTGCTTTTTTCTGCTCTTCCTCTTTTTTCAAAAAATATTGTCTCCAAGCATCAGAGGTGCCTACAGAAGGAACTTTAACCCGACTATTCCTTGAGTTTGCCTTTTTTGTTGGTTCAGGCCAGAATAAACATTTTTTAAACGGAGATGGTATACCACTCCTGGCAGTATTTGAGAATGTTTCGTATTACTGCAAATATTCCCACTTTCATCTTTATTGACGGACTCCACTCTTACTTGCTCGTATTCAATGGTATTAGTTCGTGTTTCTGGGGTTACTTCAATTATATTAGTTCGTTTTTCTGGGGTTACTCCAATGTTTTCTATTACCCCTCCTGTACTCCTTCCTATCACATTGGTTTTTCGTATTTCGTCACTTTCGTCCTCACTTATTTCGTCATTTTCTATTTCCACTATTTCGTCCATGCTTTTTTTTGTCTAATATAGTTTCTTTGTCAGCGTTTTCCTTATGACTAACCATGAGTTCTACTTCACATGATTGGTGATTTTCCAATATGGTTTCTATATCTTCAGGTAATGATTAATCAACTTCAAATACAACCAAATTTTCCCATCCATCTTCCAGAATTAGGCCTTCTTCTACATCTATTGTAATATTTGCAGTATTTTCTTTGTTCTGAGATAAGCCCGATTTCTCGTACATTTTGTATCAGATTTCATACAAACTTTTATCTTTAATTTCACCTGTCCAGTTTGCACCCTTCAGTTCATAGCATTTATTTAAAAAATCTGGCTGAAAATATGTTTCGAGATATCGCAAATGACTCACTTTTTCAGCATCTACTGCTTCATTTGTTTTGTTTACCTCATTGTTATCTTCGTTGAGAAGTTTGTGATAGTCGATATTATTGGCATCAAAAGGGAAAAGACCACATGCTCTGAAGGAATTTTTGAAAATATTTTCTAAATTTGAGATTGATTTCACAGCATTTTGAAGAACTTAAGCAAAGGCGTCTTTGCCTAAATGTTTATATATAATTATTTTGGGTTTTGAAATTTTGAACTTCACTTTTCCATTTCATTTTCAAAGATTTGAAGAAGCCCACATCCAGAGGCTGCAGAATATGTGTGGAATTTGGTAGCAAGCTTATCACGACTATTTGTTTTTCTCTGCAAAATTCTGTCAAAGGTAAAGTGACATGTGATTTGTGCCCATCCAAGTATAACACTACTGGAAACTGAATTTTTTCAGATAAAAGCCATGGGTAAAAAATGTTAGTTATGAATTCGAAAAAAGATTCTGAGGTCATCCATCCACTGGTTGACTTCCCGATCCCCCAACCTTCAGGCACCTGTGATACTATATGCTTTGGTATTCTTTCGTATGAGAACATCACCATGGGTGGATCTAGTTGGCCAGCAGCATTACCAGTTATAAGAACAGTCAGGCACTCTTTGTCATTACTGGATCTATCATGAAGTGATAGCAAGTACCTTACGGCCTTTTGGCGATAGAAAAAAAGCAGACTCATCCGTGTTAAATATTCTTTTTGGGTCAGAAATATTAATATTAGATGAAATAGAGTAATCTTCGATTCCTTTATGCCAGTTTCTGATTTTAGTTTCAGTTACAGCTGCTCGAGAAGCCCATCAGTTTTGTGCTATTCTTTCACTGATTTCGGGATGCCTTTTAGTGAATAATACAGGAAAACCCTTGCGCCCCATGTTAATGATCCATTGCACTAATAGGTTTTCTTCCTTATCAGTTAATACTGAAGGTGCTCCACTACGACATTCTTCTGGATAAGTGCCTTGAATCTTCCCAATAAGCGTAGTTCTTGGAACGTTATATTGTTTCGATGCAGCTAAACAAGGCGTGCCACTTCGGATGGCATCTAAAGCTCGCCTCAAATCATCTTTGCTATATTTGTAGTTTTTTGTCGTCGACATCCTGTAAATAAAGCAAGGGTTGCAACAATAAATGATTATTCCTAAATTTTAAAATAACAGGATACCCGTTTACATAAACTGAACATAATTCAGACAGTTGAAGCCCTCAACTCCGTCACTCGTGTCGGAATTTGGATACGACCTCTGAAATAAGCTTTTCTATATAGAACGGTATCTACTTAGGTTTCTTTATGAGGAAAGAACGGGATAGTATCATATCAACCACATATCACATGTACATAAATCCGACACTCAGTGTCTGATTTACGAACCATACCAATTTGTTTGTACCTAATTCCGACACCATAAAAATTATAAAATTCTGTAGTTTTACTGATCGCAAACCTTGTTGAAATAGAAATTTAAAACTTTCATAACCAACTTCGAAAAAGTTCATTTCAATGTGCTTAATTAGTGGTGTCATGTGGTTAAGAATATAACAGCTAAAATCTGCTTACCTTATTAGAAATACTTTGCAAATGAACACAGCACGTAACTTTCCAGCACCATCAACTTTTCAGGTTATGCATTGACCGTTAATGTGTCGGTAACATAGGAAACTATTCTTGAGTGGAATAGTTGATGTTGAATTTTATCAACAGATGTCCTAACGTATATTTGGAAGTTCTAAATTTCTTATTTTAGCTGAATCAACTGTAATATGACTGAATATAGGACAGTGTCTGAATTTGGGTCTTCTACCTCATTGGAAATATAACAGATCGAATTTCTAAAATCCTTGAGAAGCATAATATTTCTACTCGGTTTTTCACATTTCCAAAACTATCTCAGTTTTGCAAATTTATCACAGATCCCCTTCCTCCTCTCCATTTAGAGAGTGTTAATCAGCATTCCCTGTTCTTACGGTAAATTCTACATTGGTGAAACTGGTCATACAGTAGCTACTCGTTTGAAAGGACGCTGTTCAAGGCTTCGTGACGCCAGTAGATCTGCACTTGCTGAACACAAGTTTGACACTAATCATCAAATTCTAAAGCCCTAGCTCAAATTCATATGAGCGAAAAATTCTTGAAGTGATAGAAATTCTAAAACATCCAAATAATTTAAACCGTCTCAAGATTTTCTTGCGACGCTGACTTTCCAAATAATTTTCTTTTGCAGTTCTATTTATATCATTAGTTATTTCATGGTGGAAAACTGGCAAGAAATTGTTCAAAAATGTAAGTCGAGCAACATCATTTTCACAAATTGATGAAATTTCATAAATCTCTCTTGATTAAATCACCCAAACCATGAGCAACTCCATGTACATAATGAATATCATCTCTGGTGTTCATCTTGCTTACCTCTTTGATACCATCTGAAACTTGTTCATAAATATCTTTAAAATGTTTGACCTGTGGGCCAACTTCCCGCATTATAATCAAAAATCTACCCAACACCCTCATTCTGCTTCTTATCATGGCATAATATTTTTCTTGTCTGTATTTCTTGCACCAGCTGTTACATCATACAATATAGCTTCTACAACCTCAAAACTTCTTAAATATGTTGATACTTTATCTTTAACTTCTCGGTTAATAATGATATTCGATTCTGATAGAATGACAAATCTGGGAAAAATCTTCAATTTGGTTATACCTTTTTTCAATGAATGCTCGCATTGAAATACTCAAGAAACTTACAAACCGAATATTTTTAATTATTGCAGAATGAGTTATAGGAATTTACTTCATAGGACAGACAATAATTACTACTGATATGGCATAATTTTCTTTCTTGGACATCTCGAATAATACTGTCAAGCAGAATTCACTGAAACGGTTATTAATTTTAGAAAACGATACTGAAATATCCCATACTACAAAATCGATGAAAATAAAATAAAAAAATTTCGTAACGTGAATATGGATTTGGACAATTTAATTGCTAGAGGAAGCTGGGAGAAAAACGATAAGTGGAGTAGTACAGGCATACTGATGAACTCCATTCTCAAGATTTTTCCCAATGCATCTTTCACCAGAATATTGAGGAGCATAAAGTTTTACAAATTTGCGAATGCTATCTTTACTATAATAAAAATAGACTTTACATCTTAATCCATGTTTGATGGTGTTTTTCTTACTGTCCGATAAAAACTTGTATTGTATTTAGTAATGAACGTAAATTGAAATTGACCTTTTTCTTCCTCAGTTCTATTCATTTTTGCCGTTCATGACATTGTACAATAAAATATAGCTCTAATGATAAATATAATAGAGGTAAAACTATAATAGGTATATAGATTATATATTTTATTACCTCTGGCAGAAAATAGTTTGAATAATTTTTCTTCCATAACTTATTTTGCCATTTTTTTTTAATAAAAAAGCTCAATATAAATTGCAGACTAAGGTATTGACATTTTTCGACTGTTTAGTTTTATTTTTGAAGGAAATATAAACAATTTTCACTCAAAAATTTTTTTGATATATTGCTTCCTTTTGGTGTTATTCTCAATTGAAAAAAAAACAATTTCTACACCTTCAGATATCGATTCTCGGCTTATATTGCAAGATTATAAAAAAATCATAAGAACAAAAAATTCTTATTTTTTCATGTAGAAAACGATTATATGTCGAATCTAAAAAAAAATCAAAATTGCTTTTTCATTTTGCCAATCAAAATGATTAGAATATGAATCTAAATTCATAAAAAAATGTAAGCTCTCGTCTTAAGTCGTGATAATGATACAATAAGATATATGGGAGGTGGAGGGAACCTGAAGCTGTGATTCTGCTTTTTATTAATAATAATAATAATAATAATAAAGAAGTAAAAAAAAACTACAATACGTAGAAAGTACATAATGTGTATCAATTTATTTGTTAACAAAACGAAATTTATTTTACAATCTGATAATTTTCCCACTCTCTTTCAAAGAGTGTTCTTTCATTTCAAGAGTATTTTCACCTGTTACCACAAATGAATGATTGGTCGAAATCCCTTGAACGAGTGAAGCTTTTCCAAACCTGCAAATAAGTTTCCTTTCCATTCTCGTATGTTCAGATTTACTATAATATAAAACTTGGACGTCTTTAAAATACGTCTTGGCCCATTTGTAAAGACTATCTACGTTGAGAATCGCATTCATTGGCTTCGCTGTTAAACTGGCTCTATATGCCTCCCTTTTGAAAGCTGCGCCTGACCCATCGCAAGCGCTTTTCCCATGAGCAGTGGGAGTGAAATGCCATTCAGCTGTCAATTTGAAATCTTCTTCGTGGGCCATAAGATTTGCCATCTGGAACCGATTTTTGAAGTGCTGTTTGGCACCGTCGGTTATGTACACTATTCTTTCAACAGCAGGAACTTCTTTTTTGATAATGGATATCAATTTTTCTTGAATTGTGTAGACTGAAGCAGTATTATGTTTCAAGCTATCAGATATGAATAACGCAGATTTATGTTTGATTGATGAATTATGATTATAATAATAAACAACTGAAAACACAGTGCATTGGTTGTTGTTATAGTGGAAAGCCTGTGAGGCGTCTTGCACTTTGTAAGCGTAGTTCTCTGAAAAATCAAAAGTGACAAGAATTTCATTGCTTTATAATTCACACTTCTTTTTTTTATAAACTGTGTTTGCTGTTTCACAATATAGGAATGTGGCTCTAAAACTTTTAGTTTATTTATGAATTCATCAATAAAATCATTATCGGAAGAAGAGCAATTTTGAAGTGTCGATCTGTCAGTACCAGTCCAATAGCAATAATCGACTTGTTCAACTTGTTGTTTCTCAAAGATGTTACTTAAATAATTTTTGAAATTGGACAAATCAGAACAGTTATTACATAGGTTCAAATGACAATTTTCGGTTGGTTCTTCATAGATAATTTTGGCTATACAATCTTTGTAATTTTCCAATTCACCGTTTGATAGACTTTTCAAATCAATTGACTATCATGAGTTTGATATTCTGATGTATAGTACATACACAAACTGAATTACTACCACTTTGACCAGGTAATACACAAGCTTTCGGTCGCAATTTTGCAAAAGTCACATGTTTAGTAACTCCATTTTTATAAAGAGTGTACAAATCTTTTAAAGGTAATAGCAATAACCTTTTTTGAATTTTAATATTTCCGTCTTCTGTTTTTACTGTCACGAAATCTTTTACAGAAGGCATAACCCTGCTGTTAACATCATTTAGAAAGAAATCAGTAACATATGTTACATCAGATGGCTGAATTTTCTTTCCATGTTTCAGAATTCGATCGCCTAATAATTCTTTATCAGCTTTGAGTGCTTTAGCTTTGAAAGCCAAATATCTAGATGTATTGAATTCCCTACTGATTTTCCTTTCACTCCAACTGTTTGGGAGTATTGTGAGAATCTTGATTTTCAAAGGATCATTTTTCTCCAATGATGAAAATTTAGATTTGAGCCCATTCAGAATTCCATCCAGATCATTTTTCACATTATCTCTGTCCTCACTTGTTTGATCACCATTATCAGAATATTGAAATTGCGAGGAAACAGATGGTTGGTCATTTGTGTTTACAGAGGAACTGGGAATTTCGAAATGATCATCACACATCATCGATTCATTATCAACCGAATCAAACAATGTATTGATTTCCTCAAAATTTGATTTATAACTCATTTTTCTACATTTATCACAAATAACTGAATTAATAGGTAACGTTTCAAATTTCCTCCCTAAATTTTTACTCAATGGTCGTAAATAGCGTCCAACGTGAGATGTAATTTGGAATGGATTCACACATCGATCTTTTCTGATTTTTGCAGAAACGAAATTTTTTTCCATTCCTCTTTTATTTTGTTGATGTCGAGCCATAATCCAGTTAATACACCTAAATATGATATGCATTCAATGAGAATATAAGTAGTGAATTATTCGAGAACCCATAACATTTTAAAAAGGAGTATCAATTTACAATTTTGTGCAAGAGCCAACTCTGTTCGGAATCAGATAACAGACAATTCGAGTCATTTGTAATACATGAATTAGAGTGTCAGAATACCTTAGCATACATTCCGATTTGATTAGGAATTTTTTTTTCATCTCAAATTGATACCAATAGCTAACTAAATGTCAATGAAAGCAAGTAGTTAGTTGGTTTATATGCCTATTTTAATATTTATTGGAACAAAGCAAACTTTAACATAACTGAATTTCATAATTTGTGTGTGTTTTAATTGAAATAATCTTTTGTTTCAACATCGAGAATCAAAAGTGATGAATCAATATATTTTTTC
Source organism: Endomychus coccineus (assembly GCA_958510875.1). Classification (NCBI taxonomy): domain Eukaryota; kingdom Metazoa; phylum Arthropoda; class Insecta; order Coleoptera; family Endomychidae; genus Endomychus; species Endomychus coccineus. The sequence goes on from OY294068.1 coordinate 140,786,084, forward strand.
ACTCAGCCCATGAAACACCGCCTTTCAATCTCCAATTCTATATAGCAAACAACATTTTCTTACATAAAATAAAGGCGAGATGTTTTCTACAACGAAAACAAGTTTTATACACGATTTTGGACTTGGAATAAAATTTAATTTATTGCTTATTTTTTGTTTTGAAAAAAAAAAAGATTTTTTTTCCTGACCAGCAATTGATCTCAAGACTTTTGGATCAGCAGCTTGACGACTAGACCACTGAGCCATCGAGCGCTAACGATACATAGTTTGATTTTGTCGAATACACCATATGACTCATTTTTTCTAAACAAAAATGTATAATAGTTTATAGTTAATTTTTTTTTATATTTCTAATTTCATATTTCTTTGAGGAACAATTCTTTTTTTCCTTTTATAAATTCCATACATTAACTGAAATACCGAGATGAATTACGGGACTCTACTAACTTTCGAATTAAAACTAGATTATTTTAAGGAAATATTATAACAAAACAACATACAAATTATGGAAATGGGTTATATTGGCAGTTCATTTTGTTAGCATATCATTTTAAATCACGCAAACTAAAGTAGACAAGCCTAAAGCATATGCACTCAATAGAATGCAATTTATTTGGATGAAATCCAAAAGCAAATTTAAAATAAAAAATAAATATTCCAAATCATATCGGAATGTACAATGGGAAATTACAATTATGGAATTATTCGTCGTATTATAAAATATCAAAAAATGTTTTCAGAGAAGTTAATCAGTCTTTTATAATCACAATGAAGGTATACGGTTAGCTCTCAATGATACGGAATATTTGAAAAAACGAAAGAAAATTGATCACCGCCCCGGGAATTGAACGCAGTACCTTCGATATACAACCAAACCCCTAGAACGCACGGCCAGCGAGGACCAACTATTTACTAAACATAGATATGATACTGCTAATGTATCGCATTTTTTTCCTATATGTGGTAATTTTTATTAAAACGTTTTCGCATTCATTTGATTCAATCAGAAGAAAGTCAGAAGACTCTGAAAGGCATCAAAACAAACAATATTGTTCTTATTCCAAGCGTATCAGATGATAAAAATGCTTATAGTGGAGTAATCTAAGCATTTTGATGGGAAAAATTTTTAGATTTGACGCGACCCGGTGGGAAAGTTGTGTTTTGGTGAGTAAAACAAGAGTCCAAAATTTCTACCGTCCAAACCCGCCGCATCCCCCTTTTTTTGGCGAAAAAGGGGTAATTTGGCCTTTTTTAGGGGTGGAATATCAAAAAAAAATTAGTAACTCTGGTCCTAGTGAAAATTAAGGTACCAAACTAGAACCCTTTTATTGTCATAGTCCATAGAGCCTCCAGTTCAAATTTCAAGTTGATCCGACATCCCCCCTCCTCTTAATAGATATATATATACGTGTTTATGTGACCAATCTTGAAAATGGGCTAACTCTGGCAAATTTCAACCGAATTGGCTGAAATTTGGACTGAAGCTGGGGTTTATAGTCACAAAATAGCTCTCCAAATTTCAAGCTGAAAGATTAAATAGTTTAGCTGAAATTCGAGTTTCAGTCAATTTTTTAGCTAAAATTCGAATCCAGATATCTCATGTCGTTTTCATCCAATCGTGACGTGCTTGGGCGGAAAATGTAGGTAATTGCATATACTTTTACCCGATATCACTCACGATCATAATTATTTTTATATTCTCTCATTTTTTTGACGTTTTTTATATATATATATTTGTTTTTATCAATAAATAAAGGAAAAAAGAGTGTGTTTTTATATATATGTGTATGTGTGCATATGTGTGTGTGTGTGTGTGTGTGTGTATGTGTGTGTGTGTGTGTGTGTGTGTGTGTGTGTGTGTGTGTGTGTGTGTGTGTGTGTGCAAGAGACCATGATTGTGTATATCGATGTTTGTGAATGTGTATGTGTTTGGTTGGAGGAGGTATACCATCGCATAAAATCATAGGTGGACTCATCAGTAAGAAGCCTATTATGGATGATTATTAATTAACCGTTTCGTCCCAGGGATATCAGCATTAAACTCCCCTATCTTATACGGTTTTTTTTATATGTATTTTTTTATATATATTTATTTTTTGGTTTTTTTGTATTTTTTCGTTTTTTTTTTTGTTTTTTTTTGAATTTTTTTATTTTTTTTCCTTATTTTTTTATCATTTTTTTGGTTTTTTTTACATTTTTATTTTACAGATATATCATATATTTTTCTCTATTAGTGATGCTTTCTCTTCCGATAAATTGAACTCGTTGTACTATATACACTGGATGTACTGCTGCAGCTTGTTTCTGAATCAGTGGGCCTCGATTGGAATATTTCTTCAGTTTCAGTGTCACTAAAATCATACACATCAGAAACATCGTCCTGTAGTTCGCTTTCTTCTTCATCCTGTTCTTCGACATCTTCATCTTCCACATTGTCATCTTCAACGTCTGCATTTGCACATTCAAATGGATCTATTTGAACAGTAACTTCCTCTGAAACATTTTGCAAATTTTGGCACGCTGTTGTTTTACCGGCATGGCATAAATTGCAACAATGAATACCCAAACTTTTGCAGGAACATCGCTTTGTTTTACATCCAGCTTTGCAATCACAGGCTATAATTTTCATCAAGTCTTGAGGAAGTGGAGGTTTGTCATTTTTTTTTGGCATTATTCCATTTTCTGACTGGCACCATCCATAATCCAAGAAAGATTTACCCTCATCAAAATTCCATTGGCAGAGTTGATAAAACGTTCGTAGACTGTGGTAGTCTGCAGCATCTTCTGTGGGTGGCAACGAGCTTAGTTTAACCTCAACCGATAAATTTTTAATTGATAACCTTTGAAAACATTCAAATCTAAGTTGTCCTAATGGCTTTCTGGTCGATTTAGATCCATATAACGTTTGAATTATTCTCTGGCCACAAGATTTTATACTGTCGCTTGTAGAAGTCGTATTATAAAAATTGTTCCTGACATCTGTTATCAATTCTGCATTGTTGCGAAATTTATCGATCAATTTTTTTTTTCCCATTCTTGAAAATGCTGATGTGGTGTCACATCCAGAGAATGCGTGGATGAATTCAATTATTCTGGACAATTCCGGATGTTGAAATGATTTATAAGTAAAAAATTTTTCTTTCACTTTTCCTGCAGCTGGCTTGTTGAAATATATCGATCCCACTAACATATCTTTAAAATCTTCACACTTTTGGGTTAAAATTACCAACAGATCTATATCCTCTCCCACAATAACAACATTGGTATATGCAGGTAAAGATTTTCTATAACTGACAGCAACGTTGACAATATCGCGATCAGCATCATCGTCACATTTGCGATATTTTATTAGGTATTCGTCAAACTTTGCACATAATAAGTTAATAAATTGAACCTTATTTTCACTATTTGCCAAAAATTTTTGCTGTGAAACTAATGGCACATTCCTTCCATCAACGCTGATTGTGGGACAGTAGTTTTTTTGCAATCTTCGTTCTCTCTCAGTATTCTTGATGCTTTCTCTGGGATAGCCATCGAAAACAACATAGTGTGTTCCCTTGTAGTGATTCGTTAGATACTGCAGGTAAGTCGCTGCGATTTCATCGAAAGTTAAATCTTTTCTCCAAACAACTCGATGCAAAAGATGTCCTCCATCAACTATGTACATTGGATTTGTCAAGTTTGGTATTTCTGTTAATGGCATGAAGAAATCGTAAAATTTGGATTTAGCAGTCTTGCGAATATCGCCATATTCGTCGAATAAACTCATCGGAAACGTTGCCAATTCATAGTTGAAATAAGTAGTTAGTTGTTCGTCAGTCTTCTTCAATAAGCAAATTTTTTGAAAAATTGCACTGGGATTTATCGGTTGTTCTTTTCCTCGACAGCTTACTTTCGAATACATGAAACTGATGGGAATCACTTTATCTTTTTTCGAAAATGATACTTCGATCAATTTCTGATTGTGCAATTTTTCAACTCCTTTGGAACCAATATCAAAAGCACGATGGCAGTTGACTTTTTCATTGCCTATTGTACCTCGACTGATAGACATGATTTGAGTCGCATTCCCAAATGGTGGTCGTTCTTGTAGCCAATCTAATAATATTTTGCAGTCTGCATTATCTCTGGCAATGGCAGATTTTCCTCCATCAACATGCTGTCCCTGCTTTTCTTCACGACCCTCTTTTTCAGCATCATGTTGTTCGCTCGTTGCGAAGGAAATATTAGAATACTTTTTAAACTCTTCAACTATATCTATCATGGTTGGTAATGTTACAATCCACCGATTGCAATCCTTCTCTTCAGTTCCTCTGCCTATCAAACCCATTCCTCTATTTTTGAATTTTTCCATCAAAACTGATTCAATTACATAATCCACGGATAATCCACTGCGAAATTTGTCTGACAATCTAACGGTAAAATATCCAGAATTGATAAATTGTTCGTGATTAGCTAAAGATAATTTGCTTATTTCTTGCAAATATATATGTGCACATCTTGCATATAAATTGCGTCCAGCAGCATGGAATATTGGCAACATTTGGCCTATTGATTTCTTATGTAACTCCCAACATCCTGTTCGTTCAGATTCTATGAAATTCCTTAGAACCGTTAGACACTGAAAATATTGTACCCATAATTTTGCCGTCTCATTTTCTCCAGTTGCGTACTCTTCTAATTTTTTAGCAAATTTCTCCTTGATGCTCAGGAACGATGGCTCATCCAACAAAGTATATATAGAGGCATCATTTACTTTATCATGACAATCTTGAAGCAATTTTTCTTCATCGTTGGTTAAGTCAAGTTGTGACAGTAAAATTTTTGCGAGCACAGTGTATACCAAAAAGTGTCCACGTATAGCACGTGCATACGCATGTCCTGACATCATATGCTTGACGGTTTGTTCAGCGTATATAGTACATAATAATTCACTCAACCCACTGCCTTCCATTATGTAACCGATTCCACCTATAAATATATAAGACATATTTTTACCTGAATGAATAATAACAATAACGATAATAATGATAAATTTATAATAATAATAATAATAATAATAACAATACAAAGGAGAAGAATGTCTCGTTGATTATTTCAATTAAAAATTTAACAAATAATTTGTAAAAAAATTATATATGTATGTAGGTATAAGCAACGTTATTATTAAAAAAAAAAATTATACCTGGAAAATAACAATACATCGTATGTATCAGCACCTGCATTATATTGTAGAAGGTACAATAATCAAGTGTATTATATTTGTTACCGAATTATCCGAAATAAAAAAAAATCTTTGACCATATAATTATAATCTATTGATCGATCTTTAATAGGTATGTTATTATAATTCATCAGCATGCTTTCTCTGTGGGAGGGACCTTTAATTTAAAATAATTATTTCTTTCATTCAATAACATTACTGTCTCCAAGTACATTGTATTTTATTTTTATGATCTTATTGTTCATTTCAAAAAAGATGAAAAAAAGCATAAAAATAAATAGATTCAAAATTTTTATTACACGATAGCATGACTATACGATTATGGATAAAAATTAATTTATTTTCAATAAAAATATTATTTTTCTCACCTAAATAAGACATTATCATGTGAAATCCACCTAATCGCACTGTAATCTTCTTCAATCTTGGATCACCGCATGAATGTTGGACTTCCAAAGCTTTCAAATATAGCGGTTGATCGAAGGTAACAAAGGCATGATTTTGTTTGCTTTCCTCAGCCAATTTTACCGCGGCAATTAACGATGTGTATATTGTATCCAAATTAGATGGAGGATTCCTGACGAACGGTAAACAAATTACTCTGCTTGTTTTATAATCATCTTTATCTTTAACCACTTTTTCCTTGAATGAATTCCAACCAATTGTTCTTTCAGAATTCATGTGTTTTGACACTAACCACAAAAAATCATCACTTTTCATTGTAATGTCACTTACAAATCGCATTCCATGCAAGTCGGAATAGTTTACTTTTTCAAAGACAATATCTGCTAAACTCATGTTGGGATGCTTGGTAAATTTGTCAACAGCAACACTGCCTATATCACAAATATCTTTTACATTTATCTTCGCGTTCCGATCAAAATTAACATGAAGTACTGATTCCTTGGGCGTGACAATTTGAATACCACCCATATAATGGAAAGTATCCCGTCCATCAATAGTGCAAACGTTGTGGTCAGCGTTATCAAAGGCAAACTGAGAATAACAATTCTCTTGTAGCATTGGCCTACTCTGCGAACTGATTAAAGAACGTTGATAAATGAGAATTTCGCGATAGCTGCAAGTTAAACCTACATTTGAAAGTATCTCAATGAGATCTCTTGATCCAAAACGATGATACAGAGTCAGTGAAATTCCCATTTGTAGAGGTGACATGAATATTTTCGGATGCACAGCACATAAGATCATATTGCCAATAATATTCTTTCTTTGCACCCACTGTTCCAGATTACTCCCCTTTTTTTTATTATGTAATATTACAATTTCAAGTAATTTGTTGAGTGATTCTGGTATATATTGATCAGCTTGTGAGAAGAATTGGGGAGGTGATGGATATTTATCATTTTCAAAATTTTTCAATTTGCTGTCGATATCCTCTCGAATTCGTTTAGCTACACTTATCAATTCTCGTTCTGATTCATCGTTATTATTTGATCTATTTAAACTTTGGAAAGACAATTCTGCCCCAATATCACGACGCCATAATATGGTTTGACTTTTCCTATTCGTAGCAATATAAATCCCATCAGGTAAAACCGCTTCAAGTTTACGCCTTAAATACTTCATACCTGGCAAAGTAACTCCTTCTTCAAGTTTGAACGTAGACAAAATTTCTTTCACACACATGATCTTTTCATCTAAATGATCATCTACGTAGCTCAAAATAAATTCGACTACTTCATCAACTTTTGTAATCGATTGTTTCTTAGTTAGACAATAGAAAGTATTCATACAGTTTTTGTGATATCTTGCAAGTCCGTGCACTAAATCACTAAAATTATTTTTTTCAAGCCAATCAATTATTTTGTCAACATCTACTGCTGCCAAGTTATCTATAGTGTCCAAAATTGCATCTGAGGTTTCTTTTTTCATAAAAGAATAAGCTAAGTTTGGTTTCTTTTTGTTTTTTTTCTCCATTTTATTATAATTTTCAGATGCATCACTATAACAAAAAATGCACATTTTCTGAAAATCAACTTCTGAATTATCATTTTCTGGCACTTGTTCACTTGCACATGCACTTACACTTGGTTGAGAAATTACACTGTTTTTATCTTCGTTAACCTTCACTGATGCGCGTGTTTGGCGAGTTGATGTAGTTTTCTTTTCGGCTTCATCTTGAATTTTCTTATATGCCTCTATTTGATGAGAAGATGTATAAGCCTTATAGCATCGTTGATGAAAATTCTTTTCAGTCAATGATGCTGGTAATAATCGGAACTTTCCATCACACTTGATATGTCGACTGATGGAGCGAATTTTTTTCAAAGCCTCTTGCTTCGCCGTATGGCTATCTTCTAAGATTGGCTGTGGTCCATCAGGACACAAAATGCAAATATCTGGATTTGCTTCCATTATTTATAAAGTGTTTATAATATTTTATAAGCAGTACGACTTATTAATAACTTGGATAATGTAAGTACAGCAATGAAAAAATAAACGATGTATACGATATAAAGTCACAGGAAGACTGAAGCACGAGATGAGACCACTAAGAGCACACGTGTTTTTTTTAAATAATAACAACTGTAGTACATAAATATTTTGTCTGCTTCACAAAAAGGTTCACATTTGTTATTTCAAAAAGGTTCACATTTGTTATTTCAAAAAATATTTTTACGTTATACATATTATATATATTATAGGCACTTTCAAAAAACGAGTTTCTATAAAAGGAGGGTCTCCCTAGACTCTAATCGCCCGTGCACACTCTCTCTCTCTCTCTCTCTCTCTCTTTCTTTCTCTCTTGCACACACACACACACACACACACATACACACACACACATACACACACACACACACACACACACACACACACACACACACACACACACACACACATATGCACACATACACATATATATAAAAACACACTCTTTTTTCCTTTATTTATTGATAAAAACAAATATATATATATAAAAAACGTCAAAAAAATGAGAGAATATAAAAATAATTATGATCGTGAGTGATATCGGGTAAAAGTATATGCAATTACCTACATTTTCCGCCCAAGCACGTCACGATTGGATGAAAACGACATGAGATATCTGGATTCGAATTTTAGCTAAAAAATTGACTGAAACTCGAATTTCAGCTAAACTATTTAATCTTTCAGCTTGAAATTTGGAGAGCTATTTTGTGACTATAAACCCCAGCTTCAGTCCAAATTTCAGCCAATTCGGTTGAAATTTGCCAGAGTTAGCCCATTTTCAAGATTGGTCACATAAACACGTATATATATATCTATTAAGAGGAGGGGGGATGTCGGATCAACTTGAAATTTGAACTGGAGGCTCTATGGACTATGACAATAAAAGGGTTCTAGTTTGGTACCTTAATTTTCACTAGGACCAGAGTTACTAATTTTTTTTTGATATTCCACCCCTAAAAAAGGCCAAATTACCCCTTTTTCGCCAAAAAAAGGGGGATGCGGCGGGTTTGGACGGTAGAAATTTTGGACTCTTGTTTTACTCACCAAAACACAACTTTCCCACCGGGTCGCGTCAAATCTAAAAATTTTTACCGATAATCCTTATTTTTCGACTTAAATTACTCTACTATTACTTCACGGACTAAATACAAAAATTACAATTTTGGTAACGTTATCGTGATGGGATTTTCGTGAAATTTCAATGAAAATGCAAATTTGTACTGATTTTTGACCCTGTTGATGTTGGTATTTTGAATTCAAAAGTAACAAAAAAATATCAAGAGGCTCTATTTTTGTTCTATAAAATTTTTAAAAATGGGTGGGTTCTCTACAACTGTAGGTAAAACAAAAATATTTTCATGAATCTTTACATTTGGAAAAATATAGCAGTAATTTCATGTTTCCAATGTAATTATTTTGAAAATATTTCCAATACATTAAGAAATAATTGTTTACGCAATTTTACTTACTTACTCATTCATTTTAATAACAACATCTTTGAGCATAGAAAAGAAGCGTCTGCATTGTTCATGACTTTAACAATGTTAAATTTCATTTTCATTTGAAAATTGTAACTAAAAATAGCGCGAAATTTGAAAATTTCATTTGAAAAAGCGCGAAATTTGAAAATGTTATTTAAAAAAACGCTAATATTAGAAATGTTGTGAAGTGCTGCGCTTAATTTAAATATTTGTCAAAATTGAAGCACGAATCAAAATGGCAAATTGAGAAATTATTGAAAAAATATAGCCCGATTGGAGGCGCGAAATTTGACAATGATGAAGCGATATTTGAACCTATTTTAAAACAAAATAATTAATTTATATTACAAGAATTATTTTCGTCAGGAAGAATAATACATCCAATTTAGATGCATACAAGTGTAGAATAACAGCTTCGGGTTCCCTCCACCTCGCATACAGGCGCGGATCCAGACTTTTGTTTTGGGGGGGGGTCACTCTCAGACATGCATACATTAAAATTGACAAAAGCTTGTATTAATCACATACGATATTGTTTAAATTAAAATCCTTGTTATAATCAAAATAAATTGGCTTACAGATGTAGTTACAGATGTAGTGCTGACACTTTTTTGTCGTTCACCATATCAGTTTATTCTCCTAAAAATTTTTTTTTGTTCTCCATTGGGGGGGGGGTCAAGACCACCGTGACCCCCCCCCCCCCCTGGATCCGCTACTGCTCCCATATATCTTTCTTAAGACGAGAACTTCAATTTTTTATCAATAAAAAAATTCCAAGAAATTTAGATTCATATTCTAATCATTTTGATGGGCAAAATGAAAATGCAATATTGATTGATTTTTAGATTCGACATATAATCGTTTTCTACATGAAAGAATAAGAACTTTTTGTTCTTATGATTTTTTTATAATCTTGCAATATAAGCCGAGAATCGATATCTGAAGGTGTTGAAATTGATTTTTTTTCAATTTTGAATAACATCAAAAGGAAGCAATATATCAAAAAAAATTTTGAATGAAAATTGTTTATATTTCCTTCAAAAATAAAACTAAACAGTCGAAAATTTTCGATACCTTAGTCTGCAATTTATATTGAGCTTTTTATGAATTTTTCAATGGATGTTCCTCCCTTGTTTCATGCCTCCCATCGCTGAAACGTGCTGAATTCAAAAAGGCCAAGTAGTATCCGAAAGTAGACCGTCCAAGCTTCACGGATGTACGTTTTTATTTATTCAAACGCATAAGAAAAAATGGGCAGCATGGGGTGGCCGATTTCAGAAAGAATCACCCATATATATATATATATATATATATATATATGTGTATATATATATATATATATATATATATATATATATATATATATATATATATATATATGGATTGTAGAATGTAAATATATAGAACTTGTTACAAATATATATAGAACTTTAACTTCGTATATTCGCCACTGTAGACGCTCAGGCTAATATATTAGTCTGAAGAATTATCAATCCGGTTTGGCAACACTGATGATATAACGTGATGTAAACAAAGCTATCTTTTGGCATAGCATATGTCATATTTCACTCTCATTCTGAGCAGTTCACAACTTGAATATTCAATGAAAGAAGAAATTACTATATCCAGCTTTGAGGAAATGAGGTGAAGAGATTCAGTGAAACTAATGAAGACAGGTTCAAGTAATTTTGCAATAATTACAAGAGGCAAGTGAAACAGATTTTGTCAACTATTTAACTAGGTATCAATAATATGTATGAAAATATTGTTGTAGATCTGGTACATCAACACAAACATGACATTGAACAACCTACTGAGGACTAGACAACTAAAGAGAAAAAATTAGTTTGACTGCTAGACAAAATTGACGACCTTCTAGACATGAAAAATCGGAAGAGGATTGTGGATATTGAACAGCCATCAGCTATCAGAACCGAATTATATCAAAAGCTCACATGAAGACAAGTGTTTATTAATAATGTGGAGGTAAAAATGATCCTCAAGTATATGGGCAATTTGAAGTAGTCATTTAAAAATCTTAGCACAATATATATTATAAATTTAAAGTATGTTAGAAATAATGTAGGACACTATACTCTATATAACCAAAAGTTACTGATAAAATGAAACAACAATTTACGACTCAGCTTTCAAAAAAAAAGGAAAAAAATAACAATATATTGACTCTTGATTTAATTTAAATTTGGTTTTACCCAAAGGATATATTTACTGATTTAATGACAAATTGAAATTATTTTCAGGCTAAGACAGAGCTTAACTAAGTAAAGTTTACTGGACGACTTCCTATCGAGAACTGACTTCCCTTTCGATAATCAATCTATCTTTTCCGAAATCATTTGACCTAGGCTGACCCACGCTCTGAGTTTTTTTTCTGAAACGTCAGCTCAATTTTCACACCAGGAGACTAACTCCGCCTATATTCAATTTTACAGCCTATCAAAATAAAGAACCGGTGTGATAGCGACGTTGACAGGCATGTAAAGTCCACCACACCTTTTCTGTCGATCCTAGCAGGTCTTTCACCTGCAGCAACTTATGCTAGCTTGGCGGCGGGTGCGAGGTTTGTGCTCCGGATGAGGCGCATCAGGTTACGAAATACCTTCGTCGCCACATACTATTCTGCTGATTTATGATAGATCAATTTTCTTATGCGAATTAAATTAATTCCGTATTTAATAATTTTGGATAGGGCCTAATCATGGTGAAAATTTCGAATTGTTACAAATCTTTATTAAACTAAATTCTAATTTGGAATGGTTTGAAATCATCTTTTGAGTTATGTATATAAGAAACGTAAACAAAAATGGCCATACCGAAAAGAATTATAATTTTGAAAATTTGTATGGTTATATTTAATAGTACAAAGACCGCTTGAATTAAAGTATCTAATTAAATCTACAGGATGTCTTAGATTTTTAAAGCTATCAAAGTAGTTGATCAACTGTCCTTCTTTCTTAAATGCTACCCAGTGTGTTCCACACCCCTTATTATCGTCCAGATTTAAAATTGCAGCTTCCTTATTTTTCGAGATTTTTTCTGGCAGATTGTCACGCATGAAAATGCCTAGAAAATTTTGAATTTTCAATTTACGTGCATACTTGAGTAACTCTATATTATTGAGAGGTCTGTTTGGTAGCTTTATCGGAATTTCTTTTGAGACTTTGCTGGCTTTAAAAAAAGACCCATACCGATTTTGTAAGGTTTTAGAAAGAGCCCTTTACCACCGACAGCTACAGATTGCATTTTAAGGTTGTGCCGTTTGGCCTCCTCTAGTTGTTTGGCTGCTGCTTTGTTATCATTCACAGCTTTCGCAATGCCTGGAGCACCACCAGCAACAGCCCCTAAAGCACTAAGTCCCGAAAATATCGGAATTAATGGTAGAAATCCTCCAATTTTGGGTAGTTTTATTACTCTCGCTGAACTAATTCTACCTTTCTTTTTCTTGATTTTATCAACAGTTCTAGCTGCTATTTTTAATGCATCATTGAAATTTTTATTTTTTATTGCACTACGTACTTTCTGAGTAACTTGTATGAAACTCATCGCACCACCACGTTTAATTTTTCTTCATGCATGCTTGTACGGCAACCCATACCCATTTTAACTTTAGCTTTCATTGCAGTGGCAACAGCTAAGGATGCAGCTTTTTCACCTAACGAGGAATTCTTTGAAAATACACGGCTTAATGCTTTATTTTGCAAAATTTTATCTGCTTTATGACGTTCTGATAAATCTTTGTTTTCAGAATAAGCTATATCGTGTTCCTTACAGGCCTCATTTAATTCGTTGATACCAATATCTCCTCGTTGTAATCTTTTTTAAATCTTGTACCTGGCTCACAAAATCTATATGAAGGTAAATGAACCTCAAAAGGTAAATTGTCGATTACTTTGTTCAATAAACCAGCACCCTTAGAAGTTCCTCTTCCAACTGATTTTAATTTTGGTTTAAGCATTCTTATATTCTTTATCTAACAACCTCAAACATCAAACTAACTACTTTAATTGTTTGAATATTATATTTATTGATATAAGAAGGATCTGAATAAAACAAGTGGTAAAAAAAATTATTTTCTTATTCTTAATATAAATCAATATCAAACATCAATTCTATATTAGAGCTATCATCATTATTGTTATGTTTTTCTTCATCATTTAGCAGTTCTTGTAGCTTATCAGGTAAGTACTGTTTTATACCGGTTAAAAAAAATGTAGGTTTAGATTTATCATTTTCTCAACAAAATAATAAACTTCAATTTCACTGTTTAATAACTCATCACACAATTTTATACCATCGTTGTACAATGCTTCAAATTTCTTACACTCTTCATAGGAAAATAGTTTGTTACCATCCATCATAGCTTGCAATCGTTCGTAATGTTGTAATGTTTTTAACTCATTTTTAATTATTTCTAATTCACTTTTAAACTCATCAGCTTCAGTGATGGAATAATCTTTGGGTTTCCTCTTCTTTATCCAGTCTTACATTGGATAATATTTTAAAATTTTTTTTCAAATAATTTGTAGCTTCCTTTTTTGTCGGTTGTGGATGTTGCCTACCATCCTCATCATCAGAAGAAGTGATAACTTTCATTGTCTTCATTTTATTTCTAATGTTTATGGCTTCCTTTATTCCATCATCTTCACTAAAACTGGCCTTGATCCTTTTGGGGGTGGTAGTTGTGTTGATTGATTATCACCATCCTCATCGGAAGAGTTGATGATTTCGGATGCTTCAATCGCCTTTGGTTCATCATCATCACTTCCAATGTTCAACTTGAACCTTCTCAACGCCTTTTCGTTTAGGTTGAGATCCCCCTGTGATTCAAGTGTCGTTCTGGTGAAGGCAATGGGAAGATTTCCAAATTTTTTCAAAAGCGTTATCTGCCGCGGTGAATATGTTAGGTAAATCATTATGTGTGTCCCTTTCGCCTCAATTCGTTTAACACCATACTTGGAAAAAGACAAAGAATAAAAAAAAAGTGAAAGTTGTGGGTTGGTTGGTATTCAAAGTACCCCGATTTATAGAGGTAAGCTTTTAGGAGTTTTCAATTAAAATTAAAAAGAACTCTCAAGTATTCAGATTCATAGAGACAAACATTTAAGAGTTTTTCCAATCAAAAATAATTAAACAAATACATTTCTATAAAATAAACTTACTTGAATAACTGCTTCATCACAACTACTGCCATTGGCATTGGTAGAGACTTTCCATCGAGTACTTCAATGATGATTGTTGATGGTGTAGCTGCCATAATACTTGTTGCTGATACTCCTAGTTAATGTTTGAATACTTCTATTGAATCCAGCTTGCTATATATAGTAGAGATTGACACGTTTAACTTTGGCTTTTTGCGCACGGTTTAAAATTGAGAAGAATGTGATGAATAATAAATTTATAATCAGCCCATTAAAATTTTTAATATCGAATAACAAGTTAACAACATTGTTGTTGAAACATCTTATCCATAACATAGTTAAAGCACAGTAAACAGATTTTGCATACGATTCAAAAATTAAGGTCAACAAAAATTTATTATTCATCAATTACAATTTTGTTATCATGAAATAACAAGTCAATAAGATTGCGGAGTTAATTTATGAAAACGTAATAAGTGTTCATATACATAACACATGTTAACAGTTACACTCATACCTTTGTTCGTTTAAGAGATCAATGCACGATGAGTACGATAGATTACCAGAACGTCCACACCAAAACCAAAGAAACCGTTGATTGCATTGTGAGTCAGATGATACAAAAAAATTAATACCGTTGGTAAGTTAATAAAAACCGAGAAAGATTTTATTAAGTGGGGTAAATTAAAAAAAAAATATTAGTAGAATCAAAAGACTTATAAAAAATAAAACAGTAGAAAATCATTCTAAATTAGAATCAGGTCTAGCATTATCAAAATCCCATAGAGAACATTTCAAATATATATCAAAAATCAAATTTAATAAATCTTATAATAATCAAAAGTTAATTTGGCAAGATCTAGAATCATGCTTCAAATTTAGAATAAGGACTGGAGTTATAATGAATTTGAGTATTAAAGAACCAAGTTTATTCTTCGATAAAGCATTTAGGAGTTTTTCAATTAAAATTAGAAAAGAATTAAACAAATCTTTATTAAAAGTAAATGTAATATTTTCTGTAAATTTCATTAAACCACAAACAGGTGAGACAGATATAAAATATTTCAATACAAAAAATCAAATAATTGATAGGAGTACAAATTTGAAAGATTGGTTTTCTGAATATGTAAAAAATAATATATTAACTAAATTAGAAAGTTTCCAAGAGCGTGCTTCGGGTTGGGCGTTGTATGACATATTAAAACTTGAAGTAAATATTAATAATTATACACCTGTAAGCATAGGAACTTATGTTGCTCTATCTAAATTTGTTATGAAAAGCAAACCGACTCTTAATATGAAAAGTAATGATCAATTTTGTTTTCTTTGGGCTATTACAGCTGCTTTACATCCAGCACCATTAAATAAAAATCCAACACGAACATCTTCTTATCCAGTTTTTAATCGATTTTTAAAATACGTTAATGAACAATTTATCAATTAATATTTTCACAATCGAAAAGAAATTAGTATTACCATTACGTATTAGTAAAAATAATTTTCAAACTCATGTAAATTTACTTATGGTACCAACCTATACTTATCAAAATGATAATGAGAATTTAGTAAACAGTGAAGAAGAGGAGGATGAGGAAATGGAAATTGATGATTTTTCTCTAAAAAAAGGAACTTTTCATTTTGCACTTATTAAAGATTTATCACGCCTGTTACATTCTCAAATGCCAGGTTTAAAAAATAAATCTTGGTTCTGTAACCAATGTTTAAATAATTTTAAATCGGAAAGTAAGCTTACCAGACATATTGCTGAATGTATGAATGTTATTAATCAAAAATTACAATGCCAACAGATAAGGAGAAAATGTTAAAGTTTAAAAATTATAAAAATGAAATTAAAGTACCTTTTGTTATATAGCTGATATAGAAAGTATTTTGAAAAAACGTACAGATTTAAAATCAACTATTACCATGGAAAGGTATCAAGAGCATATACCATTCAGCGTTGCTTATAATCTAAAATGTTCCTATGATGATTCTCTTTCGAAATTCAATTTATTTACAGGAGAAGATTGCATCCAGCAATTTATAATGGAACTTCAAAATTTAGCTTTTGAAATAAATAACATTTTTGCAAATCCAATTCCTAGAAAAACTTTCCTATGATCAAATACAAAATTTTCAACATTCTCAGTTATGTTATATATGTAAACAAAATTTTAACACCTCTGATCTAAAAGTACAAGATCATTGTCATTTTACTGGTGAATATAGAGGTGCCGCTCACAACAGCTGCAATTTAAATTATCAAGATAGTCATGCGGTTCCTGTAGTTTTTCACAACTTATCATCATACGATAATCATTTCATTATACAAAAATTAGCAACTGAAATCAAGGAGAATATATCTTTACTCCCAATTAATAAGGAGAAATATATTTCATTTACAAAATATATTTTGAATACTAAAATCAATTTTAGGTTTATAGATTCCTATCGCTTCATGGCCTCCAGCCTCGATACATTTTCTTCCTATTTAGCAAAAGATCAAAAAATTATTACTAAGAGTTTTTATCAAAATTCTGATGAGTTTGATTTAAGCAACGTAAAGGTGTATTTCCTTGACTACTTAGATTTTTGGGAGAAACTACAGGATGTTTGTTTACCAACAAAAGATAATTTTTTAATAGACTAAATGATGAAGGAGTTAGCTTAAAAAATTATAATCATGCATGTCAAGTTTGGATAAAGTTTAAAATAAAAACTTTGCAACAATATGCAGAATTATATTTAAAAACTGATGTTTTGCTTTTAAGTGATATTTTTGAAAATTTTAGAAAGACATGCATGACCACATATGACCTTGATCCTTTATGGTACTATACAGCCCCAGGACTTGCATTCGATAGTATGTTAAAAATGACAGGCGTGGAATTAGAATTATTACAGGATGTGGAAATGTTGATGTTTATTGAGAAAGGTGTTAGAGGTGGTGTTTCACAATGCTCAAACCGATATGGTAAAGCAAACAATAAATACATGGGGATCATTATAATCCTAACGATCCATCTTCATATCTCATGTATTTTGATGTAAATAATTTATATGGTGCTGCCATGAGTATGCCCTTACCCCCTGGACCTTTAGAATGGGTTGACCCCTATTCAATAAACATCAACAACACCCCTGATGATAATGAATATGGATACATTTTGGAAGTTGATTTGCATTATCCTGGTGAGCTTCACAAGAAACATAAAGATTTACCTTTTTGCCCTGAACATTTAGTACCACCAGGATCCAAATTCCCAAACAAAAAATTGATGACAACACTTTTTAATAAACAAAAGTATGTTATTCATTATCGAAATTTAAAACAAGCTTAAAAAAATGGATTATTACTCGAAAAAACTCATAGGATTCTGAAATTTAAACAATCCTGTTGGATGAAAAGCTATATAGATTTAAATACAAACTTACGTAAATTAAGTAAGAATGAATTTGAGAAAAACTTTTACAAATTGATGAACAACTGTGTATTTGGAAAACTTATTGAAAATGTACGAAAATATCGCGATGTAAAATTAGCTACTAGATGGTCAGGGCGTTTTGGGGCAAATTATTATATTTCTAAAGCAAATTTTCATAGCTGTAGTATATTAGATAATGATGTAGTCATTATTGAACTGGAAAGATTGAATATAAAGTTTAACAAACCATTTTATGCGGGTATCAGCATTTTAGAAATTTCAAAATTATTTTTATATGATTTCCACCACAATTACATTCATGAAAAATTTAAAGAAAATGCAAAACTTTTATATACTGATGCTGACTCTTTAATATATCATTTCCAAGTTGAAGATATTTATAAACATATAGAAGAAGATATACATAAATTTGATACATCTGAATACCCCATTGATAATGCATATCAAATTCCATTAAAAAATAAGAAAGTTCTAGGAATCATGAAGGATGAAAATAACGTAAAAGTTATGATTGAATTTATCGGTTTGAAATCAAAAATGTATGCTCTAAAACTATTGAAAACTAATGATGAAATAAATAAAATTAAACAATTTACAATGAAAGTTGATAATAATTATGATATCGATAACATACTATTGGATTTAGGTGTAACAAAGAAAGCAAAAGGTATTAAAAGTTCATCACTCAAGTTAATAACTTTTAATGATTACTATCAATGCTTATTTAATAATGTTATTACGTTAACCACACAAAATTTAATAAGATCAGAAAAACATAAAGTATTGACAGTAGCCCAGAAAAAAGTCTGTCTCAGTCCTTATGACGATAAAAGGATTCTTAATTATATTAGTACCGGCACTTTCCCTTGGGGATATCAAAATTGTTAATTATTATTCTTAATAAACTATAAAATTTTTCTCGGTTCATAACTCCAATGTGTATTAAAATGCTCATGAAAGAATAATGGAATGGTCCTCATATCATCTAGAAAGTATGCAAATAATCAAGAAACTAAAAGGTGAAAGAATAATGGAATGATTCTCATATTATCTAGAAAGAATGCAAATAATGAAAAAACTAAAAGATGAAACTTATTCTCTTTCGAGAAATCAAACTAATTTTTCTTTCATAACAGATAATGAAAAAATCCTGAAGAAGATCAAACACCAAGAAGAAGAACTAATGAATTGTTTATTGACATTGTTGAAGTTGCAAATGGAAATCGCATCCACATTTTCTGGTTGTAGTGAAGACAGGAAACGAATCACAGAATGGACCTCTAATGTGTTTGTATTAAAAAACGATATTATTTGGTTAGATTTAATTTTAAGTCTTCAAAACTTGAAAATAAATGATAATTCTTAACAAAACTGATTATTACTTAACCTACTTCTCTTTAATTATAATAACACAATATGAAAACTTGAAGATGAAGATGAAACTTATTATCCACAATTCTAATTCTGATTAATAGTTTTTAAAGGTGATACAGATAAGTTCATAAAATATGTGAATATTGCAACATAAGTTTCTTGTATAAGAATGAATCCATAAAATATCGATCGGCTTCACACACTTTAACGATCAAGGTATGTTTTTCTTGGTGACTTATTTCTTCATCATCCATAATATACATTATTTCATTTAGAAGACAGTCTGTGCATTGGTTCCTGGGTGGGGCGGGGCCATCAACATGAGTTGTTTGCCATGGTTGATTATGATGTTCATAACATGGCGGTATCCGGAAAATTCTTCGAAAGCAATTCTTCGAAAACAATTCTTCGAAAACAATTCTTCGAAATACAATTCTTCGAATACCATATTCTTCGAATAAACAATTCTTCGACTAATAATTCTTCGACAGCTTTATTATTTGGATTCACTAAAATCTGGAATAAGTTTTCATTAGACAATAATCAATATTTCTCGCATGATATATAAACGTATGATGCGGAACATACTAATAATAAATGAAAATTATAAGGTCATTTTGTTTTTTGAGAATACCTATAAATGTGGGGCTATTAGGAACTGGAAATAAAACACTACTTTTTTTATTTGTTATAATTATGTCAACATTTTATTAATAAATTACAGTAAAAGTTTACAGTACAGTAAAAGGTTACAGTAAAAATTACAGATAAATGACATAAATACTATCAAATACCAAGGTAATAAAAATATTATAGATTAATATGATATGTTGTGAGCTAAACCTCTAATGTATTCTATTATATTATTTTTATCATACTGATTTACAAGAGTTTTGATTCGTTGATTACAATCTTTGTACTTCTTTCTTGGTGTTTGTGGTTCAAATCCGCTTAAATATTGTTCTACACGAAGTTCATTTAGACTTTGCTCATTTTTTATACATTTTATAAATTTCCACAAGTTGGGGTGAACTGCTGATACTTGTGTTTCAAAACTTCGATGCCATCCTTCTACCGAATTATTTGTTCTCGGTAAATCATCCAAAACTGTTTGATATAGATTCCACAATTCGTATGGATATTGTGGTGGTTTTCGCTGTTTCCGATTTGGTCGCCCAATCCACGTATATTGTTTTCGAAGAATTGCTTTCGAAGAAAATTCCTAGATCCTAACATGGCATATGATGGTATAAATATTCTTTCATGTGTTCAGGTACCTCACACCATCGCAGTTCACGATAATTCAAATGTTTCAGCACATACTCCTTCGGTAGGAACATCAGATTTTTTCGAGTCAATTGATCTGCCGGTTTGGTAATAGCCTCAATTAAATGTTCATATATTTTGGTTAGTATTGATGTCACGCAACACTCGCTTGTTATAGGTAGATATTTTATTAGAGGTGAAATAAAATTCTCCATGATGTTGCCTCTTTGAAAGTGTAAATCAAAATATATTGATCGATAATTTATCTAAATAAGTATTTAATTGTAGGAACATGATGTGAAAACGTGAAGCTGACGTTAAACACAATATGAATTTATTATGAATAACAAATTTTAAAAATAAATGATATTTCACAACAAACTGACTGTTTAATTATATTAGCATGATATGATAACGTGAAGATTATGTAAACCCCGCAAAAAAATCTTATCTACGCTGGCCTAGTTTCTCATAACAAGTTTATCGATAAACATGAATCTTGATCTCTTGACCTTTTGATAAAAACAAGTTATACAAAAATATGCGAAGATTGCATAACTAAATTTATTTCTTGTCGAGACTTGTCTACCTATGTAATAATAATAGGTAATTAAACTCTAAGTACAGGTTACCATAAACCTCTTCTTCAACACCCTTTGGACATTGGTATATACTCTTTTCCATACCCTCTGGTCATTGATAACATACCACAAGAAATTACAGTCGGTGGACACATGTGGATGGACATGCCATCGAAGTGTCACAGTATCCCCCCTATTACACTACTAATGTCAGAAATTACGATTGATTATTTCCAAACAAAATAAACTATAAATCGTTTGAAAATTTTAATATCAAAATTGTCAAATAATGCGATAAACATAAATAAAGCTTTAGAAGAAATATATCAACTGAAAATCAGGTTACTTGAAAATTCATAGATTTCGCAACCCTTTCAACCATAGCTTTTAAGATTGAATTCTCTCTTCCTCCTTAAGAGTGTATTTCTTGATTTGTGCAAAGTGTTGCTTATTGATGTCCAATTTAATCCAATAGATCTTAGATGCAAAATTTGTTCATTTTGAATGTCATATTTGGGTAGGTCTGAATGTTGTTCTAATTAAAGAAATATAAATGTTTGAAGTATGTGGTGCTGTTATATCTAGAAATATAAGAATACTAATAGTAAATTAATAAATGTTACTTTTCTATTAAGATTAGAACATTTTGTCAAAATTACTTGTTCATTAACCCATGTCAATACTTATAAACAATTATAACACTGAATTTAAACTTACCATCTTGTAGAATTGATTTCATTGATTGATACAATATGGAATTGATATTGTAAAGTATCAACAATAACCCTTGAAGTTGTTCATTTCGCACATTTTGTATCAAAACTATCAAAGTGCGGCAATTAATTTCAAGTTTATTTGAATATTCAGACAGAATCCGAATGTTTGATTCAAACAAACGTCTCCTGGTTTCTTCGTATTCACGAATCAGTTCAAATAGAAACTGTTCTAAAGTCATTTTTAATAGATAGAAGCAACTTCCTATCTTAATCTCTGAATTTAAAAAATAAAACCAACACAAAAACGGTGAATTTCAAATTAATAACCTATACCAAACCAAAACCAATCACCGTTGTGTACATATGTTACACCATCGGTGTTGCCAAGCCGGATTGATAATTCCTCAGACTAATATATTAGCCTGAGCGCCACCAGTGGCGAATATACGAAGTTAAAGTTATATATATATATATATATATATATATATATATATATATATATATATATATATATATATATATATATATATATATATATATATATATATATATATATATTATATTTGTACAAGCTCTATATATTTACATTCTACAATACATATATATAAAACATGTTCAATATATATAGAAAGTTATTCAATATACAGGATGTCCTCGAACTGCGTGGCCAAAATAAAACCGAAGAGTCTTTGATTCGAAAAAAAGTTGATGAGCCTTTTTACTTTTGCCTCAAGTGTCTTGTTTACCCGGTAGAGGGCTTCAAAATTGCAAAAATAATTTTGTTTTTTCGGTATAACTTGAGAACGTGATGAAGAACTTTTACAATATTTAGCAGGTAAGTTACTGTCAATAATGGCCATTTTTGAGAGTGGAGCACAGAGCCTTAGAGACCATAGAAATGGCTCAAACTTGAGGATGTAACGGAAAAAGTGTCCAGAACTTTTTTGTGGTCAATGTAATTCACTCGATATTTTTTATGTAGATAGCTTATCTAATTTGAAAACTTTTCTTACTCTTAGAAAATTTTGATAAAATCAACGGATTAGCTTGAAAAAATTAATTTTCGAGTCTGCAATTTTGGCTTACTAATTTTACTTGATTAAAATACCTTAGTTGCCTTTGCTTTTCTAATGTCATTTTGGCATTTGAAGAATTTATTCTCAAACACTGAAATGGTTGATATGTTATTGATTTATGGACTTTGTCGTTGCAATGGCTGGAGAAGGGAAAGATATCAGCATCGCAGGATTCCAAATCGGCAAACCTTCGCGAAACTGGCAAATCGCAGAGAAACTGGACGCAGACGGACAAGAAGGACGTTAGAGCTCGAAGAAGCGATACTGGAAGCGGTTGAAACTGAACCTGGGATAAGCACACTACGTTTAGGACTTCGTATTGGAGCCTCAAAATCATTAGTTCATAATGTACTGAAAGAAGAACTGTTGTATCCCTATCATATTAAAACAGTTCAAGACTTATTGCCCATGGATCCAGGTCATCGGCTAGATTTCTGTCGGCTTATTGTCCAAAGAGAAAACGCAAACCCCAATTTTTGTAGAAGAATTTTGTTCACAGACGAAGATACTTTCACGAGATGTGGTCTTTTTAACCTCCATAATGAACATTTCTATGCTGATGAAAAGCCTCATGAAACGGAAGTTACATATTTTCAGAATCAAACTAAAATCAATGTTTGGGTTGGAATTGTGGATAACTTTATTATTGGCCCTACCGTTATACCCGATCGATTGAACGGGGAGAACTACTTGAACTTTTTGGTACAAAGGCTACTTGAACTGTTGGAAGACTTGCCCTTACACATTCGTCGTGGCCTGGTTTATCCATGATGGTGCACCTCCTCATTTCACATTAGCTGTGAGGCGACATTTGAATGCGGAATATCCAGATCGCTGGATAGGTAGAGGACACGATGCACCAGTGAACTGGCCGGCCTGCTCCCCTGATTTGACGCCCTGCGACTTCTTTTTATGAGGCGCTTTGAAGTCGAAAGTTTATGCAGCTCCAGTAAACACACGAGAGGAATTGTTGCAACGAATTAATCATGAAGCGGATTCATCGAAGAATGATCCTGAAGTACTAGCCAGAGTTCAATCCAATTTCTTGAAACTAATTAATTTGTATATTCAAGAAAATGGGCAACATTTCGAACAATTGAAGCCTTAGCGATTTCCCAAAATGTTTTGTTGTTTCTTTTAATTTAGCATTTGTTTTTCCTAAATAATCACATCGTTTCCCCATTTCTATTGTTTTTATTATTCGTGTTTTACCGAGATATTAACCATTTCAGTGTTAGTGAAATTTTTAGCCATAATTTTATAAAATTTTTACGGAAAGCAAAGTAAAAACTGACAGTTTTGAGAATAAATTCTCCAAATGCTAAAATGACATTGGAAAAGCAAAGGCAACTAAGGTATTTTAATCAAGTAAAATTAGTAAGCCAAAATTGCAGAGACTCGAAAATTATTTTTTTCAAGCTAATCCGTTGATTTTATCAAAATTTTCTAAGAGTAAAAAAAGTTTTCAAATTAGATAAGCTATCTACATAAAAAATATAGAGTGAATTACATCGACCACAAAAAAGTTCTGGACACTTTTCCCGTTACATCCTCAAGTTTGAGCTATTTCTATAATCTCTAAGGCTCTATGCTCCTCTCTCAAAAACTGCTATTATTGACAGTAACTTACCTGCCAAATATTGTAAAAGTCCTCCAGCAGGTTCTCAACTTATACCGAAAAAACAAAATTATTTTTGCAACTTTGAAGCCCTCTCTCTACCGGCTAAACAAGACACTTGAGGCAAAAGTAAAAAGGCTCATCAAATTTTTTTCGAATCAAAGAATCTTCGGTTTTAATTTAGCCACGCAGTTCGAGGACACCCTGTATCTTCTAAGATGTTTAAAATATAAATAAGTAATAATCATGGCGCAAACGGCGCCTCATATATATGTTTGAAATTTTATACACATTTATCTCCAAACGAAATCTTAAAATTTTACATGGATGTTATTATTAAATCAAAAATTTCAAAACTGAAAAACAGGTGATGTAATATTCAGATATAATCTTCAATTGCCAGGACTATGTCTTTGGGTATAATGATTGATATATGTCTGGTTTTCTTTAGAATGTTATAATTGAATAATATAAATATCTGAGTCAGGTTGGGAGATCAAAATAAGCATTTTCAGATGCGTTCAGAAATTTTTATGAATTTTTTTATATTATATTTATTTCACCTATTAAGGAAAATTAAGTTAGCTTTGTTAAAGATTGATCAAGGTTATAACAACTAGACAAATCTACAACTATTTATTTATTCTTTTATTTGGTATAAACTGGAAGATAGTAAAATTTAGATATTTAAAATATACTTTAAACTTAAAAATATTTACAAAATATAGGTTTCAAGTGAAAATACCTTATTAATGACAGAACTTTTGAATGCCTCCAATGAGGGAAAAAATCAAGTTCTGATTCATTAACTTCCCTTAAAATTCTTGACATTGGAATATTACAGAAAGTTGTGAATTGTATGGTTTGATAATAAATTGTAAAGTTCGAAATTGTAATCAATTTTCTTTTAAATAAAGTTATTCAACGAAGTTAAAATTTTTATTTTTATCTGTAAAAATTGAATATCACAAAGTAAGGCAGCTCCATTCAAATTCTCATTGGGAAAACAAATCCATAATTAGTTAAATGTGAGTTATCTACGAAAATAGTTTTATCACTCCTTGTTAATCTTTGTTCGAGTCTCAGATTCACTAAATGGAGAAGTTCTGGGCAATAATTGACCTGATATTAATTTGAATAGAAACATTAGGTCAGCTTGAGTACGCTTGTTTTTGAACGTGGGTAGGTGTAATATAGAATGATAGTTATGATGACGGTCCATTTGAAAGCCCATTCTGTAGTACAGTTATTCTCAACCTTTTTTTGCTGCGGCACACTTTTAACGATTTCAAAATTTGGCGGAACACAAAGAAAAAGATAAGTTTAAAAATTACTTACTTACCTATAACACACTGCGTAAAATAGTTTATGAAAATAATTTTAAATGTGCGAAATAAAATAATATGTGCTATAAAAATAACATAACGTTTATTAAGGGATCAATTACAAGTTAATAATAAGAATACTTTTAATGCAAAATTTGAGTTTGATGTTTTTTGATAATTTCATTTATAGTCGTAAAAATGACAATGCTACTCTCATATCGTCTTCTACATTTAATTTTATTAAAAGTTTTATAACAGCCTTTTGGGACTGACTCAAACTTTTCTAAATTGCCTTTCTGAGCTTTATTCTTCCATAAAGTTATTTGTTTTTCGAACCCCACCAGCTTATCGGTTGAGTTTAAGATATTTTCATTAGGCCCTTGTATACTTGAATTTATGTTATTAAAAATAATAAAAATGTCTGAGAAATAAGCAAGTTTAGTACACCATATTTATCTTCCAACAATTGAACAAATCATAATTTTTATCTTGTTCAAAAAACATTTTCATTTCGTCTCTCAATTTCAGCACACGAGATAAAACTTTTCCTCTGGACAACCACCTTATTTCCGTATGCAGTAACAAGGATTCGTTCTTGGCTGATGGCAAATATTTCGTTACAAGGGCTTTTCAATGCAAAAAACAATGGATGACTAATATATCCTCATTCAGTTCTTTAGCATGTGCTACAAATCCTTTTAGATGTCCAGTCATAGCTGGAGCAACATCTGTACAAATGCCAATACATGACTTCCACGAAACATTAATTTCTTCTGAATATGAACTAATTACATCAAAAATATGTTCGCCAGTTGTATAATCAGGTAACTCCCGGCAACATAAAAATTGATTAATTATATCATTTACGTGAATAAATCTAACGAATGCAATTAATTGAGCCTTTCCTGTAATATCTGTTGTTTCGGCGATTTGTGGAGCGAAATTTGAATTTGCAAGAGTTTTTGCAGTATTTTGCTCAATATTTTGCCACATATTCTTTAATTCTGCGATGAATTGTGTCATTCGAAAGTGATATTTTACAAATATCAATATCTGCTGATCCACCAATCATGATTTTTGAAATTTAGCGACAAGCTGGTAATATAATTTCTTTAGCCAAATTGTGAGGTTTTAATTTAACAGCAATCAATTCAGCTATCTCGTAAGAAGTTACTTGAGCCTTTTCAGACACCGATTTGTTTTTCAAAAACTTTGACTCTCCAGGATTTTGAAGAAAAAGACTTATGAACGTAGCTTTTATCTTTTGTTGAAAGCGAAGGATGATAAGTCACCAAGTGACGTTGGATTTTTCTCGGAACCATAGCACTTTTTGATAATTTACAACCACATATCACACACTTGGGAACAACTTTGTCATTTTCTATTGTAGAGGTGAATTCAAATTTAAAAAAATCATCATTGCATTTCCGATGAACAACGTATTTCTTGAAGCAAGAAGTATCATTAATTATTCCGGGCGTGGGCTCATTAACTTGGTCGCTAACGTTATCATTATCACTATTAATTATCATCGTTAAGCTTTCTTCTTTTTAACCATTTATCCATTTTCAGAAGGTTCTGTTAAAATAAAAATAATATTGTCGTTAAAAAAGGCGAATCAAATATTACCTTCAAATACGATTTATTCAAGCTTGTGAGAATACAATACTGCAAAGCCAATATGTTTGTATAATTTTACAAATTGACACTGCAAGCAAATAAATTAATTGTAAACTGAATCACATACATTTGCCAATTTTAACTAAGGAAAATGTGCAGTAACTAATGGGTGGGCCATCGAAAGGAATCTTTTTAAAATCTTAATAAAACACAAACGGCTAGATGAAATTTCATGATCTTGCTTTTATTTTGTAGCCAAATGGCTGCCACGGCTGGCGTTACAATAGTCCATTCTCTCGACCCAATTTTTCAGAACTTTTTCCAACGTCTGCGGCTCTATCCCAGCAATGGCATTTTGGATATTGACTTTAAGATCGTCAATCGTTGCTGGATCGTTGGTAACAACGTTCTTTAACGGGATAAAAGTCCATGGGCGTCAAATCGCAGCTCTTTGCTGATCAATTCACATCTCCACGACGGCTAATAACACGATTTTCGAACTTTGACCGCAATAAGTCGATGGTTTCGTAGCTAGTGTGGCATGTCGCCCCATCTTGTTGGAACCAGGTATTGCCCACATCCAAACCAGCAATTTGCTCCCAAAAAAGTTTGCTATCATGGTCCTATAGCGGTTTCCGTTGATCGTTTCACCAGATTAAAAGAAAAATGGGCCGATGATGCCGCCGGCCCATAATCCGCACCATACAGTCACTCGTTCGGGATGCATTGGCTACTCTACGATCACGTGTGGGTTTTCCGAAGCCCAAATCCTGCAGTTTTGCTTGTTTACATAGCCCCCGAGGTGAAAATGCGCTTCATCGGAAAAGATAATTTTTCGCCAAATTCCCCATCGGTTTCCAGCTGCTCTAAGGCCCAATTAGCAAAGTTGTATCGAAGTGGATGGTCAACTCTCTTCAACTGCTGTGTTATTTGGACCTTATAGGCGTATAAAACGATGTCTTCATGCAAAAACGCCTCATGGTAGTGAGACTAATGTTCAATTGCTGAGAGCAATGACGAGTCGATGTTCTCGGGTTGGCTTGCACACTACGGGCTACAGCAACAATATTCTCGGGTGTACGAACAGGACGAGCGTGTGGAACTTCAGTACGGTCCACCAGCATACCAGTTTCACGAACTTTATGCACAAATTTCTTCAGAACACTTGCATTTAGTGCATATTCGCGACCGAACTTTGTACGCAATTTTCGCACTGATTCTGCAATACACGAATTACATTCAAAGTAAATTTTCAACATTTCCCAACGTTCATCAAGCGCATAGCGTGCCATTTCGTTAACCGGGTGTTGTATACTGAAGAACTGTCATACATCAGATGTTAAATATCATGAAAGTACAAATAAAGTGGTAGTTCAAAAAGATTCCAAGAGATGGCCCACCCTATACTATGCAACGCGTTGGGAATTAAAACAACCTGTTTTTGTACGTACTAGTGACAAGTGTGAGCCGACTTTTGGGGACATTTTTAGAATTTCGCGGCACACAAAAGTGCCGCGGCAAAGTGGTGATTAAAACTTAATGTTGAACTCTTTCCAGTGATTTTTTTGTAAACTGAGTAATAGGGACACCACACAGTAGATGCATATTCTAAATGTGAAATTAATAGTGAACATTACAAAAATTGTCTTCACTGATCCTTCCAATATAACCCAGACGTTTCAGCGATTTCAAAGTTATTTTTTTAATATCGGTGGAAATGCCAATTTTCCATCAAATATAACACCGTGGTCTATAACTACGTCAACTTGGTTCAAAGGCAAGGGGTATACAGTATTTGTATGAGATTGGTATTTGAGAACTACGCAACATCGCCAATCGTTTAAATGATTCACATCGTTTTGAAGTTCCAAACAATCAACATACCATTCAATCACGGCATAGCGCAATGATCAACAAATAACAGTCCATCCGAGATGGTAATATATTTAATGATATCAAACGCCTGTGTGAAATCGGTATAAATTCAGTGAACTTCACACCATGTCTCAAACGCGTTCACTGTCTTTTGATAGGTCAGCAAATTCGTGACTTTGGACTTGTTTTTGGAAAAACCATGTTGATGAATGGATAAAGCATGACACAGTACCAAGAAAGCTGTCTGGTTATATAAAATATCAAATATTGTAATAATTACAGATGTTAACTCATGCCCCTGTAATTCTTCACGTTACTCCTACACTGAAAGAAATAGTTTGCTACGGCTATAAAAACTCAATTACCGCAGCAAACCACGTTTTGCTAAAAAAGACAATTCAATTGCAGTAAGTAAGCAGTTTTGTTGAAAATAACTTTCCTGTTATAATTCGGCTTTTGTATTAAGGCAAGTGAGTAACTCACTAACCAAAAGTGATTTATGATTTGTTTGGTGTTATGTAGGTTTTTGTTGCTGTAATTAAATCAGCTCATTGACAATAATTAGGCTGCTGGTCGCAAATAAGTTGCCTACCCACCATAGCAAATAATTTATTTGTGGTTCTATTAATTTTTGTTGTAAATAAATCAACTCAATAATGATATTTGAACGGTTTACCTATTTCAGCGAATATATTAGTTATAAATTGGTATTACCCAAGTGTGAGTTCATGTTATACATTTGTAAAAGAAGTTTCTGAAATCTCATAATCCAAATTTTAGATCCTTACTACATGTTTCGAGGTCAATCACTTACACCTCATTTTCAAGTATTATAAGAAAGGCGGAAAGAATAGAATATTATAAATTTTTTGATAATATATACTTGTTTTTTTTTTTACATTCAAACCTGGTCAGGGCTGCTGCGAGCTCCGACGACATCGCAGCAGTCGCGCCAGAAAAAAACCAAAAGGCGGTCAACCGAAGCTACTCCTCCCCACCGGTCGGTAAGTAGCTTCAGGTTCCTAAATCGTGTGCCCTAAGTATTCTAATTGAACCCAGAATGACTGCCTTTTGCATCCGGTCTATCAAGATCTGCGCCGAGTTCCTACAGGCCGGAATGATCTTCAAGTTTGAAAGCAGCGAAGACCGAATTCCGCCCAAAACACCGATGATCAGAACCACTAATACGACCTTGTGGCCTGGGTATAGCGTGCGGAGTTCGAACAGGAGATCTTGATATTTTGTCCATTTTTCCTCCTCTTTCAAGACTATGTTCTTCTCTGCCGGAGCGGAGAATTCGATGACATACATAGTCTTGATTAGTTTATCGAGGAGGACAACGTCAGGCCTATTTGCTCGTATGGACCTGACGGTCGGAAACGGATAATTCCAGAAGATCTGGCATTTTTCGTTTCCGACAACGGACTCAATAATTCCTGGCATGTAAGGCAGCACCGGCTCTTGGTCTATTCCGTACGAGTGCCTTAGATGGTAATACAGCACCCCTAGGGCCGCATTATGGCGATGGGTGTACGCCGAGGCCGCTTTTGCCGGATATGCCGACAGAAGGTGGAAAAGCGTCTCAGGCGCCTTTCGACAGGCCCTGCAGCTGACATCAGGGACCTGCACACCCATCACATTGCGGCGATAGACCAAGGTGTTAATTACGCCATCTTGGCAAGCTGCGGTAAATCCCTCAGTCTCGGATGTAAGCCCGGCTGACCTTAGGTAGCCGAAGGTCAGCCTAGTTGACAAGCCGAGCGTTTCGATGTTTCGATATAAAACACCGTGTATCGGCTTGTCAACATGCCGCCTGAGCGTAAGATCTTGCTCCGCGGCATTTATCTGGGCTTTCAGGCGAGAAGGTAGGAGCTCGAGGTTGCCCTCTAGTCGGCCTTCTCGACTGATCTGAAATTCGAGACCAAGTTCTTTCGCAGCTTTTTGTGCTGCCTTAACGATAAATGCCCCCACTCCGGCCAATTCGTGACTTTTAACAAGGCACAGGAGGGGGTCCGAGCTCCTAAGAACTTTACAAGCTATACTCAGAACCACACTTCGATGCAGACCCTCCAGACTGAGGAGTCCCCTACCTCCCCGATGACGTGGGAGATAAATGCGGGAAACGGACGATCTAGGATGCAAACTGTGATGGATATGCATCATTTTCCGGGTGTCTTTATCGAGTCTATGCAGCTCATCGACCACACTCCAAAAGAGTGGAGCAGGACTGGAACGGCAAGCATATTTGTTGCAGACACCTTGTTCCCACTCCAAAGTTCGGAAGACCAAATCTTTCGAACAAGGTTTCTGTATTTGCCGCGGAGAGCCACCTTTACCTGGGAACGTATATATATATATATATATATATAAATTCGCTGTGGTTTTCTTTTGCTGGTTTATCTAAAGTAAGTTGTGGGTTCTCTTAGGTTTTTCAGCAATTTTAAATGAATTATCTCAATGAAACAATCTTTTCATTCGACGCGTTTCGGCTTTCGCCTTCTTCAGGAATTTATTCATTGTTTACATTATGAACTGAAATTTAACAAAATATTTTTATATTAATTAGCTGTATGCACAATCTGTATTTATGACAAAGTTTTTCAGTTTGTTATGAGCATTGACTTTAGTTTCATATTTAAAATTTATGTGTATAATAACATAATAACTAACTTAGTTCGGTGATTATGTACAAAATAAATTAATTTTTCATGAATTATTTGAATTTTGAATATACTTATTACGTGATAGAATACCAACAGATTTCGTTTGCGTATGTTGGGGTTTGAGATCTTTCTGATATTGGTGACTAGTATGTTTAATTTACTTACGTGAGTTGATTTTACGGAAGCACACACTCATCATGGCTTTGAAATTCAGACTGAACACAGTTTGCAGAATGGGTTTTTGTTCTGAATGTAAGGGTAAGATACCCTGCTGGTTGACCGTTTGTTACACTTGTTAGATATCACTGCCTGTTTGCATTAAAATTTAATTGCTAACATGTGGCTCTCGTATCATATGTCTGTTTGACTGGACTATTTCAATTTAGTTACTTTAAAGAATTATATTATATATTTGCGAAAGATTATTCATATCGGTCTTATCGTTTACGCAGTTTTGATTTTTTTTGATGTGTACCATTTCTAAAAATATTCGACTCTTCTCATTTTGTTCTTTTTCTATTATGTCGAAATGCTCAAAATTGAATTTATGTTTAGTATTTGTCTCGTGTTTTTTTAACGCTGTTGAGTTTTTTTGATATTTATGACCTTTGATTCGTTCTTCTATGTTTTGTTTTGTTTGTCCGATGTATATTTTGTCACAGTCTGTACACGGAATTTTATAAATACAATGTGAAATTTTATTTTTGGGAATTTTGCTTTTAAGTTTAGAATATAAATGTTTTAGATTATTATCATTTTTATGTGCTATTGTAAAATTGTATTCTTTTAGAATAATATTGAGTTTTTCTGAGAGATGTTGAACGTATGGGAGTCTTATATATTTTTTAGTTTCTGTGTCTTCGTGGTTTATGGTTTTATTGTTTTCGTTGTAGTATTTGTGAATTCGGTTTTTAAAAATTTTGTTTATGAATTTTTGTGGATAATTATTGTCTGTAAGAATAGCTTTTGCTTTAGTTATTGCAGAATTGCGATATTCGGGATCGCTTAAAATGATTGCTCGATCAGCTAAACCTGTAACAACATTTCTTTTATGATTGTTCGGGACTATTGCTTCATAATTCAAATATCGGCCCGACCAGGTCGGTTTTGTATACCATGATGTGGAAATTTTGTTGTTATTATTTATTATAATATATTATATATATATATATATATATATATATATATATATATATATGTAGAACTGGATTGTCGGGTATTGATCCGCGTTGGGTGGTTTCGGTCCTCAAAAGGACCGAAACCACACAACGCGGATCAATACCCGAGAATCCAGGTCTACACATTACGTCCGCGAGAACCTAAGAAGAAACATATATATATATATATATATATATATATATATATATATATATATATATATATATATATATATATATATATTTGTATGTTTTCTTGGTATATAGGTTCGTATGTATATATATACGAACCAATATACCAAGAAAACATACAAATATTACAAATGGTTCAAGAATATCAACAAAAGAATATATATATATATATATATGATTGTATTAATTGAATTGTAATAAATAAATATTAAAATTGTAAGTCTATATAATTTAAAATAGTATAAATATGATCTATAAATTATTATATTGAAGAAATAAATATTGGAGCATCTAATTGAAGTTGTTAAAATTGTTTTTAAAAATTCTTAGAGTACTTACATTCATTTATAACGTAGTTATTTAATTAAAAATCATGTGTCTGTTGTTAAAATTATTTTTCTTCAAGATTCAATGTAGCATGTTCCCTTTGTGAGGTTCAAGACAGTACAAGAATTCATTTTTCAACGTTATATAAGCTACGTGATTGATTGTGAATATAGATAAGCATAAAGAAATAATAAAATACTTAGTTGGTGAAAAAATGTATACCTTACTTTGATTTTAATCCGATTATTTATTTATTTATTTACTTATTTAATCTTACAATGATCAACAGGTATAAACCCAATTAACGATCAGTACAATGCATAAGACAATATATAAATGAATCAATTATTATCTAAACTAAATCCAAATAAAAACCATACTCTAGCCCGAGAGGAGACAAAATCAAAAAGAAAAAGTGAGAATAGCAAAAATATTTAACACAGCAATGAACAAAGAGAAAAAAATGAAAGTAAGAGCTGAAAAAGTATGAATATTGTTTCATCGCAGTAGGCGAGCAATCTGTTTTAGGCTAGAATTGAAAATATCGTATTTAGTAGTAGTGTCATCGGTGTTATGGCACATGCAAAATAATGGAGATAATTTAAGTTAGTTAGTACGAGGAGTTTGGAGGTAGAAAGTATTTACAGAGCGCGAGTTCAGCAGAGGAACTAGGAAATTGACTCTTTCCAGCAGCATGGGGCAGTCAATTAGGTTATTAAGCAACTTGTACAGACTGACCTGGAGTACATAATTATTTCTGCGAGAAAGGGATGACATATTGAATCTATCCAACAGGAAAGAATTAGGAATGCCCCTGATAGGATGAAAACCGTCTGTCCTGAAGGACAGGTACTTCAAAAAGCGGCGCTGAATAGATTCCAGGGCATCTCTATGAACGGCATAACCAGGGAACCAAATCACAGATGCGTACTCAAGCCGCGATCGCACAAATGTTATGAACAACAATTTGAGCGTGTCTATGTCAGAAAAATCACGACAGCTTCGCACAATAAACCCAAGTAGTCTGTAAGCAGCCTCCATTACAGACTCCAGGTGAGAAATGGAGGATAGTTTGGGATAGAAAATTACGCCGAGGTCTTTATAGGTTGCTGGTCTCTTAAGGATAGTACCGTCTACG
This sequence comes from Endomychus coccineus, assembly GCA_958510875.1. Taxonomy (NCBI): domain Eukaryota; kingdom Metazoa; phylum Arthropoda; class Insecta; order Coleoptera; family Endomychidae; genus Endomychus; species Endomychus coccineus. Next base: position 140,820,776 of record OY294068.1, read on the forward strand.
TTGTGATCAAATATAGTCGAGTTGGTCTTATTTGTGTAAGACATAACGCAGCACTTGTTAACATTAAGAGACAGCTTGTTCGCTGAACACCATATAACCATCATATCAAGACTTCTCTGAAGTAGATAACAATCAACTGTGGATTTGATGACGAAGAACGTTTTGAAATCATCGGCATATAAAAGACAGAGAACACTGAGACCTATTGAAATATCATTAACAAAGGTGTTAAAAAATAGTGGTCCTAAAATTGAGCCTTGGGGGACTCCTGAAGAAGCAAGATACTCAACCGATCTCTGTCCATTTATCACGACAAATTGCCGCCTATCACTGAGATATGAGGCGATGAAAGATAAGAGTTCCACAGAGAAACCAATACAATCAAGTTTCCTTAACAGAAGTCTGTGGTCAAGCCTGTCGAAGGCCTTGGACAGATCGGTATATATGACATCGACTTGGAAGCCGGAATCCATATTTTCAGCGATGTATTGAGTGACAGATGCCAGGTTGGTGGATGTGGAACGACCCCTTACAAAATCGTGTTGTATATTAAGAAGGCGTGAATGGACTTTGAAATATACTCTATCGTAGATAAGAATCTCCAAAGCCTTAGCAAAACTTGAGAAGATGCTCATAGGTCTATAATTATGCACATCTACTCTATCACCACTTTTGGAGATCGGGCAGACTTTCGTCTGCTTCCATACTAGAGGGAAAGTACAGGATCTAAGACACCTATTGAATAGGTGAGTGAGGGGTACTGAAAAATAGGTGCGCAGTCTCTTAGTAGAAACGCCGGAATCATATCGGGACCTGAAGTAGATTTATTTTTGATCTTTTTGAGGGCGAATTCAACTTCCTCTTGGGAGAAACAAAGAATGGATATATCATGTTCATTACTGAGAGACTCCGAATCTGAATTCGCTAAGGTGGGTTGAGCTATATAGCTTTGACTGAAGAGATGAGCAAATGTGTTGGAAATTTCCTGTGGGGTAGTCAACTTCACATCGCCATAGTCCATTTCAGCGGGAAGACCGCGTGTGCCTTTCTTTGAATTGATAACATTCCAAAGCTTCGTAGGATCCTGCTTCAAATTGTTCTCAATCGAGACAATGTACTCATTATAGGCAGATTTCGTTGCCCTCTTGAGTTCACGCCTAAGCATGGAAAACTGATTGTGAGCTGACAAATCTTTGAATCTCCTATATCTTTTCCAGGCCGAGGTTTTATTTTTGATCAACCGTATTATGCGATTGTTATACCACGGAGGGTAAGTATTTTTCTTGACGCAGTCAAACCTAGGAACGAATTTATCGAGGGATGAATATAATAAATCATAAAAGAGAGAACAAGCATCTTCGGGATCATCACATCCAACCACCACCGTCCAGTCAACTTCCCTCAAACTTTCGTATAATAACGGAAAATTGGCTTTGCGGAAATTGTACGCATTGACAAATTTAAACGGCAACTCATTACCTCTCCTATTACCTACACCAGATGGAAAATCGACCAAAACAGATAGCGCCGGATGATGATCATCCTCCGGAACAAGGGGCTCTAAGGATCGCTTCACACTGCACCTCCCGCTGGTAATAACAAGGTCTAAGATTCTATCACTAGAATTACGAATGAAGGTATGCTGATGGTAATCCACAAAATTGATAAAATTTAAGAAATTGGACACAATGATCGGAAGGGGATCCATCGACATATGATGCATATTTCGCAATGTTGAAATCACCAATAATGATAGAAGAACTATCTAAGACGTACTGAAGTGAAGCAAGCGCATCGTATACATTCCGATATTCCACAATCGAAGTTGCAGGCGGAATATACAGGGCAATGACGTAACGATGCGAGAACTCTCCTGATATCTTAACAATGATTATGTCAGTACGTGGGGACAGATTGAAATTCAGTGCCGATCAACTCACCAGAGAAGACCTTTACTTTTTGTCAACTGCAACCAGTACGCCACCACCTCGAGAGGCTCCCGTGGATGCAGAATCGCGATCACACCGAAAGACGGAATACCTACAATAGAGAACCTCGCTGTCAGAGATGGATTCGCACAAGCACGTCTCAGACAGAATTATAATATCACTCTCACAGCGTATGGAAGCATTAAATATGTCAATAGTTTTTGAGCGCAAGCCACGGGTATTTTGATAATAAATTACCAAATCAACACCGGAACCTTGGTGGTTCATTTGTGAAGAGCTCACAGTCGTAGAGGGAAGGGACACATTAGAAGGGACTTACCTGGTCGGAGCTAACCGCTACCTGCAGGGTAATCCCAAAATGTCATTGCGGAGCTTGTCTCGTACACCTATATAAGCTGCACATTTATTGTAATCCCAAGAAGCATGATCTGAAGGAATGGTTTTATCATTCAAAACACTGCAGTTAGAACAAGAAAGTAAGGTGGAAACACACTGCTTAACCGCATGCTCACCACCACAGCGACATGAGACAACCCTACTGCAGTTTTTGGAAGTATGATTAAAGTCATTACAATTGAAACAGCGAACAATTTCAATTGCATCATAGACACGACAGCTGTCATAGCCAACAAACAGATTGCCGGCGCCTAATACGCGCTCGTAAGTAACTCTATCTAACTGAAGCGTGAACTGATATACCTTTTTGTCTGCTCTCGTTGGTTTAAACTTAATAATTTTACATTCAGATGAATTTCGAAATAGAGATGTATTGTTTTTAGAAATAATGTCAAGAAGTGTATCTTCAGAATATTCTTCAGTAAGTAGGGTCAGCTATTGGTAAGGTAAGCTAATGAAGCTTGAAGATTTTTTAAGTAGTGATCTGTGAAAATGATAAACCGTTAGAAATGTGGAAGTTTAAAATTGAAGACAATTTATTGTTTTAAGTTATTGCTGCATAAATAGGATTATAATTGAACGCTATTTGTGCTTTGTGAGTAATAACATTGTTATTTTTGAAAGATTTTTGTATCTCGAGTAGTTCCAGATTATTCAAATACAGTCCTCTATTTGCATAGTGTAATATTTTGAAATTTTCGTCTGTGTTAAATTCATGGTGTGTTTCAATCAAATGGTTTGCAAAATGTGAAAAGCCAGTTTCAGTAAGACATGGTATATGTTCTTTTAATCTAATTTTGAAGTTTCTGTAAGTTTTGCCGACGTAAATAGCTGGGCAAGAACCACAATTTAGTTGGTATACTCCACTTTTTTTCATTCTATCTATTTTATCTTTATTATTTATTATTAAATTGTTGAAGGAATTAGATGATTTATAGGAAATTTTGACTATCGATTTCAATATATTTGTGATTTTTATAGAGATACTACCGAAAAAAGTTAAGGAGCTGAAAGGTTTGGTGTCTTGGTTCGGTATTGTAATAATCTGAAAAGCTGGTACTTGGGAGCCACTATTAAACTTATTTATAATGTTATTGCACACAAGCCAGGTATACCAAGTCCAGCTCAAGATATTACTAGGTTATTTTCGTTTACTGTTCCCTCAGGTCAAAGCCCTATGGGATCATATGTTGCTACGGAGAGTGGAAATCTTATTGTAACTATGCTAGGATAGCTACCCTTTTATGCAACTCGAGGGTTGCGGAGAGTGTAATTTACAGGGTTACACTACAAGGAGTGCCCTGTCGTTGGTAGAATGGATTGAATTTAGCTGCCACCAGTTCCCTTTTGAGAGGTATTAGAGAATAGTCCAGGGAGCGAAACTAATTTCGAAGAATTTCCCCTCCAGTAGCATCTGGTATAGAATTGTTAGGTAGCGGGCCTTTCCTGGCCGAAGTATATACTAGGCTAGTATGACAGCTTCACGTTGCTGAAGATGTTCGGAATGACAATCACGACAGGATTATTCTATTCCACTATAACGTTATTTAAGGGATGGTGTTTCAATGAAGAACAATGCAAACAGTATAATGTGTATATTGGGGAAAAAAGTTAATCGTACACAAAAACAATAATACTCACACAGATATATATATATAAACATGAAGTGAAAAATATGACAAATTGTCAACAAGAAACAAAACAAAATTTAAATTAAATGAAATTAACTTGGTGCAAGTTTCTGAATGGTTTGAATAAAATATATATAATAAATTGATAAAACTTTATCAAGTATGATCAATCAGTGAATTATTGATTCGCCTGATATAACGTAGCCAGAGAGTTGTTTCTTTGCAGGCTAACCTTACTTTTGAATTGAATATACCACTCTGATGGAGTAACTAAGGTTATGAAATGGACCAGAGGGGCCACTGACAGTAAGGTTGAGATTCCAGAAGGGTGATTCTCTAAACAAACAGCCCTGATGCCTTTTTGACAACTACCTGGTTTGCTTTGTATATATTGATCTATTAAATTGATTCAACAAATTAAACAATATAATGAACCCTAGTTTCCAAGATGAATTCATCACTTTCACTCAAGTTCGCCGCTTATGGCTAACTCTCCCTGTCCTTAAGGATCAGGGTCTCAATAGGGGTTTTAAGAACCCTTCAAATTCTGAATAATATACCCTTATGGCAACTTTCCCACTAGACCCCCAAATAATTAGGTATTTGACTCTACACCTACAATAACCCTAATTTCAATTATACCTATCTTAAGTAGGTCACCTATATGCACTACAAAATATCAGAAATTCGGCCGATGGATCAATACACTTCTAATAAATCAAAATACTCTATTAATGGTTACGGTCCTCTATAAACCAACACAAAAAAACGAGAAAAAGGGGGGTGCTGACCTCAGAATTTTTGGCTTGAATTCAGACTAAATAGCTTGTTCTATAGACTTATCCTGACTCAGTATTTAATCCTTAATCCACAAAGTAAATCAGTAACACCTGAGTTTACACTTCACGCACGGCCTCCACAAAATGTATTACGCGGCGTCTTTTTGTTAAGTTATAAATTACACCCCGGAGCTAGTTCTCTCTCGCACCCAGATCAATTTGTATAATCGTTGAAGGAAACAAATTTTCCAAAATATCAAATTACTTTAGATTTCTATCATCAAGTTACCAATGACGTTCTTCACAATTTCTTTTACAGGTTATTTTAGATTCTAATTACCAAACAATTTTCACTAAATAGAAAATGATATTAAAGTAAAAAGTAAGTTCTCTTGAAACTGATACTTGGAATTATCTAAGGTGAATGAAAGTACTTTAAAAATGATAAAAATTGATTCGAATGAATTAATTGACTTTGAGTAATAAACAAAAGGAAAATATAGTTGAAAAAATAGAAATCTTTTAATTTGCAATACACCAAAAAAACAATTAAATGACTAAGTTAAAAATATCAATTAAAAGAATTAATGGATCTGAACTTGAGAGAGAGACGGAGCTATATGTCCAAGAAGTGAGCTTACCCAGCAAGATACGACACAGGAACTGCCTTTTTTCCTACGAGTTTTCATTTTTATAATTCGAATCCCGCCGAAATTTCGTTTCCCTACCAGCTCGAGACATTTCAACTATAGCCAATGAGGTTTGCTGTACCAAAGTATGCTTTGCTCTAACACACAAATCTGTATTTGAAGTTGCCTGTTTTCCACATCGAGGGGCAGCGAGTCACCACAAAAATAAATTCTCCAAACCCTGCTGACTAAGTGATTAACTCCGTCTTCGTAGAAAGTGCCAGTTCCGCAGGAATAGCACCTCGAAGGCTCTAATTCTTAAAAATCACGTACAACTTGTAAAAGGTATCGGGTGGCGACTTCATGTCGCCAGCAAGGAATTTCATTATTTAAATCAGAATAAAACTTCTAATTGTTGAATCCAGAATGTCTTTGTATAGTCTGTTCCTGTCAGGGATTTAGAATTTTAGGTTTTGAAATGCCAGTAAGGACGTGTGTCAAGTATACCTGGTTTACTTAGAGTAAATTAATTTTCAGGAGTTTTCCCCTGCTTACGCTACTTTGATTCAATCGTGAAAAAATAATAATCCCCAGGATTATTGGAAGGTAAGTTTCGATTTAATTGAGTTAGGTTATGTAAGTAGATTGTATTTTCAGTATTTCTATTTTGTGTTTTGTGTAACATTTTCATTATTGTATTGTTGTTAAACCCATTCATTGAAGCTATTTGACAAATGATGCTCAAGTTGAAAATTAGTTTCAGTTAGGGGTGTTTTGATCAGTCCATTCAAGTAACTGTGAAAGCTAGCAAGCTTATGTTGTATAGGATGGTGAGATGAGTTATTAATTAAAATGCCTGTGTGGGTAGGTTTCCTGTAAATATTGAAATCTAATAATTTGTTGGAAAGATTTAAAGTAAGATCTAAAAAATTTATGTTATTATTTACATTTTGGATTTCTAAAGTAAACTTGATTGAATCATGTATTTATTGTGTTGGTATATTAGAAAAGAATTTGTAGTATATCTCTTTGTCCGTTCCAGATTATAAGAATGTCATCCACATATCTGCTATAAAATTTGAAGTGTGAAGTGAATTGGTGATTATTTACGATTTTATCTGATTCTAGGTTATGCATAAATATATCTGCAAGAATGGGTGACAGAGGAGAGCCCATTGCTAAGCCATCTTTTTGAACATACATATTCCCGTTAAAAAGGAAAAAGTTTTGTTCAAGACATATGGTAAGGAGGTTGATTAATTCAGAAGATTCTACTGTCGAAAAATCACTATTTGAGAAATCATTTTTAATAATATTTATAAGTTATGTTATTGGAATATTAGTAAATAGATTAGAAACATCTAATGATATCAGAATGTCGTTGTCATCTAATATGATTTGAGAAATTTCTTCTGTTAAATGTAAATTATTTTTGATGATAAAATTGAATTTATTGAAATAAAAGTTTTTAAGTTTGGAATTAAGCCATTTTGCCAGTTCATAAGTGGGTGAATTCATAAAGGAAACTACGAGTCTAATGGGGATTTCAGAGAAAATCTCAGATTTGTGTATTTTCAATAGGCTGTATAATCTAGGTTTTATGTTTTGCTTGGGTGTGAGTTTATCTATTAAAGGTTTGTTCAGTATGTTTAAAGAGTTTTTGAGGACGTTTTTAAGTTTAATGCTGAAACTATTAATATTTATTGTAGAAGTAGTGGTGTTATTATCTGATATGAATTTTAATATTTTTATATGATAATCTAATGTATTGAGGATAGCTACAGTATTACCTTTATCTGATTTAGTGATTGTAAGTTTGTTGCCTTCTATTTTCCTTTTATTGATTTCATTAGAGTATTATTGAATTTGCCCATATGAAAGTTGTAGGAATTTATTTTAAGTTTCTCTTTCTGATAATTGTTTTGATATTGTCTCTATACAATACAATCATATATATACAATTCTAAACATCAAACAAGTATATACAGGATGTCCTCGAACTGCGTGGCTTTGATTCGAAAAAAATTTGATGAGCCTTTTTACTTTTGCCTCAAGTGTCTTGTTTAGCAGGTAGAGGGCTTCAAAGTTGCAAAAATAATTTTGTTTTTTCGGTATAACTTGAGAACGTGATGGAGTACTTTCACAATATTTGGCAGGTGAGTTACTGTCAATAATAGCCGTTTTTGAGAGCGGAGCATAGAGCCTTAGAGACCATAGAAATGGCTCAAACTTGAGGATGTAACGGGAAAAGTGTCCAGAACTTTTTTGTGGTCGTTGTAATTCACTTTATATTTTTTATGTAGATAGCTTATCTAATTTGAAAACTTTTCTTACTCTTAGAAAATTTTGATAAAATCAACGGATTAGCTTGAAAAAAATAATTTTCGAGTCTCTGCAATTTTGGCTTACTAATTTTACTTGATTAAAATACCTTAGTTGCCTTTGCTTTTCTAATGTCATTTTGGCATTTGGAGAATTTATTCTCAAAACTGTCAGTTTTTACTTTGCTTTCCGTAAAAATTTTATAAAATTATGGCTCAAAATTTCACTAACACTGAAATGGTTAATATCTCGGTAAAACACGAATAATAAAAACAATAGAAATGGGGAAACGATGTGATTATTTAGGAAAAACAAATGCTAAATTAAAAGAAACAACAACACTTTTTGGGAAATCGCTAAGGCGAAAATTCGAAATGTTGCCCATTTTCCTGAATACACAAATTAATTCGTTTCAAGAAATTGGATTGAACTCTGGCTAGTACTTCAGGATCATTCTTCAATAAATCCGCTTCATGATTAATTCGTTGCAACAATTCCTCTCGTGTGTTTACTGGAGCTGCATAAACTTTCGACTTCAAAGCGCCCCATAGAAAGAAGTCGCAGGGCGTCAAATCAGGGGAGCGGGCCGGCCAGTTCACTGGTGCATCGTGTCCTCTACCTATCCAGCGATCTGGATATTCCGCATTAAAATGTCGCCTCACAGCTAATGTGAAATAAGGAGGTGCACCATCATAAATAAACCAGGCCACGACGAATGTGTAAGGGCAAGTCTTCCAACAGTTCAAGTAGCCTTTGTTCCAAAAAGTTCAAGTAGTTCTCCCCGTTCAATCGATCGGGTATAACGGTAGGGCCAATAATAAAGTTATCCACAATTCCAACCCAAACATTGATTTTAGTTTGAATCTGAAAATATGTAACTTCCGTTTCATGAGGATTTTCATCAGCATAGAAATGTTCATTATGGAGGTTAAAAAGACCACATCTCGTGAAAGTATCTTCGTCCGTGAACAGAATTCTTCTACAAAAATTGGGGTTTGCGTTTTGTCTTTGGACAATAAGCCGACAGAAATCTAGCCGATGACCTGGATCCATGGGCAATAAGTCTTGAACTGTTTTAATATGATAGGGATACAACAGTTCTTCTTTCAGTGCATTATGAACTAATGATTTTGAGGCTCCAATACGAAGTCCCAAACGTAGTGTGCTTATCCCAGGTTCAGTTTCAACCGCTTCCAGTATCGCTTCTTCGAGCTCTAACGTCCTTCTTGTCCGTCTGCGTCCAGTTTCTCTGCGATTTGCTTCAAATTTGCCAGTTTCGCGAAGGTTTGCCGATTTGGAATTCTGCGATGCAGATATCTTTCCCTTCTCCGGCCATTGCAACGACAAAGTCCATAAATCAATAACATATCAACCATTTCAGTGTTAGTGAAATTTTGAGCCATAATTTTATAAAAATTTTACGGAAAGCAAAGTAAAAACTGACAGTTTTGAGAATAAATTCTTCAAATGCCAAAATGACATTAGAAAAGCAAAGGCAACTAAGGTATTTTAATCAAGTAAAATTAGTAAGCCAAAACTGCAGAGACTCGAAAATTAATTTTTTCAAGCTAATCCGTTGATTTTATCAAAAATTTCTAAGAGTAAGGAAAGTTTTCAAATTAGATAAGCTATCTACATAAAAAATATCGAGTGAATTACATTGACCACAAAAAAGTTCTGGACACTTTTCCCGTTACATCCTCAAGTTTGAGCCATTTCTATGGTCTCTAAGGCTCTGTGCTCCACTCTCAAGAATGGCCATTATTGACAGTAACTCACCTGCTAAATATTGTAAAAGTTCTTCATCACGTTCTCAAGTTATACCGAAAAAACAAAATTATTTTTGCAATTCTGAAGCCCTCTACCGGGTAAACAAGAAACTTGAGGCAAAAGTAAAAAGGCTCATCAACTTTTTTTCGAATCAAAGAATCTTCGGCTTTATTTTGGCCACGCAGTTCGAGGACACCCTGTATTATCAAAAAATTTATAATATACTTTTCTTTCAGCCTTTCTTATAATACTTGAAAATGAGGTGTAAGTGATTGACCTCGGAACATGTAGTAAAGATCTAAAATTTGAATTGTGAGATTTCATAAACTTCTTTTACAAATGTATATATATTAGTTATAGCTAATGAGTTATCTAACTGTTGCAATTAAGTTGAGTGAGTTACTATGAGGAACTTTTTACTTAGTTGTTAGTTCTTTTTATCCCAGCAAAGAATCTCTGTTCTCACAAGTAAGAAGTATTGCTTTGACAAGTAGATATTTTGATGCTGTAGCAAAATATGTTTGCTGAAAATAAAATACAGAATGTTCCATTTATACTATTATTTATAGTGCACTTCGATATTATTTAAATGAGGAAAGTTTGAAAATAATATGCTGTTACCCAAACGGGAATTTTCAGAAAAATTCCATAAAAAAAAATCAAATTACAATCACTTTTTAACATTATAACACAAAATTACTAAAGTACCTAAAACTTTTGAAGAATACAATTCAGGTATAGGTATTGACCAGCATAATAGCATACCGGTGTTTGTTTGAGATGTGTGGTTGTGTACCTTAATCCTGAGAGGAATAATCGCAATAAAAAAAGAGTTATGGGACACTGTATTGATATTGCGTTGAGTGGACTGTAATTTGGTGTTCTTATCTTTTCTTGTGTTATTTGTGACGCTGATAATTGATAGAGCTTTAACATGCCTCGGCCTTGGCAACTTACAGATAAAAATGAGAAGGATACACATTGTAACCAATGGGGAAATTGTTAATAATCATAGCCATAGTCGAAAACTCAACAGACTAACGCAACACAAGGATTCACATAATTTTTACTAATGCTCTTATACAAGATGCCTCACAAAACACTGGTCATCGTTTATCGGTAGAGGGCATAACTTAGCGAACGATCGCTTATCTGTTCCTCTGGATGTTGTTACTGAGGCCACCCGGCTTATTCCATCTGGACCCGGATGTAACGCTGCTATTCATTCGTCCTAGGACACAATTCATAGCAAGCTGATTATAGCCGTTAAAACGAGTGAGTCCTTCGCACGTGATCCCAAAATCCACTTTCACTTCACACGCTGTTGTAGCTGACTAACATACACCTGCCAACGGCTTCAGAAATGTTGACATAGTGGCTGTATGAGTTGAAACCGTATAATCTATTTTCGACGATTTCCAAAAGCGCACGATCAGGAATCACTGTCAGGTTGCAACTAATTAAAAACGTTATTGTGTCAAAGGATTCAGGTCATAGGGGTTATTGGGAAGAGGAGATAGTGGTCGTGCCTCGATCTGAGAAGGGACTGTGTAGAGCTCTTCAAATGTCGAAGAAGTATTTCTCAAAACAAGCCGTAAATGATGTTTAACGCTTTTCACGCCGGCCTCCCATAACCCATCGAAATGGGGTATGTGAGCTGATACGAATTTCCAATCGATACCTTCGCGAGCTAGCATTTCTGTGACATGGGTTGGGTTCGAGGTTAAAAAGTTAGTGGATTCTCTCAGATCGGCGTTGGCACCTACGAAATTTGTACCGTCATCCAACCAAATTTCATATGGTTTACCACGACTTGTCGCAAAGCATCTCAACGCTTATATAAAAGCATCCTTTGTCATATCCGTTATTAGCTTTAGATGAATAACTCCAATTGCAAGGCAAGCAAATAAACATATATAGCACTTTGAAGTTTTACCACCACGGCCCGTGCGGTTCTTGATAACTAAAGGGCTTACATAATCTACGCCACTGAATTGAAACAGATATGTTGGCTGCACGCGTATCGCAGGTAATGAGCACATCAGAGGCTGAATGATCTTCGCATGTTGTCTGAATGTTTCTCCGCTAAATTACGACTCGCTACTGGCCATAAATGTTCTCGAAGCGGAGTCAGCATTAATTCTGGACCAGCGCGGCTTAGTCTGGCAAATTCATCAATAAGTATTAACTTAGGGCCACATGCACCGTGCTACTAAACCTTAGTTTTTTAAGTTCTAAACTAAGTTTAATGTATAAGATTATCTTGCACCGTGTCCTAAACGTCGTTTAATAGCCTTAACTAGCTGTTAAATTAAATCCCCCAAAATCGGGGGATCAAATAAGAGTTTAATAGTAAACTTTGAAACATAACCATATATTTTAGGTGGTGGTAATATTTTTTATAAGGTATCATGGATTTAGAATTGGAAGAGGATATTTTCCTAGAAGACGATTTAGATATCTTGGAAATTATAGAGTTTGGCTTTCCCAGACGTATTTATGAAAGGTCAAATTATTTTCAAGATATGGATTAATTTACTTTTCTGAGAAGGTTCAGACTATTAAAAGGGACAGTTCTTGGAATTATGGAAATAATAGAAGATCAACTAGAATACCCCACGACTTGTAAATATCTGGGCGGATGGAATCTCGGCCGGAAAAAGGGCAGGTACTAAAAGCCGGTAGGTAAATTCGGCCCGAGGTTTTAGGTTGCTTCCTTATCTCAGGTATTTTCGGCCGCAAATATTAGTTGAAATAAAATAACAGAATGCTTTGTACTAAAATATTTCTTTATTTCAATAAAATTACAAGCACTACAGCAGACACAAAAAAGTCAAGTTAAAATTAAATCAAAATTAATTACATCAACTTATTTCTATAACGTAGACATCTATAACTTAGGTACACTATAAATTTTTAGAAAACATTTTGATGTGAAACAGATTTGACAAAATTAATTCTAAAAATATTGCCAGATCGAAGCATATTTACCATGTTTTCGATAAATTTTAGTTTATTTTCTACTTGTTTGTCTTTAATTTTTCCTGGAATATGTAAATTTTTTAGTTTTAAACATGCATCGATCTGGCAATCTTTTAATTTTTCTATAAAAATAAATATAGAAGGGTGAGTTGAATAAAAACTAGAATTAAAGTTCGAATGGAATGATTCGCAGGCATTTGTGGTTCGTTTAATTGATGGGTTTTCATATGCCCATATATTTGGTGGAAAATGAGATTCTGGTGCTATGTAGTTTTCTAATAAATAGTCTGCGTATTTATCTATAAGTTTATGGTCAGGTTTGTATGACATGAGATCAAATCTGAAACAATCTTCAACTTCAGAGGGGTCTAAATAAGTTAGCCCAAAAGTATGAGTAAGCCATTTGCTTTCCTCGCAGATTTTATCTCTATACATTTGGGTTAAGCCCAATGTATTTTTCTATACCACGCCTGATGCAAGTGGAATCGACAACCATTTAGTTTGGTTTTGGGAAAGACAACTTTTAGTGCGTTATGAATTGCGATTTCAAAATCGACAAATACTTCCTTCGGTTCAAAAACAATATTAAACAGTTTGAAAATTTTAGATTTTACTGACAAAAAGTCTCATATATGTGTCACTGGTCTTGTTAGGCAACAGACAATACAAAAGGGGAACATAATGCCCATTTTCCAGTCCATGGATGGTAAATAACTGACAAAAATATTTTGTACAATAAGAAAATGTGCCATCCATGTAAAAATCTTTCATTTTACATAAAGTTGTAATATTTGTTTGGCAAGAAAAAACAATGATATTATCAGCTGTGCTGTTAATAAATAAAAAATTTTCACCCGTTGTAGTTTTCGGTCCATAACTTTCTAGAACAGAATGTACATCGTGAATATCCTTAGGCAGGGCTGGTAGCAGCTTACGGCGGCTGTTGTACAAATTTCTTTTTATTCGATTGACATCTGTCGATGACAAATTATCTGGCAAATGTTTTGAAAGAATGCTTTTAATAATTTTTGAAGGTTTCTCCGATATGTCCTCCTCAGCTTTGCGCTTGCATGCTTTCTCTCCAACGCAGTCTCATCTGACTCGTGGTTGTGGATTAATTCACTCCTAGTAACTGTGTATTCAGCACCAATAGTGTACAGTTTGGCTAAACATCTTAAATTTTTCTTTATGCACCTCCAACGTACTTCTCCACTTTATAACACGTCCTGTTTACAAAACTGAAACTTTTCCACAACAAGCAAGTCACAACCACGTGAACTCTTAATTGTTGAAACTGATGCCATCGTACAAATATATTTGATGCTTTCTATCGCCTAGTACCGTTCAAAATAAGTTAAATTTGTCTAGATATCCCAAGTAATTACCAATTTTTTAATCCCATCATAAACATCAACCCTCGGCCGAAATAACATCTGTCATAAATGGTACCCCTTGATTTATGCAGGTAGACGACGGGATTACCGGCCGAAATTACGCCCGCCGAAATATCTAGTGTACAATTATTTTTTTTTTGGTCAGTGTGAAAGATAAATTAGACAATTAAACAATAATTGTTTTTAGAAACAATAGTGTTTCACCGATAAATCAGCTGCTAACAACCCTAAGATTTTATGCAAGTTCTGGGCATTTGGCTGCCGTAGCGACTTTATGGGGATGCATGAATCCACAGCTAGTCGAGTAGTACAACGAGTCTCTATAAGTTTGGCACAGCTTTATAGAAACTTTGTAAAAATGCCAACACCTGAAGAAAGACTTCGAGTTCAAACAGAATTTTATGACAGAGCTGCATTTCCTCGAGTGATAGGTTTTGTTGATGGCACTCATATAAAAATTCAGTAACCAGGTAGATAAATTACTCTGTTTCACACTTTGATTATCAGAAATAGTTTACAAACATCAAAAAAAATATTTGTATTAAAAATAATAATTAATTTGTAGGAGGTGATGAAGCTGAAGTGTATAGGAATAGAAAAGGATATTTTTCTATAAATACTCAAGTTATATGTGATGCCTCTCTAAGATTTCTGGATGTTGTTGGGAGATGGCCAGGTTCTGTCCATGATAATACCATTTTTAATAACTGTAGAATTCTCCGCAAATTTGAACATGGAACTTTTCCGAATTTTGTGCTACTAGGTGAATACTTCATATTGTAATGAGTATCTCGCATTAAAAAAAACAACCCAGCTGATTATTGTATACACTAAAAAAATATTTTGTGATACTACTTCATATGCAACTCCTTGTGTGCTTTTAATAATGAAAATTAGGAGACATCCATATAATAAATAAGCCTGGTCCTTTATTGAATATGACATGTGTTGGCACTGTCAGCTGGTGTGTTAGCATGACTTATACAATGGCTGCATTGTCAATTTTTAGAAATTGTTTCGCAAAACTACACATTTGTTCATTTTATTCCAGGTGACAGTGGATATGAGGTGCGAAATTACTTTCTGACACCATTGGGTAACCCTATAAACAGAGCACAAATACTATACAACGAGTCACTTATTCGGACAAGAAACATAGTGGAAATATCAATAGGGATATGGAAACAAAGATTTCCTGTGCTAACTTATGGATTGCGACTCAAAATGGAAACAGTTCTATCTGTAATTCCCGCTGCAGCAGTATTACACAACATAGCAAAAGATATGCATGAACCGAATCCTCCACAGCCATTCGACATTGAGAAGAAGAACTGAATTACCTTATCAATATGGGTCAAATGCAAGACATCCCTGTACAAGGTGTAGCACATGAAGGTTACCAACACCAAATGATTAATGAATATTTTGCAAACTTATAGTTCAAATAACAATTATTATTGGTACGTAACAGTAATGGTTTCATTTCATTAACAATTTCAAGTCCATTGATTGATCTGTAATTGTAATTTTTGGTGTTACCATCATATTGTAAATTTTTTTTTAAGTTTGATTTGTGTATTCGGAATATTTATTTCTAAATGGAGATGTAACTATCCAAGCTGTTTTTATTTTTTGTTGCAATAAAGCACTGTCAGTGACGTCACATTTGATAGTTGCCGACCACGTGATGGGGGGACAAACAAAGCGATTTTTCATGAAGTACATGTTATTTTCATTTCTTTGGCAATGATGTGATTATTCGTTTATTGTGAATACTGTGAAAAGAGTGCATAAGTCTGTAGAGGTGATACAAACATTAATTTTGCAGTTTGAAAATACGTTTGTCCCCCATCAGCTGATGCTGTGACGACACCTGACAGTGCTCTATTGCATCATTATAAATAATGGGGTATATATTCGGAATTTATGTATGTGTCCTTTGATACATATCATTATTTTTGCGTAAATTTACAGCATGTACAACCAATTGAATCCTAAGTATTTATATTATTTTTATTGTTGAATATAAATACATATTTTGAAAGATACATCAAAATACATGCGCTTTTATTATAGATAATCAGACTTCTTAATTCTTTTCGACTTTTCTCTTTCAATCTCAAGTTGAATATCTAAAAGCAACATTTCCTTCTCAAGTTTAGTAACATTTTGTTGAACTCTTTGCTCCAAGATAGTGATTTCACAACTACTGCAGGGCGTCTTCGAGAACTGTATTTTGGTGTTTTCTCCAATGTTGAAGGATCTAAGTTAAAAAAGATTTAAAAAAAACTACAAATTATTTGCTTGATATTCTTACCAGGTATATTTTCCTCTTGAGAATGTGATAAAACTTTTGAGATTTTCCTTTTCAGTGGAGAGCTAACCTTTTCTAATAAATCTGAAGGTTTATATGATGCCCATCGTCGGTGAAACGTGTTAAACAGCTATCTCCATTCAACCGAATTTTACAGGAGATCATTAAAACCGCACAAACCAATTTCTACACGTGTAAGAGGCAGAAACATACGATATTATTATAGGTATGCAATAATCCTGTTAATTGAGCAACAATAAACTTATCAGAATATGTAACTTTATTTTTTTTTAAGCAAAATTTGGAGATAGCAGATTTTCGTTTTCGGAAAAATTATAAGGGGGATAAATAGTACGGAGTTAGCAATTTTTCATTCTTAAAAAATGAAACTCAATTAGATTTTTTCAGTTATTTTATTTTATATTTTAAGTAAAAAACTAGTCTTGTCAAATCTTATGTCTAATACCAAATAAAAGGCAATACAGAAACAACTATGCATGAGGTAAGTTATCATAAAACTCGTGGTAATCTACTGGAAGAGTGCGTTTGATACATTGTAGGTCTTCATATTTACGCGTCTTTATTGAAAGCCTGTCATCATGTAGTAGTTGAAGTTCAGCCCACTCTTTATTGATTATAATGGATTTTCGTTGAGGCAGGAGCGACCAGTCATTACTAAACTTTTCTTTATAAAATATTTCACCTTCTGGTGTATATTTGATAACACGAATGTCAGTTACTTTGCTGTCTCCTTTGACTCTTCCAGGGCGAATACTTTTATAAGCCATGACATCACTGAACTTTCTAAAACTTGAGTAGTTCAAATACGTAACGTCGTAAGGTTTAGGGTTCCTTCGGGCAGTCCTACAATACTTTATGTAATCTGCAGGTACATTAATCACTTTCCTCCGTACACATCTTTCTATACTAGAGTGCATACTGTCCGCTTCCATTTGGGTATGCCCAACTTCCAAATATTTTTGAACTATTGTGATCCTTTGTGTAACAGCCAAATTTGAAAGAGCGTTGGTCATGGTCGCATTGCGGTTTTGGTAGCAGCACCCATCACTGTATATTATTATCATTATATCATTATCATTTTTTTCGATACAACGTAAAATTTTCTCTTGCAAAAAATTTACCCAAATGGAAGCAAATTCTTCGGCGTTAACTCCCCCCTCGGCCTCATTCCACAGGTAACAGAAGCCATCATGAGTGATTAAATTATAAAAACACATGTTATGAACCTGAAGTTTCGTGCGGTAATATAAAGTAGAAACTTGTGACTTCGGCGCCATGAGAACTGCTTGCATATCCGCAGTGAAAACAAAACTGTGCTCCTTTTTGTCCTTCTCTTTTTCTAACCTTGCCTCTTCTTTTCTAACAATATGTAACTGATATTCTTCATGTGTTACTGATCCAACTTTATATCCGGCACATTTCTCACATTCATCTTTTTTAGGTCTAAACAAAGCCATATTTCTCAGATCAAATGCTGTGTTGAACATTGTTCTTGACAGAGGCTTAACGTTATGTGCCCTGCACCAATCTGTTACGTAACAGTTGTAAAGTGATTGCTTCGAAGACCATTCTGGCAACAGATATTTTTTAGTGGACGAAGCTCGGCAGTAATGGGAATCCATGACTGGAAGGGAATCTAAAAATTCATTTAACTTTTCCTTGTTAGCTGAATTTGATTTCACGCCATCATTGTTTGATATTCTTAATTTACTTGGCACCTTGCCAACTTTGAAATTATTCTTCCAGTTGAGAACAGTCCATCTTCCAATACACAATGTGTTTAAGAACATTGTTTTACAAACCCGCACACTGTTATCATCAACTCTTAAGTGGTAACTCATTGATTGAGATCTTCTAGAAGTATTTTCTTCTTTTCTATCCCGAAGTCGTTTCGGTGGAAATACTGATACTGTGTTGTTGATGTATACTTTCTTTTCCCCCCAAGTAAGCTGTTTCCAGAAGTGCTCAAACAGTTTTCTTCTATCATTTTCAGTAAGTGTGGCACACTTCATTAAACCTTTTTCTTTACTCTGGCACCTACACCTCTTCTTCATTTTTCTGGGCTCCTTAGGTCTGTCGTAACTCCACTTAGCTGCAGTTTTTCTGCGACCAAGATATGACTGACCCCTTTCCCGCCGACCTTTGTTTTTTTGCGCGAACCAATCCGCTTTATTAACTTGCAATCCTTTTCTGCGTTTTTTTCTTTTTTCTGGCAAACTCGAGTCTGAGTCAGAAGCAGAAGTTTCTGAATATGGTACAAGTGCCATCCCTTTATTACTGTCATCCGAAATTTCATCCACTGTTGGTTCAAGGGCGTTTATATTATGAATAACGTTTGGGGGAATATTTTCCTTATTAGTAGTTTCTGGTAAGGAACTGAAATATTCTGCATCTCGTGCCACTTCATCAATCCTGGGTGAATTGTCAATTATATCTTTAGAGATAAATTGAAATTCGACGTTATCAACTACAGTGAAAGTCGGGTAAAGTTGGGAAGTCAGGTCATTGTCAACAATGGTAGTATGTGGCAATTCTGCTATTTCATTATCGATAAGGGTGACTTCTTTCCTGGTTTCGGCAGAATTAGATAGGGGTACATTTACATCATCTTTATGAGAAGTACTTGTATGTACCAATGACACCATTAACTTTCCGCGTGACAGCATCTGAAATTATTCAAAATCAACTTCAGATATTTTGCCGTATAGCTACAAAATAGTTATTTATGATACAAAGTTCGTAAAGTAGGACTTTTTTGTATGAGCGCCCCATTCAACGCTAGTACGAAAAAGCTCTTTACGAAAATGTATTATAAAAATTTTCTTTCTACGACAGTTCACGCAGTGTCGTAGAAAAATTATTATTATACTATAATCAAATTCAAAACTAATGTACAAATGAACTGTAAAATCGAAATAAATGTTAAAAAAAAACATAAAGTTATCATTTTTTTCGACCGTTTGAACGCTAACTCCTTGCCGTAAAAATTAAATAGGTACATAAGTTGCCCTATAAAAGCTGTTAACTCCATTTCAATAAGACGCATTAACCCTGTTCAATTATGATTCATTTTATATAACAAATAACACATCTTTTCCCCTATTTTATAATATAAATTCATAGTACGTACATACCTTTATCAACAATCACCAGAAGAATAGAAATACGTTAACACAAACTCAATATTCACCAGAAAATATAGGAGCGAACATAGACACACAATGACAATACGACATGCAAGTCTTAACCTGAACGCAACGGAAATGCCGGAGATGGCAGTATTTCGCTTGTAATTTCGAAACATCTGGAGATAGCATGTATTATTGAGACAAGATATCTACATTATTTTGATTATATCGGAAAAAGCTGCTTTTCTTACTTACGGAGTATTTTTTTCTCTTTCTAAAAATATAAGAAACCTATTTCACCATATAACTGGAGTTAGCAGGTTAACACGTTTCACCGACATGGCATGTCTTGTTGTTCTGGATCTAGAATCAATGAGATTGATAAATAAAATGCAAATAGTGAAATGTTGGTCCAGTGCTTTAATTTTTATTTATACCTGAATATATTTTATTTTTGACTTGAGATTTTCAATTATTAACATTTAGAGATTTTATTAGATAACGTACATCATCTTGTAACGGTGCTGTTCTTGTTGAAGATTCTGTACTTTCTAATTCAGGGATATTCACAAGCTCCAATTCCTTATCCTATAAAATAAAATGTCCCAAGTTTAATTCCAAAATTAATGCATTTTGCACTGTCGTGCTTCACTGGCAGAATAATTTGTTTGCTAATTGCAACAGTACCAAAATTCTATAATTTCTTACATATATTGACGAATCAGGCTTGCTTGGTTGGTCAAATACGAGTTCTATTTCATTATTTATTACATTTGTCAACCCTTCAGCCCCATTTTGAACTTCATCTTCAGATTCGCTGTCAACATCACCACCATATGGTGGATTCATGCCACCGACAGTCTTCTCATTTACGATTGGTAGCAGCAAATCATCAGTTGTATGCCTGTCTTCTACTGGAAGTGGAGGGCCACCACCAGTGCCTTTAATATGCATTTTTATATTGGCACATCTCTTCCGCAATTCTTTTTTTTTATTTTCGTAAAATCGTTTTTACACATCTGTTGGTCTCTGAACATTCCCCGGAGATAAAGAATTGAATTCTCTTGCTACTTTCTCCCACGTATTCATTTTATCTTGGTTGGTAACAGCATCGGTTTTTTTTATTCTCTAATATAAGTTTATATTTTGCAACAAGGGTAAACAAACATGTTTTTTCATCTATCGTGAAATTGCATGAGCGATTTCTGGACACTTTCAGTTTGTCTGGCATTCCGAATACTAAAAATTATCTGAAATACCGAAATTTGTCAAGAACAAAACTATTAAAAGCTAGGTTAGACTAAGCAACAGTGCCACAGAACACAGCCATGTTACGCCATACATACCAACTTATCGAAAAATAACCAGAACTGTGGTCTAGTTTAGTTGATCGACGGTGCAAGTCAAACAGTCAATCTAAGATTTAATAATTTAATCGTAGTTTTCTTAACAGACGCTTAACACAAATACGGTGCAAGTGGCCCTTAGCCAAATAATGTTTCGCAGAAAATATTATTGGATGTTTCTAATGATATGAATAATTTGGGTTACTCAATCTACCTCCGACTCCCATTATATTATAGTCATCCAAGATAGGATGTAAATCAAAAATTTTACTTGCGGAAATCAATGGTTTGTGGTTAATTAAACGGCAGTCCTCTCCGGGAAATGACTCCATGTTAGAAATTCTAAGTAAAGTAGAACAGCTTCTTGCAATTCCTTAAAAGTTAAGTAATTTTCAGAATTTAAACAGCTTGTCTTGAAACGTTTACAATATGATACAACGCGTGCAACCTTTGCTTTAGCACAAAGTAAAGCAGTTTTAACATTATTCTTAGTGCCATTCGAACGAATGTAGATGCAGGCACTGAAGCTTCCGCGTAACCATGTGGATACAAAGTTACTTCGTCCTTGAGTATCACATTTTTCGATGTCTCTTCGCAAAAAGTCGACCATCACTTATTTTCATGAGTCAGTCCAAACGGTTTAACGATTTTGCCTATCAACATTTCAAGAGGACTAGCATTAATAGTCTGATTAATAGTAGAGTTCAAGGCTAGTTGAGTTTCTCCCTATGCATCTTGCTAAAAGCTATGGCTGGTTTCAACACACTGAACCAAAAGTGAGCATAAATAATAAAAAGAATCAATAAGACAAGACAATGATTTTGATTATCGGTTTTCAGCCGATGAACAAATTCGTTGCCTTAATGAAGAGTAGTTCATTGGAAATATTCTTCTTCAAATTAAAGCATTTATTCATTAAATACCAGGAAGCATTTATTTGTCGAATGAAAATTATACTTTGTTCTAATGAATACTTGTTATTTATATTAATGAATAACTTCATTGATCTGATATGATTATTCATTATTAAATGAGTATCTTTCATTATAATGACGAAACATATTATTTGCTTCAACGAACTAAATTCTTCAAATAAGATAATACCTGCATCCATGTTATGATGGAAATTCATTCAGGAAATGAAAATATACATTGTTATGTATAATTATTTTTCATTCGCCTAATAAATTCATTAGCTACCTCAATTTTATAAATATGAGAATTTGAACCGAAATGATTTTCTAGCTACGGCCTTAAATGTCGCAAGATACCTATAATATAATACAATTTGTATTGGTAGATTCTTCAGGGCGAGTTTAAAGGATTATAATAATCGGCATCTTTTAAAAAAAAACTCGTTTTGAATATTGAATCATATAATTGAATTTATAATAAATAAAGAGATGTGGGGATTTTAGGAGATCAAGAATAAATGAAACCAAATAGTTGCAATGAATTTCACTGATTTATTTGTTAGAACTTGAATATTCTATAATATATTGTACCTTTGAATATTTACAAGGAGTTTTAAGGTTATTAAAAAAAGATTCTATAAAATTATAGGATATTTCACTTCCACTGGAAACGCTAAATGTCGAGAGTCCTGATGACATATATGGATGGTTGTAATGATACTCTCCTTTTTTGAGGTGACCGATTATGTCTACAACTTCACTAAGTTCCACCAACAAAAATCACCGATCCATGCGAATATTTTATTGTGAACTTTGTAGTTGAATTTTTATCAGTCACATCCTTTTTAACCATTTGAGTTGTGCGTACCGAATAACCATGCAACGTCCAAATTACTACAGGGTTGCGTCCATCTGCAAAAATAGGGCAAAATTTCAGAATTATCGCAGGCTTGTAACACATACCTAGAGGATGGTATCGAAACTTCAACGCAATGTAAATTTGTTATATTCGCTTAGCTGGGTTTCCAGCAGTCGAAAAATAACATAAAAAAAATAGATGAGTTTTTAGTTTTTTATCTTATATGAATGGTTACAAGTGATAATGAATCTAATTATTTATATTATTTTGACTATTGTAATTATTGTTTATATGGAAAACGCAATTATTATAAACTATAGCAGGTTGATTGGAAGTAGTTGCTTGTTCTTGATTCAGAGATTCTCGAATCGTCTTTGCCGAAGTTGAAGCAGTTGGCCCGAGTCTATTTGCAGATATGGTTTTATTGAGTGGCTGCCACCATGACAGGTTATTTTAATCAATTGCTGTTCTCCAATTCCCGTTTTGGCTAAAGTTGAAACAGCAGTGGCCCCATGCAGAATGATTTGTTATTGCGATCTTTTCGACATCAATTCCAATCAATGATGCAGCGGATTTGAAACAGGAAGATATTGTATTCTGTCCAACTGGACTGTTCTTGTACCAGCCTTTGGAACTGAGATTCTTCCAGTTTGGATTTGGCGTCAAAAATAAACGCTTCTTTTTGATGGGGCCTCGCTTGCTTGTTAGTTTTTTGCACAGTCTCACTGGGCATATTTCTTCGTTGAGTGTATTCGGTACTAGCCACTTACTGTCAGCCATTTTCTTTGAACCGCCTTGGGTGGTGTTGGAAAAAACCGGGTTATACTCAATGCGGCCTGTTGGTTCCCTCTATTGTCAATTTCCTCCACAAAATATTCGAGTTGTGCTGCCGCTCCTTCATTTCCTCTCCAGGTCAATTCATGATCAGCAACGTGGAAAAGCTCTTTCTGCAGTCCTTCCGGAGTGTTTTCGTCCCAAAGCTCAATAATTTTTCTCAGCTCGTCTGCTGATAGTGCAGATGAACTTTCCTTTCTCTTGGTTGGATCCATTTGTAGCTTCCGGCGCTTAGCATTTTTTGCAGCTCTTGCGTTCAAAAATTGTATGTCATAGAACGGATTAAATTTGCGATTATACTTTTCAAAAAAATATTCCTGCAACTGCTTGGCTGTGGAATTCCATAAAACTTTGATAACACTCTCCTTGTAGTCTTCGGACTTCTTTTTTCGCATGTTGAACCCATAGTCTTCAAGAATAAGCGCCAGTTCTTCCACAGGTATATCCGCTATATCGAAATTATACGATTTTTCTGCGCAAAAGTTGCGACTCGGGAAATTTTCAAAACATTCATGAGCTGGAAATAATTTGACCTCCAGTGGTATTACTAGTGAAAACTTACTTTCAGAGATTGTATTATTCTCATTAAGACTTTCCAATAGAGCTTTTACTGACTTATTTTTCTATCATCCAGAAGGTATGGATTTTCTTCCATCCTTCCAGTAGACCTTCCTTGTTACTGTTATCAAAAACTGATTTGGAATCTATATCAACCTAAAACAAATGTAAATTCACATTTCACACTGCACAAAAATTGGAATTAAAAATACATACCAGTCTATATCCAGACGGATTTTTTTCTATCATTTGAGCAGTAGTTTTTGAAATCTCACTGAAGTGAAGCCGTTATCTCCAACATGCCATCCACGTAGTATCAAATTCCTCTGATGTTACGTTATCGAACTTAAATAAACAAACTCTGCATTTTCTTCTGGTTCTGAAAATAATTTTTATTACAATTTCTCATGTAGTTCGGAGTGGCTGTGACAACTGCATTATCGAACTACGTAATACAATATCTCCATGTTTCGATTTTTTCTTCGCTGTTTCCGTTTTGCCCTCTATCACATGTTTAAAAACACCTTTTCGATAAACGATAAAGAACGAGAATTTCCATATAGAATATTGAAGTCATCAGGTATCATATTATTTAGATTAAATGGCTTGAATGATATTATCAATTAAATGTACCCAGTGTAAATTTTGAGGAATTTCATAGACAACTAATTGAAAACAGGATAATTTGTATGAGCTAGCAGAAGGGATATATATTATTTGACTTTGTTGTTTCTTCTATTTCGTTAAACTACTGTATGAACAAAATTCTCTAGACAAGTCACACGCAGAATGGACTCGATTGATATGTCACTACTCAAAATATTAGATCACACTTTTATTCAACTTACCTATATATTTTTCTTTGAAGATCTATTGCGCTTTACGGTAAACCAACACACTCTTCAAGGCAATATTCCAAAGTAAGAACTTATCAGTTCTTGTCTACAACGGAGATTCGGTAAACAATTATTTCATTCAATGCATACGGAGAGAGTGTGATCTGTAAAATAGTTTCTATTATGGCCAATGAATGTTATACATTAATTTGAAGAAGAACACCAAAATTCATAGCATTGATGAAATTCATTCTTTAATAAAATGTCACCAGGTATGAAACATTTCTGTTTTGAAACTGTTAATAAAAAATTATCATTAATATTATGTAAAATTCGCAGTTAATGAAGAAATCATAACAATAATGACGAACTTCAGAGAAATGATAGATTACACAATGTTCATTATTTCAATGGATAAGCAATCATAATATCGATGTTTATCATCATATAAACGCGAATTCATTGATTTAATGGAAAACTTCACTCGGTGAATGAAAAAATAACAGTAACCATCGTTCATCAATACTATGACTGATACTTTTTTCAGTGCATATGTAAGCTTATTCTTCAGTGTAGGGGAGTTTGGTGACGGTTGTAACAAAAATTACATTACATGTTTTTCTGCCCTTATAGTAAGCCCTAGCTGACTCATTTTTTAAATATAAATGCTTTATATTTATAATCTTATGAGTGGCCTGGTATTTTCAAAGTTTCGAAAAAACAAGATTTTTTGTGTAAAAATTCAAAGACACGTCACTGACAATTGTTACAATTGACACCCAAAAGGGTAGGTGTCGATTGTAACAAGCATCTCGTATCGGAAGATAATTCAAATAAAACACTTTTTTGATACTATTCATTGACTTCCAAAAATGGTTACATAATAAAAAACAAACAAAACGCATTCTGCAAGAAGAAATAAAAAAATACATTTTTATGTTAATAAATCTAACATTAAAGTTTCTAAAAGTTTTTAGTCAGAATCCATCAGAATCAGCAGAGTAGCAATTCTGACAAATAAAAAGAGGATTATTCTTGGCACATGTAGCATG
The DNA here is from genome assembly GCA_958510875.1 of Endomychus coccineus. Lineage (NCBI taxonomy): Eukaryota > Metazoa > Arthropoda > Insecta > Coleoptera > Endomychidae > Endomychus > Endomychus coccineus. The sequence continues at coordinate 140,846,490 of OY294068.1, forward strand.
AGCCCATTTTCTGCACTGTCGACACTGTAACCAGTCTTCAGAGCTTTTATGGTACGAATCTGAACAAACTATGCAATACGTGTCTTCCTCTTCAGATTTTCTATGTTTCTTAGGTTTTTGTTTCTTCGCACATTTTTTGTTTTGTTTTTAGCTGGTGCTTTCCCCATGACTCTCTTCTTAACAGCTTTGGTATTTTTATTAGCAAGACGTTGTTCTATTAGCATTTTCTCGGGAGCGTCAGTGAGTACGGCAGTTTTTCCCTTTTGTCTTCCAACTTGTTTTGGCTTACCAAAGTCTGCTTTCGGTAAAGGCCTTATTTGTTCAGGAGTGAAATCTTTCTTACTAGGTGGTAAAACATGTTCGTCTTTAGATTTTGGTGAAGAAGGTGGAGTTGACTGCTCCATATTTTTTTATGCTAAGCTTGTTTGTTTTCAGGTAGATGGTGCAAAAGATACCTGTGTAGCGGAGCTTGTTGATGGACACTGATTTCCATTTGGTTCTTTTGGACGATTATTAGTGTGATAGTTAGCATTATTATTTTCTTCAAGAGGCCTATCGGTTACAGTGCTAGGCGCAAAATCTTCGTCTCCAAATATTTCTCTATTAAATGGCCATATTCCAGTACATCTGAAGCCAGACATTAAGTTCTGAGGGGTAATGGCTTAAGGTAAAGCATTTCAAATTATACCTGGAATGTTATAAATAGTCATTCGTTTCCCGGGGTTGTTTCTCATCCAATTGTCACACTCGTTATTATAAGCTCTTTTAAATGTCCCAAATACGGTATGGTCAAGCGGTTGAAACTTGTAGGAAGTGTGGGGAGGGAAGGAGAGCAGTGTTATAAAATTATCTCTGCAAAAATTTATCACTGGAAGGGATAGGTGAGAAGAATGATTATCCAGAATTATCTAAACTCTACTGTTCTCCGAGGGCTTAGCATAATTTGCGAAATGCCTAATAAACACTAAAAATTCCTCCTCCTTCATCCAGCCGCTTTTGTTAGCTGCTCCGTGGCATCCGGGTGGCACATCTCTGATGAAATGGTCGTGATATCTAGCCAAAGGAAATATCAACATAGGTGGTACACTGTTTCCTATTGCACTAACAGCTAAACACATCATTACCAAAGTACCCCTTTCTTGAGAAGTTATAGAGCCTACTTGCTTAACTCCTTTTTTAGCTACAACTTTGGTTGGCTTGTGTACAGTGGTGCAGCCTGTTTCGTCTACATTATAAATATTTTGTGGTTCGAAATGATGCAGATCGAACACATCAGCCAGGTTGTCAAAAAAACGTTAAACATTTTCTTTATTAAAATTCATTGCTCGGGCCAAGCTTGTAGATTCAGCCGTTCTGATTGACAAATAATGATTTCGTTTGAGAAATGCTGTTAACCAGTCTTTACTAGCCATTTCAAATTCATCCCAGTTTTTTGGGTATTTTAATTGATTTACACAGGCGAACTGATATGCCAGTTTTCTCATGTCTCTCGTGGAAAGACCGAAATACATCTTGGCTGCATCCTGTACGTACCTTCCTAACTCTTCTTCCTGTTCCACAGTAAACACCTTTTTATGGGCCCAGTATCCAACACGTGGCTGCTCATTATTTCTCAAAGATTTGAGGTACCGGTGCAATGATACGTGACAAATCCCATATTGCCTTGAAGCAGCTCTTACAGAAAAATTATCATTCACAACCTTATTTGCAGCCTCTTCATATGTATCTTTCGGTATATTGCCCCTATTTGTTTTTCTCCCCCTTGGTTTCATTTTGCCTAGGGAATGAAAAAAACTGTGAATTTATATGGAATTTTTATTGGTGTCGGTTGTAACACGTTACAACCGCCACCCGTGGTAATGTTACAACTGGCACCAACAGACACATCAACTTAATGTTCACCAAACAAACTATCTAACCATGAAATTTAAATTCACTTAATTGTTTATTTCATACACAAATATAAGCTGATTCAAACGGTCTAAATAAAGTAGACATAAAACATATGTTGAGGAAGATATTCACAAAAGAATCTAAAAATTAATACTTACTTGATGTAGCAAAAACAATATTTTCTTAAATTACGCCTAGTCTTATTCGTGTTTTGCAAATTACTAACCGGCAATACGTCGGGTATCGAAACGTGTTAAATGTGACCAAGTTGCTCGCGCTTACGATCATAGATGGCGGCTGTAGATCGAATGGTACAAACGACACCCGTTACAACCGTCACCGATCTCCCCTACACATAAGGCTACGGTCAGAGTGGATCCGTATTCCACCGATTTATTACACTGGCGTTTTCGGCCGACCCAATCGACCGACTTGTTTTACAGACTTCGTGGTCACAGTGCACCCGTGTATCACCGACATTATTCATGAGTTTTCAATTATTAAAAAATGGATGAATTACTGTTGGTATCAGAAAACCCATTGCTACTATATTTATTGTTAGAGGAGAAAAGTGAATGGGTGAACTCCATTTTTGATGAGAGAGAAGAGTATGGGGAATTTCACACGTTATTTCCAAAGCTTCTTGAATAACCGAGCAGATTTTTCGAGTATTTCAGAATGCAACCTGAAACGTTCTATTATCTACTGAATAAGATAAGGCCACACATAGAAAAGCAAAGTAATTTTAGAAAATGCGTATCTCCAGAAGAGCGGCTGGCGGTAACACTAAGGTACGTTTAAATTTTGTAATTTTAGATGGGTTTGTTTCCTGACTTCACCACATTATGTGGTATATCACTGTGGTCGCATGCAAAAAATAAAAACTTTCACAAATCACCTAGTGAGCTTTAATAACATCTCGAAAACCAACAAGAATTATTGAAATAAGCAAATCATTCTATAAACAAACACAAAACATATTTTTATGTAAAAAATAAACTGACAGAAATAATTCAATTACATGGTATTATACTCTGGACTGAACGTTTCAACATATGATGCCAGCATATTTGGACTTGGATGTGGTGATATTGAAGATTGTGAACCATAAGTAACGGAAAGCGGTGACTGATATGACTTGGGACTTGATACTGCTGCCTCATGCTCTGTCATCAGAATTTGTTGAATGCTCATTCTGGTGGCAAGTTTCCTCCTTTTAGGGATATCACGAAGATGTGGTAGGATACTCATGAGGAAATAATAGTCTTCATCTTTAACAACTTCGTCAGTTGTGTCTGTCCGTGCCTGCATTTTTTCCAGATGTTCAACCTTCCTCTGCTCCAGTGAAAGAAGCGAAGTTATAGCATTTGTTTTCGTAGATTTTTTCTTTGGAGTCATGGTAGGCCTCTTGGAAGACGTCGCACTGCCATTTGGACGCGCGTTTTTTTGAGCGGTCTCTGAAATATATTCTGAACTTTCCGTTTCATTATTCTCTTCACGAGGAGCGATAGTATTGTCGGATGCCACCATATCCTGTTCTGCGTCTTCATTAATCACATCAGCTGGATCAGCTTGGCTGGTTATGGGTGGGGGAATATTAGTTTCCATCACCCGTGGAGCACACACGTCAAGAAGGAACAATAGCTGTTCGTAAAACTTCCATGACGAACTTGGAGTATCACTCGAGCGCCACTACCTGTAGGTCTTTTCGACATCTTGGCGTACTCTCTGCGAAAGGTATCCCGCAAACTTTGCCATTTTCCTTTGATAATTTCACCTGAAATGAGAAAAAAACTCCATACAATGCACACATCCATATAATTCATATATTTTATTTTGACATGTACTTGATGTATTGTTTTCTATATTCCAGATTCCTCTCTACTGGGATACCTTTGGCCTTTTCCTACCGGATGGCACATAATAGCATTGCCAGTATAATTTATGAAACATGTGATGTCATTTGGTAGTGTTTCAGTGGGGAGTATATGCCTTTCCCTACTATTGAATTGCTTAAGAAGAGTGCTGAAGAATATGAGCAGTTATGGAACTTTCCAAACTGTATTGGTAGTATCGATGGCAAACATATACGCATAAAATGCCCGAAAAAACTGGTTCGAAACACTTCAATTACAAAAGATTGTTCTCTGTGATCCTTCAAGGACTGGTTGATGCAAAATATAAATTTTTGAGTGTAGACGTTGGGGCCTATGGTAGGCAAAGTGATAGTGTGGTTTTTACCGAATCTACATTTGTACCAACATATACAAACGGGATCTTTCCCTTTCCCCGGGACGGTCATAACGCTTCCATATGTCATACTTGGTGATCAGGGCTATCCTTTGAAAGAATATTTGATGCGTCCCTATTCAACAGCAAAAGAAGATCTTCCTCGTGAAAATGAAGTTTATAACTTTAGGCTAAGTCGAGCTAGACGAACTGTAGAATGTGCATTTGGTATACTTGTGTCAAAATGGAGATGTTTGAAAACAGAACTACAGGTTGAGCCCCAGCATGTCGATAAATTGGTCGTCACTGCTTGTCTATTGTACAATATTCTAATAGAGAAAGAAGGAATTGATGAAGGTGTGTTACAGAGTACGAATACAGCAGACGATATAAGATCAAACAGAGGACAGAAATGCACTAATAGAGCAGGACGAGATGCATACTTCATTCGCGACCAATTCAAAAGCTATTTCAATAAAGAAGGTTCTATGAATTTTCAATATACTGAAATAGATACCTATGTACTTTGAAATGTAATTATTAAACTTATTACTTACATGTGCTATTCAATTCCTCCTCTACTTCTCGCCAAAGCTTTCTTGCTACATCTCTGTTGTGATAACTCTTACTTGTTCAAGGGCGGATCCAGCTTTGGCGCCAGGAGGGGGTCACATAGTCGTGGTCAAGTCAAGAACTTATTATTTAATTTTGATAACAATAGATACAAGTAAAAAGTAGGTATTTTATTAATGTACGTAAGTACTGTGCTTAAAAATATTTATTCTTTATTGTACACTTGAAAAACTTAGCACATAATAACTTGTACATATTGCCATCTTCTCTTGAAGAGATCCAGAGAAGCACTATCACGCACGGAATGAGGCAGCCTATTCATATTCCATAACCGTGGTGAATGATTTGTCATAACAGCAAGAGGTATGTCAAGGGGTATGACGCAAAACTCCGCAAAAGTGAAGAGGTGGTACGACAAGGGTTTCCAACAAACAAAATAGAAACAGACAAAATACATATATTTAAATATCAAAATCAATTTTTCTTTTACGTCTTCCCCCGAAACGCGTTATTACGTCATTTACGTCAATGGGTAGGTTTTTATGAACGTGGAGAAGTGCCAGTCCGGTTAGGCGATCTTCAACCATTGAAGATCTTAGCCACGATTTGATTCTGCGCAACGTAGAGAAAGACCTTTCTGCTGTCGCTACACTGACAGGTAGTGTAGGCATAATACATAAAAAATTTCTTATATTAGGATACATATCGATGTCACAATTTAAAATAAGATCAGAAATCAACTGCGGTATATCCTGGCTCCGCTGCCACGCCTGCCACTTCACCATCCACAGCCGATATTCATTTACAATGACAGAAACTGGAGTGTTATCTAGTAATAATGTATAGTCGGTAGCTATTTGTTTCACAGTTTCAATGTCTTCATTACTATATTCGCTTTTTGGCAAGAAAACGCTTAGCCGAAACAAATTAAGTACATCAGGAGACAGGCGGTCCTGGAGATCACTTATTATTGAATCTAGAAGAGGGATATATATAGCTCTGCGGAAATACTCTTCAGCAGATTGAGCAGGTTGGTTATTGGCCCTATGTATTTGTTTTGATACTATTCTGGGGCATTTAATTTCTACATCTAGCTGTTCAGCTATTTCTTTAGCCTCTTCAAAAAGCTGTCGGTAGATTACGTCCACATTTTCTCTTTTATTTTGTAAAACACTCAAAGTATCGTTAATAGCGTCCGTAGCTTTTTTTAAATCAATTGAGTTCGATTGCAGTATTCTGCTTAAAGATACAGTAGTACCTGAAAAATAAAAAGTAAGTGACTGTGTGTGTAGTGCATAAACTAAGAATTTATAACTTAATATAAACGGTATGTACTCGTAGCATAAAATATTAACAAAACAACAACATAATTTTAAAGTAGGTTTAGTATACTCGTATAAGTTCATTTGCCAAACAATAAGAAATAAAATAATTTAGGGAAGTACCCACCTGATACATCACTTAAGCAGATGGAGGATATAATAAAGTCAGAACTGCGCAATGTTTGCAGCAAGCAATGCGCATCATTGGCAGTTTTATTGTCTTGCCAAGCAGAAATCTTTTCCAGAGCGCTACAAATTTTGACTAAGTTGTCTCCTTGAAATTGAAGATGCCCATCATGCCTCTCTACCCAACGTGTCTCACAAATGCCTTGCATGGCAGCTCCGAGTTCTATTTTAAAAATTTCATGCCTCTTAGCGGATGCATTGGCAAATGCCACAACTTTTCTCATTGTGCCAGATGTATTGCGACAGGAAACTACTTTAGATGATCTTGCCAATGAGTTATTGAGCACATGGTTGTTGCACGGGCAACGTTTAGCATGAATGGCTATTTTCATCAATTCTTGCACTGCACCTTTTGTATCTGATGCCATAACCGAGCAGCTGTCAGTTCCAATACCCACACACCAAGATAAATCTAAGTTAAATTTGGTACACAGATTTTCAACGATTTTCGCCAATGCTACACCTGTCAATCGAGGCTCTATGTCACCTGAATTGTTGTCTTCACGTCTAAGAGCATCGTAGGTATCACAAAAAGTCACAAAATGTTCCTTAATAATACCATCATGCAAATATCGGAATGATAGGCTCAGCTGTGAGATATGTGATATATCTGTTGTTTCATCGAACAAAATTGAAAAATATTTAGCTTCCCGCACATTCTGTAAAATGTTTTCCTGAATGATTTCTGCGCAAACATCTATCAACTCATTTTGTACAGTCTTGCTGATGTACGTGGCGTTGGATTTTGAAGATTCTAAATGTTGCTGCAATGCGATATCGCCAGAATCAATACGGAATTTTAAAAGGGCTCTAAAATTCCCTTCATCGGCTACTACGCTGTCATAGTTCAGCAATTTACCATCGTCGCGATGGCCACGTAACGATATATGTTGATGGCCACAAAATATTATAGTTTTTACGATTGGTCGCAAACGTTCTCTATTTTCATTTATTTGTTTCAGTCTTTGACTATTTACTTTGTTCATTATGTTAATTTCCGGTTAAAAATAAATAGTTCTTCCCTGCTTTGACAGCTAATTCGTGGTATTTGTTTCGCTGGTGTGTTAGCAGAACACCATTTTCACCTAGCAAATTATCGAAAGCTTTTAATGGTTCTTTTACGAGTCGACATAAAGGTGTTTTTGTCTGTATACCACCTCCAGGAGCTACGACAAACAAAGCACAGTACTTGCAGTAAAGACCCTGGTCTTTATGCGACAAAACAAGCCAGTGAAACTTGTCAAGGTGAGACTTCTGAGCATATTTTTTTGTTTGTTTTCCTTTTTTATTAACAACACAATGCGGGAAAGTATAATTAGGGGGAGGCTGCCAATGCTTTTCAAGCAACATAGCTTTAGTTGAATCATCTATATTTTCCCCTATATAACAAGCAATATCTGAAGCAAACTTTGGTTGAGAAAGTGAAGTCTTTATCCGATCAGAATCAGAAGTCGACGTACATATTGTAGGCTGAATATCGTTAGTAACAGGAGAGAATGTTTTTTCTTCATCTATGGTTAATGTGGGCAATGTAGCTGTAGAAGCAGAAGCATCGGCAATACAATTATTTTCATCTGTAGTTGTTGTAGGTGAATTTTTCGAGTGAGCAATCTCAAGCCTTGGTTTCTTTGGGAAAAATGAATCTATTTTTTTTAATGAACGTTTCAATCCACCACTACCATCTCCTTTTCCCTTAGAATCACCCTGCAAGCAAAACCATGCAAATTTCACCATGCAAATTTCACACCCCACAACAGACAACAGACTGTTGCAAATACATATTAAATATATTATACATAAAAACGCCCACATTCGCTATAGTACAGGCTGGTGGTGCAGGCGCATTACCTCACAAACAAAGCAAAACCATGCAAATTTCACACCCCACATCAGACAACAAACTTTTGTAAACATATGAGTTATAAGTACATAAAAACATAATAATATAAGTAGTTTTACAGTCCACTGCATTTTCCATAAAGACTTTACTTAAGTTTAGGCCCCTACACGAATTTTTATTAGGTAGGTACTTACCTACATCAAATAGGTAATACCTACTTACTTTAGGTATAGTGTTAAACAAGCAAAACAATTTCAGTTTCTCTAATATTTTATAGTTCTTAAAAATCTGTAATATACAAATAAAGTAAAAAGTAGTAGGTAGGTAGATTACTATTTACTTGTTGTAAATGCATGCCTGTTAATGAAGCGCAATGTTTTTGTGTCGCGCAATAGTTTGCATCGAAGTTTTCGCTAGGTGCCTTTAAAAACTTTAACCAAGATTATTTTTAAGTTTATGCATGCTATATTCATTCTGTTGGTTGCTCTCTTATTTTATTTTTAAAGAGCATTAAAATCAGTGTGGACACTTGATTTCATTGTGTGAATTTATCTAAGATTTTAGGTTAGGTCAGTAAGCTTAAGGTGCTACCCTGACCCAATGACAGAGAGAAAGACAATAAATACGACATTCAACACAGTCGACAGGGACGACGAACGACGCGGGTTCTCTGTCCGACTAACATTTTATTGAAATTTAATTATTAAAAAATTCAACTTTCATATTTTTTCAAAAATGAAATATTTAAATTATTGAATTTCTTATCTATTGGTGTAAACCAATAAAACAAATAAAATCAACTTTTGAAGGAGATGAAGGTTTTTTTGTGAATTTTTAACCAAGTAAATACGAAGCTTAATAAAAAAACTAAATGAGGATTTTAAAGATAAAACGTTAAAGACTTATGTGGACTTTACATTTACTTTTCATTTCCTTCAGTTTTTGAGGGTATAGCATCTAAAGATAGCGAAAAAACGGGATTGGGTCCGGGAAACGCCTTAATGCTCTTCGATCTCCCTCGTCCAACAAAAATATATAAGTAGGCACTCTTTCAGTAAGTAGGTACCTATATATCTACCTATGAGGTACTTTATGAGCATTAACAACAATAACATTTAAGTTCAAACACACGCACTCACTGGAATAATGAGAAACTGATTACTTACCATTTCTTGTAATTAATGAATTTGCAGCAACAATTTTCAAGAATACTTCTATGTTAGTTTAGTCGTTCCGATTCAGGTTAGGTCTAGCTAGACGTTACGTAGTCGACAAGCGCCCGCAAGTGTGGCGCGGTAAAATTCAAATTTTCGATGCGTTCGTTCCCAAACGTTTGCCATCATACAAAGTTATTATATTGAATTAATTAAATATTGAAGGTATATAGTTACTTAAAATCTGTATGATGACAAAATATATAAATATATAAATAAAATCATTATGTTCAATTAGTGGTCCACCTAAGTCCTGGAACCAGCTCAGGGGGGGGGTCATGACCCCCATGACCCCCCCCCCCCTGGATCCGCCCTTGTACTTGTTATATGTCACAACGGTTTTCTGTTATGAACTAGAGAAATTAATTTTTCTACGTCGACCATTCTGTATTTCGGCTTGAAATAATATTTTCCGAAAGGTATGCTTCTCCACAAATTGCACCACACACTGCCGTATACGGCCGAAAAAAACAAAACTATTTGTTTTCGGCCGACAGTCGTCCGAAGACGACCGTATACGTCAGTGCAAGTCGATGCCAGTGTGACCATCTCCAATCATTTACACACATCTGTTTCTTTCACCGATATCGGCCAAATACGCCAGTGTAATAAATCGGTGGAATACGGATCCACTCTGATCGTAGCCTAACACGCTCCACTTAACCGTTTGCTCGACTCGCCCCTGCCGCTATCAAATGTAAATTTATGTTCTGAGATAAATAAAACTCTTTAAATTCCTTACTGACAAAATATCTCCCTTGGTCTGCAATTACCCGCGAGGATACCCCAAATAATTATATCGAATTTTTTAAAACTTTAAGTGTATTTAAAATATCTTGTAGCAAGACATATTTTGTGAAGTTATCATAAATTACTATAACATATTCTTTCATATCATTTTAACCTCTAAGTTTTCTAGTAATGTTCATATGTATATGTAGGTATAGTATGCCAGGGAATATTAGATCTAGGAATTGGATGGAGTTCAACTTGAGTTTTACCTGATTCAGATTTTGAGACGTTACATGTGATACAATTTTCTACAAATTTCCGAACATGTTTCGTCCTATTGTTGAAACCAGCCCAATGAACACACATACGTTCTTAAAACGTTTATTATGTTACAGACACTATTTAACAAAAATACGTTTCAATATTACGTAGAAAACATTTTAAAATGTCGCGGTTTTACATGTCGAAAATGACCAAAGAATAAAAGTTTGATTTCTGTACCTAGAACACGAACATCATACGGCACAAAATATAACAATTGAAGGGCTTCATGCAAGAAGTCCCTAAACGACATTTGATAAGTTTGAAGTTATGAGTTATTTAAACTTTTAAAACTGTCGTGAATTTACAATTACTTTTTAAAAAATTTAAGTTATTTTGCAACGTATACCTTCGGTCCCTAACTATGGGTGTAATCAGTAAGAATCATAACAAATTAACTATAGGAGTAGTAAAGGGGTAATATTAGATGTACTTATGGACTTTTTAAAGACAAGTGTTACAAAACATAAACAAAATATATTTTAAATGTTACAAAACATAAACAAAATGTTATACCTATAATACAAACTAAGTATTGTTATTAAAAACTATTCTTACTCTTCAACATCGGAACACTCTTCAGTCTCGTCTTCGTTGTTTTTATTACGACTTTCTTCATCCAAAATATTATAAAACTGCCTATCTTCTTCTTTTTCAATGTACTGCACAAGGTGTTTTACGTTTTGTAACTTTTTGTCATTAATTTTTAAAAAGGTATGGTATGCAATGTCGGGTATAAGGTTTGCTATAAAAGGTTGTTGGCCTATTCTATACAATGTAAAAGTATAATAAGGACCAGTCATTGTATCTCTCATTTGCGGTTTGTTATTTGTTGAAAACAATACAGATCGGCATTTAGCTATCCCTGGTGTACTAGGTTTTATTCTAGGCGAGTCTCGAACTCTTATTACTTTTGTATCAGGCAATGGTTCGGAAACCAGAGAATCTTCCAAAAAAAAAGTTTTGAAAGGCTGCTTACCACGTGCAGATTTGATAAGATTAAGGTAATAAGTTGGATTATTTATTTTATCCGTTTTAAGGCGCTTTTTTTTCTATTAGCGCAAAACATCGATCAATAGGCATCATTGAATGTCCTGGCAAAGGGTAGTCAACCACGATTTCATGAAAAATTAATGAAGTGACTAAGGAATGCAAATAAGTATATAAATACCTATTTTTATTCTGCGAAAAACAGTTATCGCAAAATATTGTCAACTTAGTCTGTTCTTGCTGTTTATTTTCTCGTATGTAATGATTCAACGCTGTTATGACCTCGTTGGGTCCTTTTGTGGCAAAGTTCTCAGTAAATAAAAACATTGTAGCTTGGTTAGTAACAATATCATTGATTCCAAAATTATGGAACCAAAGCTGGCGCAAATAATATTCGTCGCCAATATCAGTCACCGGAAGTGGTAAGTTCTTTTGGAAATCGAAACAAATTACCATTTCATGCTTCTCTGCAGTTTCCTTTTTATTCTTCATGTTGGAAAAAATCGTTTTGGCTTTTCATAAATGGAGTTCTTTGTCAACCTGAAGTAGTCTTAAACCATCTAGATTATTATGTGCTTGTGCAGAATTTATATCGGCAGCAAATTTCGTGCAAGTAGCGCAAATATCTTTTTTGGGATTGGAGAAACTGTAGTTAAAGTCCTCCACGAAAATTTTGTGAAAGATAGAATAAGACACGGCCATGTCACTATGAAGTTCACTATACTTCCGATGAAGATCAGCTATAGTTATGTCAGAGGGAAGATATTTCTTTGTTTTATTTTCTGAGCGGCTATAGTGTGACTCAACTGCTGGAAGTGATTTCAAGAAGCTATTTACTGTATCGATACTTTTTGGATTCACCCTGTTTGGTCGGCTTGTATGTTTGCCTCTATTATCTTCCATATTATTTACGTTAAAATTTAAAACCTTTTTCCTTAAGCGATCACGTTTAATACCATGTAGCCTTAAAAAAAAGTTTTGGCAGACAGTTACTGACTTATTTTTACTGGGAGCAGTAACAGTGTATGTAAATACTTTTCTTGGTGGCTTGTTCTTAATACGTAATCTCTGTGCGGGAGTGGAGCGCACACATCCCCTTAAATAAATATTTTGTACAGTGTGGGAGTTTAAATTATTAAAACACTGAAGAATTGGTTTTACATCAGCTGGACATAATTTTTTGTCGCATTTACAGCGGCACGTAGATAAAAGGATATCAACTGCTTGCTCCTTAATTGAGCGACACTTTTTCATAACATTTCTCTTCCATTGGGCAGGATCCGACCGTCTTTTTCGTTTTGTGGATTCGGATATCTCGATATCTGTTATATTTTTATCGGGTGAAGTTCCTCTTGGAGCAGTAGCAGTTGGGATCATGGGAGCATTAGAAGTACTGGCAATGTTTAGATTTTCATTATCCGATTGAGGTTGATTTGAAACTGATAAACTGCCTAAGAACTTCTTGGAATAAAGGATAGATGATTTACATGTTTGATATTCATCGTCGGATGGCAACCATTCATCCTCACTACGCGAAAAAGGCTCTAAAATAATATTGTGCATAGGTAATAGAGGAAAAATAACTAAATAACAGAATCTTACCTCTACTGTTGTCCTCTGTGTCCTACTGTGTCCTGAGTGTGAAACGTCAGTCATCGCGTCAAATATTAGTTTAAAATAACTAGCACAAATACCACAAATATTATCTGATATCTCCACACAGTCTAAACAAAGTTAGGTTAAGTTTACGAATTATTTCTACAAGTATTCATTTGGCGTACTTAGGTTCTTTTTCCGAAATAGGTAATTTTTGAAAACTTAGTGATTTCTTGCACGAAATTTAGTGTAACTTAGTTAAAATGCCTTGGCAATATTAAGCACTTCGGGTCGATTTGCAGAAAATCTGACATTGCTAGTCGAAAGTACATGCTTTAAAACATAGATTGCGCCACAAATCCCATTTTTACGAAAATGGCTCTTAGGGACTTCTTGCATGAAGCCCTTCAATTTGAACGTTCTTATCTACGTTAAAATGTCGTGGATTTACACGTCGAAAACGACGAATGAATAAACGTTTGATTTCTGTACCCAGAACACGAACATTATAAATGACCGTATTCCATTGGCGATAGATATAAATATCTTCCCCGTTACCTAATACAATGTCCATGGTGGTGGTATTTTCAAAATCTATTTTATTGTAGCGACCTTTCCAATTGAACTGAATTCCTAGTTGATTTGCCATCAAAAATTTCAAAATTCGTTTTGTCACCCCTTCAATTCCTGAACCACCTAGGGCAGCCAACCTCCGTATCTGTAAAGTATTGATAATATGTACTAGATAAGCTTCAATTTTCTGTGTGCACAAAATTGAATTTACGGTTTCAAAAGGATCGCGCAGGAGTTGCACAACTGTAGACATTCATCAAAACTTGTTTTCTAATTTTCAATGCACGATGTTGTATAAGAAAATGTCATAAATAGAAACATAAAGATAAAAAATGGTCACTGTTCATCATAATGTTAAGAATGTTGAAAAACATCATCATGTTCTATACAATTTTGTATCTGTTTGATAAGAATAGTATTGTGTTAGTAGTAGTAGACTAGTGGAAAAAAACTTTTTGTAATTTTGGTTTATAGTGTGACTTTACAAAACAGATTGCAGCTTCATAACGTCTTACTTTCCATAAACAGTTACACGGTGAAAATAGCTATTAACCTAACACTGCGGAAAAGAATAACTTTCCCGCAAGCGAACACTTTCTCTAAAATCCATAGAAAATTTCAAAATTATATTCAAATATAGAGCTATATTGCAAAAACAAGCATAAGAACTCATTTGCTAACTAGCTAGATAATTAAATAGTTTTTGACTCACCATATATTGATTTATTGAGTCGTCCTCTTTCGCCAGGTGTTCGAAATTTATAAATTTCTGGTATGTTTTTAATGGGAAATAAGGTAAGTTCTCAACTTATCCAACGCAACTATTTTGTTATACCGCAAAATTTCTTGCATGGTTAATGAAATTTGTTCATTAGTTGTTTGCAACTTCACATGAGATGTTAGAACGGTTTATTGAAAACCTGCAAAAATAATGCGTGTAAAGGTTTCCGAAAGGTATTATGAATTTCAATATGTATATATAATATTATGACATGAAAGGTATTTCTTGCATAGATAATTTTTCTAATGGAGTAACTAACCTGAGTTATTAGACTCGTTAACAGTTGCAGCAAGAGCTCTTCCTAAAGTAAAAGTCCCATCATTATCTAAAATGATATAGGAATTGTTGTTGGAATCATCATAATACAAAATATAGTGTGTTTATCAATCAGTATATCATGATTCAATGCCTCTGATGTGATTATCAAGTTATCGCTAAGCAGATTCATAGTTGAAGTAAACGAAGCACACGGTGTCGCTGGTAAATATAAATTGTTGTCGCTTCGTAAAGCCTGAACAGGAGCAGGAAGAATAGGAGGGCCCTCAACAGAAACAAATTCTAATACTAGATCGGAAGATTTATATGTAGATTCACTCAAACCTTCATCAGGGACAATCTTAGCTACCAAACTTGAAGCTGTGTCTGCGAATCCAAGGTAAAATTAACAAAATATTCAAAACTTTATTTATGTACCTACTTTCTAGTTCTCCTGTCCTTTGTTTCTTCTTTGGGAGTGATTGAACGTCATCGCTTGATGATCCGCTTGATTCGGATGGGACATATTTTCTACCTACACTGCGATTACTCCCAATTGATATAGTTTTTATTAATTCGTATTCCTCAATAAGGCGGTCTAGTTTCCTTTCGGCCAGATCATAGTTTTCTGAAAGTATTCGAATTGCAATCGATTGTATTCTTTCAAAAGTTTTCAAATGTACTTTAAAAACTGAGTAATGTGGCCAATTCTTGCTTTGACAAATGTCGATAACGGAACCTTCTTAGTTCCTGTAGGCCAACAACATCTCTTTTCGTTTTTAATTAGCCATGTCAATGGTACTACTGTGAGCTCTTTAGAATCTGATCTAGATTTAAATTCTACCACCCTGTAAAACATTGTAAGTTTTGTAGGAATATTTCTAGTGCAGAGAAAGAATTGAATCAGGAAAATAGTTGAATAAATAGAAGAAAGAAGGATCAAATAGTGAAAATAATTCAATTAAGCAAGTGAATCAATGGAAAAAAGGCGAAATCGCTCTTGTGAGGCATTAAAAATCTTTTGCAATATATTCGTAAGAAATATTGATTGCATTTTTATCACTGAAACCTTCGCAGAAATGTTTAATTTGAAGGAAGGAATTGGTACCGAATACAAATAAGACATCGCAGAACTGAGTCCCACAAAAGACATTGTATTACCATTAACATGAATTTCTTTCATTAGAAGAACCTTTTTGGATTTCGTGATGATACAATTATCAGGCAGAGTATTCGACAAGGCGTACCGACTGAACAATATTTTTTTTGCAGTTATAAGATATTCTTTCACCACTGACAATATCATGTATTTCATTGAAAATATGCTTAGGTTCAAATTCCTTCTTGTTTCGTTTGTCTATAATAAAGTGTTTTGCAGATTGATCCTCCTCTAAAAGTGTATGATGTACTTGTTGCAGCACATGCTTTTTTGAACGTACTTTTCCCTTCAGACATGCCAAATAATTTTCAAATGGGAAACAGGAGTACGTTGTAATTGAACCATATTTGCGAACATCTTTCACCATATGAATAAGACTATGAACGTTATAAACCACAAAGTCTTCGCCTAATATATTTGATGCTGTCGCTACAAATTCTTTCAAAATGAGTCTGCTGTATCTATGTATTTAGCAATGAGATATTTAGTAGAGAAAATAGTTACTGAACAATGGAGTAACAAAAAATGTTCGAACTGCTCCGTTCTCAGTCCTTCGTGCAATACTACTACCCCGAGATACAATACGAAACTTCTATATTCAGTGGCTTTCCATCGTTTTATTTCAAATAACGATCTACACTTTCGTGCAAATTCCGATGGTTGAAATTGCTTTATTACTGCAATTTTAGAATTCATTAAACCTATCAGTTTACGAGATAGTTTGTTAGGGGGTTTACCTCCAACGTAACAATTCAAAAGAATTCGTTTTGCTACTCCTAGAAATACAAGGTGCATAGGATCAAGCGGAAACTGTGTAACCAATTTGATACCAATTTCTAAAAGTGGAGATTTTGACTTTATGAAAGGTTTGTTTCCTGTTATGTGAAATTGGCGAATAAACTTGAGTAAATTTTTCGCATCCGTGTTTACTGGTATGCCCTAAGATAACCTTCAAATATGTTCTTGCTGGTGCATCACAAGTAAAAAGTGTATGTCAATGTCATAATGTTTGTATCAAAATCGAAACCAGATGCTTGTAAAATTTTAAATTCTGTCATGAATGGTTCTAGAAACATTTCTAACGGGTCGGCTTTGCCCGTTCCAGAGAAACAAGCTATTACAAATGGAGCATCGTTTATAAAATCGGAACAGAGACCTAAAATGTGATATAGTTCGACGTTGGCACTCTCAAATAATGGTAATCCGTCTATATTTATCTGAAGGAGAACTTTTGTAACATATTCTTCCAAACCACCCTTCATCCTAATGAGCAGCTGCTTGAGGATCCCCAAATAAAAAATTTCTCCGAGTACTTCGAGGAGTTTCAAGCAAGCCACGATAATCACTAGGTAGACATTCGAAACGAGGCTTCAGAATTTTAAAAAGTCCAGTTACTGCTGTTCCAGTTATATTATTTTTACATGCCCATATTCTCAATTCATCTTTTAATGAACTGGGTGAAATATCAAAATTTATGTCTGAAGAACTGGAACTACTAGTATCCGCGGAGAGAAAAAAAAATGGAAAATCGTCTTCATATTCTGGTGAATCATTCATTTGACAATATGGAGGGTGTAAATTGAGTACTAGGTATAAGAGGTGTTGAGGATAGAGAATGTGATGAACAAGGACTAGTTTCATTATCGCTATTTGTTAGCACGATTTAGCCTTGATAAATCGGCTTGTTTTTTAGTTTTTCTCTGCACTTGACGTTGTGACAGAATTTTGAAAGATGGCATTCTGTTTTATTATCCTGAAAGAGATGTGGCTATAAAAATAATATTGAAATGGGATATTGCAAAAGCGTTAGAAGTTCACCATTTCAATAAATCAACGGGCGTCTTTTTTGAGTACGTACACTATTGTTATCTTCGAAACGGTTCAAAGCTTTGAATTCGGTTAAATTAGAAAAATTTGCCCCATTATGAAACGCTCTCAAAATGCCTATACAGCGTTACCACATTTCAATTGGCTTCTGAGCTACTCAGAAATAAGTATATGAGGGTTATATTTTTGACACTTCTCTCAATTTTCTAAATAGCTCGGAAACCATGTGAAATGTGGCAAGGTTTTATAGAGACCCCTTGAATGAGCTCCACTAAAGGCAAGTTTTTTCTAATTCAACCAACCATTCAACTCAAGCCGTTTCAAAGATAGCAATAGTGTAAGCACTTAAAATAGAATAATGGCATGGTATTTTACTATCCAGATTATCTTGTATGAAAATATAAGAATCATGTGAATGCTGAACATTGGAATAATCTGATTGCTGGTTTGCTGCCTTAGATGGTGACAACAGATTTTTTGCCAATTTCCATCACAAATTTGATCAAATATATTACGTCATATTAATAATTCTATTCAAATTTTGGCGTATCATTGTTTCTTGGTTTTGAAACTCCTCCAAGTTTGTACAGTCCCGAAACTAGCAACTCTTCTCAAATAGTGAGGTTAAGACATTCTGGATCTACTTGTACCTCAATATGAAAAAGTAAAATTAATAATGTTGAAACTAAGCGTGTTCAAGACATTACATATTTTAGTATTTGAAGTAAGTACGAGCTATCGGATAAGGCGGTTCCTCACATGCAATATTCGTCGAATGTCTAACCCCGAACATTCGGTATTCGATGAATATGTAGCAGTGTGAATGGGTAAATCGATACAAATCAAAGGAACGTTTGTCGTTCGCCGATGCTAATATGGTATTGTTTGACATGTGGCGGTTGTTCAACCAACATTCGACGAATGCTGCCTTGGTGGAGCCGCCTTTAGCAAGAGAAGCTGATTTGTAGATACTGCCTCAAAGAATCAATAACACCTAGTCAATGAGAATCAATTATTAGGTACTTATGACTCATTTTCACACAACTATATAAATTATAAAAACTTGTATACAATTTGTACTCACCTATGTACTCCCTCGAACAAAACAGGTATCCACAATAAAACCACAGTAAAACAAAATATCTGTGTACGTAATGGCTACCTATATGACTGCAATATGAGTAGTAAAAAGGAATAGTAGAATATCACGCCACGACCCACGTTATCTTTTCTCCACCAATCAGATTGCATTATTCTTCAAAACCGTTAAATAGACGTTTGTTTGGACGTGTAAAAAACGTTAATTTACTCCTGTATGTTTATTCATTGTGTATATTGTAGGTCGTAGCTACTATACCAAATTATATATAGAAGTTTTGCATCATGTTTTCAGAGTTTCTTACATCAAATTTTTGACATTTTAGTAATTACACACATCAAAAAACTGTAGGGGTCAGCGATTTTTTTAGGGTTTCGTCACTTGGTAATGGGCAATTCAATACAATTTTTGTTACCCACGTAGAACATAATCTTTTACCACATAATTTATTTATAATTTCATACAAAGTTTGCAAATCAATTGAAAGCTTTAATCTAACTGAAAACAGTGAAAAATTCGAATTCGATGCACTTAGGATTCTGAGCAAAAAAATTGTCACTGGTCAATGTCTAATACAGAGTGTTTCCACCGCGATTGTTCAAAACTGCCCTACATCGATTTGGTAAGCTAAGAATAATGTTATCGATGCTTTCCTGATCAATCGCATTCCATTCTCCAACCAGAGCATGGAACAATTGATTTCGTGTCTGAAAGAGAATGTTACGCCTTAAAATTCTTCTGCCAATCAAATCCCATACATGCTCAATCGGATTCAGGTCTGGCGATTGAGCAGGCCAATCCAAAACACTTATACCACTCTCATCCAAGTAATCTCTTACGATCGCGGCGGTATGAGGGCGCGCATTGTCATGCATGAAGATGAAGTTTTCACCTACTGCAGCTGCATACGGAATGACAAATGGTTCTAATATCAGGTCCCTATATCTAAGAGCATTTACAAACTCTCCAGCAATACGAGGTCGCTTCTTCCGCCAATGCTGATACCACCTCAAACCATCACCGTTCCGCCTTGGTAGCTGTGAACTTCCTGTGCAGTCCTAAGTCTCCAAACATTTCCATGTTGTCTCCATACACGAGTACGTCTAGTATCTGGACGTAAACCGAATCTCGATTCATCACTAAACAACACAGGAGTCCATTCTTGCACGCCCCATTCGATGTGATTTCTAGCCCAGACTATTCGGGCTTCGCGATTTCCTCTGGATAGTGGTGGAGCTCTCCATGGACGGCTGGCACGTAAATTGGACTCGTGTAGTCTATTTCTCACAGTTTGGTCACTTATCTGTATATGGTGAGCGTTTCTGAGTTCCAAACTTAGTTGACCTGCTGTGTGGGTTGGATTTCTCAGAGCTTGAATTCTCAGAAATCTGTCCTGCGTTCTGGATCCATTGTAACATTATAATTCTCCTGATTTTTAGGTAAAAGATTTCAAGAGAGAAAGTCGGCGTGAGTCATACGTTTTCCTTCACGATACACAATATCAAACGTAAACGATTGCAAAAATGCCCACCACTTATATACTCTAGGCGCTAAATCTTTTTTACTACGCCAATATTTTTAAGAATTACAGTATAGATACTGTAAAATATCGTCCCTGTAATTAATGTCAAAAATGTTTTATAGCTTTAACAACAGCCAAAGTTCTCAGCTCATACGAGTGATACCTAGATTCGGCGGGAGAAGTTCTTTGACTTTAGAATTCAATCATCCTAGGTTTGTTATCCACTTTTTGTTGCAGTATGGCCCCATAACCATCAGAACTAGCATCATAAATAATTCAATAGGGTATTGTGGATCAAATATCTTAAGCACAGGCTCGCTGGTTAATATAGTAATAATTTTTTTGTCGAATTAGTTCGTAGTCAGGTTTCCGATGAAAATCTCTCTTACTAGATGTTAAAAGATAAAGAGGACCAGCGAATTGTGGAAACTTCAGAATAACAACACTTGACTTATTGTTTGAGGGGGCCTTAATGCTACTAAAGACCGTATTACAGTTCGCAATTCTTATTGCAATAGCATTGCAGCAATACACTGACCTTGGCAAGAGCTGGCATGCAACTTTTATGACAAAACGTTTTACACTTGGCAATTTTTACTTTCTATTCCAGCGCTGGAATTTTGGTAAACACGTTGTCATCAAGAGACCTCCCTGTTCAGGTTCATTATACTACAATTACAAGAGAACCTACAGTATCATACTATTTGCTATGGTTGATGCAGATTATTGCTTCACTTATATTGACGTAGGAGGAAATGGCCGAGCAAGTGACAGTGCAGTTTTTAGAGATAGTACTCTGAACATTGCACTGGAAAATAAAACCTTTGGGTTTCCTGAGAACTCTGTTATCGTCGGGGACGACGCTTTCCCTCTAAGACCCGATCTTATGAAGCCTTTCAGTGAGCATGGACTAGGTGATGAAGAAAAAATATTCAATTATCGTCTTTCCCGTGCCAGACAAGTCTCAGAGAATGCTTTTGGCATACTTGCCGGCGATTTAGATTGTTTTCAAGACCAATGGAGTTGAAACCCGATACTATTGATAGAGTTGTTTGGGCTGCTTGCAGTTTGCATAACTGGCTGCGAAAGACTGCCACAAGCCAGTATATGTCACAACAAGCAGTGGACAGAGAAGATTTTAACACAGGAGACAAAATACCAACATCCTACATCCAGTGGCCAGACTAGGTAGCAACAATGCAAGCCAAATCGCTAAAGGCAGACAAGCGTATATGACGTCATTCACGGAAGAAAATACTTAACAATTCTTTAAATTTACTTACCAAATTTGATGTATTGCTCCTGGTTGACACAACGTCACTCAAATAAGTAGCATCCTTAAACCAGGATAACTTTGGTACATAAACTTCTTCAGTTCCACAGCCACTCTTTTTGCTTTTTTCAATTTTTTGTAATTCCGATCTATAGGCATCTTTAATGGACTTGATTTTAGCCTTAAGCAGCTTCGCATCCATTTCGCCTAACAACTGATTTTCTTGCAGCTCAGACATAAGTCGTTTAAAACTCGCATCCCTCAACGGTTTGTTGCTATAGTCTTTATCTTTCATGTTCCACAATTTAGGAAATTGTTGGTACACTTGTAAAAACAATGAAATATTACTCGAGTTCCACTTCATTTTCACAACAGGATCTAAGAAGGACACTATAGGGAAACCAATAGTTTACCAAATATGCACCTAACCTAAAGCAGACGACAACACGTGGTTTCCACACGCCCGCTAGTTGGCTACTGAGCAAGTGGGAAATTTGTGTGTACTCGACTACTAGCGCACTCGCCGACTCGCCGGCTTTTTAGAAGTCGGCTTGTTAGCTTGTAAACACGCCCCGTGTACTTGAGGCTTAACCGTTTTAGAGTATAATTTAATACTATAACACAAGCGTGCTGTGTTAGATAATAATCCAGAAGAAGAAATCGATGGAAGGTACAGATTTGTCTTTGGTTTAGGCAGACAGAACTATGGCAGACCCAGAAATGCAGCCTTCGCTATAAGAGAAGAATTTAAAACATATTTTAGTGGATGTGGTCGAGTGCCTTGGCAGGATGATTTAATTTCATGTTCTTTAGTTTTTGAGCAATGACATAGAAAAAACGAAGTTAATAAATGCTAAATAGTTTTATTAATATAAAAAAAAACACTTTATTATCCTATAAATTATTCCTCTCTCTCTCTCTCTCTGTCTTTTTTTCGCAGTAAAAATTGATTGTAAAATACATTGTTTCACCTCGTCCAAGATCTCTTCATCCTCAATGCTGTTCAATCCCTGTGCTACCATTCTGAAAAAGTGTTAAAATTATATTTACAATAATGTGTCAAATATTGTTTAGCACATTTAAATGAATTTTGACACAAATTGTTGTGTAAAAAATAGGCAATACCTAAATAAATAAATTTAAGGTTCAATAAAGTCCAGTGATTAAGTTTTGATCTTTTCTTGTACAATTTTACTAAAAAAATTAGTGATCAAAATTTTTTTCATCAGAAACGTTTACTCCTGTCATTAAAGGGATTCAGTTTTTATTTATTGCTACGTTATCATCTAATTAGGAACTTACTTTCCAAACATAATAATAATAATAATAATAATAATAATACTATAACTTTATTGAGAATAGAAATACTCTAATGGGAGGCGAAGATATAGCATAAGCTACTCAACTTGACCCCCCAGGCGAGCAAAATAATACATACAAATTCTAAACCTAAGCCTAAATTGAATAAATACAAACAAGAAAGAAAATGACGATCCAGTATGATGACGAGCAATGAGAACACACTCTCAGCCCTCCTAAAAAATTCTGTCTCTAAGCCTCAAACGGAAGCTCTTCACTGACAAGTTTTCATGCTGTAAACAGTACTTATTAAATATTACCGGCGCATTGTACGAAAAAGATCTACGAAACATGGAAGAACGAAATCTAGGCAAGGAAAGTGTATTTACATGTCTCAAATGAAGATCATGCACATCCTGTCTAAAATAAAGCTTCTGTCTCAAATAAAGTGGTGACGAGGTAGACAACAATTTACAAACAAACATTGAGAAGTGGTAACTGTATAACTGTTCAACCCTAAGCCATCTGAGCTTCTTTATCTTATGTGAGATGTGGTCAAACTTTGCAAAACCAAATACAAATCGAGCACATGAATTAACAATCTTCTGCAAACGATACTTGCATAGTATGTCCAAACAGGGGAAATATACCACATTGCAATAATGAAGTAGTGGAATTACTAAACACTCACAAAGTTTTTTTCGCATTTTGAAGTTAATAATATGGTAGTTTGAGTACATCATTTTAAGTGCAAGATAGGCTTTTTTCACAACATATGAGATATGCTCTCTGAATCTCAAGTTAGTGTCAAAAATAACGCTCAAATTTCTCCCAGTCTCTACGTACTTAATAAGCTCACCGTCTATCATCAACTTAAAGTTCTGCAGGATATGAGTCCTGCGGTTCCTGGGACAAAATACCATATACATGCACTTTTTTGGATTCAATTTCAGATTGTTTTCACGCGCATAAACGGAAATAGAAGCCAAGTCACGATTTAAAGCAGCAGCAGCATGTATGACGTCCCCAGGTAAAAAGACAGACCGAATCTGATTGTCATCCGCAAACATCTGCATCTTAGACTGGCGAATACTCTCAAACATATCGGTCGTATAAATCAGAAACAATAAGGGACCAAGCACATAACCCTGCGGAACCTCAGAGGTAATATAACGAACCGAAGACCTTTCACCCCTTCATTCAACAACATGTGTCCTCTCGCAAAGATAAGACATAAAAAAATTACAAACTGTATCGCTGAAACCATAAAATCTCAACTTGGCTACTAGAAGGGAGTGGTCCAGCGTATCAAAGGCTTTTGAGAAATCTAATAATACCAATGCAGATGCATGTCCTTGGTCTATACTTCTCACAATATCATCCACAATATTAGCCAAGACTGTTACCGTACTGTGGCCCCTTCTAAAACCAGATTGCAGATCCGAAACAATTCCCACCTCAGTAATATATGTGTGAATCTGTCTGTATAGAATCTTTTCCAGGACTTTACCACATAGTGGTATAATGCTTATTGGTCTTAAATCGGAATATGACTCATGATCAGTGACTTTAGGCAAGGGCTTCGCAATGGAAAGTTTCCATAAGGTCGGGAAGAATCCTATCTCCAGGCAGCAATTAATTATATGTGTCAAATGTAAGCAAATAGTGGGCAAACATAGTTTCAACATCTTGGACTATTAACCATGTCGGGACAGTTATGTGGAGGGCTAAACACAGAACAAAAGTAATTATTAATTTCCTCAGGATGACTTAAGCTAGCCGGTATGTCTGCTGTACGAGTATATTTAGTCTTGAGGTTACCCAAAGCTCTCCATCCAGCTGTTTAGTATCTTTCTCCCCATCAAGGTGGTTCAAGTAGGCAATTTTTTCTCTTCTAATTGCTCCCAATGTGAAGTTACGTAACTGCTTATAGAATATCCAGTCTTTTATTTATTTAGTAGCTCTATATTTGCTCTGAGCTCTATCTCTCAACTTCATAATTTGCTTAATGGTATCCGTTATCCAAGGAGCATAAGGCTTTGTGATATGAGCAGATTTAAATGGAGCATGCTTATCAAAAAGCGTTAGTAAATTATAATTGAATCGTTCCACTTTACGATCAATGTCTGTCTCATAAAAAATGGCATCCCAGTCCGCAAGACATAAATCGGACTGAAAGTCGCTAAGGCTAAAGCGCCTAAAATCCCGATAGTAGACAACCTTAGGCTTTATACGAGGCATTTCTCATCTGACTCTGAGAAACACCAGCCTGTGATCCGATATAAGATCTGCGTTTAACGTACCAGACTCTGTAATAGCGATCTTCTCCGAAACATACATAACATCAATCAATTTTTCTGTTGTTGGCGTAATGCGCGTGGGTTCTGACATTATTTGACTAAGACCATAGGAAACCATGCATTGACCAAGTGGGTTATTCAAAAAGTGATCAATGTTTACGTCACCCGTCACAATAATATCGTCAAACTGAGGTGAAACGAAAGACATAATACTATCCATGTGCTCAATAAACGAACAAATTGAAGGTTTGGGAGCCTTGTATACAACACCTAGCAAAACAGTAAGCTTTCCAACCGAAACCTTGAGCCACAAATCCTCTACACCCTCTGTAGTCAAGAAGTCATCAAAAACTACTGTCGCATTCAATCCATGCTTAACGTAACAACCCAAGCCACCTCCCCGCCCCAGACGGTCTTTTCTAAAAAATCTGTAACCTGGTATACCTACCACATTCGTCGGTATAGACTCGTTCAACTATGTTTCCGACACGCATATGATACTAAAATCTCCACCTGCAACTAAATTGACAAAACTATCAAAGCCAGTGGAAAGCGATCTAACATTAAGATGGCAGACAGATAAAAATAATTGGGCAGCATTAACCATAATTAGTTCTCTCCTTTAATAGTTCAATTGCAAGGCAATAACATCGCTATGCTGAATCAAATACAGTATGATCCGTAGGTATGTCAGTTATAAATTTTTCGTTATGAGACTTACAATTAATACAACATTTGGCTTGGGAATTGCAATCCTTCCTATGGTGATCTCCAGCACACACTGGACAAACTATATTTCCTCGACAGTTTGATTGAGTATGGCCATACATCGAACACTTGTAACAACGGACCACTGACAGATGCACCTTAGCAACACATCTCCCGCAGCCTACATAGAGGAAACCACGCGATTTAATCATATTAAAGATCTGAGGACTAGTCTCCAGAATAACATTGACGCCACTCCGAGCTCGTAGTTTAGATACAACCCTGATATCATCCACCCCACAATTCAAATCATTCCTTTCAATAATGTCACACAAAATTTGTTCACCATCCGCAACCTCAGTTTCCACCTCATAAAGTATTAATCTAGGAGAAAGTTTCTTAGGTACGCTAAAAGTACAACCACGTAAACCATCATTTTGCAATAACGCATCCTTCAGTTTCTGTAACGAGGCATCCCCATCACAATTCACAAGAATGCCATCCTTAATTCGCCTTGTGTCAACAACTTTAACATCACGGGACGATGAAATGTTTGACTTCACCTGTCTTTCTACTTGATCATTATAAACCGAACTATTCACCGACTTCACAAGCAGAACTGATCGATCCTTATTTGCGGCAAACATACTCTTTGTGACCTGACTGTATGTAGGAGCAACAGGCGGTGATTCATTATCGACAGGCGGCTCATCAGACTTCGAAAAAGATATCTCCATATGATGAATTTTTTCCCTCTGCAAATCGCTGGAATATTTCACTTCCTCATACAAAGAATTTAACAAAGACATTTCCCGTTTCAAACATTCATTTTCTTTACGAACTAGACGAAGTTCCACTGAAATATCGGGTATATCATTAGGTATGCACTGCTTACACAGCCAATTGTGCTTGTTTAACATGACAACGGTAGAAATCTTATCATGGTAATTGTTATGTAACACGGCGCTGCTAGTGTTATTACAGCACTCGACACAATCGCCTGGAATGACGAGGTCGCAGCAAAATGTACACTTTACAGCCTCTGTGCCACTCTTGTTTAATGAGTCTTCACAGTTCCCAGTTTGACTAATTGAAACACTATCCACCGGAGAACATCTATCACATAGCCAAGAAGAAATGTCTTAATCACTAGTCATCTGATGATATACAGATACAGGAATCTTGACACAATCAAGATGAAAAGAATTCTGACACGTAACACAACTAATTGTATCGTCATAGCGATCCACTTTACGCTCGCATTTACCGCAAGTCAAACCGCGTGCCTTGTTCGGCATCACGACCTCAACGAACTGTGGAATGCTTTTTATTTACATCCTCATTGGGTTTGTTGATTTTTTCTAAAGTTGAAACGGCTGTGGTCAGTAATCCACTTATATCATCATGTTCTATAACTTTCCTCCGGGCTCTCTTCTTTGGAGGTTGTTCTGGGGCAGAAGTACCTCGTGACGTACTGGCTCTACTCTCTACTGGCTCTGAAGGTAAAAATTGCTCCCCTTCTACCATAGACACATTCTGAATGTCCCCATCGTAAATGATTTCACATTCAGGCTAAAATAAATACAAGTATCTTAATAAACTGATGCACTGTTTTTAATTTTTGTTCAATACTTTTATTTCGATCCAACACTCACCTCGTCATAATGATCCTCTTGACTGAATATTTCTTCAGCCCGACTGAATTCTGTTGCCATGTTAGATTCTTTCTGGGTTACAACTTCTGTTCCCTGTTGCATAAATTGAAGCATATCGAAACACCATAGTTTGGATTTGTATATGTTGTCTGTTGAAGTTCCAGATACCTCACTTTTTGTAATTTTATTAAGTTCTGATAAGAATTGTGTCCTTATGCCATGTATTTTTTTTATATCTTCTGGGGTTAGGTTTGTGAGTTTATGTTTATTAAATTCGGCAGCTATCTCCTGAAGGGCCCTGTTTCGTTTGTCACGGTTGTGGTAATCTTCATGTGTTGTGAGATAGAGGCACGGATGTTCCTCATAGTAATGAATCAACAAGGTCGTTGCCGATTTAGGCCAGTCATAACTGCTATTAAGAAAGTTTTATCAATAGTTTTTTAAATAATTTTAATGAAATAGGTCCAGGCTATTCAAATAACCGGTATCTACCAATGGTCATTAAAAACAAAACTTACCCTTTGCCACACGCCATCATTTGATTTCTTTAAAGGTAACGTTAAAATAAAACACAATTCACAGCTAATGCTTAAATGTCCAAATCAAATCGAATGCAAACGAAACACTATAAACTACAACACGGGGAAACTACAATAAAACAAAATATACAATTTACAGTCCAAATCGAAAACAAAAGAATAGCGAAACACAAGAATCAATAGGTAATAAACATTTATGTTGTACTCTGTACTGTGATATAAACATCAATAAGCGTCCTTGTGGGAACCTTTGTTCAGTTGGTAACTAAAAAGTCCCCAAAATTTTCCCCCATAATTGCATGCAACTTGCAATTAATATCGAACCGGACCGATTCCGTGCAATGTCTTGAAGTGGCAAGAGACTTGCACGCAATTTCAGTACTGCGCATGCCTTCGATCAAGAGTATTGCGTATTGCAACAAGAATTGTAAACTGTAATACGGTCTTAAGGATTGAATTTTATGCGAATTAGGCCGTACTTCACCATTTGCTAATTCAAATCGAAGATATTCAATTTTGGTCATAAGAAATGAACATTTTGTTACATTGAAAGAAAATCCTTCTGTCGTCAACACTTTTTCTATTCTTTCTAGTGCCTCGTCAATAGTTTGAGCAATGATTGAAATGTCATCCATATCTCTCATCATAGACATAGCAATAACGTTTGCCAGTGGTACCAACATGTATACAAAAATTATACATCCAGAGCTGTATTTTATAGAATACTTCACTGAATGAAACCGGGAGTGGCAAATTTTGTTGGAAGTCAAACGTGAGTACTTCCACCTCCGGTGTTGTTTTTGCACGGTTTGTTTTTTCTTTCAAGTGGGTGTAGAATGTTTCGGGTTTTCTAAGGTGTATTTGTTTTTCAACTTCGAGGGATTTTTAAATTTCATCGAGTCAGAGCTATTGATTTTGTTCATGAGTTTATCACATTTTGAGCAAGTGTCGGTTTTTGGTTTGCCAAAGGTTTTAAAATTTTCAGTGAAATATTTTCGGAAAAACTCATATTTAATAACAGGACTAACCTTTTTGTTCTGAAGAAACAATGAGTATTGCTCTGGCTCATGTTTCTGCAAATATATATCATGCATTTTAGCAATACTCAATAGAGGTGACAAATAGTAATGTTGTGAATTGTCTTTGCTACTATGATGAGATTTGTAATTTCGGCTATTGTGACGAACCTATTATAATAAAAAAATCATTACTTTAAGTTAAAAATATTGAAACTTAAATATTACCGAATAGACATAGGATGATACTTTGGATTGGCGACAATCAGCACGAGGTCTCTTCCTTTCTACAGGAGTCCTTTTTATTAGTCCGTAGAGGTAGTCGTCTTGCAATTTTTTTGAAGACAGCTCATAAAATTCAGTAAAAATTACGTCAACCCTCTCAAATTTTTTCAAAACACTTCATTCTGCAGTTGCACTTTTCTCCCATAGTTTTCTCCGCCACCTCAGAACCTGCCGTATTTATATAAATCTCACCTTCTGTTCTTTTTAATTTCCTAACATTCTTTTACCACAATACTTTTCGTTGTAGTCGTTTCTTACCCATCTGGGGGTTCTGTGAGATGGTCCTGGTACTCCTGGTTCATTAGAAGTTTAGGCTATATCCTCAAGCTCCTCCTCACCAGTCTCTGAACTTAATCTATCCAAGAATGTTAGGTTATATTTATACTTTGTGGTTTTGGTCCTTGTTGGTGTATAATCCCCATCAGAGTCTGTGAGTACCACCAAAAGGACCATCACTTGCTGAATCAGACAATATTATTCAAAATTTCACGAATTAACTGGCACAAACGCACAAAATACACCAGTATTGTTCCACGTGTGTCATCAAAACATTCCAAATCAAACTGAGCAAGAACCGACTGAACGTCCATGACGTAGAGTAGGGTAGGCAACCAAACAAACATAAATAATATTTTTATTTTGCTTTCCTAGAAACCGGTTCTTGCATCATTCGATTCGGCGTTTAAATCTATGCAAGAGCGTGTTGTTAACTCAATGTACCTAAAAATTGGACGATTCTTGCTTTGGACCCCTCAATTATAGGGTTACCAGATGGTCAAAGTGAAAAAAGCGAACATTCCACAACCAAGCCCCCCCCTATTAACAATTGAAAAATAAAAAAAAATTCCATTTTCTCAAATGTTAAAAAATGGTAGGAGAAAAATTTTTTTTTCTAGAAATATGTGACTTACTCGTTTATTATCGAACCACGATACTATACTTTACCTGGAGTGTGGATGGGATATAAGTGAAATAGAAATATTCAAACATTCTCATTGCACAATTTTTTATTCAATTCCGAATGAAATTCAGTTCTCAGCGATAAAAAACAAACTTAATTGATAGGACTCACTCTTGTTTGAATTTATAACAGATAATCACTTAGTTACTAGTGTGTGACATATTTATCAGAATCCCCAATTTTTTTCAATAAATTTTGATTTTCTGGGCGCTGCAAATATCTCTTGAACTCTTTACATTCGAAGTCTTTGAAATTGAACTGGACCGTAATTATGTCACGTACGGTCGGTACGGACAATCGATTACGTTCATCAGTCCATTGAGATTCTATGAGCGAAAAGATGCGCTCAACTGTTGCATTGGAAGCTGGGATAGCAAAGAAAAATTTGGCAATTTTCAATATTTCACCATACGACGCAACATTTTTATTTGCGGCGAAGAACGAACAAATTTTATTGTTGCTCGACTGATCAAAAAATTCAGGATTTCTATTTTTAGAGTTCAAGAACTCATTCAAATTCATGATTTGATCAAAAAGTAGAGAGTCATCGATATTTAAATTTTTTTTCGTTAAATAAAAAACAGTTTCCTCGACAGATGACATTTCAATTTGATCCCCTTGCTTGAAATTGAGCCATTGAAACACACGAAATTCTGCAAGTGAATGGGTCCATTTTTCCAAGTATGTGACTGCTTGATTATAAACGTTAAAAGCTTGTTTTTCAAAATGATCACATTCAGCATCTTGGCCTTCACCACGGTTTTTCGAGAGAAGACTTTTCACTTTAAGGGGCAAAAATTTGTGTTCAAATCTGTTGCGCAGAGATTTAAGAACAGAATCAATCACCTCCAGAGTTTCCAAAATGCTGTTCGATTCTTTTTCTAGCGCCAAAAGCTTGTCATGGAAAATTGCCATATAAGAATGGACGAAGTACAAAAAACATTCAGAAAAATTGCTCTGAAAGAAATTTTTGATGATTTTTGGGGGGTTCTCTTGAGACAGAAAATATGATTTTAAAGCTTCAAAAATTTTCAAAATGCGCTCAACTCCGGGTAAGAGACTTAACCACCTTGTTTTGCTGTGATTGAGAAGTTTGCTGAATGTAGAACCGATAAAGTCACAAAAATCTTTCAATTCGTTCGTCCTGACTGTGTAAATTGAAAAAAAATTGAAAATTTTCAGAACTATCGAATCCACATCAAACATATCAAACTGATCCAAACCGTGATGCAAAATGTGAGCATGACATCCTGCCCCGATCAAGTTTCCATTCACTTCACTTTTTAAAATTGCAAAAACATTATTTTCCCCCTTTCGATTTACTCCTCCTAAATTGGTATTCGTATTGTCAGCAGATAAAGCTGAGAATTTCTCTGAAATATTATATTTTTCCAATGGATTTTTGATCAAATTAGCGACAGTGGAAGCTCTCTCATTTGTAGTTTCTTCCAAATCCAATATCTTGAGTTGTATCCCACCTTTAGTGTGATCGAAATACTGAACAATTAACGGAAAAAGTTTTTTATCCCCATGATTACTGCTATCAGTACCAATGCTAAAGTGAGAAGAATTTTGCAAATCTTTCACGAGAATCTTTATAGAGTGAGGAGCCAAAACGCCACTGACAATAGATTCCGTTTTCGTGCGAGCGCAGGCAATTTTTTTCGCGATTTCGGAATCAGTGAAAAGTTCACGCAACAAAGATCGAGTGCAGTCCATTGATTTGAAACTGTAATGATGTTTCACTGTATAGAACGCAAGAGTTCCTTCAGTAGCCCAAATTTGCAGAGACAGCGGTGTGTTTTTTTGAACGAAGAAAGACTGGATGGGTCTTGAAGAAGAAACCTTTTGAATGTTTTGGGAATGCTTGTCTGTGCTCATATGCGCATCCAATGCACGGTTTCCTGTTCCAAAATTTAAAAAAATATTGTAGAATAATACAACTTGCATACATATATTGCTATATCATTCCATCAAAGATTAAAATTCACCATACAGCACAAATTACAAAGACAAAGAAGAAGATTGTTCATAGTTGTTTAAAATATAAGAAATATCACGTAGGAAATTAAAAAAATGACCATATCTACAGAAGAGATGTATCAGTCAATAGAAACGGAAATAGTATAGAATATTACTAATTACATTTCTGAGTAGAGATGTAATTCAAGAAGTGAAAAAAATGGAATGTTGGAGCACAGTAAACAGAATTAAAAGAGCTGAGATAAAAGTCAAGACGTACCACCCTGCGCTACAGAAACATACGAGTCACAAATGTCGGAATACGCCTCATGCTCATTTCTACCTTTTTTGAAGCACGCGTATTGTTTATTGTTCTCGGCATTGGTCGTCGTAAATTTGCAAAGCCTTCTTTTCGAATTTTTCGTATCATCCGAATTCTCGTTTTCTTTCCTTTTTTTTGGACCCATTTCAGGATTACTGTAACTAAAAGTTTTTTAATAAATCAAATTGCCACCGATTCCTCTCCCTACAATTACTTTCCTTGATAAGTATCAACTCATTCTCAAAATGAGTATGAAATTAACAAATAGGTTAGGAAAAAAACTCATCATAATATGGCAATACTAATAAAATATGATAGAATGTGGAAAAAATGAAACGTAGCGAATGTACGGTAATAATAACAAGAGATAAATTCTTACCTGTTTTCTGTGCAGTTGCGATTTATTTGAAATCAAGACGATTCGATTTATAATGAAAAACACGACACGAGACGACAAAACAACAGTCTGCAATTGCAATTGATTACAATATCCGACAATATTAATATGATCAGCTGACTGAAGCTGAATAATCTGCGCATACAAAGTCAATGTAGTGTAGTATATTGATCGATATATTACGATACGTGAATATATCGATTGAGAAACAGCTGATAATTTCCCTAGTTCGCAATTCTTATTTCTAGTGCCTACCAACTGTCAGGCAAAAAATATATTCATATACTAATGCAAGATACGATGAAAAAAGTTGATCTGTCCGATCGAGTGAAAAAAGCGAACATTTCGCTGAAAAAGCGGACAAGCGAACACGGGACAAAAAAAGCGAACATGTTCGCTTAAAAGCGAACGTCTGGTAACCCTACTCAATTAAGGCGTTGGTCTCTGCCGGGCAGTGGCGTGCTGTTGAAAGGGAGCGAGGGCAAGTACGTGACATGTCAAGAGTCCACTGGACGGGCAGGCAGGGAGAGTAAATTCCCAACAGTTATTATCGTGCCCAGTGCAGCTAATTACCACTACCCACTTGCGGACAGCGGTGGAACGCTGCATGCTTCATTATTCCGAGCGATCTTCTGTAAGAAGAAACATGTGTGACAAAGAGAAACTAATTGAAAAAGTGCGTGAGTATCCAATTCTGTTTGATTTATCTCTCATGTGGAATATAAAACATAAAGAAGAAACATAAAATATGAGACGAAATAGCTGCTTCTGTAGATGTTACAAGTGATATGTGAAAATACAATCTCAATAATATGGTTTATGATTATGTATTTCGTACGCTGTGCTGGTTGGTCTTCTTGCATCATTTGTAAAATTCTGAAAGCCCCTGAGACGAGTTGTTCATTTTCTATCAATAGGTTAAGTGACTGGTCACATTTTTTATTCGCGACTAATTGTGTAACACACAAACTGTTGATTATAGCGTTGTCAACTTTTACTTCAATAGGTCTCGAGAGTAGTCGCCATTTATGAGATAAGACTTCGAATGCGTTTTCCACAACACAACGGGCTCGAAATAATCTTTTGTTAGAGCTCTCTTTCCTCTCATCTGCTTCATCTCCAGCACGCACACAAGGCGATGGGTTCTTCTGACTTGACAAAGGCTTATGTTCCGGTATATTGAAGGTTCTGTTTGTTAGTCTTTGCATCATGGCAGAATCCTCAAAAAGGCCATCGTACCTATTTCTGCCATATCCTCCAACATCAATAGCAATAAATTTGTAATCATGATCAACAATAGCTAACTAAACAACAGAAAACTTTTGCTAACAACAAAAGTAATTGGAGCCTGTTCTGTCAGGACATCTTATAGCTATATGTTTCCCATCAATGCTGCCTAAACAATTTGGTAATTGTTATTTTTCATAAAAGCCAGCTACACTATTTTCCCATATTTGTCCATATCTGGCTTATATAAAGGCTGCATACGGTTCCAGATAGCAGTGCAAACAACCAAATCTATGGTGATAACTGTTCTAAATCACATCTGAAAACTGTGACCTACAGTTTTCAACAAATCTCCTGCCGCTAGATATCCTGAAAATTAATTACCATCATTATTAACTCCTTTCAATACTATATACATATACAAAATCAAGTTTCACGAAAAATTGTATTCCATTTTGCAGGTGATGAAATAAAGAAAAAAGTGGAAGAATCTCAGAGATTCATATAATACTATATATATATACAAAATCAAGTTTCACAAAAATTGTATTCCATTTTGCAGGTGATAAATATTCAAGAAGCGGCCAAGAAATGAAAGTTTTAGAACGCTATAAAACTTGGCCTTGGGTCAAACAAATGGAATCTCTGGGACCTTCTCTACAATTTGCGGATACACTTTCCAATGTAGGGGACACCGGGGTCAGTTGATACATTTTTTAGTTATTTAATTATGGTCATTTTATTTTGCATAGGTATTCATTTAGATATAGAGGGTGGGGAGCACTATGGTTTTATACGTACGATGTATATATATTAGTTATAGATATCATTGCATTTTACTATATATTTATTTTTTTTGTAAATATTGCACATTGTATCAAAGTGCCCCTGAGTGGGGCATTTTGATACATACGAGGGGCAAATTGATATGCTCATCAAAAATAAGTACAAATGAGACGAAAACATAAAAAATAAACAGTATTTTATCAAACATTATACAAATATTGGAAATTTATTCAGAATCAACATCAGATTCGCAGTTAATGCATACATAAAAAATATCATTAGTGCCACATGCGACGTGTGCCCATCTGCGGCACTTTGTACAACGAATCCAATCATCCCCTTTCTTTTAATCTGAATAAGGCTGCATACAAACCAAACAAAAACATTCATTTTCTTCATCTGAGCTACTACTCACATTTTTTTCAGACTTCTTCGCCTTTTCTACTGTCGCATTTACTTTTTTCATTTCGACCCTAGCTTTAAGTGTAGTGTTATTATTATTGCTTTTCTTTTTTACTTAAACTTTTCGCTTTGCCATATTTACATTTGATGTTTTCTTTTTCATAGCTCTCATTCTTTCTTCTTCTCGAAGTGCTTCTTTTTCTGGTGTGTCAGTTAATATTGCTGACTTCCTTTTCCTTCCTCTATTGCTTTGAGTTCTTGGTTGAGCTTTGGGGTATGGCCTTAGTTGCGCAGGACTTACTACTGCGCCACTTGTTGATGGCGCATTGCCATTATTAGTAATATCGAGGTTGCTCTCTTTGCTAGGACCAGCACTCTGTTCATTTACAGTATCTTGATCATTAGTTTTTTCAACATCGGGCAAAGTGGTTTCTAAAGCTATATCTTCCGGGGTTTGTATAGGGCGGTCAGTCACTTCAGAACATAAAAATTCTTCCTCCCCGAATACATCGGGATTGAAGGGTGAAATTCCGCATGCTCTAAATCCTGCTTGTATGTTCCTGGGCGTAATGGCATCTGGCAGAGCATCTTTTAATATAGATGGGATATCATAAATAGATATAGTTTTACCTGGATTGCTGGTCATCCACCTGTCACACGCTGCAAAAAAATACTTCTTGAAAGGCCCAAACACAGATCTGTCTAGAGGTTGGAGACGATGAGTAGTGTGTGGTGGGAATGATAAAAGTATGACACCGTTCTCTGAACAGTAGTCCAATAAAGCAATTGCTAAGTGTGACGAATGATTGTCTAAGACAAGAAAGTAGATGTGCTATGAGAGTTCTCCCTCAAAATCACCCCTTTTTGCATGTAAATCTCCATAAGGAAATCTAAGGTTCATTTTAGCGAAAACTGACCATCCCAAGGTCATCCACAATCACGCATGCGCAGTCATATCGATAGGGGTAGGTAGTCTATGGTTCCCGAAGTCTGTGAACTAATCATCTGTCTATGGTTCTTCCTTAACTATGGTCGGGTCAAGTCTGTGAACTAACCATCTGTCTATGGATCTTCCTTAACTATGGTCGGGGCAATCTGAAGTCTATGAATTAGGTATCTGAGTACTCACATTCTACTGAAATGATTTTTCTACACACCGAGATTCGAACCCGGGAAATAAACTCTAAAGTTAGGCGGCTTAACCGCGGAGGATTTGAAACAATTTAATCTAGTATACAAACATTCTACTGAAAATGAAATATTTTTTCTACACACACCGAGATTTGAACCCGGGAAATAAACTCTAAAGTTAGGTGGCTTAACCGCGGAGGATTTGAATCAATTTAATCTAGTATATAAACACTTCTACTGAAAATGAAATATTTTTGTACACACGGGAATCGAACCCGAGAAATGAAATCCAAAAGCCAGCTCCTTAACCGCTCAGCTATGGAGGAATTGAGAACAAGCGATTTTAATGTTGTAGATATAACCGCGGGGTATCCGGTCTGAGTGATAAGTGCGAGTATATTGCAGTCTATATGATGCAGGTAATTGTTTTACATGACGTTAGTCATGCAGGTATGTCACGAAGCGAAGTATGGAATGTGAGACTTCATAGCGCTAGCCCATAGGGGTTTTGAAATAGTGTTGTTTGTACATGCCGTCAGTCACGTGATTTTTGAAAGAGACCGGGCATTCATCGGAGGTATCATGGGAGGGCTGCTGTTCCTTGAATGCATAGATGGAATGTTATATATAGTATAGAAATGATATCTTCTGCATCTCTCTCAAACGCGATGTTTATAAGGAAATTACTTTCAAAAACGTTTTATTCAAGCTGTCTGTACCTTACTTGATTGCTATATTACAAAATGCGATTTCAATCATCTTAAACATATATGGAAATTATTTTTTAGTATACAAAATGGAGTTGGAGGACTTCAATGGGGTATGGAATGTGAGGTTATACAGATTGTTTATGTATGACGTTAGTCATGTGAATTTGAATGAAGCTGGCGCGATCTCCAACGAGACAGGTGTGTATGTGAGGTTATACAGAGTGTGCAGGTATAATGATGTCTATCACGCAGGTCTTCAGCGAGGTATCTACCTTGCAGGATTCTTCAACGAAATGTGGGGTTGTTTGTACATGCCGTTAGTCTCAGGGTTTTGTCTGAGTTATAATGATATCGGTCGCGATGCATCGGCTGCTCCACAAATCTTCAATAAGGGGGATCATAACATCTAACATGCGATAGTTTACAAAAATGCTGCTTCTCATAATAGCGATATTATGAAGCGTTTGCAGAAATAACTATTGAATCATCTAAGGACTTTTTGCTTGATTAGTACTAGCGAGTACAATATTCGTTATAATATTATAAGTATGCATCATTAGCTTACTTATGCGATAAGGTTGTGCCAAATCATGTCCAACAGCAATGTATTCAACTTGGAATTATCGTAATGATGCGCGCGATCTTTCAATGTTAAAGTAGTTTCATAAGTTATCCGAAAGTAATATGAATATATATAAAATGTTTTTCCAAAATTAGTTCCGAAGTAAACATAATTCGCTATAATATTCATTCATGTATGTTTCATAAATTATCCGATATAAATCAAATAAGTTTATGTCGCAGGTTGAACAATATTCACTATCAATTTTGCGGTAGAGCTACAGCTCGCTCGAGCGATAAGAAAGTTACACCAATAACCTTCAAACGCGATGAGAATACTTTATTTTTAAATCAAACATGTAGTATGTATATATGACACGGCTAATGTGTATAATCTGTCTATTCTATAGAATAGACGGTGCGAAACTCGCCAGTCGCGGCTAGGGTATGTAGCTGGCTAAAGTGTATAATCTTATGTTATTTGCATGTTGTAACTCGGGTATCCGTAGAAATCACACTATAATCCCTGAATGTGTTACAACATTTACGACAACGAAAAAAAAAACAAATCAGCTATAAATCACATATATTGTCGAAAAAATCTACAGTAAGGATAATAACATTATATAAAGCAATTTTTTCGAAACCAAGTCGTTCGCTCAAACTACGTCGCCGCACATATTTTCGATGGACCAAATTTTCGACAGCTCTAACGTAGCACTGAACGATGTCGACGAGATCGGAAAATTTTACATGCTGATCGAAATAATATTGAATATTTTCATAATCGCGATGAACAAGAATATCTTTCTTGAGACTATCCACAAACTTACACATTCTTCTAGAATATTCAATTTCGATTTTTTCGTTAGACATATCGCGGTCGTCGAATTCAGATAATACATATCGTTCAAAACATTCGGACGAGACGTAATTGTAATAATCCATATTGGTCATTACCGTGTAATAGAATAGAAATCGCGTTTCGTTCAATCTTATGCGGCCATCGTGTAAGACTTCCACATAGCCGCCAATTTTTTCAGTCAAATTGACTACAAATGCCGACGACACGAGCAATGTGATATAGGACCACTCATAATCGTGCAAGCGGGATAGATTTTTGCACGACTCCGAAGAATCCGAAGACTTCAATATGAAGTATATGGAAACCCACGAACACAGTGCCGAAATTAGTCCGATTATTACGATCATCAGTATTATACTGGACCGACCACGACACGATAACGATCTGTTCACCACTACAGGTTTTCCAACTATGAAAGGACCCCTTTCGTATCTCGGTACTGCCGTATTGGGAATATTTTTCGTTAGTTCGAAATTATCGGATGGTGATGATTGCTTCGATCCCCACAACGAAGAAAAAGAAAACGACGACGACGACGGGAGGTCATTATCTCGATTACAACGACACTGTACCTGCGACGATTTGACGAAATTATCGTCATTTTCAATAGTTACCGAACGATGTTCCGAATCACTGCTAATACTGGACAATAGATGTTTTCTTTCTTGCGATGATGTATTTGAACATACTCCCGTTCGCGGTATATCATCCATACTTTCGTATATATGATCTTTTTCGTCCTTACCAGGGATCTCTCCTAATGCCGACCTGCTATTCATGAGCATATAACTAGCGACAGTAACGACATCGCCTGCTGGCTTTGTATCGATTCGATTTGTTTTCGGTGTAGAGTTTAAACGAGCAGCAAGCGACACTGGTAGCACTCCGACATTCTGATATTGACCAACATCGGCAATCGTTCGATTCCCCGTCGTTAGTGTGCCATCGAAATTGGCATATTCGGACGGCATCGATGGCACTCCGATATTCTGATAACGATTAGCTTCGGCCATCTTCGCTCCTACATTTTGGTAACAACCATCTCCGGCCATTGCTGGGGATAATATATTCGATATAACAACAACGTTGAAAATATTTTCTCAATAACTTTGAACGACTTCTTATGGCGCGAACAGAACCAATTGTTATTATTATTATTATTATTATTATTACAGCTATTGAAATCTAGCGATGTGAAACACGTGAAAGTTGCGACGATACTGTTTCTTCCGTTGACATCGTAAGGCTTATATAACATGGTTCACAAATTATGAAATGCAAGAACGAAATCGATCATTATTGCTCAATGTACGACTACATCGATAACGCGATAGGCGACGGAACCAAATAACAAACCGATATAGTGTTGTATTCACATTTTAATAAAATATTCGTTTGAAAATATAATGCACATTAGCAAATCGAAAGGTATAAAATAACGCGTTCCGTGCGAACATTCAGTCAGTCCAACATCATGAAACGTGCAAACAAGTTCATCCTGTGGATATTGGGAAAATTGAATCAATTTTCGAACAATATCAACCGATATCCAAAATTAATAAACGACAACGAATATTCATCGATGGAGGAAGATTTCCCAGGTCCACAACAAGATGTTAATATCAAATCTGATACAAGTAGCGTTAACGACGACAACGATTACGAAGGCGACGAATGGTTCGAAGCAGCATCATCGGAAAATGGAGCAGAACCAAGTGATGAATCCCACGACAGCGAACGCAACATCGACGATAAAGGACAATTATCGACCGACTCTGAATCCCCGATCGTGAACGAGATAACAGTAAATACCATCGGAAATGAAATAACAACCCTAAACAGTTTGTTGGGAATATACGTGCAAAACAAGGAGGATCGTTTGACGGAAGAAATAGAAGAACCGGTAACCGCCATTGAGGAATGCTACAACGACCCGGAAGAAAAAGTATACATCGATACAATGAGGCTATGCAATACATTGATTGACAGAATTTTTTTCATCGATTGCGAATATTATAAATATTGTTCGGAAAAAATATATTTCGAATTTGCTGGCACACGCGGAGACCAAACTACTCATTTGAATGGCGCACCGTATAATTCAACAACTGGGAGAATTATTACAAAATTCAGAGAGCTGGGAGAACTGTGGGCCATGACAAACGATCAATTTACTGGTATGATCAAAAATTTACGTTGTGGCACCTGGGAAATAGAAGAGAAGACTGTTTCACCGAATCTGATTGTCCAAAATATTCTCACCGACCCCGAGCCATTACCGATCATCGTGAATTGGTACGAGAATGCCTGCAAGGATTTCTTCGACGGATATTTACATAAAACGTGGGAT
This sequence comes from Endomychus coccineus, assembly GCA_958510875.1. Taxonomy (NCBI): domain Eukaryota; kingdom Metazoa; phylum Arthropoda; class Insecta; order Coleoptera; family Endomychidae; genus Endomychus; species Endomychus coccineus. Next base: position 140,887,351 of record OY294068.1, read on the forward strand.
AACGATAGGGCGACGATAGTTCTCACGTTGGGTAATCAGCAATATTCGAAAAAAGTCGAGTGGTATACACTGAAAGGCACAAAGTTCAAACATATCGTTCAATATGAATTATTCCACCATCCGTTCGATGCTCTAATATTGACTTATAACCACACTACCACCGATTATCATTTCGCGGGGAAATGTGAATTCTCCTTTGACGATTTCCACGATGTGTTAGGATGTGGGAGTGCCACCGGCCACGGACATCATGACCAGCAACAGTCCTGTGAGACTAGAAGCAAAAAATTACGATGTATGCTCAAAAATGTGCTCAATTATTTTATTTTTGAAAAATATATAATGTGATATTTATTGTAAATTTTTCGTCTTTCGTTCAAATCGTAAGTCGTGCTCGGAAAATGAAATTCATTCTATCGTAGAGAAATTTTATCGACTGGATTGTTCATCGACCAACTTCCACGATTCTCTCGTTCGGAGAATGAAATTGTAAAACATTTTAAATGAACAAACTTTGTCGACTCGGAATCTATCGTCGAACGATTCGTTGTTGAAACGAAATCTCACCGGTGGATTTCTTCGAGCTACAAAACTTTGAACGTAATTCTCGTTCAAGGAATGAAACAGTTTTGTCTCGAATGAAATTTGTTGAAACGAAATCTCACCGGTGGATTTCTTCGAGCTGTAAAATCTTCGAACGCGAATCTCGTTCGAGAAATGAAATCGTAAATTATTTTCTGATGAACCAACGTTGTCCGCGTAGAATCTCTCGTCGAACGAATCTTCAAACTTATAAGTTCCTCGTCATGCGTACTAGCATCATCGAGAAACAGTTTTGTCTCGAATGAAATTTGTTGAAACGAAATCTCACCGGTGGATTTCTCCGAGCTGTAAAATCTTCGAACGTGAATCTCGTTCGAGAAATGAAATCGTAAAATATTTTCTGATGAACCAACGTTGTCCGCCTAGAATTTCTCGTCGAACGAATCTCCAAACTTATAAGTTCCTCGTCATGCGTACTAGCATCATCGAGAAACAGTTTTGTCTCGAATGAAATTTGTTGAAACGAATTTTCACCGGTTGGATTTCTTCGAGCTGTAAAAACGTGGAACGTGAATCTCGTTCGAGAAATGGAATCGTAAAATATTTTTTGATGAACAAACTTTGTCCACCTAGAATCTCTCGTCGAACGAATCTCCAAACTTACAAGTTCCTCGTCATGCGCACTAGCTCTGTCGAGAAACAGTTTCGTCGCGAGTAAAATTTGTTGGAACGAAATCCATCGGCGGATTTCTTCGAGCTGCAAAAACATTTACAGCTATGACTCGTCATCACGTGACGTAGACGTGACGTATCACGGGGGCAACGAAAATTGTGGAAAGCAACTTTCAGTTCTCGCGAGAAGCTAACGCCAAGTTTAAACAGTCAAGGGGGCTCCACGTACCCCCATAGCACCCCTGCACCCCTATATATATAATATATATATATATTATATATAACCTCCGCGACGGCCTGCTCCTTCTTACTACTACGTTGTTCTTACTCTGGTCAAGGAGGTTTAGGATCGCGGGCGAGAAGATTGATGATTATATAGTTCATTTAGGGTCAGCTGAGTGAATACTCGATTCTCATTGGACTAGAGCTGTTCGACGTCACAAAAATCCTAAAATCTACTGATTTCTGACGAAAATCACGGTAGAAGGGGTAAAATTTTGATCAGATTCAATTCAGAGTTCCGATAGTCAAGTCGATTGAGGTTAGATTGTACAATATTAAACCCACCCCATCCACAGATGTAGTAATTTCATGAAATGCATATATATCTATGGTAGGTTCTAGACTATATACGTGATAGTTCAAAGGAACTCCAATAGATGGCGCTCACCCACTAACTTTCTATCGACGTGTAATTAAACTATGTATCGTTGAAGTCGTCAGCCGATAAATTTTGTTCGTTAGTAGAGATGTTCGATTTCATTTTGTGCACGCAAGATACGTTCGGAGCGAGGAACGACCGAAACGTTACCGCCCACCACTCTCGAGGGTATAAGTACGGCTGTGACACACACATGTCGATTCAGTTTCAGTCGACATGCCGTGCAAAACATGTGGTGGATTAGATCACAGTCGCGTTTCTTCGGCCAAATGTGCAAATCGAATATTGAAGCAAAAACATAGATTCAGCACAGTAAATACTTGTACCGAGACGTTCACGATAAAACGCGGTTTTCGTAAGTTTTGCCGAGATCCTGAGTTGCGACAACGAATCGAAAATGACGTTTTGGAAATTTCTCAACTGGCCGTCGAAGCATCGCTCTATGTCAGTTTTCATTATACGAAATTGTTACATCGAAACGAATTTCCGATCGGACAGTTTTCCATCAGTCACCTACAAGATTTCTACTACCATCTTCAGGGCAAACGACAGAGGAAAGAACGCGTTACGTTGGACGAAGAATATTTCGCTGTGCGGCCAGACAAAACATTAATATACAACGGCCGATTACGATCGTTCCTGATTAAGTCGTGTGTCAAGCAACACGAAACTAATATGAAAAATTGTATCACGGTCCATTTTTACGATCGACTTGTCCGATATTTCTATGAAAAATACAAGGAAGAGTGTGATCGAAAACGCTACGAATGGAAGACGATAGTTTACGACGAATTGTTCGCCTTCGTACCACGTCACGTTGCCCACAGCCGAGAAGTTGCAGAATTTCTGGAAGATTTTCGTTTCGACTATCACAAGAAATTCATTAATATCGAAAATGACTGGTGGAATTTGGTACCGATCACTTTCAAGTTGGGACGATGGTTCGAAGAGAGAAAGATGAAATCCTTTTCAGCGTTTCCTGTATTTTCGTCTGGTCGAAAACATTTACTTTATAACGCTATGGCTTTGAACGAATTATTAAGTAGTGTAAAATTGCTACCAGACAAAACTAACGCTCCCTTGTTTAGGAAGGAGACTCCAAGATATTGGTGGCAATATTTCGATCTATCTCACTCAGTTTACGGCAAATTCGACGATACAACTATGCACATCGAGCCCCACAAGCAGCGGACGTCTTTCGCCATGAGTTTTTCCACCAACGGAATCGATTGCTCCATCATGATGAATAGATATGGACGATCCACGATTCAGCAACCGCAGAAAAAGAAGCGAAAGAAGACGAACATAAAACCCGAGACTACAGTGGTTAATTCCAACTTCACTAAATATTTGGGAATCGATCCGGGGGTCGTTAATTATATCGGCGCGTGCTATATCGATAAGGAAACTCGAACAGAAACCAATTTCGTGTTAAAATCGGCCACGTTCAAAGAACATTTTTGTAAGGAACGTGCTCGGCGACGTAAACGGAAAAAAATGTCGGGAAACTTTGAAAAACGCCTGCTTGAATATCGCGAAAGTATAAACATAGGAAAAAAATTAATTGTTTCGCCAAAGTGTGGTTCTAATTTTAACTCCCATGTGGAGTACATTTTATACAGACTGAATTTCTTATCGTCCAGTCGCGAAATTTACGCTACGCGGAAATATACGCGCTTGAACTGGGACTCGTACATTTCACGTCGTAAAGCAGAGGATAAGGTGGTAAATCAGTTATTGTCCGCTAAAGATGATGATGATAATTCCGTGTTGGTTTGTTTTGGAGATGGAACACTGAAAAAAAATTTCAGTTATGGCAGAAATAAAAAACCCGCCGTCGAAATGCTCAAACAAGCGTTTCATCGTCGACGCGATAAATGTCGGATTATATGTGTGGATGAATATTTGACTACACAATCTTGTTCGAAATGTTTCGGTAAAATGCCGTTACCACCGAAACACACCACCACAAATACAAACGATACGGAGCGACAACGACGTCACGATCATAGATTTCAAATTTGCCGAAAATGTAAAATCATTTGGAATCGTGACGTCAATGCTGCGCGTAACATAATTTTGGTTGGTCTGGAGTTGATCGATTATCGTTGCAAAACGTCAGATGAATTTGTTCGTCTGTCGGAATTTCAAAATTATGTCTTGCATAAGGGTGAAATTCGTATCTCATGACAGTCACGTTGGCCGTAAATGAGGTATAAAATGTTTGATAGGTGGTGCTCGTGTGTCACTTTCAGTCTATATGCCGTGTAAAACGTGTGGCGGTTCGGATCACAAACGCACTACTTCGAAAAAATGTGCACATCGGAAAATCAGAAAAAAACAATTCGAAAATAGTGAACGAGTGTTGACTGTACCTATCATATGCGACGACGACGGTGTCGAGGTGATCTCATCGGAATATATTATCGAAGAACGAATTGAGGATGATTCGTCCGTTATTCCGGTAGCTATTACTGAAAACGACGAGGAATGTACCGAGGTGACATCATCGGATAGTTCGTCCGTTATTGACATTTTGGGTGTTTCGGACGTGGAAGATTGGTCGAGTACATATTCTGGTTCACGAGATGCGTCGATGACTGTTCGATATGGTGATTTCTTCATCGTTCACACCCGCGATAAAGTCATCGAGGATAGCTGTTGGGCTCTGACCGAGAAAAGTTGCAAGTCTCTGATCGCAAACGCTGTCTTTATTGGTATGGAATGTTTGAAACACGATTCGAATGTTATATATATCGCAGCCGCTATTCGGCGAGGAAATCTATCTACAATTTTGCACGGCGTTCCACACAATTGGAACACCGAAAGAAAATTTCAAATTACAAACGATTTTGTATTTTTGCGAGAAATGTCGGATGATCAATTAGATCGTATTCGACAGCATGTTTTGGCCGGGGTATGGGAAGATACCAGCAAGAATGTTTCACCGATCACGGTGATTGATACTATTTGTCGTCACTGTCCGGAGCCACCGGCGATTATCGTGGGCTGGAGTGACGATAAAAATGAAGACTTTTTCGATGGATATTTTCGATTCGTGTATGACAATAGAGGGTTGGTCTTGCTGATTACTAACGATCGAGTAACGACGACGGTTGAGTGGTATTCATTGAAAGGGACGACTTTGAAGAATTTGGTCCGATACGAGTTATACAAGTTCCCGGTTCGTACAATGATTTGGAGTCGTACGATCGCTACGACTGATTCCACTCGTGATTTCACGTTTGACGATTTCCACGACGCACTATGTACGAATAGGCACGAACGAGACGAGCCATGTGAAAGTAAAAGCGTTAAATTACAGTGTATGACTAAAATTTTGATGTGTTTGTAGATTTTGTGTAAAATATACTAGTATGTCACGTAATCGTTGTTCTGTATTATTTCCATAACATTCATTCCCAACGTGACTGTCATGAGATACAAATTTCACCCTTATGCGATTAACAATTCCTCGAATCGTTCGATGAGGATCTCGAACGACAAAGTTTGTTCCCCATAAAATATTCCACAATTTGATTTCTCGGACGAGAACTATGTGCTAAAATAGAAACGATATCGTTTTTTGTCTTATTCCCAGAGCAATTATTACCAATCTGACTATATGGAAACAACAAGTTGTTTGTCACTCATTTTATTGATACGATAAAATTGAAATAAAACAAACATCAGACAGTACAAATTTCACGATAAAATTCTAAAGTAATTATTATAACGTTGTAAAACGCAATTTTTTCGAAATCCGATCTTTCTTGAGAGTAGCGACGACGATTCTCCTTTCGATGTATCAAATTTTCCAAGGCTCTAACGTAACACTGAATTATATCGACAAGTTCGGAAAATTCGACGTTCTGATCTAAAAAATAATACAGCGATTGGTTGTCGTGATGTATCGCTAAAATTTTACCCAAAACATCAATAAATCGACACAGTCTCGTGAAACGTCCCAAATTATCGTGCGATGTTATTCTAACGTATCGTTCGTCGAATCCAGATACGATGTACCGCTCGAGACACACGGAGGGGACCCGATTATAATAATTCGCATTTGTCATTATGGTATAGTAGAACAGAAATCGCGTTTCGTTCAACGTTATGCGATTGTCCGATAGAATCTTCATATGATCAATTCTTTCTGTTAGATTTACCAAAAAATCCGACGATACGAGCAATTTCATGTACGACCATCTGTAGTCGAGCGGATACGAAAAATTCACGCACAATTCGGAAGGCGGGGACGATGGATTCATTATAAAATACACCGAAGTCCACGAACAAAACAGCGAAGCTATTCCGATCGTCATCGTGATCCATAATAAAATTTTATAATAATTGTCGGATTGATACGAAGAAGGTGCTGCTACTGCTGCTGTTGCTGTTGTTACTGTTGTTGCTGCTGCTGCTGTCGCTGTAGGTCCATCGATGATAAACGCATCTGTTTCGGATGTCAAATCGATCGCGTCGGGCGAATATTCCGTTCTTGGGTAATAATTTTGCGGCGACGTAGACGAAGACGCACCGTCATCGCTCTGATGACGATAATACTGGGATCGTGTCGGTTTTGTAATATTCTCACCGTCGGTTTCGATTATTGTCGAACATTGTCCGGCATCGCAAGCCGTATAGGACGACGACGACGACGAAGACTGTACAGCACCATGTGATGTTCCTTCCGACGTTGACAGTACATTGTCCATAGGTTCGTATATGTGATCAACGTCGACGGAAAATTTCTTCAAACGCGTTATGCTCGTCATAGGAATATAACCGGCAAGAGTGACATCGCTGTTTGCAGAACACCGAATGTCATCTCGATTCGACGTATCGATTTCTATCGAGCAAGCTGGACTCGCACATTCGACCGGCACCGCCGGCACTTTCGGGGTCGCGTAATGACCGTCGGATTTGGCCATCGCTCTACAGTTTTCGCACACCGCTCGTCGATTTTTTTTCGCACTCCCGTTCCTCGTCTAATTCTACACTGCCATCTGTATTGCTATACCATGCGTACAGAATCGAAACGTTATCGACGAACGACGGTATGTTGTAAAAAAAGAAGAATAGCGAAATGAAAATATGTATTATAGCTCCCGTGTACGTGGTAGTCATCGTCGTTATGAGACGGCGGTTCCTCGCTCGTGTCTTTTTATTGTGGTGCGAATATCGCATCTTTCATTATCGCGCACATTTTTCCGGCGTCAGTTCGAAATCCCACCAACGAACAAGCGAATTCCACGAACGTATCGGTCTTTACTCCGATATCGTTTAGATGTTCATTTTTCAATTCGTACCCTCCGATTCGACTTGGATGATCGTTACTTTCGTAAAACGTCCGTAAACATTCGTCTTCGTTCATTTCGACGAACGGTATCGAACGATGTTGCGATACGATCGGTAAAGTTAACAGGTCGGTATGATACAAATGATTGGTTAGGAACGCGTCGTTACTTACGTTCGTCGCGGTCGTCGTAGGAGAAACGACGTTTTCTAGAAAGTCATCGTACGCCTCGTCGAATACGAAAACTTTATCCTTGCTTTTCCACGAGCAAGCTTGGATATTCGTCAGACCGAATACTTTCGATCTGTCGAATCGGAAATAATCCGCTTCCGTCGAAGATAAAACGCGCGGTGGTACCGTTCCGCGCGATTCCAATATCAGATCGTCGGTGAGGGACGTTGCGATGTTCTCTTCGATGTTCAGGTACAGAGAGAAACGAAGGAACGCGTACATGGATTTGTCTGCGGTGAAAGACGATATTACACGTATTTTACCCGTTTTGAATAATTCCGGCGCGTCACGAAACGTATGCAACGTTTTCTTCGACACCTTCCCATCGTCGTCTCGTGCGAAAATAAAAGAAGGTAATTCGTACTCGGCGATAAGTTCGTAGCGTTTGAGCCGTACAACGTCCATGTTCGTGCTAGCGGAAGCGTAGATTTTGGCCATGTGCGATTTATTCACGACCTCTCGTCTCGTCACAAGCGTGGGTCGTTGATCTACCAGACCTTGTCGGTCGAACGGAGTTCTCAAACCTCCGTTGCAAACGATCACATCGCCCGGGTATTCTACTAGATTTATGCGATCTCGTACGTTTTGGACGGTGATCACGACGACCGTGTCTCCCTCGCCGAAGGCTTTGCCGTTACACTCGGGGTCGCAACATCCGTCTCCGAGTTCTGTCAATTTAGCGTTCACGTATTTAACGGCGCAATCTCTCACGTAACTCCGACCGCCGATACATTCGACGTACGTTTCGCCCGAATAGATCGTTCGCAACGACCGAGGCATGGCGAGTTTACCGTTGGACCTGTCGCGACATACGTTTTTCGATTCGCATTTCAAACTTTCGACCGAAAATGTTTCGTCGAATCCGCAAGATTTCTCCTCGTAAAATGGAAACTCGTTCGTACACTGAAAATATTTCGCTCGATCGATCGGATGTTCGATCGTGAACGCGGGATGACGCAAGCACGTTTGAGTAGTCTCGTCGACCGATAAGCATCTACCCGCTCCTCCGTATATCGTGCGCTCCGGGCAGTCGTGTAAAGTGAACACGGCGTCGTCGTCGTCGCAACGACCGTATTGATTCGATCTATATTTCCACCCGATCAGACCGAACCCCGCCAAAGAACGAGACTCGGATAACGCCCTGTCGTCCGAGAATACTTGCAATATCGTGTTGTTGGAAAACGAACCGGTGATAGGAATCGGAAACGCGGGCGTGCGGCGAATATCATCACCCGCTTCGCATATGTTCACGGGGAATAATTGTTCGTTGTCTGTGGGGTCGAATCGGTGCGGCAATTTTATCGTTATCGATTTATCTAGCCATTCTACGTGGATATTTTCGAGCGTGGCCGATACTTTGAAATTTTCCTCCTGTCCGATCGATCTAACGACGTCGAACGTACCTCGATCGAATCGAAACATATATTTTACGTTGAATTTTTCCCGTAGCGACCTAGACAACGACGAACGCGATCGCGTCAACGGTAAGTCAACGTATTTGTACGGTCTGATTTGAACGGTACTATCGTTATCGAGAAAATTCAATTCATATACAGGTATTCTCAATGGTGGTGAAGACGAAGGAGAAGAACGAGAAACAGGGTCTGAGTGATCGGGAAGAACGACTGGAATGTACGGGAAATAAAGTTTTGACGAGCCTTTTAAAGACGGTCGTCGTCGTCGTAGATAGTGACAATAATTGATGATCGCTAATTTCGTTTGCCGGTCTGCGACGATCACGTCAAAATCTGGAGGCCGCTCGTCTGACGTAGATTTATTTGTAACGATCGACAAGATTAAAAACAACAAAGAACATAGTATCACGATTAATAGGAGCATCTTACAGTAAGATGGAATCCACGTTGGAAAAACACGTTACGCTGTATACGGAAAAATCGAACGTGGTGATCAAGGCTCGAATATTCCACGATACGTTCGAAAATATCGATTGGACGACGATACTTATCGTTACCGATCAGATAATTTTTTTAATAGATCGACAGTGGTACGCGTACGAAACGTGGTATTACGATAATACCGTTTCTTCTTCTTCTTCTTCTTCTTCCTCTTCTGATCATCCTTCGACGGACGATGTCGATACGAACGGATCGAATTATACGTCGATACGATTGAACAGAATCGAACTGGACGGTGTCGATCAACAACAACAACAACAACAACAACAACGTAACCTCCTTGCCGATGACCATACCCGTCACCTACCACATTTCACGCTGGTCATTTTGGGGTCGAGAAATGAACGTCGTCGCTCTTCATCGACACCACCGCCTTCCATCGTTCTGACTAACGAACAGTTATTCTACGATACGACGAGTAATTTCCATAATAACGTCAGACCCGTACACTATATCGATGTCGTCGTCGAAGGTTTTCCGGAACCTTCGTACGTCAACAGCGAGCGAAGTATTCGATTGTTATCGTACGGCTTATTGCGTTGTTTCAACTCCGAAAACGCCGTCGTCGATAATAGCCATCCGTACAAATTCGGTACCAGATTGTTGATAAATTTTCACCAGTTGGAAGTTATTTTTGCGTTATTCGAAAATTCGATTTCTAATATATTGACGGCCAACGTTAGATGTCACGCCGATTATCGTCGTCATCATCTCCCCGGCTGTACGGTTATATTCGTAGAAAAAAAACGACCTATATTATTTTATCAATTTATTTGTGTCGATAGAATAACGAACGATACACAAATACCTATGGACGAAGAAACTTCACGTTCTAAACGACGAAGAAGCGGTTCGGATAAGCCGAACGGAAACGACGATAATAACGATATCAAACGTAGAAGGCGCAAAGAACCGTCTTATCCGTTTTCCGTATAGTCTCCCTCTAACCTACGTTCATACAACACCGTCACCGCCAACGGGACAACAACCACCACCACCACCACCACCATACCGTTATCACGGTAGTTCCGTTAGCGATTATTTCGACGTGGACCGGAGAGGGAAGAAAGTGGCTACATGCAGCAACTCGAAGAAGAGAAAGAACTTACGGTCACGTTACTGATGGACGTTAAAAGTTTCTACGATACCGGTCAATTCGTACTGGATAAATACGGCGACGACAAAACGTGGTGTTACGAAACCAACATCAGATATAGCGGAAAGGCGACGACGCGATTGGACGAGATCAAAAGATATGTCGAAGAAAGCGATTATGGCATTCGTACGGATCGCGACGACGATTACGATCGATTTCAAGGAATGTATCGTGTCATCGTTAAAGACGTTCAACCTATACCCTACGCAGATATAGAGAAATTAATCGATCCGTTACACGACGATATGCTCAACGATGCGAACATCAAACGATTAGTATCGTCGTCGTCGTCGTCCGCAACATTTAACGATAAATTCTCGTTCCAAAGGAAACGAACGATGTCCAGATCGTCGACGATAGTGCCGTTCACGTTAGACGAACGAACGGAGATATTGGTGGAATGTACGTGGAAACGTAGCTACGAAGAAAGTCTCACTTACGAAGAGTTCAAACGGACCGTGCTGGATAATTCGAACGATACCGACGGTTCGTTCATACCGATTTTCGGTCAGTCACGAATATGTCTGAGAAATTTTCCCGATAAAAGGGTACGTTTTTCGATCGGTAAAGGTTACAGTTTCGGTGGAACGCAACAAGGACGAAGACCCATGGACGAGTTTTACTATTTGGAATTCGAGAAAGAATTCGACAGTAAGCTATGCCACGATAAGTCGATGTCGTCCGCAACGATAAGAGCGTTCGTCGACGACGTACTCGCTCTGATACCCGTACCGTTGCTACGTGAAATCGTGGTGGGTGCCAAGCGTATTTGTATCAGCGATGAAAAGCGTATCGGTGAACTGATGCAAGATTACGCGCGAAATTTCACACACGAATACGGCAAGTTCATGTCGAAAGTACGATTCGACGCACGCTCGAACATGACCAACGTTTTCGTAGCTCCCAAATGGAACGGTATACGTGGCACCGGCGTATGGGAAAATGACAAAATCGTCGTGCGTACCGTGAAGGCGTTGCGAGAATTCGATTTGCCGTCGTACTGCTTACAACGATTGATAGTGCAAGTGGAGATGTTTTCGAACGACGCCGACGACGACGACGACGACGATGCCACGACGAGCGGTATGAACGACATCAGCCAAGATCATATCGTAGTGACGGAAATATACGGCGTATCTTTATACGGTAAAAATCAATTACACGGATTCGCGTTCGATTCGAGCGATCCCAACACGAAGAGTCAGCCGTACGCCGAAACGGACACCATCACGAGAATCGCACGAACTTTTCACGAAATCGATCCGATATATTCACTAGAATTGATCTCGAAATTTCACAAGCACGACGATAAGCATTTCACCTATTATCATTACGATTATCCGCTACACTTGTTCGACGATTATTTTTTCTATTCGAAACGGAACGCAACGCGACACGACGAACAAATTGCTCGTTCGTCGGAACGGACGGACGGTAAATTGGCGATAGTTATATTCGGCGACGGAACGAAAAGTTTATACGTAAAATTGAAATTGTATCAAACGATCGAATTGATTTACGACTTGTGCAAATCGACGTTAACCAGCTACGAAAAGAACTTTGATTTCCTCGCCCGCGATCTAACGATACGCGATTTCGATGCTAATAAACTGCGATGGTATTCGACCGGCCTGGACTCCAACATCGTCCTGATCGAATTCGTCATACGAAAAAAACAGCACGTATCCGACAACCCGAAGTACACTACCACTACCACCAATCGTACCGCTATCGATAGTACCACCACGACTGCTCCCGTCGTCGTTTCGAATAACGTAAAAGGAAAAGGAGGAGGAGAAGAAGAAGAAGAAGAAGAAGAAGATATCGAAGAATTATTGTTTTTATTGCGACACGTAGAACTAGTACAATATAAAATTAGATATGACAAATTCGAGGCAGATAATAATGGTAAAATCAAAGCTATATTACGTAATCACATATTGTGAATTAATTTCATTGAATAAACGATGTAAAGGTGTATTTTTGTTTTTTCTCATAAAGTTCCAACCGTCGTTCCCATCACCGATGCTCCCGCGGTCGTAGAAGGCAGATCGTTTCGATAGAATTTCCAATATTAACATCCCTCTGATCGTACTGCTTTCGGTCGAGTCGATATCGTACAATGCGAAATGTCCAATTTTCACGGATAAGTCGACTTCGTCGTCGGCGTGAAAGTCGTCGACTATACCTCCGTTCGATGACACAGTCGTCACATTATCGAACGTGTCTATCGGAATAACGGAACGTATCGTCAGATTTTTCGCATCGACGTTGTATACGAACGCTTGGAACGTCATGCTACGGTCTTATTTTCACGTTCGTTCAATATTAACGCGTGATATCGTATCTTTTGTATTTTGCGAAAACGCTTGAGCGAGTAAATGACGAATCCGGATAGGGAACAAGCTACTGAGAAGCACATGGCCAGCGATATGGCATCGCTCAACGTGATGTTGTCGAAAAGACCGACCCATCCAGAAGTGGTGTCGGCGGCACCAGCAATGCCGTTCATGATTTCGGTGATATTTCTCGTGCCAGTGTTCATGTCTTATCTCATAGGGCCATACCGTTCATTTCCGCGTTGTAATCGGTCACGTTCATCCGTTCTAGCTCTTCTATGTGTTCGTTTATATCGTAACGCGGCGTCGCGTCGGTATATGTTTTTTCGACGCGTGACGACGGCTCGTTGTCCCAGTCATCGTTATTCGCTGCGTCGAGAAGATCGGATATCGATTTTGTAGTGTTCGTATTATCGTCGCGGTCGTCGTCGTCGTCGTTGTCGCTATAATCTTCGGTACAGCTATCGTCGACGTCCGACTGCATCGTCGATACGCTGGACGTTTCTTCGAGGACAGCGTTAAAATTCTCCAATTCTGCGTAGATAGGTTCGTCGTCGACCGGTTCGATAGAAGCGGATCGTTGCGTGCGCTTATGTACGATACGGTCGTTCGGAAGGATGGAGAACTTTATCGTCTTCAACCAGTCACAGTTGTCTCCGCGATAAAGAGCTAAAGTATCTGTTCGATAACTTTCGATCGAATAGCCATACTTTGTGACACTGTTCACGTCCGCCATGTAAACGTCGATTAGCGCAAATTTCTTTCGCTGAGAATGCCGATTGGTACTCAAAGCGACGGATGCAGGAAATTCATCCAGATAATCGGTCCGGAAAGTTCCGTTCGAGTTGCCCCAATACAACAATGTCAAATATTGTGACAATTCGGAACGACTGAAGTCCTGTTCGAACGTTTTCATGTTATAATCGACATCGTCGGAATCGTTCAGTTGAATCGCGTAGGTGGCGTGCAAAAGGATCAATACGTCGGTCTTTAACGTTGGCGAGCTCGACCTTTGAACGACACCGTATTTATTCTTCACTATACGAACCATCGCGTTCTGTCTGCCCGTCAGAAATTCGAAGTTGTCGATATTCTTACCGAAAAGTAACTTTTTCGTTTCGGCCCACAGATCGGACAGCACATTTCGATTCTTCACGACGGCCGCCGATACTCCTACCGACATATTCTTTTTTCCCGTCACGTTACACTTGAGATTATTATACAAAATCAGAGTTTGAAGCTGGCCAGATTTCTTGTGTAACCCACCGAACACGTTAATCGCGTTACCATCGTTAATCGTACTGTATATTACGTTGTCGTTGTCGCCGGCAGTCTCGGTAATTAGGATGCCACACGTCAACAGATCCCTGACCGACCATAATTCGTAGTCGGTAATTTCTAGAGTGGACGCCACGTAGGAATATTTGTTGGTACCAATTTGCGTTTTCAATTTTATACCCTTTGTCGATTTATCTGGGACGAGTTCTGTCCACGATTTCGTATTGAACGATTCGTGATTATACGGATAGCGATACCGTTCTATAGCGATATTCTGATCGGTATTCTGGTGGGAGTGTGCTACATAATAATCGATGAGATGCTCCGCGCTTTTACGGATCGATATAATCGGTACCATATTTAATAGAACGTTCAAGTCTAATATACGACTCATTCCGTCGTGCCACATTATGCTACCCATCGGAATATTTTTCGATTTTTTACTAGAATGCATGTCGTCCGGTTTATCGGCGGCGTTCGATATCGGAAACGATGGCAACGACAATGTTGACGTCGACGAACGTAATCCGTTACGTGATTCTTGACGTCGTCGCAAATCATAACGGTCGGATATATTTTGTGGATTATCTATCGATGACGGTCTGTTGTTCGATACGGGAACCGGAACCGAATTATATCGATGTGATGGATCGATTCGTCGCCGTTGCTCTTGTTCTCGTCGCTGTTGTTGTTCTTGTTGTTGTCGCTGTTGCTGCTCTTGTTGTTGCTGCTGTTGCTCTCGTTCTCGTTGCTGCTGTTGCTCTCGTTCTCGTTGCTGCTGCTGTTGCATCAGTCGAGCGTGTTCGTCCGTCCAATATTTCCGATCGGAATCGTGGGCCGTTTTATCTCTCGCAAATATAACGTAATACGTTAGAAAAGTTAAAATAAAACATGCCACCACGATCGAAACGTACTTGAGAATTTGTAGCACGTTTGGTCCAAGACCATCGACTTTGTTGTCGATATCGAACACGG
This sequence comes from Endomychus coccineus, assembly GCA_958510875.1. Classification (NCBI taxonomy): domain Eukaryota; kingdom Metazoa; phylum Arthropoda; class Insecta; order Coleoptera; family Endomychidae; genus Endomychus; species Endomychus coccineus. Next base: position 140,902,421 of record OY294068.1, read on the forward strand.
AAGACTTGTTATTCGTTTCGTTAGACATGAGCATTCCGTTTCAACATCTTATTATCATTATTATTATTACTCGCGATTATTTTGATATAGCGTAGTCGACAACGAACACCACCAATAAACGAACATCACGAACACGTTGAACACGGAACACCGTCCGTGATCGTACGTGCACAACGATTTCCTCAGGTCGTACAGCAAGCGATCGTTATAATAGACCGATAGCGGATAAATCGTTTCGATCTTATCGTCCGTATCGATATCTATGATTTTGATCGATTTAATAGTGCCATAATCGATCGACGACGACTGCGACGATGCTATCCTGTCCAACAAACGCAACAGATTATATCGTTTATTCCAACCTTTCACGAAGATCACGTCGAATTGACTCAGAATATCGTATACTATATCGTCGGCATACGGGACGTGTCCGACCGATCCGTCGATCATTATGTAATTCGCCGTCAAATAACGATTAGTTTTACGTATATTGCTATGCCTGTAAGGAGATCTGTCGTCGCCGTACAACTTGAATTTGGGAATGGAAAACATGATGCTGCGAATGTCGTACGAACAACTAGTGCGAGTCGCTCCGTAATTGTAATCTTCGATGTCGAACGGATAGTTTACTTGTTTCCAGGCGATTTCTTTTACGATAAAGTCGCCAGTCGAATAGTCTTGAAGCATCTGAACATCTAGAAGACCTATTCGTGGGAAATAACGTACGAATGCCATCGTTCTATTCGTTTATATTTTCGTGAATACTGTACGTTTTAGCGATGGATGCGATCCGTACCTATCTTATATCTTGTTTCGTTTTCGTGATAACGAGAGATTCTTATGTGACGGCGTTCGTGTTATTCGCGATGGACGGTATGTAATTTACGATCGCTCCCGACGAAAGCAATTGATTTATAACATCTACGACAGTCACGATTTTCCGATTGTCGTACCGTTCGTGTGGTCTTATTTTCATTCTAGTGCGCACCTTACGCTTGAAATGAATCAACAGATCAGAAACGCTAACGGGCAAGCAAACTGTATGTAAATTTTGAAGCGAGTGACCGCTCGACGGATGTTTCAATTTAACAAATGTATTATTGTATCCTTCCGAACACTTGTTCGTATCGTTGGCTGACGTAGAATATACGTATATATTCGAATTCATATTCAATATGTACCAATTGAACGGGTGCACTATAACCAAGCGAGCATCTCTACCGGTACTGATATCGTTCGTATTGGTGAATACGTCGGCGAACACGCCGTTTTCCAATTTCGTGGAAGAAACGAAATGGGCCAACATATCGAACATGGGTATATCGGTCGAATCGGTAAGCAATATCGTATGAAAAACCCACAAAATGTGGACCGATATGAGAAATACTAATATGGAATTCGCATCGACGATCATCTATCGATTATGCGATTATTTATGGTATATTGGATATCGATATCTTACAAAATACGTATAGGAAAAAGAAATAAACGACATACGTACACATACACGCACACACTTTATTTCGGGAAAAAATAGTAAATTATTTACATGATACAATATTGTACAATCTAAAGGTTCAACCGCAAACGTCTTGGCCCTCTTCGTCTTCATCGATGGAGGAAACGACGTTATACACTCTGAAAGGTTGTCGTAGTTCGGCTTCTTCTCGGTCCATCTTCCGCAACACCCGTCTCATCCTTCGTGTCGATACATACGTTCCAAGTATACACGCTAGCGTCGAACCGATAATCATAAAAGCACCCACAGACCATATTATATATAGATGTAATGTTCGTATGCCGACACAATGCGGATTGCTCCCGTCGACGTCACAATGTCCAGTCAACGTGATCAAATCGGACTCGTTACTCGTACAATATTTATCGACAAACGACGACGACGACGACGACGACGAAGATGGGAGTGCTGTCGACGAGGGCAATGACGATGACGGACAAGTCGAATTCATGAAAAAATATCGACACGTGTATTTGGCGCACGTCGAACTAGTATTATCACGTCGCAAATATACGTTCTGCATGACGGAAACGTTGAACAACGACAACGAACGATTTTTATTTTTATACCACTTGTACGAATCGAAAACGTGCGGTATCTGTTTCGCCGTTATACTATCGTTGCACAAGATGCTATCGTGTTGGTAGCAAGTAGACCACGTATAACATTTTTGGCTGGATACGTTCCGACAAGAATCGTGGCTTCGCTGTATTCTGATCGTATCTGGTATATTTGCGACTGTGGCGGTGGAGGCGGTGGTGGCAGCGGTGACGACGACGACGACGAGAGCGGTAGTATTATTAGTACCGGGAGTAATCGAGACCGAAGCAGTACCGTTGTCGATCGAACGAATCGCAGCCCTTTCTTCGTTGTTCATAAAATCTCGATTCGTGACGTTACGATTATTCGATTGTTCGACGACGATATTCGAACGATTTTGAGGTTGATTCGATGTTATCGATACGTTCACATCCGACGAATTTCCCATCGTTGTCGGCATCGATTTCGTCTCCGCTATCACGTCACTCGTCACATTTTCCTTCTCGATACTTGTCACCGAGATCTTCTTCTTGGGTATTATCCCGACCGACAACGATTTGTTCATGTCCAATTCTACGAATGTCGTATGTTCATCGTCATCGTAGATTTCGGTTGTCGTTTCGTCAGATGTAGAGTTTCGTACAGGAAGGGACGGTTTCGCTAACGATGACTGTGACGATATCATTGTCAAGTGTTGCATCGAGATACATGTTACTACGCTCAGAACGACGAGATATCTATATGGTAATATCGACGACTTAGAACAACGTGTCATGATCTAAACCGAATATATACTTATAATAATCGTTTATGGTTTTGAGACCGCATTTATACGTGTCCGATTGTTGATGATAATCCATCGTGTTTCCGATCGATAACCGAGCCACTAACATATACGTCAGCGTGTTCACCTCCCATACGCGACCTCCGGCCAAGACCGATCTCATGTACGTCGGTGGTAACGAATTAACGACTTGAAACTTGAACGCCATTCCCAACAGATCGCTAACGTCACACTTGAAGAACCACTCGTTAACGTAGGAATCGAACAGAATCGGACACCACGATCGAAACTGCGGCCACAACGAGGACACCGCTTCGTTATCGGCCCACCATCTAGTCATTATGGCAACTTCGTCTTTGAAGAACTGTCTCAAGAAATACAATACTTCGGTGTGTTTGTTGTTCGGCGATATAGACCATTTGACACCTTTCGCGACGAACGTAAAATAGAAAACTTTAAATGCCCGATACGTTTCGTATTGTGCGACTCTGGAGTACGTCAGAGTTTGTGCCGCATCGACGGAGAAAACGTACGTGGTGGCGTCGTCGGGCTTTATTTTTTGCAAAAGTGTGTCGGTCGCGTTCGTGATATCCGCGATGGAAATGTTTATAGTGTCACCTACGTGCCGATCGACACCGTCGTTACGCGTTTTTTTGGCAACAGTTGCGATTTCACATTTGATATCGTCGTTGCCGTTTATCGGTACGTACGAACAGCTACGATGATGCTGATGTTGACGACGGCGGCGTCGATGCGTAGCGGTAGTGGTGTCGTTCGCATTCGCGCCCGGTATTTTCGTTTTCAGAAATACGGAAAAGTCTTTTTCGAGCATATTGATAAAACTGAACTCTATCAAAGTCGTTAATATTACATGAACGACGTCCAGCTGTTCGTTGTCCGATTTCAATTTGTGTATCACGTTGAAATTGTATGCGTTGATTATTAATAAACGCAAATTTTTGGTGTCGTTATCGGGGAACCTGTGAATAGACGACAATTTGAACGGAGACGTTTGCAGTCCCGACACGTTCGATTTGACGTTCCGTTTCATTATACGCGATTTAGAAGTAGTTTTTCCCGGTCGTTTATCGCCACCCTTCATCTGACGCTCGATGGTCGACATCGGGACGACTCGAACGCAATCGTAGTGTTCCGTCAGCGTATTCAACACGTTGAAAAACATATCGTCGCACACGACGAAATAATTGTCGTTGTCCAACGTCATCGGATCGACTTCGCTCAGTTTTTCCAGTAACAAACCGAAATCTTCTTTCACGCTATGGAAATCTAATAGTAAATCGGTATAGAGTACGTTGAGGATGCGACCGTTGGTCGTTTTAGGAACCGCACACGACAACAATCCATTCAACGGTTTACTGCATCGCCTCATCTTTCTTATTACGTACGTTGGTGACGAGTGCCGTGGAAAATCGAACGAAACACGGATAATGGAAATTTTCGTTATTCATCGTCGTCGAACTCTTATTTGCCACGTAACGCTCCACCGATAAGGCGATTCTACACAAATCGGTCAAAGATCTAGATATCAAAGCGTTCCGTATGACGGGATATTTTTGAACCGTTTTAATGTCGTTCGAAATTTGCCGTCTTTGTTCGTTTATCTTGATTCGTGACGACGACGACGACGATGACGACAGTCGCGCATCTAATTTGCCGATCGCGTTTAGAAATTCGTAATATTTCCGGACGAACGGGTCGTCAGATTCACGACCTCGAATCGACGTAGCGGAAACTTTCAAAGCGTCAACGAAATAAGGCGAAACGTATTTTTCGAATATGAACCGTTTACTGGCAAACTGATACGACGGACTCCGAATACGTTTCAATAGTTGTTCGGGAGCACATCCTTTCTGAAACAAATCGCTAACCGTCACAGAAATCTTATATCGAATTCGCGACGGAAATTTATACGGAGTCGAATCGAGCTTACTTATCAGTACGGGAACGTCGGCAGCGACGTTATCGTCGTCGCGTCGTATCACACTCTTCGGATTGTGCATTAAATTATACAATAGAATCAATTCGGGAGCACCGTCCGTCAAGCGACATTCGTTGAAGATCAATATGACGAATTGTACGAGCTTTTGGAGAAATTGCGATTCCTCGTCGGCGGCAACAGCAGCAGCAGCAGCAGCAGCAGCAGCAGAGACCTGTCGCGGTTCGCAGTCTGGCAATAGAGCGGATATGATAAGCTTCAGCGAAGGATCGCGATATTTGTCGATCGTCAGCAAAGCCAATATACGATTAATATAATAACCAAAATGGAAAGAATCCGGTCTATTTTTGAATAAATTACACATATCTATAGTTTTCAATTGTTCGATGAACGATTCGAATTCACCATAAGTTGTTTCGTGACTGGTCGTTTCAACTTCACTCGGTGGCATTTGTTGCTGCTGCTGCTGTTGCTGTTGCTGTTGTTTTTCTCGCCGTCGTTGTGTTTCCGTCGGAATATTATCGAATTCGTCATCGTATATCAAACCATCGGTATCGTTGTTATCGTCGTTTCTCAGCCAATCTCTACCGAAATATCGATCCATCGCCGTAATAGATTCTCCACTATCTCTATTTCTTCTGTTGTAATCTTACTTGTGAACGGTAACGTCACGATCGTGGTGTGGACATATATATTTACAGACACGCTGACGATCGATCATCGTTCATCGTGAAAGGAAATCGTAGAAATTACGATATCGAAAGTTTATGACAGAATGATTGCGTGTGTGTGTGCGTGTGAGAGCGTATCATATATGCATTTTCTGTGTCTATCTATTTATTCGTATGGTCTAACTTTGGAATCCACGAAGCGAGGAAATTGCCTAATTTGTTATTCAACAGGGTCGTATATCGTCTCAATACTATAATAACTACGTAGGAAATCAATAATACGACGACGATACCCAGTACGACACTCCACGGTTTGTGTGACATAATCGTCCAGAAAGAGTGCTTGTCTCCGTTGTTGAACGATGTCGATTGAAAATCTGGCAATGAAGACATGTTGGCAGAAATATATCGTGAATTACCACTACTCATCATATATATATATATATTATGTCTCGTTCTTATTATTGTTGTGATAATAGTCCATCGTGCGATACACGTGGTATGTCGTCGTCGTCGTTAGTTTCTCGTCGACCCACCATACAATCGCGTATCATGTCTCGGCACAGATAATTCTGTATGGTGTGTAACCAGTTTTTATTGGTGAACGCGTCGTTATCCATCTTTGCCAACATTACCGCTTCTTTCGTCGTCCATCGATCTCCACCGACCAGTATCGCAGCGGCTATTATCAAATCGTTCGTTATAAACAGGAATCGCTTATCGTTCTCGGGCCACATAATCAATTTGCGCTTATCGCCCAGCGTGAATATCGATTCTAACGTTTTCCTGTCCGCTATGGGTTTTATTCGATCGTTCGTCGTTTCTTCGTTGCCGGCGACGTGAACGCGTCGATTGTCTTCGTAATCGTAGAATATCATCGGAAAATCCAATATCAACGTGAACGTTACATCCGGCCGTTTGTTAGTACTCACGTCCACCATATTTATTTTGCCGTCGTAGGTTTTCTCTATACGAAAAATCACATCGACGGAAGTTATATGGCGATTCAATAAATTTAAATCGTTTTGAATATGTTGAATGTTCGAATTCGATCCCAAATCGTTATCTTTCAGCATTCGATGATCCGTATTCGACCACGTTTTTATATAGTATCTTCCGTTTATCTTGTACGCCGACATCCAAACGTTACACAGGGGAGCGTAATTGCGCAGTAGCGGGGCTATCATTTGACGGTTCTCACGTGGTTCGATGGTTTTCGTCAATAACCCGTCTGAAGTTCGATAACCTACGGCCATAGTGCCTTCCATGATGGTCTTTGCGAACGTTTTGTAACCGTCCGGAAATATGTAAAATTGTAGTATATCTTCCGGCGACCAGTAATCCGTGAATACGGCTCGCTCCCTGCCGTCACCGTTCAACGTACAATACACTATAGGTCTATATAGTATCATCATGGTCGTAACGTTCAATTTATTCCGCATCGTCGCCATGTCCCATACGCCCCCCGCAGTTTTGGTCCACTCTACGTCGGCGATTATGTCGGGATCGAACAGAATTTCGTGAAAAGTGTACTTGTTTCCGGTGATCATCTCGCTCACACCGTACGGTATCAACGGCAGATCGGTGAAATGCGAGATATGAACGAAATTATCGTTCCTATCCAACGCGTGTAACATATCATCGATCAGCGCATTTTTCACGTACGCTAGTTCCTCTACACCGATCTCTTCCGGTATATACATCGACATGGCTAGTCTGTAGTATTTGTGGAAAGCGCTGAACATGTACGGTTCGCGTTGGACGTTAACGAATCTGCTAGACAAATCTGTGTCGAACACACAAGATGCGGGAATCAACGTCAACGTTAGATATACCAAAAATTTTCCGACTCGAAATCTAAATCGAACATCTTGAATATTTCCACCGTCCGGTATCATATGGTTACCTACGAGATTGAGGAATTCCGAAGTCATCAACGACCGTAACGTTCGCTCGGGAAACATCGAAATTATACCGTTCGTACCGAACAAGATTAGCGTACCCGCACGAACGGGCAACGTAGAACACCATTTCGCCATCCGTAACGTCGGCGATTCTATTAACGTATCGTCTCGAGATCGTGCCGCGACGGTCATAATTTCGATCGTTTTCATGTCGATCGTACGTTCGAAAATAACGCTCAGACTCCTGTCGTCTTTCACACCGATAACGACGAGAGCACTCCTATATATTTCGAGGAGTCTTCTATCTTCGTTCTCTAACACTCGTGTCTGTAGATGCGCTTCTATCGCATCGACCGCATCGCCGTAAGTAGTTTCGGCGCTCATCACGTCAATCGCTAGATTTCGAACGATAGCCTGGGTAGTATCGGTCGAAAGAAAAACGGGAAACACGGAGTCGTAGTAGAAGGTGCACGACGTAGGCGATCTACCGAACGCTAGACGACCCAATTTGATCAGAGTGGTAATTTTGGAAATGGACGATGAATTCGCATCGGAATCGATTACGACACGGTCACCACCTACACGTATCGTGCCATGCATTTGTCGTAAGAACGCAGGCGACGGTTGTGACGACGACGACGACGACGATGAAGAAACTCCATTTTCATCTGCCATTCTATTTCTTATAACTCGCTTTCCCATATATTGTCGTTTACGTCGCCATCCTCGCAATTATCGTCGTCCGTATCGTCTACGTCTATATTATCGTCGTCGTCGTCGTCGTCGTCATCCGTATCGTCGTTATTAACGTCGGCAGCCGTCCCGGGAACGTCACCGATAGCCAAGGTGTTTGCCAGAATTTTCGATTTGTCCATGCAAAGGACCGATTCGGTATTATCGACAAATAAATTTATCAGTTGCAACGTGTACCGTTTGTAGTTCGTGTGATCTACCATTTCACCGAACATGTCTTCGCTGCGATGATGAATGAAACTTTTCACGTTCCTCGCGTGATCCAATACGTCGACCAAATTCAATAGAGCACCGACATATTGACAAATCATATAATATACGTAAATGTCCATCAATGCCACGTCGTCGTACGGCTTCAGTTTATATGCGATAAGGCGATCGTGCAACATGATCGGAGTGCGCTGCTGCTGCTGCTGCTGCTGCTGTCGCCGATTGCGAGGCAATTCACAGTCCGCACGTCGCATATTCAATTTCCATATTCTATTTTGGTCGTCGGTCAGCGTGTGCTCCTTCTGAGAGGCGATATAAAAAATAAAATCTGTCGTCACGTCCAAACCCGACGGAGATATTTTCGAATCGCATAAACCGCTCAATCTCAAATATGGGAAAATATGTTCCATTTCTTATTTTTCAACAGAAAAAAATAAAGAGAGAGAGAGAGAGAGAGGGAGAGAGGGAGAGATTAACATTTAATCTGATACGTCTTTACGCCATACGAGTGGTTGTATTTGGCAGCGTTCTCGGCTTCTCGATTAGTCGATTGCCCGTCTCCAGATTCACTATTATTACCGTTGTTTCCAGTGTCGATTAGCTTATTGAATCTAAATTTATCCGCCTTTATAACCTCTACGTTCAATTCCGATTGTGATTTTTTGACGATACGAGGTTTATAGAGATCCAATTTGTCGAAACTGTATTTAATGGGTATCGTATCGTAGAATATAACGGAATCGCTGAATAAACCGCCACACAGCCCTATCAAGGGATGTCTGCCTTTGATCAATCGGATTTCTTTCGTTTTGCAGTTAAAATCGACAATCTGGTCAAAGTTTTCGATAGTATCGATGGCCTGAGATTCGTTGTTGATCGAATTTGTCGTGTTTGACATACAATGCAGAAAAGCTTCTGCTGACATAATGATATCTTATCTACTAGGGGTAGGAGAAAAAGAAAACGAATTATCGTATTACGATTCATTTATTGTACGATATCGGACGAACACTGATCGACTGTTTCGTCACGATGGTTGGCCATCTGGGAAAGAAAATTCGTTACTGAAACTGAAATCGAATTTATAGTTAACGACATACCGCAACGATCAACCCTCGCACATCTTCAAAAGTTCCATAACACATCGGTGGACACCGGATATGGTCACGACTAAGGATTGAACGTTTCAGTTCGGAAAATTCGTTCGGCAAATTTTCGTTCGAGCATCGATTCCGTATAGGTGTCAATTTAGACGTTTCGTCGCACCTGAAACATATCAGTATTCGACGATTCGAAAAAAAATATATATTTACAAAATACCGTGGGTCGTTTGTAACGAATTGTACGTTCTCGGGAGAAGTCGATTCGTGGCATACATTCGTTGAATCGCTAAGTGGAACTGTACGATTTTCATCCACCACATCGATATTCGAATAGTCTGAAAGTAGTGACATTTTCGCAGTATACAGTATGCAGTATGAATGTAACACCTCGAACAATCCGGAACTACTATCGATCGTTGTCGGATACGACCGGTGTATATATATATGTGTGCTCGATGAGGTGGGGGAGGGGAGTGCGTATCAGTCTATCGTAACAGACCCCAACTTCACTCGTATAACAAATCGACGAAAAGATTCGCACGGATACGAGGGGGGAACGCGTTGCCGATCGTTTTTATCGTTCTGGACGACGGTCGGGTTGACGTCGTACGAACCGTTGACTCAATACGGCCATGAATCCCGTGACGATACCCGCAACGATCGCGATCGATTTGTTGTTACTTCCTTTTGGATTACTTTCCCCGTCTACGATTACGAGATTTTTTTTATTTCCGATAAACGCGTACAGTTCCTTGAGATTGGACGATATCTCATCACTAGTTGCGTTTATATCGTCCGGTGTCATCATCGTCATATATTCTGGTTCCCGTGCTCTTATTACTGGGAGGTGACGTGAAAATCTATCATTTGTCGCGTTACGATAGGTAATACGATATTGTTCGAAATATCCGAATCGAGCGATACCGTCGTAACTCGATCATCATCATCATCATTGTCGTTGTCGTTGACAATAACATATTTCGGGGAATCTGCACTTATGATCGTACCGATTATCGAAAATACTGGATAATTCATATCGGTGACGGAAACGACGCGAACGGTATCGGTCAACGAAAAAGTAAGATTGGAAAATATTTTCTTCACCAAATCGCCAATTTTCGATTGTGAAGCGTTTGTTCGATGCATATCTGACGCTATATGTCGCATAACATCCTCGTTAACGTTCAATTTGGCCGAGTGAAACGAACGATGCACCAATTCGAGGTATTCTTGTGGAGTTTCCGGCTTGGACACGAGAATATTCGCAACCGAACGCCGGGTGATGGCTTCGTCTATATCTTGAAAAATATTCGTGGCACATATCATCAGTACGTTCGATTCGGCATCGGAGCTGCTGAACTTGTTCATTTCCATCATAAAAATTAATTTTAGCTTTTTATCGATGGGCTCTTCGCCGGCCGAACCCCTCCTACTGAATATCGAATCGATTTCGTCGATAAAAATGATTTTCGGAGCTACGGATCGGATGGCCCATTCGAAGATCGCCGTCAACAGTTTTTCACTGTCGCCCACGTATTTACTGAATAGTTGCGACAATTTCATCTCGTATATGGGTACGCGACAAAACGTGGCCAACGCTCTGGCCAACGAGGTTTTTCCCGTGCCCGGAGGGCCGTACAGAATGATCATACTATTACCGGTTATATCTCTGTTGCGTAGAATTTCTTTCGTTCTGCTGTTGCTATTCAACGAGAACATATGCGCTAGTTCTTTCAATTTCTGCTTCGTATCCGAATGGCCGATTATATGATCGAAGTCGTCGGTACGGGTTAGCGTTAGTTCGGGAATCACATGTTTGACGCTATCGTAATCGTTGTATTGCGACCCGCCGTCGCCGTTGTTATTCCCGTGCAAATTTAACGACATATGTGTGGCGTTCATCACGGATATAGTTTCTACGTTGCCAGACGAAATCGCACCGTCCAATCTCTGAATGCGATCATAAATTTGTACGATTTTATTGAGAATCAATTCGATAATATACGAACGATCGAAAGCTATGAAACTTCTATTTCTTTCGTGCTCGGTCGATTCTGAAGGATTCGGTCGCCGCCGCCGTTGTTTCACCCGATTCAGTGGTAACGTTACACCGGATAGCAGACAGCACGCGTTATACAACACCGACTGAGCCGAGGCATATCGAATTATCGCTTTTTCGTATTTACTCTCGCGTTCGTAATCTATGGCGTCGTTCGTTATACGTGCGACTTTCGACATTTCTTCGAACAGCGTCATCATGATCTTATGCTTCCGTTCGGCATTTCTGTTGTTGTTGTTGTTGTTGTTATTGTTGTTGCCGCCACCGTCGTCACCGAAACTTTCGTGGTTTTTCGTGTTCGACATTGCCGTTATCGTATGTCGTGTCGATGATCTTTTCGCTTGCGCTCTATCGCATCTTATAAACGCGCTTACGACGGGACGACTGGAAAGGAAAGTCAATTCGAACAAATACACACATACGAATAGTATCGAAAGATATTTATTTTCGAAATACATTCAAGAAATATCGCGTATCAACATATCGTACCATATTTCCCGACTCCACTCGTGTGACAACCCAAGTTGGTGTTATATTATCGATGCGATAAATGTCACGTTATGTTACTCGAAATGTTCATAAGGGTGAAATTCGTATCTCATGACGGTCACGTGGACTGTAAACGGGTTAAAACAAATACGTACAAATAGTGTCGAAAGATATTTATTTTCAAAATACATTCAAGAAATATCGTAGGCAAGTGTATCGTGATGCGAGAGATCGTCGTGTAAGCGTACTCTCAACGACTCCCAATATCTTTGGAACAAACAATACGTATATCGAACGTCGCCTGTCGAAGAATGAAAATCCCCGTGCGGTTCTGAACACTGTGTCATCGAGTGTGCTTCTGAAAGATTCAATTGGGGTCCACCTCGCCGACTGTCAGATTTGACGTGATCGCTTCTACCCAACACAACGGTCATCAGAATTATTTCATTTTGGAACATAAAATCCAGCACGTATCGTTCGTCTTGCAGTTGTCGACTGGACAAGTTGATCCATAACGGTTTTACCATACCCGATACGGCTACGTCGTGATGATGGCCGCACGTCAAAATCGGTCTGTCCCTCGAGAGCGAATAGTAAGCTTGAGTCGATGCCTGAACGGGAGTATAATTGTTGCATACGTTGACACAATGTGCACATCTGAACTCTCGATTGTCGTCGATCGTGTGTTTTTGTAGGAACATCATATCGAATCGACTTTGCCACGTAACGAATAACGGAACATTATGTTCACGGAGACATACTTCGTGTACCATCTGAATCATCATTAAAGGATCCACGTTATGAGTTGACTCGTAACATCGATTAACTTCCAAAGTTTTCAATATATTTCTTTTGACGATCGCCGGTATAGAAGCGTCCGGATACATCGTCGTTAACACGAAATCGCTCGGTACAAATATGTCGTTTTGGACGAATTCCAATTTGTCCAATACGTAAGATTTTCCTCGATATTCGACTGCGATATTATCGTCACATATCGATGCACTAATGTACGCTATTCTATCGATTTTGTTCACGAATTCCGTATCTAAAGCAAACGGCTTCACGAATTCCGATAGCAAACGTTCTGCCATAAACCACAACATATTCTTTCGGTTATTCATTTCACCGCCGACGATACCACTTGACCGGTTCCTATCGTCGTCGTCGCTATATCTACTGGTACGTTGTATCGAGTGTCTGCTTATATGCGTTCGTCGATGACGACGATTACGGCGCGAGTATCGTTGCGATTGTCGTCGTATTCGCCTTCGTCCACATTCCCGTTGTTGTTGTTGTTGTTGTTGTTGCCGTCGTGGTTCTCTTTCGTAGGATCTCGTCGGGTACGTATCGCTTCGAACAACTTTATCGCGATATTCCCGTCGTCGTTGCCGTCGTAGTTCTCTTCCGTATGATCTCGTCGGGTGCGTATCGTTTCGAATAACTTTATCGCAATCTGAATCGTCAGAGAACAGATACTCTTCTTCGTCGTCGTCGTCGTCCGATGACAAGTCACGCGACACCTTCGATGTAACAGCACCGTTCACGTCGTCGTTATCGTCATTACTCTTGCAATTATTCTTACCGTGATAATCTCGTGACGACTTCGTATCATCACCATCATCATCATCATCGTTTGCAGCGTCAACATTGGTAACTTTACATTTTATGTCGACTTCGCTGAGCGACATCTCACCATCGTCGCTATCATTCAATAAGATACCGTTCATATCATCGACGAGATCGTTCCAGTCTGGCTCCGTCGTCATGGTCTCTTATTATTATTATTACTATTATCATCATCATGATCACGAAACTCGATGAGATCGGATCGAATGGAAAGTCATACAAAATAAACGCTAACAAAACTTTAATATAAATGTATTTATTCGTTCAGTAATCGCAATATATCAGTCAACTTATGAGAATGTACATTCACAGGAAATGATTTGAACGGTACGTCGTTAAATCTCTGCTGCTCGGACGAGGACGACGACGACGACGATTTGCTTCCCAGACACCTGTAAATCGTGGGCACTTTATTTTCACACAAATTGACGAAACAAATATACGTGAGGATTATTTCGTTTACAAAAAATTTATAAATACTATTCGAACTGGGTATATTTATGAATAAAATGTTCCTTTCGAATAACGTTCGCCTAACGTCCGTCAAATACAGACCGGTCTCCGCGTGGAACGCATCTTCGTTATTCTCGTATACAACGATCAACTTGTTCAAAAAAGTTTCTTTTGTGATATAAAACAAATCGGTGACTATATCGAAACTCGGCAAGGTAGTTTCGAATTGTTCGAAATAGCACAGTTTTAATATTAACCAGCTCGCGTTAATTAATACATCGTGACGCCCGACGAATTCGGCAGATTGGAAGTGTTCGGTTTTGATACGAGAGATTTTTTCTTGAAAATTGCGGATGACTTCTTCGTTCGCACTTGAGATGGATTCCTTATCGTGGGAGCCATTAGTTATTCTCTTACTACTTTGATCGTGGCTACTAGTTTCTCCGTTCGATTTGATTTTATTCCGAGATGTAGGTTGCTTGCGAACCTTTTTCGCTTTAGCTGCGGGTTCGACGACGGCTGACGCCTGTATCTTGCCTTCGCCTGCTGTTTCTGCTTCTAGTCTATTCACGTGTACATCTTTCTTCGTGGTCACGGCGACCGTCCGCGCTTCAATCGATCGCTCTAATTCGGACCCTTCCGTATCGTTCCCAATATCATCGTCATCTTCCTCGATCGTATGTGTGTCTCTTTTCCGTTTTTGACATCGCTTCTGATCAGATTTACCATTTTGTTTCTTTTTCTCACGAGCTATCGGGAGTTTGACCAGAAGTTGCGGTTTTATCGTTGCAGTTTCCACGGTCGATTTCGTTTTCGATCTTTTCGACGTCGATTTTTTCACCGGTGTCGTACCAGTTGGCTTAGTAGCAGTAGCAGTAGTAGTAGTAGTAGTAGCAGTAGTGGTATCGTTATACGAATCGGTATATTCACTCGTTTCCCCGTTCGTGATGGCGGTTACAGCGACGATAGACTTACTTGTTGGACGATATGTCGGATGCAAATTGTTCTTCACCGGGTTTAGCGGCTTGACGAAGATGGCATCGTCGGGATTGTACTCTGGAACGGCGTTGGCGGTGGCGGTGGACGCAACATCGAAACTGTCAACGTGCTGCTGATGCTGCTGCTGTTGTTGTTGTTGTTGTTGTTGTTGTTTACCCAGCACTCGTTTAGTTATATTCCGAAGTTGATTCAACGTATCGTCGGTAATGGTCAAATCAGAAATGATCGGACCCATTTCCATGTGTTTTTTTAGCTTGGCCAAACTTGCCGAAGACATCGTCGATGTTTCGCTGGTGAAATATTCACGTCGACTGACTGCCTCCCACCGTGACGCATCCGTTTATATAGCACCACGTGCGATCGTTTATTGGTCAATTATGTTTCATAACTCGACCTGGTAACCGTTCCAAATATACATCTATATGACGATGTCGTCGTTCGTCGTTATCGTAATTGGCGATGTTATTGCCTAACCAAATCGGTTCTACTACACCGTCGAGACGAAATTTCAAACACCCCGTTTTCGATATCGAATCGTATCCTCGAAGCACGTCCATATTTGGAATTATCGGCATTCGTTCGGAATTCGTGGAACACGCCACGAATGCCGTCCCCAACATCGTATGGATGCGTGGAGCAGATGTGAGCGTTGCGAACGCTCCCAAATACACACGTGGCCATTCGTTAAAACTGAAATATCCTATTTGATCGCAATGGCGTATCGGTACTTTATCATTGAAAATGCGACAAGGTATAACTGGGAACGGCGTGAGGGCGTTACATAATCCGGGTAAACCTTCCGCTCTACTCGATCCGTCATATTCGTATTCGAAACGTAGAGTATCTAAAGGGAACGGTGGTGTAGCATAATCGTCCGGGTACGGAGCGTTATACACATAAGCGTATAGCCACTGGTCATCGTCGTCGTCCTTGCCGTTGGATGTCATGATCGCGCCGCGGTCTTACAAGTTGCAGCGCATCGATCGACTTCCGACTGACCCGTCACGTTCCGTAAGCGCACACGAACGTGTCGCTGCACCCTCGAAATCCGTCCGATGTCGACGAGATAAGAAGCACACCGGTGTCATAATTTCGAGGGTGCCACACGGGGTACAGCGTACCACGTGTGGCACCCGCGAAACCGGTACATATCCTCGGAATTCGTGCATTTCGAGGGTGCATCACGGGTACGCGGTGAACAACGATGCACCCGCGTCGATCGTTCCGAGTAGACACCGGTGTCGACACCGGTGTCGACGCTGGCGTAGGCACCGGTGTCGACGCTGGCGTGGGCACCGGTGTCCACACCAACGTCTCAAAATCTCGAACGATGTGTGCAATCGCGGTTACGTTTGACGGCATCGCGCGCAGTTTGTGTCACGTCGCAGACAACGCGTACTCGACGGTGCGACGTTATCAGCTCCCGGTGTTCCGTCGAGTTCCAATAGTAAGACACAGAAATGAGCGGCGTGCCGGTATGTTTTCGATTGAAACCTTTTTATTGTCACATGGACAACGGACAAATTTATAATATAGGTAACACCACCGTGAAAATAACGATGACGCGGAAGGAATTGTTGGATATTATCGACATTTCTGTCGGTGTCCTCAAATTATACGAACCACGTAGTTATAAAGCGACGACGACGACGACTACTACTACACCGAAAGATCGTAATGGTGCATCACGAGATGATTTTACGTTGAGTGCGATGAAGCAGCACGTCCGGCCCAAAATACACAATTTATGGAATAAAATAACCACCATAGTTGAATCGAACGAATCTTTACGAAAAGTAACGAACGCCATTTTAATAGATAACGTGGACAGTATCGAGAACACGTTAAATTACATATACTCGTGTGTGATTTTACAAAAAATATGCGCTGGTGAGGCGAACGACGAGAACGATGCCAATAAAATCAACACGCCAGCGCCGTCGTCTCCCAGCTCGCTGAAATGTGACGAATTCTACGATTTGATATCGCACGAAAGTTATAATAACGATAACGTGTTGGCGACGACCATGGAACACCTGTGGACACTTTTAGACGATATTCTCTTCTTCAAACCGATATATTCCATTCTACAAAATTTATTAGTATTTTACATACAAATTTACATCTTGAGTAACAACTCTATATCGTTCGAAGAAGGAACGCCATCGGTCACGAAGGATATTACCACCGCGGACGCGTTGGGCAATCGAATGGGTTGTTTCATAAAACAATGGCTGTTACAGGGTAAAGACACGAGCGTTCGCAATATTTATACGTGCGTTTTGAACGACGACATATTCCACGACTTGGCGAAGCAACTACGAAAATACATATTGCACAATCGCGATCGATATAACGTGCTCATCGGCCGAGACAATTTCGTAAGCGAGGAGGTGTTCACCAATACCTTGCTGAACGACAAAAAGGGCCTGTATCGGAATATGGACGATCTGTCGATTTTCGTGAGAAATCACTTGAATTCCGTTATCAGTAGAAAAATTAACGACGACAACAACGACAACGGTAGCGATAGCAGCAGCAGCGGCGGCAGCAACACCACTACCACCAGGCTCGTAGAGGACATTCAGACGGACGTCCTTATACCGTGGCTATTATTCGAGGGTTTTTGTGGAGCACCGTCGTCTTCGTCATCGTTTTACGATAGACACCTGAGCGTATTGAAATCGCATTCGTTACTTCATCTCAAGAACATTTCGGACAAAGATAACGGCAATTTGGTGAACAAATGCTTCGAAATTATAATGGCCGATTCGTTGGTCGTTAATGATACGATCAAAAGTTGGATCGAAAATAAGTATATACTGGCGTTACAAGACGTATACGAGATGAAGAAATATATCACCAAAGTATTGGAAACTGATAAAACGTGTACGATGAAAAATAAAAAATTCTCAAAATAAATTCTACATATTTTTATTTTTAACTATATTACAAGAAACCCAAACATTTCGCAGTTTCTGTGGTGGTTCGTCTCACTTGTCGGATCTTGGGACGGCAAATTTTCTGGCAGACCAATTCAGCGATTTCATCGTTCGTGCGAACTACGAACGGTTTATTGGAAAAATTTATCAGTAACACGGATATCTGCCCGCGATAATCCTCGTCTATTATTTCAGCCCCCACTGTGATACGAAAATTTACGGAAAGATTAACCCATTAACGGCCAACGTGATCGTCATGAGATACGAATTTCACTCTTACGCAAGACATAATTTTGAAATTCCGTCAAACGAACAAATTCATCTGACGTTTTACAACGATAATCGATTAATCCGAGACCAACCAAAATGATGTTACGCGCAGCATTGACGTCACGATTCCAAACGATTTTACATTTTCGACAAATTTGAAATCTATGATCGTGACATCGTCGTCGCTTCGTATCGTCTCTATTTATGATCGTGTTTTTGGGAGGCAAAGGCATTCTATCGAAACATTTCGAGCAAGATCGCGTAGTCAGATATTCGTCTACACATATAACATGACATTTATCTCGTCGACGATGAAACGCCTGCTTTAACAGTTCTACGGCGGGTTTTTTATTTCTGCCATAACTGAAATTTTTTTTCAGTGTTCCATCTCCAAAACAAACCAACACGGAATTATTATCATCATCATCATCTTTAGCGGGTAATAACTGATTTACCACCTTATCCTCCGCTTTACGACGTGAAATGTACGAGTCCCAGTTCAAGCGCGTATATTTCCGCGTAGCGTAAATTTCGCGACTGGACGATAAGAAATTCAGTCTGTATAAAATGTACTCCACATGAGAGTTAAAATTAGAACCACACTTCGGCGAAACAATTAATTTTTTCTCTATGTTTATACGTTCGCGATATTCAAGCAGGCGTTTTTCAAAGATTCCGGACATTTTTTTCCGTTTACGTCGTCGAGTACGTTCTTTACAGAAATGTTCCTTGAACGTGGCCGATTTTAACACGAAATTGGTTTCTGTTCGAGTTTCCTTATCGATATAGCACGCGCCGATATAATTAACGACCCCCGGATCGATTCCCAAATATTTAGTGGAGTTGGAATTAACCACTGTAGTCTCCGGTTTTATGTTCGTCTTCTTTCGCTTCTTCTTCTGCGGTTGTTGAATCGTGGATCGCCCATATCTATTCATCATGATGGAACAATCGATCCCGTTGGTGGAAAAACTCATGGCGAAAGACGTCCGCTGCTTGTTGGGCTCGATCTGCATAGTTGTGTCATCGAATTTGCCGTAAACTGAATGAGATAGATCGAAATAATGCCACCAATATTTTGGAGTTTCCGTCCTAAACACGAGAGCGGTAGTTTTGTTCGGTAGCAATTTTGTACTACGTAATAATTCTTTCAACGCCGCAGCGTCGTAAAGCAAATGTTTTCGGCCAGACGAAAATATAGGAAACGCCGAAAAGGATTTCATCTTTCTCTCTTCGAACCATCGCCCCAACTCGAAAGTGATCGGTACCAAATTCCACCAGTCATTTTCGATATTAATGAATTTCTTGTGATAGTCGAAACGAAAATCTTCCAGAAATTCTGCAACTTCTCGGCTGTGGGCGACGTGACGTGGTACGAAGGCGAACAATTCGTCGTAAACTATCGTCTTCCATTCGTAGCGTTTTCGATCACACTTTTCCTTATATTTTTCATAGAAATATCGGACGAGTCGATCGTAAAAATGGACCGTGATACAATTTTTCATATTGGTTTCGTGTTGCTTGACACATGAGCTAATGAGGAAGGATCGTAATCGGCCGTCGTATAATAACGTTTTGTCTGGCCGCATAGCGAAATATTCTTCGTCCAACGCAACGCGTTCTTTCCTCTGTCGTTTGCCCTGGAGATGGTAATAGAAATCTCGTAGGTGACTGATGGAAAACTGTCCGATCGGAAATTCGTTACGATGTAACAATTTCGTATAATGAAAACTGACGTAGAGCGATGCTTCGATGGTCAATTGAGAAATTTCCAAAACGTCATCCTCGATTCGCTGTCGTAACTCTGGATTTCGGCAAAACTTACGAAAACCGCGTTTTATCGTGAACGTCTCGGTACAAGTATTTACTGTGCTGAATCTATGTTTTTGCTTCAATATTCGATTTGCACATTTGGCCGAAGATGCGCGACTGTGGTCTAAACCACCACATGTTTTACATGGCATGTCGACTGAAACTGAATTGACATGTGTGTGTCGCAGCCGTATTTATACGCTCGCGAGTGGTGGGCGGTAACGTTTCGGTCGTTCCTCGTCCCGAACGTATTTTGCATTCACGAAATGGAATCGAACATATCCACTAACGAACAAAATTTATCGGCTGATGACTTTAACGATACATAATTTTATTATACGTCGATAGAAAAGATAGAGTTGCCAACGTACCGATCGTTTCTATTTCAGCACGTAGTTCTCGTTCGAAAAATCAAATTGTGAAATATTTTATTAGGAACAAACTTTATCGTTCGAGATCCTCATCGAACGATTCGAGAAATGAAACTGTTAATCGCATAAGGGTGAAACTTGTATCTCATGACAGTCACGTTGGGAATAAATGAGTTAAACGCAATAATAATTCATCGTCGCAACCGGAGGAAGAATGTGAACATAGACTGTTGTTGATCACGCCATATCGAATAGTTCCGAATACCCTGTACTGTCACGTACAATGTGAAATAATCGTTTGATGAAATAAATAAATACCAAAGTGACATAGTTTTTTTTGGGGATGGTGGTGGTGGTGATGGTAAAGAAATAACAGAAAAATAGAAATTATAAAATCAATTTATTCATATCGACCGAAACGTTATATGTATCGTCGATGGCACTGTAATATCGAGTAAATTCCTCGTGAAATGCACCGGTCAATCGTTTAGCTGCACCGAAAGGTTGTCCATACCTATTCAAGGAATCTATTATCAAATCGGCCGGTACTCGAGCGTAACATCCATCCTATCCAAATAGAACGTCAGCTAGTCGTGCGAAAAGAAATACAGCTTCGTCGATGTAATATTGAACGACACGACGATAAAACATCCAATTGGTGGTGGTTGTGTTCATTGTCGACACACGATATCACGTGTAAAGTGTACGACATTTCATTCGTTTCGGCGAAGATATAGTCTGACGCATCCCCACTATCTGCATTGCACTATATAAATTCCAACGACCTATTGTAACAATCAGAAAATGTTCTCCCGCTATCGCCATCGCTAACGGAGAATAACTCACGCTCGTGCGACAGTATTAATTCGCGAAGCATGGAAACAGTGCGCGTATTACGACGAGCCATAGCAACAAAATATTCTGCACCAAACGGCGAACATGTGGCCATTTTTGTATTATCTCGTTTCGATAACCTTTTCCACGTGTATAATACGATATCGCTGAAGGTGGACGCAGCTGTAGAAAAATTCACGCTTTATCACCTGCTGGACCTATTTGCCCGGCTAACGAACCAATTCTATCATAATTTTGATTTGCTATCGAACTATTTTCCATACACCGTCAAGAATCACAACGATTTTCTATGGGGTAATCCAATATTTATCGTTGCGTCGCTGTCGAGTACGCCCCACAAAATGTGTCGCTGGGTAGATGAAAAGATTCTCCTTGGTCCATTGTTACGCGCCGTAAGAAAACCAATCGGATATGTGCAATTGTATACATCCAGCAACACCAGATACTTTACGTTTGGAGTCAAACGCAATAATAATTCATCGGCGCAGCCGGAGGAAGAAGGTGAATATAGACTGTTGTTGATCACGCCATATCGAATAGTTTCGAATACCCTGTACTGTCGCGTACAATGTGTAATATTCGTTTGATGAAATAAATAAATACCAAAGTGACATAGTCTTTTTTTGGGGGTGATGGTGGTGGTGGTGGTAAAGAAACAACAGAAAAATAAAAATTATAAAATCAATTTATTCATATCGACCGAAACGTTATATGTATCGTCGATGGCACTATAATATCGAGTGAATTCCTCGTGAAATGCATCGGTCAATTGTTTAGCTGCACCGAAAGGTTGTCCGTACCTATTTAAGGAATCTATTATCAAATCGGCCGGTACTCGAGCGTAACATCCATCTTGCGCTTCGATCTGAACGGTATCTTTCCATTTGTAATAGGGATTCGTTTGGATTAGCCATTGCTTCCGCCATGCCGCCGGTAAACTGGGTAATTTTTTTACGTCAATATTCACTGGTTTGTTGATGTCCTCCACGTATCGAAACCAAGAATAGAACATACTGATACTTAGCAAACCTTGTTTTATGGCGTCGTCGTGTAAGCCTGATGACACGTAAATTTTCGTTTCTCGATTGAAGAACACGAACGGTAAGGATCCTTCGTTGTTGATAACGCTATTGGTCACCAGTTTGGATTTGTTGTGGAAACAATATTTATAGATGGCTTCTCGTTCTTTACTGTTGAAATATCGGAACTGAGCAACTTCGGGTTCGGTGATGTTGTCGTGCCAAAAATCGACTTTGATGTGAAGAATACGCTCGACCACGGCCGAATCGTACGGACACGATGGTGGATCGTTACACGTGTACCACAACTTCGATAGGGCGTAGATGGCCGCGAACACATTGCCCACGTTATTTCTATACTCGATTTTACTTTCCGATATGACTTTCTTGAAGCCGCTCGTGAACGTCGCAATCTCGTCCTGAACCAACATCATGTTCGTCACGTACATCAGCATGGCCGGTTGGTTTTCCTTGTTCGTGTCCGTCGGTTCTTTTGCCGAAGCCGAAGTACGGCCGTACTCTCGCAATATGTCGAGCAATTTAGTTTTACCTCCGTGCCTATGACCGCAAACTATGGTACACAACTTGGACCATTGTCCGGGAAATTCGATGCTTAGAATCAACTTTAGCATTAAATCTAACGTACCGAAATCGAACGAACATAAATAGAATAGGTACGTTAACGTGAGTAATACATAGTCGTATTTCACTTCTTCGGAATTTTGTTGTAAATAGTAATTGGCTCGTTTGTATCGATTCGGATGCGATAGGACGTAACGTTTCAATATGTCGTCACGGCGTTCGTTTCGTGATCCCACGTAAAAAGCGTACGGTAAAAGAATTTCCGCTTGCTCGTACAACCACCGTATCACGTCGTATCGCCCGTTTTCTATCCAACTCAGTATACTGGCCGGTAGGACGGATCGACGGTTCGAGCGACGCCGACGGCGACCTAATCCCCAGATGAACGACGACGACGACTCTTCCTCTCCGGTGTTTCCACTTTTATCGTTATCGCGTTCGTCCCCGTTATCGTCGTCGTTGTCGTCGTCACTATTCACAGCCTGTATCAAATCGGCGAACGATGGAATATCGAACACCGTCCATTTCGGTAAACGTTTATACATGTGAACCGTCACTATGAAACATATCAACTTTAATCGGAACGGTAACGATTTTTTGTTTCGTACCGCGCATTCGGCGATATTAGTCATCGTACGCGAATCGAATTCTTTCATGATCTTGGCGAAAGTCGTACGTAAACTTGACAATATCGCTAAAGATTTCACTTTGGATTGCATCATATGTTTATTGGACGAGAGTTTCTTCTGATTGGTATTATTATTATTATTATCGTCGTCGGTATATTGCGGGTGGAGAGTAGTCGACGATCCTTTTCGTACGGCATAATCACGATATAAATAGTCTTCTTTGCTATCTACGTTATCGTTATCGTTTTCTTCGTTGTCGCGTAACGCTGAAGACATACGCCGGCAAAAGTCCGAGCCGAGCGTATCTATCCCAGTAGCTGTCGTATGTTTCGACCGAGACGAATCGTGACCAACGGTAGTGCTAGCAGCAGCAGCAGCAGCAGTAGTAGTAGTAGTAGTAGTAGTAGTAGACGCGGAAAATTGTCTTTTCTTCGTAAGCCATTTTAATCGGGTGCGAACGTCTACGATTCCCCGGATGGCTGCGATGTCACGACACAAGTCACCTTTGGTATATATCTGATTGGAGTAATTACGTTCGACGTTATTGAGCAGAGGTAAAATCGTAGTGGATGTGGTTTGACGAGAAAGAAGATATTCGTTTCTTCGTATCGGTGGAACGTAAGTGGGATGACTCGATCGTTTCTCGAAAGTCGTCCATCCCAATTGTATCGATGATCGCCTATCGAAAATCGCGTGCACCACTTGACTAACGTCCAGTTCTTCGCTAGTCACTATTTTAGCGTTGATCGCTTTGACGACGATACTTTGTACGATGCAATTGATTCTGGCGAAATTTCTTATATGTTCGTTCTGTCTGGAGTTCGACGATGACAATGATGATGATGATGATGATGATGATTCGGTGAAGATCCCGTCTAGGAATACTTCGATATCTTTGTGCGGTTTCTTACCGAGCAGATCTACACACATCCTGTAATCTTTGATATTCAACGAAATATGACCGGCTGTTTTCGAATCGAAAAAATCTCGTACGTCGTTGTTCTCTTCGATAACCAACGGTACTACCGGCTGCGTCATGACGAATCGCAAAGACGACCGATCGATGTCCGCTTCCATGTCTATCAGAGCACGCATTCCGTCCACCACGGTATCGTAGATCGACACGTCCGCCCGTCCCACTTCTTTTATCGGATATTCTCGCATCAACAACGATTGCGAACCGCCACAAGTGATCTCTCTGAGTTTCAGCACCACGTTAAAGTAAGCCGGAGTTTTTATTTCGTCGTATACGTGATTGGTCCTATACAAGTAATTTCTACCGTGTTTCTGGTCGAACGGTTTGGCATTGAAGATATCTTGCAAAGCGGATTGACTACAACCGATTTTGTCGGTAATAGTTTTGTATGCCGTGTGCACGTTAACGAATTCTGTGCCGTTATACATGTACGGTATGCCGTTCAACGTAAACGGACGCCAATAGTATTTTTTGAACATCGTCAACAGATCTCTATTGACCGTCGTCATTTTTTTGGATTTTTTTGCGTTCTTTTTCTTATCGTTCTGTGGTGGACATTTTCGTTTTCTGCTACTGCTATCGGTCACATTCGAATTCAGTTCTTCGGTCCTGTTTCCGCTAAAACTGTTGAAATTTCCGAAGGTGTCGTTAGCATCGCCGGCCGAATTATTCGATGTCGTCGTAGCACCATCCTTGTCGACGTACAAATAACGAGGAAAATGTGTTTTGAACAATTCGGCCGGTGCCCACAGCGACAACGGATCTCTAGAACTCGCCGTGAATTTGACACAGGCAAATTGGATCACGAACGATATCATAGCGGTGCTGTCGCTAAATTCTGACATCAATTTGTTCATCGTATCTTCCGGTATATAATTATAGTAATATAGGTAGGCTTGCAACTGTGTCGGATGTATGGATGTTTCGTGATGATACATTAAGGACGCACAAAACGAAAACACGTTGTAATTGGTATGTTTCAATTTCGCCAATCCGCTGTTCGTTTCATCGTAACCGATGTCGAATTGGAAAGTCGGGAGATCGTTCGCTCGGTCGCGCACCCTCCATCTGTTCTGTCTTTTATCTTTTTTACGACCATACGGTTCGTCTAATTGCTCTTGTCGATTTATGTCGGTCATGATGGATACGTAAGTTCCATAAATATCGCTCAATACACCCGTAATCATGTTCCACTTGATGCACTCGTTAATGAGGATTTTCATTTTCTCCAACTTAACTTGTTCGGTGTATCGTTCGCTTTCGTCGGTTTCATCGTCGCCACCGCCGTCGCCGTCGTCGTCGTCGTCGTCGTCGTCATTTCTACAACCGTCGTCCCCGTTACGACGACCGGAATACCGATGGCTGTTCGCGTTCGCTATAATATAATCGAAAAGTACCATAACGTAACGATCCGACAACGTTCTATCGAAATATTCGATCAACAATATTTGCCACATATCTTCGCTGATGATATCACACTCGTAGATCGTATTACGAACGTAACTCAAATCGGTGATCATGCTAAACACACGATTCGTATTTTCGTATCCCTTCTCGTCGGTATACTTGAAATGACCCTCCAATATATCGATATTACCTCGTTTTTCTACAACACGTTCGGGACCGGTGACGGTTACGGTTGGGACGGATGACGATGAAGCGACACCGGCAGCGCCAATAATCGTTCTAACGCCCTTATTGGCATTTTTCAAGTCTGTTTTCTCGTCGAAATAAGGCAGAGCCACGTCGTGTTTACGTGACATTTCTTCTTCTTCTTCTTTTTCTATGATATCTTCATCGCACGGTGAAACGGTGGTCTGCTGCTCAACTTGTTGTTGTTGTTGTCGTCGTCGTCGTTTCCGCTGACATCTTTCCGTCCTAGTATTCTCGTCGATGGACATCTCGTTCGATATACTCGTGGAATTCGAAGCGATGAGATCGTCGTCGTCGTCGTCGTTATCGTTAGAGTTGGAATATTCGAGATTATGGGACGACATCGACGACATCACTTCTTCGTAATTTTCGACAAACAACCAGCGACAAAAGGTTTTCTTACGATTGATCATTCGATTCGGTGTAATAGTGTATAGAATATCGTCTCGATACGATTCTATCTCTCTGCGATTGCTGTGTATTTCCATACATTCTTTATCGAGAAAATATTTCTTTTGAAATTTGAAACGAAATTCTCCGTCGAAGCCACACCACACGATTTCTTCTTGCGACGAATTACGTTGATATTGAGAACATTTTGTCGCGTCCGTTCCGTCGTTCGTATATTTCAAACTGTAGAATGGGTATACGTATTTTGGGATCGGTGATAAAATATCCACGTCTGTTATATCGTTTTTATCTGCAGATGTGAGCGTGGACGTATCGAAGTTGTACAGGAAAAACGTATCGGCGTGATTTCGACCGTACGGCAGTACGAACGAGGTACACGATTCGTTCAAAAATAAATCTAATTCCTCCGAAGAACTCGTCTTGGCTCGTACTCGATTCAACGTGCGTATTAATGCGTACAGCAAATGATGGTACATACACCGATCGACGTTCACATCGTGAAATATCATATGAAAGCCGTGCGTTTTCCCAACGGTTATAACGACCGTTCCCACGTATCGTATATGTAAAATTTTCTCGAACATTCTTCTCACCACCTCACATATAAATTCCACGTGTTTTTGGGATTCGCACCGCGCCTCTCGAGTCTGTGATTTTTTCTTGCACTCGATACAATCGAAAACGAACACCAATCGATGAACTAGTTCGTACGATATTACGACGCTACAATTATGTGGAACATCGATCGCTCGAATCAGAGTTTCGTAATTTTCGTGGGAAATTGTAAACTTCGTCTTGGCATCGTCCGAAACTATCATATGAATCCGTGCGATTCCACGACTCGTCAGCTCCCCATCGTTAACGTCCAATTGTCGTAATACGCCGTCCAGAAGATATCGCTTATAATCGACTTTCGGGAACTTTTTCAATATACTGTTCAATTTCAACGTTCCAATCGAACAATCGACGACGGTATCACTTGGAGAATTACAGATCGTTTCGTCTTGCGTGTTAGTGTTCGACATGTCGTTAGACAATATTAGCGGTAGAGGTGAAGGTAGGGATGCGACTATCACCAAATTAATTTCGACGATGACGGTTTGTCGTACGTCGGCCTGTAACTTTATTTTCGTCGAGCGAAAAATTAGCCAACATATGCGATATGCACAGCACAATGAATAATAAACTACTGACCATATAGAATACACAGTTATGTATATTTATAGGTGATCCTAATGATGCGAGCGACGTCGTTGTATCCGCGTCACGATTATCGTCTTGTAATAGTGACAACATTTCAACGGGCACATCGACGATCGTTCCGTCGTCTTTGTCTACGCGAACTACTCCACGATCCGACCATTCTGTCGTGCTCTCGAAAAATTTCATCAGACGATCGACGTCATCGGGATACATGGCACCGATATTATGTTTACATCGTAACAACCACCAAGTCCAGAACATTTTATACGCCGATTCGTTGGCATACCGCGAACCGTTCCCTTTCGTCATCATCAATTCTAACAGATCGTTTCCATCGTCGTCGTAGATATTGTCACGGTACGCGATGAGCGAAGAAACGTCGACGTTCGAATTAGCGTTTGAATTCCTCTTCTTTACCAACCGAAATCTAATCGAATTCGCTTTCAAACGCTCAGACGAGATAATCGAGAATATATTACACCAACGCGAACAACACGAACGGGATATTTCTGGCATTTCTTACTGTTACTAGCGCGTGTGATTCGCACGTAATTCTCGTTCGAAAAACTAATATGTCTCTCGTCATGCACTCTAGCGTTATCGAGAAACAGTTTTGTCTCGAATGAAATTTGTTGAAACGAAATCGCACCGGTGGATTCCTTCGAGCTACAGAAAATTTGAACGTATATCTCGTTCGAGGAATGAAACAGTTTTGTCTCGAGTGAAATTTGTTGAAACGAAATCTCACCGGTGGATTTCTTCGAGCTGCAAAATCTTTGAACGTGAATCTCGTTCGAGAAATGAAATCGTAAAATATTTTCTGATGAACAAACTTTGTCCGCGTAGAATTTCTCGTCGAACAAATTTCCAAACTCACAAGTTCCTCGTCATGCGCACTAGCTCCATCGAGAAACAATTTTGTCTCGAATGAAATTTGCTGAAACGAAATCTCACCGGTGGATTTCTTCGAGCTGCAAAATCTTTGAACGTGAATCTCGTTCGAGAAATGAAATCGTAAAATATTTTCTGATGAACAAACTTTGTCCGCTAGAATCTCTCGTCGAACAAATTTTCAAACTTATATGTTCCTCGTCATGCGTACTAGCATCATCGAGAAACAGTTTTGTCTCGAATGAAATTTGTTGAAACGAAATCTCACCGGTGGATTTCTTCGAGCTGCAAAATCTTGGAACGTGAATCTCGTTCGAGAAATGAAATCGTAAAATATTTTCTGATGAACAAACTTTGTCCGCCTAGAATTTCTCGTCGAACGAATCTCCAAACTTATAAGTTCCTCGTCATGCGTACTAGCATCATCGAGAAACAGTTTTGTCTCGAATGACATTTGTTGAAACGAAATTTCACCGGTTGGATTTCTTCGAGCTGTAAAAACGTGGAACGTGAATCTCGTTCGCGAAATGAAATCGTAAAATATTTTCTGATGAACAAACTTTGTCCGCTAGAATCTCTCGTCGAACGAGTCTCCAAACTTAAAGTTCCTCGTCATGCGCACTAGCTCCGCCGAGAAACAGTTTTGTCTCGAATGAAATTTGTTGAAACGAAATCTCAGCGGTGGATTTCTTCGAGCTGCAAAAACTTTTACAGTTGTGACGACTCGTCATCGCGTGACGTATACGTGACGTAGCACGGGGGCGACGAAAATCGTGGAACGCAACTTTCAGCTCTCGCAAGGAGCTAGCGTCAAATCTAAACAGTCAACGGGGCCCTACATACCCCCATAGCACCCCCTGCACCCTATATATATAATATATATATATATTATATATATAACCTCCGCGACGGCCTGCTCCTTCTTACTACTACGTTGTTCTTACTCTGGTCAAGGAGGTTTAGGATCGCGGGCGAGAAGCTTGCTGATTATATAGTTAATTTGGGGTCAGCTGAGTGAATACTCGATTCTCATTGGACTAGAGCCAATTGACGTCACGAAAATCCTAAAATCTACTGATTTCTGACGAAAATCACGGTAGAAGGGGTAAAATTTTGATCAGATTCAATTCAGAGTTCTGAGAGCGAAGTCGATTGAGGTTAGATTGTACAAAATTAAACCCACCCCATCTATAGATTTAGTAATTTCATGACATGCATAAAACATCTATGGTAGATTTGATACTGTACACGTTGATTGGAAGTTCAAGAGAATTCTACCAGATGGCGTTCATCTACTTATTGTAACAAATGGATATAACGTTTCGATAGGTGGCGCTCGTCAAATTGTCACATCGGAATTGCATTATATTTCGAAAGATAGCACTTTTTACGTTACTCTGACGAAATTGCATTACATTTCGATAGATGTCTCTGAATTTTATTATCGAGTCATCGAAAATTACTGTGAGGCTTATATGCGCGTTTTCTTGTATCGTTGGATCTATTTTTACAGTCACACGAAAGGTGTATTGAAAAATTTACAGATAGAGTGGGGTAACAACGCGTATATAAGAAAACTTTGAACGTAGCTCTCGTTCGAGGAATGAAACAATATTTAGTTGTAATATTATTCATAGATGTCATTTGGGTGAAATTCGAATTGGTATATAATGCGAGCGTGCTGACCAAGAATGTCAGTTACTTTTCAATCGTTCAATCGAAATAATGTCACAACCGGCAAGTGTTAGCGAAACCTATCGAAAGCGAGTGGTGAAAAAAAGACCAAAAGAACACGTTCCTCCTGTATACGACAGACCAGGCTGGGAGGATCTCTGGGCAATGATACGTCGCGACGACGAGCAAATTATCAATTGGACCGACGACGAGGCGGAAGACGACGAGTTCGACCAATTATATGAAGATTATTCTAATACTCTGTCCACCGATAACGACAATCGACAAATTCACCGTATAGTGACGAATAATTCCAAAACTCTATCACACAACAGCAACAACAATAACACTAATAATCGAAGAACTGCTTCGATGAATAAAGAACCGGGTTACTCGTAAAGAATTCCATAAATGTATAACATTACGAATAAAATTTAAGCTAGATAAAATGTTTTCTTCCATTTCTTCCATCCCGCAAGCACTGATCTCAGTGATCTCGTGTATATTCCACCGGTGGCTTTCTTCGAGCTACAAAACTTTGAACGTAATTCTCGTTCAAGGAATGAAACAGTTTTGTCTCGAGTGAAATCTGTTGAAACGAAATCTCACCGGTGGATTTCTTCGAGCTACAAAAACTTTGAACGAAACTCTCGTTCTCGAAATGAAATCGTAAAATATTTTCTGATGAACAAACCTTGTCCGCCTAGAATCTCTCGTCGAACGATTGATTGTTGAATTGAAATTCCACCGGTGGATTTCTTCGAGCTACAAAACTTTGAACGTAATTCTCGTTCAAGGAATGAAACAGTTTTGTCTCGAATGAAATTTGTTGAAACGAAATCTCACCGATGAATTTATGCGAGCTACAAAAACTTTAAACGAAACTCTCGTTCTCGAAATGAAATCGTAAAATATTTTCTGATGAATAAACCTTGTCCGCCTAGAATCTCTCGTCGAACGATTGATTGTTGAATTGAAATTCCACCGGTGGATTTCTTCGAGCTACAAAACTTTGAACGTAATTCTCGTTCAAGGAATGAAACAGTTTTGTCTCGAATGAAATTTGTTGAAACGAAATCTCACCGATGAATTTATGCGAGCTACAAAAACTTTGAACGAAACTCTCGTTCTCGAAATGAAATCGTTAAATATTTTCTGATGAACAAACTTTGTCCGTCTAGAATCTCTCGTCGAACGATTGATTGTTGAAATGAAATTCCACCGGTAGATTTCTTCGAGCTACAAAACTTTGAACGTAATTCTCGTTCAAGGAATGAAACAGTTTTGTCTCGAATGAAATTTGTTGAAACGAAATCTCACCGGTGGATTTCTTCGAGCTACAAAAACTTTGAACGAAACTCTCGTTCTCGAAATGAAATCGTTAAATATTTTCTGATGAACAAACTTTGTCCGCCTAGAATCTCTCGTCGAACGATTGATTGTTGAAATGAAATTTGTTGAAACGAAATCTCACCGATGAATTCATGCGAGCTACAAAAACTTTGAACGTGAATCTCGTTGGAGAAATGAAATCGTAAAATATTTTCCGATGTACAAACTTTGTCCGCCTAGAATCTCTCGTCGAACGATTGATTGTTGAAATGAAATTTGTTGAAACGAAATCTCACCGATGAATTTATGCGAGCTACAAAAACTTTGAATGTGAATCTCGTTGGAGAAATGAAATCGTGAAATATTTTCTATCCAATTTTATAAGTTCCTCGTCATGCGCACTAGCTCCACCGAGAAACAGTTTTGTCTCGAATGAAATTTGTTGAAACGAAATCTCACCGGTGAATTTCTTCGAGCTGTAAAATCTTCGAACGCGAATCTCGTTCGAGAAATGAAATCGTAAATCATTTTCTGATGAACCAACGTTGTCCGCTAGAATCTCTCGTGGAACGAATCTCCAAACTTAAAGTTCCTCGTCATGCGCATTAACTCCATCGAGAAACAGTTTTGTCTCGAATGAAATTTGTTGAAACGAAATCTCACCGGTGGATTTCTCCGAGCTGTAAAATCTTCGAACGCGAATCTCGTTCGAGAAATGAAATCGTAAATTATTTTCTGATGAACCAACATTGTCCGCGTAGAATCTCTCGTCGAACGATTGATTGTTGAAATGAAATTCCACCGGTGGATTTCTTCGAGCTACAAAACTTTGAACGTAATTCTCGTTCAAGGAATGAAACAGTTTTGTCTCGAATGAAATTTGTTGAAACGAAATCTCACCGGTGGATTTCTTCGAGCTACAAAAACTTTGAACGAAACTCTCGTTCTCGAAATGAAATCGTTAAATATTTTCTGATGAACAAACTTTGTCCGCCTAGAATCTCTCGTCGAACGATTGATTGTTGAAATGAAATTTGTTCAAACGAAATCTCACCGATGAATTTATGCGAGCTACAAAAACGTTGAACGTGAATCTCGTTGGAGAAATGAAATCGTAAAATATTTTCCGATTTACAAACTTTGTCCGCCTACAATCTCTCGTCGAACGATTGATTGTTAAAATGAAATTTGTTGAAACGAAATCTCACCGGTGGATTTCTTCGAGCTACAAAAACTTTGAACGAAACTCTCGTCGAACAAGTCTCCAAACTTAAGTTCCTCGTCATGCGCACTAGCTCCGTCGAGAAACAGTTTTGCCTCGAATGAAATTTGTTGAAACGAAGTCTCACCGGTGGATATCTTCGAGCTACAAAAACTTCGAACGAAACTCTCGTCGAACGAGTCTCCAAACTTAAAGTTCCTCGTCATGCGCACTAGCTCCGTCGAGAAACAGTTTTGCCTCGAATGAAATTTGTTGAAACGAAATCTCACCGGTGGATTTCTTCGAGCTTCAAAAACTTTGAACGAAACTCTCGTCGAACGAGTCTCCAAACTTAAAGTTCCTCGTCATGCGCACTAGCTCCGTCGAGAAACAGTTTTGCCTCGAATGAAATTTGTTGAAACGGAATCTCACCGGCGGATTTCTTCGAGCTGCGAAAACTTTTGCAGCAGTGATGACTCACAGTTACGTGACGTATACTTGACGTAGCACGGGGGCAACGAAAATTGTGGAAAGCAACTTTCAGTTCTCGCGAGAAGCTAGCGCTAAGTCTAGACAATCAACGGGGCTCCACGTACCCCATAGCACCCCCTGCACCCCTATATATATAATATATATATATTATATATATATATTATATATATAACCTCCGCGACGGCCTGCTCCTTCTTACTACTACGTTGTTCTTACTCTGGTCAAGGAGGTTTAGGATCGCGGGCGAGAAGCTTGCTGATTATATAGTTAATTTGGGGTCAGCTGAGTGAATACTCGATTCTCATTGGACTAGAGCCAATTGACGTCACAAAAATCCTAAAATCTACTGATTTCTGACGAAAATCACGGTAGAAGGGGTAAAATTTTGATCAGATTCAATTCAGAGTTCTGAGAGCGAAGTCGATTGAGGTTAGATTGTACAAAATTAAACCCACCCCATCTACAGATTTAGTAATTTCATGATAATCATAGGACATCTATGGTAGATTTGATACTGTACACGTTGATTTGAAGTTCAAGGGAACTCTACCAGATGGCGTCCATCTGCTTTTTGTAACAAATTGATATAACTTTTCGATAGGTGGCGCTCACCAAGTTGTCACATCGGAATTGCATTATATTTCGAAAGATGGCGCTTTTTACATTACCTCAACGGGATCGCATCTGACGGAATTTCAAAATTATGTCTTGCATAAGGGTGAAATTCGTATCTCATGACGGTCACGTTCGCCGTTAATGGGTTATAAAACTAGGCAACATGTGAAGGATAGTCCAATCAGTCCGATACGTTGAAGCGGTCGACCTGGCTTGAAAACCATGGATAAACGATTATATGAACTGACAGAAGACGAAATATCGGCTCTGCCGTTATCGTATCTACTCAAAATACCGGATTCTATGGAGATTCTTTTTGCATGGCATAAAATACCATCAAAATATACAAAGCAATTTAAACTGATGGTTCGACTACCATGTTTCGTTCATTTCAATCGTCCCGATTGGCGAACTCACATGGAGGGACCACCAATACCACAAGATGAATGCGATATGTGTAAATGGGGGTTGGAAAGTTATAGTAATAAATACAAAGATTGTACAGAGGTTCCGGATTTCAAAGAATCATAATATTATAAATAAAATTTAAAACAGGTAAAGTTTTCAATTTCTCCCATCCCGCAAGCACTGGAACGACTTTAACCCATTTATTCCTAACGTGACTGTCATGAGATACAAATTTCACGCTTATGCGATCAACAGTTTCATTTTTCGAATCGTTCGATGAGAATCTCGACCGACAAAGTTTCTTCCTCATAAAATATTCCACAATTTAATTTCTCGAACGAGAATTACGTACAGAAATAGGAACAACTGGTACGTTGACAACTCTATCTTTTCTATCGACGTTTAATAAAACTATGTATCGTTGAAGTCGTTAGTCGATAAATTTTGGTCGTTAGTGGATATGTTCGATTCCATTTCATGTATGTAAAATACGTTCGGAACGAGAAACAACCGAAACGTTAACGCCCACCAATCGCCAGCGTATAAATACGGCCGCGGTACACATGTCGATTCAGTTTCAGTCGACATGCCGTGCAAAACATGTGGTGGATTAGATCACAGTCGCGTTTCTTCGGCCAAGTGTGCAAATCGAATATTGAAGCAAAAACATAGATTCAGCACAGTGAATACTTGTACCGAGACGTTCACGATAAAACGCGGTTTTCGTAAGTTTTGCCGAGATCCTGAGTTGCGACAACGAATCGAAAATGACGTTTTGGAAATTTCTCAACTGGCCATTGAAGCATCGCTCTACGTCAGTTTT
Organism: Endomychus coccineus; assembly: GCA_958510875.1. NCBI lineage: Eukaryota > Metazoa > Arthropoda > Insecta > Coleoptera > Endomychidae > Endomychus > Endomychus coccineus. The sequence continues at coordinate 140,937,650 of OY294068.1, forward strand.
CATTATACGAAATTGTTACATCGAAACGAATTTCCGATCGGACAATTTTCCATCAGTCACCTACAAGATTTCTATTACCATCTCCAGGGCAAACGACAGAGGAAAGAACGCGTTGTGTTGGACGAAGAATATTTCGCTATGCAGCCAGACAAAACGCTATTATACGACGGCCGATTACGATCCTTCCTCATTAACTCCTGTGTCAAGCAACACGAAACCAATATGAAAAATTGCATCACGGTCCATTTTTACGATCGACTCGTCCGATATTTCTATGAAAAATACAAGAAAGAATGTGATCGAAAACACTACGAATGGAAGACGATAGTTTACGACGAATTGTTCGCCTTCGTACCACGTCACGTTGCCCACAGCCGAGAAGTTGCAGAATTTCTAGAAGATTTTCGATTCGACTATCACAAGAAATTCATTAATATCGAAAATGACTGGTGGAGTTTGGTACCGATCACTTTCGAGTTGGGACGATGGTTCGAAGAGAGAAAGATGAAATCCTTTTCGGCGTTTCCTATATTTTCGTCTGGCAGAAAACATTTGCTTTATAACGCTATGGCGTTGAAAGAATTATTGAGTAGTACAAAATTGCTACCGAACAAATCTAACGCTTCCGAGTTCACGAATGAAACTCCAAAATATTGGTGGCAATATTTCGATCTATTTCACTCAGTTTACGGCAAATTCGACGACACAACTATGCAGATCGAGCCCCACAAGCAGCGGACTTCATTTGCCATGAGTTTTTCCACCAATGGAATCGATTGTTCCATCATGATGAATAGATATGAGCGATCAACAATTCAACAACCGCAGAAGAAGCGAAAGAAGACGAACATAAAACCCGAGACTACAGTGGTTAATTCCAACTTCACTAAATATTTGGGAATCGATCCGGGGGTCGTTAATTATATCGGTGCGTGCTATATCGATAAGGAAATTCGAACAGAAACCAATTTCGTGTTGAAATCGGCCACGTTCAAAGAACATTTTTGTAAAGAACGTGCTCGACGACGTAAACGGAAAAAAATGTCGGGAAACTTTGAAAAACGCCTGCTTGAATATCGCGAAAGTATAAACATAGGGAAAAAATTAATTGTTTCGCCGAAGTGTGGTTCTAATTTCAACTCTCATGTGGAGTACATTCTGTACAGACTGAATTTCTTAGCGTCTGGTCGCGAAATTTACGATACGCGGAAATATACGCGCTTGAGCTGGGACTCGTACATTTCACGGCGTGCAGCTGAAGATAAGTTGGTAGATCAGCTATTGCCCGCCAGAGATGATGATGATGATGATGATAATTCCGTGTTGGTTTGTTTTGGAGATGGAACACTGAAAAAAAAAATCAGTTATGGCAGAAATAAAAAACCCGCCGTCGAAATGCTCAAACGAGCGTTTCATCGTCGACGCGATAAATGTCACGTTATATGTGTGGATGAGTATTTGACTACACAATCTTGTTCGAAATGTTTCGGTAAAATGCCTTTGCCACCTAAAAACACGACCGTAAATAGAGACGATACGAAGCGACGACGACGACGTCACGATCATAGATTTCAAATTTGCCGAAAATGTAAAATCGTTTGGAATCGTGACGTCAATGCTGCGCGTAACATCATTTTGGTTGGTCTCGGATTAATCGATTATCGTTGTAAAACGTCAGATGAATTTGTTCGTTTGACGGAATTTCAAAATTATGTCTTGCATAAGGGTGAAATTCGTATCTCATGACGGCCACGTTGGCAGTTAATGGGTTAGAACGTGGTTCTTGAAATATATCCTTCCGTGTATCAACGAATGTTTTATTTTTTCGATGTAATTCCACTTCTAACGAATCGTCGAGAAACAGTTTTGTCTGGAGTGAAATTTGTTGAATCCAAATTCCACCGATGGATTTCTTCGATCTGCACAATAAGACTGATGTCCAAAGTAAACGTCTGTCCGTATTCGTGCGAATCGTATCACGGTGATAATAGCGATACGAATGAAGACAACGAGGACGACAACAACGATAGAAACAGATACACCCGTGTATTGGGGAACGAAAAATATGATAAGAAATATAGGAGAAATATCGGTCGTCGCGTTTGTAACGTGTACCCAGTGAAATCTCAGACGAGTAACGGAGAAGAAAATGCATCGATTTTGTATTATCATCGATACGAAGCGACTAAATATAGTGTCGATCCTTCGACGGGGATACCTCTGTTCGAAAGTACAGACGAACAAGTTATAGATTCGATACTAGTTTCTTCGTATTACATGAACACCAATCGATGTGTGATCGAGTCGACGCCGTACGCTTTGCAAGATTATTCGCATATTTTATCGTACGTAGTGAGTAACACGGTCGAATATTGGAACGTCGTGTACAATTTCAAACGATTCTGGTTGGAAAAAGTTGTCAACAAGTTACATTCGAACGTCGGCGGATCTCTCACCGCTCCGAATAAACCGTATATATGGCCGACGAAAAACAGTTCGTTGGACGTACTGATAAACAGAATAACTTCGGACAAATGGCAATTATTGAGACCGATCGAATTCGATACGGAATCGATCCAATTCTATAGTGCTATCCAGAAACTAATGTACGCGCTGTTCTGTAACTCCCTCGATTCGGACGGTATACGAATATCGTATCAACGAAACGGCTCGAGTCGGAAACGTCCTCGTCGCATGAGATGTGGCGACGCGTGTAAGATGTATACGACCGCATCCACGCCTTGCTATAACGTTTTCGGCAAAGGGAATCTAATACATAGCATTTTGTGTACGCCACACGAAGGATGTCTGAACGACGAATGGTGGGCTCTTACCGATGCTTATATCGATTATCGTTGGTTGGCGGCAGCAGAGGATCCCGACGTGGACAAGATCGTCGATAGAGATGTTAATCACGCGAGGGAAACGAACGTTCTTAGGAAATTGAGGTGTCGCTTTGACAAAACCATGCAACGCGATCATATGTAAATTCGCACATCACCGTCGTCCGAACAGGGAGGTGGTGGTGGTGGTGGTGGTGGTATATATATATCGTTATAATGTACAGTCACCGATGTATTCGTTTATTCTTCGTTATGGCTGAAACGTTCACTTTTGTCTGCGACGATGATCAAAATACGCCAACGACGACATCATCATCATCATCATCATCATCATCATCGATCGAGAACAATACGATCGAAAGAGACTGCGATAACGTCGTGTCGAGACTACCGAAAGTTGTGAAAGTCTTCTCGTATCAAAATAAAAAATACGAAATTGTAAATTTATGGCGAAACGAGCCGGTGGGTGAAAATCGTCCGCGATGTTCTTGCCATTGGAACTATGCAGACGACGTACGATGGTTTTTAGATAAAAATTATGATACGCGTGAGGTAGTGCCGGGTTGTGAAATGATGGCGTGTTTGTCGGGGAACGTTAATGCAGAATGTGAATCGTGGTGTACGTTGAACGACGAACAACGAGGATTTGCGAATTTGTTGAATACAATTTCGATCGGTGAATTATATGAACGTGATGATGGTAACGATGACGAAAAAAAAATTATTTCTACTTCGACGTTCCCAACATCTTGTGTAAAACGAGAAGGAATTTTCTTGTTTGACACCAGAACGAAACGACCGAAAACGTTCGACGGGAAATACGTTCGATCCGATACGGATGGCAGCGAAGACGAAGAAATACAGTACAATAGTCGTGCATCGTCTTGTCGCCTTTCGCCGTTCTATTTGTATAACAAGCAGAATCGCGTTACGGTGGTTCGATTGTATGGATTAGGTGGGACGGGGAAGACTCAATTATTGAAATACGTACAAAAACACGTGAACGGTACTTTTCATTATGTCACTTTGAAACATTTGCTACTGTGCAATTTCTACAAGGATACGTGCAAATATCACGCTGCATATAATGGTGGTTTGGTTCATCAGACGTCGCCAGATTCGATGCACCACTGCGTACAAATGTCAACGCTGGCCAAAACTATCGGACGAAGCGTTAATCAGATGAAATTCACACCGGATACTCGCTACCTAGATTTTTGCGAGTTACTGTTAGAAGAACAACGTCAGTGCAGAAAGAAACGTGTGAAAATGGTTCGACCGAAAAACGACGAATTCTACGTGTGTGTCGTTGACGAATACACGATGATGTCGCCACCCGCTTTCCTCGTCCTACTGAAATTATTGGGCGAATCGTCGCACAATACGATCGTTATTCTGTGCGGTGACGAAAATCAGTGCGGTCCGATCGATTTCGATACGGTGAGCAGTTCAAATTACGATCTGGACGAAACGAACACCGACGAATACGCATACAGCGACGAGGGTGCATGTAGCCAGGAGACGATTACGCGGGGCGAACGTCGAACGAGTGGAAACGATACAAGATATACGTTCGTGAACGACGTTCAGGTACAAACGAGGAATGGCCGGGTCTATGGCGACAACGTTGATCTGACCAAATGCGGTGAACAATTGACTTATAGCGCTTTACCGCCATCTAATGTGATTCTCGCAAAACAATTGTTGGGATCGAATCGAGTGTTTGAATATAAATTGAGTAAGTTGATGCGTTCGTCTGAAGATTCCGAGCTACAACGATTCATCGTCGATATGGATAGAAATAAAGACGCGGACAGTCGAAAGGAATTACTAAAACGTTTCGTGAACGATAATAAAATTAACACTATCAGATCGATCGATATCACGGAACTGGTAGATACGTACGTGAAGATGATCGAACGATGCGAGGACAACGTATCGCGGGACGATTGTGTACCCATTAAGAATTTCAAAGTACCGTTTAGAATTCTTGTCGTTTCGAACAGACAATGTTACGATATAACCCGGGAATTGATCGATTCGCTATTTCGACAATTGTCCAAGCGATTCGACGTAAATATACTAAGCAAATATATCGTTCGTTATCAGTCGTCCGTGCGACAACATTTCACCCATTTAGCGGTGGGATTCTCGTACACTTTGTTGACAAATTTCATGGGAGCTACGAAAATACCGAGTGGTAGCGTATTGAAATTGATAAAACTCGAATACTCGTCGGACGATGGTGAATTGACGAGTATCGTTATGTTGGACGAATCGATCGATCGTTATTATCGCATGTATCCCGGATCGGGAGCGGTAGATAGACGAATCCAATACAACAAAGCACCGATCAAGCACGTGGGTTTTCCGATACATCTGAGTTGTATCGAAAATGCATATCAAAGTCAGGGACTGACGATCGAAGAAGACGGCTACCTGGACTGTACCGGTGCCGACGGACAACACATTTATGTTATGGTCACTCGATTCAGAACTCTCGGACAGTTCAAATCTATATTATTATAATAAATGTATTATTGAAAAGCTTGTAGTTTTATTATTATCATTTATTAGTTTCGAAATAATTGCATTTCATCGTTCAAAAGTCCCATTTTCAGGGGCAAATTGACAAATATTCTTTCGAAATAACTCTCGATCAGGAACGTTTTCTTGGCTAGCGACGATAACGACGACGACGACGGTATCGTTTCATCGGGATTCCCGTCGTTTTTCGGATAATCGGCCGTTCCGGTGAACTTGGGCGTTTCTATCAGACCCGCTTCGGATATGACGAATGCCAGCGGACCGACGCCACTTTTTGCCAATCCGTTACGTTTCAACGAATAACCTCCAATTTCGTAACTAATCATCGAAACGAGTTTTACCATATAGTTTGTAATGTCGTCGCTGATATTTTCAAAGTCGGGCTTGTATCGGTCGGTAATGAAACAATATAGAAATATCATCGAATTCATTACGTTCACGTGTTTATCGTTGAAATATGATCGATTGCTAGTGAAAATTAGACGCAGCCGAGACGTCGTCACGTCGGGCTCGTAGTCTGTAGTCGTATCGTCGTTCGCCGTTTGCTCTTCCGTTTGTAACGATAAAATTGGCATGGAATATATTCGAAGTAGGAAACTGGTTTCCATTTTCGGTAGAACGTATACGACGAAATAGAAATTCTGTCTAGATGCGATAGCGGCCGGAGGAGTTTCCGACGACGGTTCGACGTTCATCAGACGTACGCACATGGTATACGGAAGGATGTATTCGACGATGTTACGTTTGAAATCGTCGACGGTGCGAATCGTTGACGTTCGCAATAAGAACGACATGTAAATTGTGGCATTTTTCTTCATCGATAATAACATTTCCGTTTTCGCGATGGACATGAATTTTTCGACGGGATCCATCCAGGCATCGTTCGAGTAGAAATTCGTACTGGTTCCTTCTTCGACGTTGAACAATTTCGGTCGTTTAATGTCGAAATTGTCCTGTTGTCTGGGCTCTAGGAACGTCTTGCACAACAATATACCGAACGGTGTGCCCGGCTCCGGAATCGTAAGATGATAACATTCTCGTATAGTTTTCAATTGGCGTTCGTTTAATATTTTTGATCGAGGTTGTGACCGTCCGTTCGCTTTCAATTGTGTCACGAACGTACACAACGGTAATACCATATCATCGTCGTTCTGGGCATTTTCACGGACGAACCGTCTAGATTCCGAATCTAGCGAGCGGAAAATAACGTTTCCGTACGATCGGTTGTTCGTCATCGTAGATATCACGAGCACACCGAACCGTGTCGATGTTCGTTCTGTCAGACGGAGATATCGATCAACAACTATCATCTACGGCGATCTCCTCCACCACCACCGCCGTCGCCACCACTACCACCGCAGTCGCCGTTTCCGAATCGGTTTTTTCGTCATCGTCGTTGTTGTTGTTATTGTTGTTGTTGTTGTCGTCTTTGTTGTTTTCGCTATCGTTATTCGACAATACTTCATTTTCTGTCGATGCGCGTTCACCGTCGTCTATTTGCGGCGTCACGTCGACCGATATTTCGATATCGAACAAATCGTTCAACTTGGATATGGGTGTTGGCGGTTGACACGACGATAACATGAACGACTCGTCGTGACCGTCGCGTTCTTCGACTATTTCATCGTCCCCGGTCGTGACAAATGAACTAGACAACAAATACGGATCGTTCTTCGTATCGTTCTGTGTGATTACGATCGACGGTAACGTAACGAACAAGTTATCGTCGTCATCGTCGTCGTCGCTGCTATCGTTGTCTTTACAACCATCGTTATCTTCATCGGCACGATCGTAATCATTATCATCATCATCATCATCATTGTCTCGTTGTATGACATCAGCGTCGACGATGAATTCTCCGGCACTTCTATGATACGTGAAAGACGACGTTGATAATGATGATGATGATGCCGAAGACAACGAAGGCGATGGTATCGGTGACAATTTACAATGTTCATTATGGATTATCACCGTTTCGTTAGTCGACGATGACGACGACGACGACGACGACGACGACGACGACGACTGCGATAACAAAGGTGACGGTATCGGTGACATCAAATCACGTTCTCTATGAATTATTACCGTTTTGTTAGTCGATGATGACGACGACGTAGACGACGACGAAGATAACGATGGTGGCGAGGAAGGAAACCGCACACCGTCGTCGTAATCATCGTTCTCGTAATTTCGCGTAGCGTTCGTCACGTTAATCGGATTGTTCGTACGAATATCGTTTAATTTATTTCTCCAATCGGTCGTTTCGACTCGCTTGCTCAAAAATTGAGATACGATAATATTATCTCCGTCCGTCGTATTATCAACGGTGTCCGAAGGTGACGCTTGCCGTTGGTCACCGATGTATAAATCGATATTTGTCACCACGAAATCGGCAAAGGACACGATTACGTTCTGAAAAATATTTTTTATGCTATGTTTGAAGATGGAATTGTGAAAATCTGGTTTGTACGTCCCGTTAACCACGTTCAGAATATTATCCAGATATGTCGTGATCTTATCGTCGCCCACAGACACGCCCGACGCGGACAACGATCGTATATAATGCGATTTCGCGATAAACATCGTCACGTCTCGATCTTGAATGGTAGACAAACGATTCTGAAATTTGCTTATGATAGATTGCCAGAAGGGAGAACAGTCCGTCGGTTTTACGTGATCAACAAATTGCATTACGATCCCTTGATAGAACATTTGCTCTCTAGAAAATTTATCGATGTCCTTGCAAAGTAGACATAAATTCGTCACGTCGCTCGACGATCCCTTTTCGATAGCTTTTATCAGGGAAACTTTCAATTCTGCCGGTACGTGACGACAAAGAAGCGCTTGCTTCTGGTCCGATTGATCTACGTACGATCGTAGTACGTTCATTATGGAATAGGAATACGCATCGTCTAGGTTAACGCGATTCAATACACGATCGTTGGCCGATTCGTAACTACGACCGTGCTTGTCTTTGGGAGCCATTACTTACATTAGCAGGGAGCGAAATAAAATAAAACATGTTGAAAATATATTTTTTTTTATTCCTTGCGAACAAACGAATATAGTACACTGTTCAATATACATTTCAATTTTTTACTGTTGTTAGCACAGCACTGTTCAACGTCATACTTCCCATGATTATCCCTACAGCCTAATACGCGGTGGTAATCGTTGAACGTGAAGTGAGTCTTGTCGACGAAATACTGATTGGTAATTTCGACCGTGTGCGACCATATCATACGTTTTCCAGGTAAACGATATAATTCGTACCGAACGAATTTACCGCGTTTGAATCCCATCATGGCACACCATTCGATTTTCGCAAATTCACCACCCACGTCCACCGTAAGTCTGTCGCTATTGTTGGTGTGAATGTGTCCGTCGAAAAAATCCGTATCGTTTGAATCGCGCCAGCTCACGATGATAGGGTCAGACGTATAGCGACGCGATAAGAACGACCGGTAGATGTTGTCGACAATCACAGCTGGCGATACCTCCTTCGTCTTATCCTCCCACATACCCGAACGCTTATTCGTGATCGTGCGAATATATTGATTTTCTTTGACGGTTTTCAGATTACCCAATTCTTCCAACTCTGAGATATTCTTCCTGCTGCACAAATTGTACGGCGCCCCGTTCAGATGCGTGGTGTATCCGTCACGCGTCATCGCCACCGCCAAATATATCGTATTTTCGCCCTGGTTCTGATATTCTGTATCGAAAAAGTAGATGGCGTCGACAAGATCCGTATAGCTGCCTTTCTTACACGACTTGAACAATTGTTCCATATCATGATTTCCATTTTCTCCATACAACGCATCTTGCCACGCTCGAACGTCTTCTTCCTTCTTTGTGTACGAGTCCGACGACCACATACCGATATCGCCCTCTATTTTTTTCGTTTCGCATAACACAGCTTCGTCGACGAGATCGCTGTTTTTTTGGATGCACCCTTCCGATCGTGCCTCGCTACGTTTCTCTTTCTCCGTCATCCTCGTCGCCTCAGATGTATCGATATGCTCGGACTCCTTCAATTTTAATTCTTGGATTATATTTAAAAAACGCTCAATCACTGTACGGTTGGAAATATTCATGATGACGCGGAATACACGATTCGATGTTTCAAAGTCGGATGATACTGATCGAATACTGACTGCTATGTGCCAGCAGCTGCCTTTTATACTGAAAATTGACAAGAATATCGTCAGGTGACTTCACGTAACGTGATACGTTTATATGTGTTATTGTCACGTCTACACGTACATCTAAAAATAGACTGAATAACTTGTTCGTTTATAATTGTTCGACTCGATGTTATCGTTAGTTGAAACGCAGAAAGGTTTTTCGTTGGGTGTAGAGAACAAAAAGTACATATTCGTTAGTGTGTAATATTTATTTTATTGTCTGTCAAATTTCATCAGCGTGGACAGTTGGACGGCTATGTCGCGTAGCAAACTTTCACGATCGACATCTACGACGTGCGTGTGATTCGTGTCATATTCGTAGTAACGTCGTATATCTTTCACGATATCGTATTGATTGACGTTATTATTGTTATCGGTCGATTTTGCGATCAAAACCATCGGACCGGCCAGTAACGACGACCGGCCGTTACGGAATAGATGTTTGCGTAGGGTTAAAATCGGTCGATCGTTGATGCAATCGTACTTTGTGGCGGTCACGTATTGGTCAAACTCGAAGATCGACGACAACGACGACGACGACGACGACGACGACGACGATGGTAAACGGTTACGTGCTAGGGAAATTTCTGTTTCGTTGCTGGCATATAAAACGACGTGATTATCGTGGAAATATTCAACGAAATTGTCGCGCTTCAAACGCAGCAACAGATCCATCGTCGACGGGAATATCCTTTTGAATTGATCGGTCAATACCAAACTGACATCCGATATTACGAACGTGACACAAGCGAGAAAAGCGCGCTCACCGTGGTGCGCGTTCGACGAAAACACGTTTGTCGACTTGTCGTTTGTGGCGACGGCGGAATTCTCGTGATCGGCCGTATCGTGTGAAGGACGAGTCGGTAAAGTCGAATGAATTCGACCGGTCTTGCTGTGACGTTGTTTTTTGTACATGCCGTTTTTTTTATCGTTAAAAAATTTTACGGAACGAGCGTGGCGTAATACCGATTTGTTTTTATTCTCTGTCGTCGTGGACGCCATCGATGTCGAACGGTGAACGTTCGAGGGTGAACGAGCGTGAGATGGAGATGGTAATAAGATTATTTCGTCCATGTCTTACCACCCATTACTTTTATAAAATCCAGTCACCCGGTAGGGGTTTTTTCGGCAATGTGGACTGCAACTGCGTATTATCTGGTAACGGCAACGGTAACGGTTCGGGATCGGGTCTAACTAACTGGAATTTGGGCGTACATTTTTTCAGATCCTCGTTCGATATGAGACTGGTGTTCGTCAGATCGATCATCGCCGTTCCTAAATTACTTAGCACCATCGGTAGAACGACCGATCGCGTATCGTGACTAACACCCCCCAATTTAGCGTAAGTCATCAAATGTTGACGTGGAATCGTGGGTATTTCGTTAGTGGCAACACCACCACCACCACCACCACCACCACCACCACCACTGCTATTTTGTTGGCCTCCGATAACTGGGGCGTATATTATGGGCCCGCAAATCGCGAAAACTCCGACGTTGACTTTTTTATTCGTCAATTGAATCATCGTCACGTTGGCGGGATCGGAAAACGATTGAGTTTTATCTTCCAGCACGACCGCAGACGTGGGCAATATCAATAACAGCGGTGTATCGAATATCGTCAATTGATCTACCGTTACGAACGAAACGGTATGTTTATCGCTGCCTTCCGATTGATCTATCAATTGATACATAGTTTTGGGATTTAATCCTCGTACCCACGCCATCTGATTCGCTATCCATTGATTGCGTATTATCGTGAATATCGGCGATTCGGTGCAAGTGATCATCGCCAATAGCCCCTTGGCCATCGCTTCCGCTTCGTCCGTTTTTGTCGTCTGGCCGAAACACGAACTCATCAACGAAATAATCTTTTCCTTGTTCTTCGTCAAATCTTTACGACTTATGGATCGTACGATCGGTGCTATGGGAAGCGTAGCTTTAGGTAGCACGTTCGTAAAATACGGCGTCACCTTGTCGTGATAGGTTTTCGACGAACCGTCGTTAACGTTATCCAGTACGCGACTCGATACGCGACAAAAACCGATGTTCATACATTGCCAATGATAGGTGCATATGCCGCCGTATACTAGACCGGCACACGACGTTCCCTTGAAATTTACGGCGAACCTGAACAGACATATCGCTTCGTACGTTCTCAGAGATCGTTTGATTTCGATCAGTTCGACGTTGCGTGTCACGTTACTCAGCAGCATATCTACCATGTATACGTGATCGTTGTACCAGTTTGGGTGACCCATTGGTGTTGCGGGTGGATCGCGGTTATCTTCTTCCATAGGAACCTCATCGCCAGGAAGGCTCGGTTCTGTGTCGGTGTCTCCGTCTTCGTCGTCGATAAGTTTATCTAAGCCGTTGCGTAAGTCGGGTTCGTACGAACGCGTAAGTACTCCTGAACGCATCGTCATGTCTTCCTCTTATATGAACGAAAATCGTCCAAGGTCCGTTCTCAAGTTACCACCGTTATTGTTCCGATCTGAAATTCAATTGTTACTAGAAGAGATTCTCGTGCGTACGTTCGATTTGCGTATGGAATTGAGAAAAATCGAAGGAACCACTCGACGACCGGAATTCATCATGGAACTACTCGACGATCTGGGAAAACGAGGCGTATCGTACACGTTACGAAGGGGTGACAAACTGATAGATCTATCCGGAGGGTTTCATTTCAAACTGTAATCGAGAGAGAGAGAGATAGAGAGAGAGAGATAGAGAAAGGAAGAGAGAATCGAAGCGGTCCTTTGAAATAATTATCATGCCTTATAAAATTAAAGAGTATCGACGATTTGAAATGTAGCGTTTTTATTCGTATCCTACAACCACCACTTTTTATATTCCTCTCGTAGTTGAGCGTGCAAGTCTCGATAATCTCCGTACGGATTCAGATATCGTAATTTGGCGTCGTGAAGTCGGTCGTGTCTCGATCGTATCAAACTGTGAATTTCGACAAGAAAATTATCGATCGGAGCGTCGACTTTCAATTTGCGATACTCGAACGTCGATCGAATACTTTCGAAGTGTGCTCTACACAAGTCGCACTTGATGAACAAGCCGAAATTGTGAAACAGTTCTTTCAGGGAGGCGGCCGCGGCACGAAAATCGTCATAAGCGTTGGCAAATTTGCCCGCGGTCAAATGGAACCATAACCAATAGAACGGACCGAGGTTCGTCCAGAATTGTAACAACTCGTCGGGGCATAATTCCGTTTGGAATTTATTCACGTTCAAATTTATTCCCTGGCGCCGTGCTTGTGTGATGCTCTGTTCGTATAGAGAGTCGAACAGATCGCGTATCTTAGCGACCATGATATTTTTACTATCGATCTGAAACTTTCGCATTTCGTACAGTTTGTCTCGCGCGTTCGTTTCGGACGACACGACGCTCGTGGCAGTTTCGTCATCTTCGTCATTAACGCCCGACGCGAATAACATCGCGTACATCTGATCCGATTGATCGATCAAATAATGATTGATATCGTTCAATCTCAAGTCTAGTATTTTCGTGTCCATGGTGTAACCGGCAAAGTCCGTACTAGCGGAAAATGCTAACGCGACGAACGTGTAGAACAACTTATCGATATTCGAATTTAGCGTTCGTTCGATCGTTTTCAATTTCAGAAATTCCTCCTTGGAAATTTCGTTATAGTTGTGTAGTAAGTGCAAAGGCAAATTGACGAAGCCGATTTTCTGATAGATAATTTGCTTGGCCACCGCGATCGTAACGTCCCAATAAAAACGACGTTTATCGTTGTGCTCGATGACTCTCTCGTAGTAAACTCCCAACATGTTTGCCCACAAACGGTCCCACGTAGGATCGCTGCCTACGTTTATCGTGCCATGTATCGTAGCGCCTATAAACGAATCGTTCGGCCCGTAACGTTGCAACACGTCTCGCAGAGACATTATCATTATTATTATTATTATTATTATCGGAATTTCTATTTCCGATCATCTCTTATCTATACGTGTATCGGAACGTATTTCAGTTTGGGGAGCAAGGAACGAATAAAGGAAGGAATAAAGGAAAAAAGAAATAACAACAACAACAACAATGATAGATACCGTTGATAATATATTAAAGAACCAAAATACGATCGTATAACATTCGAATAATATACGTTCGACAATAATTCGTTATAAACCGATTTCACTTGGCAATTGATAATTACGAGTCTATCGTCGTGGATCCGTTCGCCGCTCTGCTGCTCGTCAGTCGTAACCAATTGCCTGTAGTCTTTTCCGTTGCGAATGTGTTTTATCAACGCGTAAATACAATAGGTGGCATATTTTTCGCGTGTATTATTCCGTTCTGTTCCGTGGCACTGAGATAGATCACCGTTATCGGTAATCGTATAATTCAAACAGTTTCCCCTCGACGGTATCGATAAACGTATATTAACCCATTCGTCGTTATTTCGCGTAGTAGTCGTCGTCGTCGTCGAATTATTTTTGTCGCCGACGTATTTATTAAATCTCGCAATATTCCCGTTTTCGTTGCCGATGTTCGTTTTTATTTTTCGTTTTTGATTCTTCCTAGCTACCGTCGCTTGCGTCGTTGTCATCGTCGTCGTCGTCGTCGTCGATTTTATGCCCATTTTATTGTTGCACGATTTATCGTACGTCACGATAATATTATAATCTTTGTTGATGTGTCTGAAAGATTCGAGTGTGCTAAAGAGATTACCGTCGTTGCCGTGGCTCTTGCGACCGCCACCGCCGCTACCACTGCCGTTGTAACTATCTACGTAGAAAAGTTGCGATGAGTATCCCATACCACATAGATAACGTAGTACGTAATATTCCCATTTGTCGTATACACTTTCGAACAAAACGTTCACGACAGGAATCAGAGTATTATTGCGATCTTCGAACGTTTGCTTGAAATCTGTCAAATCCGTGTCGATATTTTTATCGTGAACGTCGATATGCCTGTAGCGACGATTGCTATCGATGTCGGTAATGATGTCACCACCATCGTAACGATGTTCGATAGTGTTCTTTATCGCGATTTTTGATGGCACAGTTACTCCGGTTCGTAGGAAATTATCTATCGTGTGGTTCGAAGTCGAAGTCGTTTGTGTCGTTACAACGTCAGTTCTCTCCATCGATAGCGATTGCAATACACGACCGAACAGCGATTTGTTTCCACCGGCATTCGATGCAGTCCCGGCGATTTTCTGTTTACACGACACGGATAGCTTTTTCGCGGGTGCTTTCATCAATTGACGACGTGGTTTCGTTGGTTTTCCAGATCGGCCGTGTGCCGTCGCCATAGTTGTCTTGGAACTACTCGTTTTCAGCTTGGAATCGTGTCTGAAACGACTTGTATTACTGCCATCGGTGTCGTCAACGATACCGTTCCCCTCGGTAATATTAACTATGGTTGCCAACGTGTACGCCGTATTGGCGACGTCTTTTGTTGTAGTCTTCATAACTGTCCGATATCGAATTGTCGTCGTTATTGTTGTTGTTGTTGTTGTTGTTGTTGTTGATCCTATTATCGATCGTGACTGTAACTGGCGGTTGTCTCCCGTGAGAATCGTATTTCCCTCGAAGATCGGCACTCGAAGACAACGACGAAGCAGAAGAAGACGTGTGAATTCTTGAAATTTTCGGACTGAACACGTCCAATAAACCGAATTTATAAAACGACGACGTACCCTCTTGTTGTGAGTTTCTACGGTTCCATATAGACAAGCGCGTATCGATCAATAAAGATTCGGTGATCGAGATGAGAATTTTATCCGTATATAATAATGTGAGAAATTCGAGTATTTCTTTTATACGTGTATGTTTGTACCCAGCGGTTATTGACGAATCGACTCCCTCGGCGGCGGTAGCGGAGGCATCGTCGTCAGAAGGTCTCTCGTTAATATCGTGCAGATCGGTAGAATCGAAGAACGGATTCGATGGACGACGTTGCGAGTGGGCACGTTTCTTTCCAAGTCTCTCTGTCGCTGGTGGCGGTTGTGGTGATATGACGGTGGTGGTAGTAGCAGCAGCGGCGGCGACGACGGTCGGTTTGACGGTTCTATTAGCGTTCGTCGTCAACGATCGTAGAATTTTTTTAACCTCCGTACTGATGGGGTCTGAGAAACACCGAGTTCTGCCGTCGTCGTGAGCGCTCGTGGTGTTACCGTTTCTATGCTGTTGTAGAGTACAATGCGCTCCACCGGTACCGGGTCGATCTTTAAATATCACATTCGTGTCACCGTGTAGAGACTCTCGATCAACGTATAATAGGAAAAATATCAATAATTCGAATTCTTTCATGTCGACGATCAACTGTAGAACGTTAACGGTGGTAGCGTTCACGTTGTTCGAGTTACCAGTTTCCCTACGTTTACTTCCGATTCCATCGGCTGTCATCGAGGACGACGATATCGCCGATATAGAACCCAAGTCGTAATTGTTTATTAGCGATTGCGTGTCACGTCGAAAATTACATCGCTCTCGTGCGATATTCTGATCTATCGTACGTTCCGTCAATATGTCACGCTCTACGCTAATCGTATCTCTCCGATCTTCGTTGTCCGATCCGCCGCCACCGCCGAATAAAACAGGCAAATCGTAATCTTCCCCAGATCTTTTACTCGAATCGGAAGCATCCGTCATCATTTTCTCTATCATTCGCTGATACTCATCGAATTTTGCGACGAATCGATCTCGTCCTGCGTCACACAAAGACGACGACGCGTTTTTACGCGCATCACCGTTATCGTTGTGGTCGCCGTCGTCGTCGACATCGTCGTCGTCGGCTTCGTCTAGATTCATCGGAAGCGTCACGTTATCCTTAGTAATTTTTGGTATTTCGTTTTCTACTACGAATCCCAATAACCATTCGTTACAAGTACAGAAAATATCAGCGTTTAGTATCTCCACCGAATCGATATAGGAACAATCGCCTTGTTCCGTTGTCAAAAATATTCGTAAACCTGTGCTGATACACTCGACGATAGCGTGCATCAGATCTATAGGTTTCTCGATTTTATGTATTATATTTTTGTATCGCGATACCAGCCATTTGGTCACCATCGTCCGATCTACTACGAAATCGTCGGCCGATACAGTGCCTAAGCGAATTAATACGTCGTCTATCAGACGTTTTCCACGTTGAGCGTCTTCCCGTTCGTTTACGGAATTCAACAAACCGTACGACGGTCGTTCGTTATCGTCTCGCGACAGAAACGTTTCGGTGGCGGCGGTAACATGTCGTTGTAACGGGCACGAAGATTCCGACCGCTCGACAAATAATGAAACGTCGTTCTCCGTGAAAGATGTTGCTGCTGCTGCTGCTGCTGTTATATACAGAGGTGGCAATTCTATATGAGAATTTCGCGCGACGGTATCGGGAGACGTAACGGGTCCGACGTCGGCGTAGACTTTGTCGTCGAAATCGTTAACGTCGATTTGCGATAACATCCTATATCGCGGCTCTTACTTTTTGGACGACTTTTTTTTTGCCCCGTCGCCGGCGACGTTATCGGTCAGAACATCGTCGGGTGGTGGTAGTACGTAATATTTACATAAACGCGTATTGCACAACGTGAACGAATCCAATTCTTCGCTATCGGCGTCGTTTCCGTTCGTCGCGGTAACTACGACGCCGTCATCTTTTTGTATTATGTTGATACGTCGGCATACGTTGGCGAACGAATTCGTTTGTTGACGTTCCAGCTCACGAATTTTACCCGCGTGTAATCCGTGTTTGGCTATTACGTTGCCATAGACGACGAGACGTTTCGTAGATCTGACACCACCACCACCACCAACACCACCATTATCGTTAGAAGGACATTGCGAAGACGACGACGACGACGACGAATCGATAAAATAAATACTGGGGAAATTTACATCGGATATAACGTGTTTGACGATTTTCATATTGGCACCGGAATCGATCGTATATCGACCGTTCGGTAGACGACGCCCCACGAAACCGATGATCCTATCCAAACTCGCATTGAACAATGGCAGACCGAACGGTAGATCGACGTTTCCGTAAAATGTACATTGTACGGCAACTTTCACGATATTATTATATAAACTGACTACTACCGCTTTGATGCCACCGTCTACCGTAACCTGAACCCACGTATCCCCGATGGGGATATAAAACACGTCGTTATCCACCATCATACATGTCGGTATGGAAGTTATCGATTGACTTTGTACGTGTTTGAAATGATTACGCTTCGATCCGCTTATATCGTGATTGAATCGTATAGGTAATCTGACAATTTTCTTGTTAATGTACGAAGTACATTCAAATAAGTCAGACGACGACAACGATGACAAGTGACCGTTGCTTACATTGATAGGTACTTCGATTTCTCTGATGGTCCACTTGAAGTCGCCGTACACGTATTCCGCCCGATCGATCCAATCGGCGGACGTGATAAAATTCATAAATGTATATGTAGATTTATCTCTCATCGTTATTTTCGACATGTTTCTCAACGATATCTTATAAGTAAACTATACAGGGAGAGCGCGAGGTCGGAATACATAGAGTATGTCGTCGTCGACGTCGTCGTCGTCCTCGTCGTCATCATCAACTTTCGTCTCGTTCGATACGTTCATGAACGGATTGAAATATCTGTTCGACATGATTCTAGTCAAAACTGCACCGACCGTTATCGATAAAACAAAAATCAAGAAACAGATCGATCGATATATCGACGACATGTTAGACGACACGGGCCAGTGGAAAGATTTCATTCGCACTTATTTCGAAGAGCTGTTCGATCGCATACTCGACAGCGGTATACGACAGATCGAATCGTACAAAAAATCGAATGGCGCCTTACATCTCGTTCACATATTCCCTAGATTCTATCACAAGTTCGTAGAAGAAGTGGCAGAATACGCTTATCTGCTCGAAACGAACAAGCATCATCCCGAACGCTACGCCCAGACTCTATCCAATCTAACCAAGTATGTCATCGACTATATCGTTTTTCTCCATGGCATGTATGTCACAAACGACGTTCGATGTATTTGCAAAAACACATTTGTGAACGGCAACGACGACAATAACGAACACGCCACGAGCCCAGATGAATATTACGGCAACGTAACGTTCGTTTCTGAAGCACAACGAAACGAAATCGTCACACAATATACAATACCTGTGACTGTTATTATCGATAAATTGTGTGCAATATATAATGAAAAGGAATAAAAATCCGATATGTAAACAATTTTTTATTTCATAATCTGCTTAATATTTATTTTCTTCGTGGAAAAAAGTTCAGAAACAACCAGATGAATGCATCGGAAACACGAAATGGTGCTGGAAAACATGTTTTCGCTCGTTCTGTGCGTGCCAACGGAAAGGCTCCTAACGTCATTGTAAGTGAACGGCCGCTGGATGGGAATTGAAAACATACTTGTCATTTTCTTGAACGGTGTTGCATTGTAGCACACGTGCCACAAACTGAGTTCTATCACGTGTTTGGCATAGGTATAGTTGCAGACCGTATAACCACTCCAAACCACTTTTGTTTTTCCTAGTCGGAGCTCATCTTGAAACGAGGCCCACACATCGAAAAATGTATTTTTGTGAACATTACTACAATTATCGAATATTCGAATGTTCGACAAATAACAGTACACGTATGCCACGACGAACGTCAAAGCCATCGTCCAGTCACGCGCCGACAAATTCGACGACGGCGACTCGTCACCGGCCCCGAACATAATTTCCGCCACGTCACGTAACTGTCCACGTAATTCATCGTCCGGCACAGAAAACGACCTAATTTCATTCACCACACCTCTCACGTCTGACGTATACATCGCATTAATAGGGGGGGAGTAGTAGTTGCCGTACAAATTCAGAAAATAAACCATCAACAAACGTTGTAACGGGAACGCCATCGTGCAGTCGACAAGTTTCGATGTGGTAACATTGTAGTCATTTTTGTCGTTCACTTCCGACCATATGTAACGTATCGTTCGATGGGGCATGCTAAACGCACCCACCACGACATCGTACTCGTTCGATATGACGTACGCGCGATCGGGGTTGTCCAACCAAATTTGACGAAGACATTTCCAGTCACCTTCGCCGATCGTTTCTGACCGATCGTACTGGACAACGAACTCGTACGACATGTCTGCCTTGTACTGGCTGACCACGTCGAAAAACGCATCTTCGGTTCGATTCCGTGTTGCGAGCGTTACAATTTTGTTATAGAATTTGCTAGTTTCTGTTAATCTGATTTTGCCAGTCGGTGGACGTCTATCGGCGGCGACAAAAATTTTCCTTACATATCGTAAAAATCCCATTGGCAAATTAGCTAACACCTTCCGTCGAAATACCTCGACAGCGATCGCAGTGAACGACATTTCTTCTTCACATCTTCTGAGAGCCAACTGCTTCTGATACGTATCATTGTATGAGCGACGTTTGATTTCGTCTTTCTTCTGTATCACGGCGTATCGCAACGCGTCGTGCAGGATACCAGTAATATCAATGTAAAGACATTTCGTTGTAAGCGGATCGATATCGATTTTGTCGTTCCAATCTTCGAATACGGAATCGCCGATCGCATCCAAAATATGTTTTAGTGTGCCAACCCCCATACCGCACGTTTCGATATTAGACACACAGACACACAACTCGACTAACTGGAAGATGAATTACGACTGACTGGGAGAACACTAGAACCCATATATATATATATACACGGTCTTCCGATGTGCTCCCGGAATATTCCGTCTCTATCACTAGTTCGAACAATACCGTCACAAGTAGATTTACAACGGGAAATAATATTGATACGATAATCCCAATTGCTTCGTTATCTTGTAAACACTCCGCGAGAAGGAATTTACCGAAACGATTCGAATAATCACCAGAAAATGATAATCGTCAACGTATCAGTCGTTGATTTTTTGAATGTAATTCTCGTTCCAGAAATGAAATTGTAAAATATTTTACGATAAACAATATTTGTTGGTCATGATTATCGTAACCGATCGAATATTCAAACTACCATAATTTTCGTCATGCGCGCGAGTGTATCCTTCGACTAGTGAACTTGTAAAACACTTCCGGACCAACAACTTCCTCGGCCCGGAATCTATCATCGAACGAATCTCCAAACTAATATGTTCCTCGTCATACGCACTAGTATCGTCGAGAAACAGTTTTGTCACGAATAAAATTTGGTGAAACGAGAGTCCACCAATGAATTTTTTCAAGCAGCAAAAACTCTGAAGGTATTTTGCGTGCACTTACCGATCGTTTCTATTTCAGCACGTAGTTCTCGTTCGAGAAATTAAATTGTGAAATATTTTATGAGGAACAAACTTTGTCGTTCGAGATCCTCATCGAACGATTCGAGAAATGGAACCGTTAATCACATAAAAGTGAAATTTGTATCTCATGACAGTCACGTTGGGAATGAATGGGTTAAATAAAACTGTGAAATATCTTAAGTTGAACAAAATTTTTCGGTCCGAAATTTCTCGTCGATCGAATATCCAAATTGATATGTTCATCGTCATACCATCATCCATAACATCCTAGACCACAACGGAAATGGGGAGGAAATGAAAATGCTATTTACAACAGTTAATTTTTATTATTTTATCTAGAGCAATACAAATATTATAAGTGTTAATCGTTTAACGAGAAAAGTTCACAAACAGCCCGATATATTCGTCGAAAACAAGACGTGTCACATGAAAACAAGTTGTCGTTGGTCATGTACTCGCTGATCGTCAGGCTTCGAATATCGTGGTATTTGAACGGGTTTTGTATTGGGATCGAAAACATATTTGTAGTTTTTCGCTTGAACGGGGTCGCACTGTAGCACAAATACCACAAATTCATTTCTATCAACTGTTTTGTATCGATATAGTTTTTAACCGCATAATCACTTTCCACCGGTTCGGTTTTTCCTAACCAAAGCTCGTCTTGAAACGAGGCCCAAACATCAAAAAACATATTTTTGTTAGCATTCGTCCCAGTATCGAATACTCTAACGTTCAGCAAATAACAGTACACATATGCCACGATGAACGTCAAAGCTATCGTCCAGTCGTGCGGCGACAACTCCGACGACGACTCGTCACCGGTCCCGAACATAATTCCGGCCACGTCACGTAACTGTCCCCGTAGCTCATCGTCCGGTACAGAAAACGACCCAATTTCAACCATCACTGCTTTCATGCTATACGTGTAGATCGTATTGACGGGAGGACAGTAATAATTTCCATGCAAGTTCAAATAATATACCATCAACAAACGTTGTAACGGGAACGCCATCGTCCAGTTGATGAGCTTCGACGCAGCACGCTTGTCGTCGTCATGTTCGTCGTTCGCTTCCGACCAAATACAACGTATCGTTCGATGAGGCATGCCAAACGCACCCACCACGACATCGTACTCGTTCGCCACGACGTACGCTCGGTCGGGGTTGTCCAGCCAAATTTGACGAAGACATTTCCACTCGCTTTCGCCCATCGTTTGCGATCGATCGTAATGGACGACGAACTCGTACGACATGTCGGCCTTGAACTGGCTGACCACGTCAAAAAACGCATCCTCGATTCGATTCCGCACTCGGTTCGACACAACTTTATTATAGAATTTTCTAGTTTGGGTCGATCTGATTTTACCGGTCGGTGGACGTCTATCGGCGCCAATATAAATTTTCCTAACATATCGTAAAAATCCCATTGGTAAATTAGCTAATACCTTCCGTCGAAATACCTCGACAGCAATCGCAGTGAACGACAATTCTTCTTCACATCTTCTGAGAGCCAACTGCTTCTGATACGTATCATCGTATGAGCGACGTTTGATTTCGTCTTTCTTCTGTATCACGGCGTATCGCAGCGCGTCGTGCAGGATACCGGTAATGTCGATGTAAAGACATTTTTTTGTAAGCGGATCGATATCGATTTTGTCGTTCCAATCTTCGAACACGAAATCGCCGATCGCATCCAAAATATACTTTAGTGTATCAACTCCCATACTGCACGTTTCGATATTAGACACACACACACGACTCGACTAACTGAACGATGAATTACGACTGACTGGATGAGTGGTAGAACTTTAATTTATATATACGGTATTCCGACGTACTCCCGGAATATTCGGTAATCACAAGTACATTTACAACGAGAAACAGAGCTGATATAACAATCCCAATTTGTTCCATATTTTATTAACGCTCCCAATGTGAACAGGGAAATGAACATATCAAAACAACGCAAAAAATATTCATAACTACGACGGAGATGGGAAAGAAATGAAAATATCGTTTACAACATTATTTCCTTTATTATGTCATAAATGTTCCATATACATTTCGAGTCACACGAGAAGAGCGACCGTTTATCCGTACAATTGAACGTTATTTTGGTTCTCGGATCGTCGTACCGGAACGGCTCTTTCATAGGGATGGAAAACATATTACTTCTATCGTGAACTGTAGCGACGGTGTCTCCAGTGGTACCGTCGCCACCACCGCATTGTTTGAAGGGATTCACGCAATAACACAGATACCATAAACACATGATTACGATATTTTTGCGATGAACGTGTACGCTGGAATCGTTCAAGTCTAACATGTCGGGTTTTTCTTTCGATAGGCGCTGTTCTCGCAATTCGTCTCGGAACGAAGTCCACACGTCCAAAAACTTTGCTCTTTTGATAGATTGAGGGCAAAAAAATGGCAAATTCAATAGGTAACAATAAACGTACGCAATGACGAACGTCAAAGTCAACACCCACTCGACCGACGACGGTGATGATGATGATGATGATGATGATGATTCGGTCGTGTCGAACAGAATGCGGGCCACGTCGCATAGATTATTCAGTAATACTTCGTCGGGAATGGAAAAATTCTCTATATCGTTGAGAACTCTTTTAATATTTGCCGTCGTTGTTACCAAACCCGGAACGTAATCGTTTCCGTACACGTTCAAAAATGACACGATCAACAGGCGTTTTAGAGGATCCGCCGACGTCCAATTGATAAGCCTCGAATGAGGATCGTAATCGCCAGATTCTTTCGGCGGTTTCGGCCAAATACAACGTATCTGTCTTCGAGGCATACAAAAAGCACCCACCACTACATCGTAGTCGTTCGCAATGACGTATGCTCGGTCGGGGTTATCTAACCAAATTTCACGGAGGCATTTCATTTCGCCTTCACCTATAGTATCCAGCCGATCGTATTTCACGACAGCCTTACCTTTCACGTATCTTCGGATCAATTCGAAAAATTCATCAGATACTTGATCTCGAACGCGGTTTGGTACGACTATACGATTCAGACGACGTTTTTGCTGTGTTCTGTATTTGGCTATTGGCGCACCGTTGTCAGCCGCGATGTAGATTTTGGTGACATTATCGAGGAAATCTGTAGGTACGATAGGAAATATCTTGTTCAGTATAACGTCGGTTGCCACGTCTATACAACGACATTGGTCTATCGTTTCTTCGATATCTATCGTTGGTTCGTTAACGTAATTTTCCCGTCGCTCTTGCAATTCTTGCCTTATAGCCGATATCACGGTTCCGTATAGCATACCGGTAACATCGATGTAAATACATCTCGTCGTATTCGAACCGCAGTCCCGATTCACGTTCCATTCTTGGTAAACGTCATCACCCATCGCATTTAAGAGGTCTCTCACTTGAGGAACGCCCATTGTTGGATAATTACCGAGACTGCACACCGGCGATCAGACTTTGACTGATCCAAACGGACGGGAAACTTTTTATTTATCCCAAGTTTGGGTCGATTTCGTCGTTGGTCGAATCGACGACAGCACAACACCCCGTACTATTATAAGTAATATAATGTCGACATCGAACCTGAAACAAGAAGGTGAAAGTCGGTCGCCGTCGTCGTCGTCGTCATCTTCCGATTCGCAACAACAACAATCACGAGCGACCGCGTCGTCGTTGTCGTCGTCGCTCGATAATATAGGAGATGTATATCGATATATATTCGCACCCATGTCGAATAAAGAGATAACTTCCTTGAAAATTATCGTTAGCGTAACGGTCGCTTGTGCGATGTCGTTTTTCGTTCCGGATCTCATTTCGAAATTGTTCGTTGTCACGTTGATCGTGTTTATTTGTATTTTTATATCGACCGTAATGTGGACATTCGTAGAATTGCCCAATTACAAACGAAAACAATTTTGTACACGTATAAAAGATATTCTCAAGTATGCGTTACGGTCGTATCTATTGGATTCGCCGCTGACAACACAACAACAAGCATCGTCTTCGTCGACCAAGACCGCACCACCAGATGATAGAGCGTCCGGCGGCGATACTCCGTCGATTCATAAATTTTAAATTGATAAGACGCGACTTTGGATGATATCACCGACGCATTACTATAAATTGTCAAAGATCGAAGATAAGTTGGAAACCATTTATTTGAGAGGTATTCACGTAAATAAAATTTATATAATCAGATCGTTTTTTATTCGCGATCCCGGAAACGGTTTATTTCCGAGATACGTGCGAATATTCGAAAGAAATCACGTGTACGCCGCCGTTATGCGATACACTCCGTACGGAGAATACTGTCCGTTTTTTGCGGACACGATTTCGGACGTGGACGTCGTTTGTTATCGGAGACCGTTCGATTTTTCCGCACGATATCGCGATTACGACGACGATAACATAAGGAACGTATACGTCGAAGTTATATTGCCATTTTTACCGAAGCTTTCGATTTTACGCCGGTTGAACGTAATCGGCGTGTCGACAAATTATTCTATCGACAACGGCCTGTACACGCTCGTATTCGTCGAACATTATAACTCGAAATGTATAAGAGAAGTATTACGATCCATCGTGTCGAACGTGCGACATCACTTGCCCGACATACCGATGATCGTTTCCAACGTCCATCTGGCTTACTGGTTTCTGCGTTGATTCCCCTCACGACAGTAAGACGTATTACGGACGATGTATTTATCGTGGATTTCATCGATAATATCGACAATATATGCATACTTTCAAACGAGCGTACGTTGCGACAGAGAGTCCACCGAAGCGTTCGGACAAAGTAAATCCGAATCTTCAAAGTGTTGCATCTGCTGGGAAAATATGCGACCGAACGGCGGCGGCATCGACGTTTACGCCGATTCGTCTTTTCCCACGTGGAAACTCAAACTCGTCACTCAATGTAAACACGCTAACGATTGTCACGATATTTGTCTGTGGCATTGGGCCATTCGACAACTGGCAGAATCTAACGAATTCGAGGATTATACACACGGAGAAATTATGATCAAACGATCGTTGTTTAGTGGATCTTTTTCTTGTCCTATATGTAGATCGAATATGTATTTCTGAACATTGTCTACATGTAAAACTAGTTCCGTATCTGCTACAATTTCTTCAGTTCGAGATGAACACAATTCATTATCTCGCGCCCCACCGAGCGTGGCGAATTACTATATAAATATTTCGTGGATATGCCAGCCGTCATATATCGTTCGAACGTCGTGGTAAGAAAATCGAGTAATATAGTATCGAGTAAAAGTAATCGAACAAAATGTCGACCGAGCAACATTTCCGTATGAAATTTAGAAGACAATCAGACAACACGTGGGTCAGTTCCATCGTAACTATCGACAACGAGGCGACCGCTAAACGTATATCGGATGTGACAAATCAACTGGACTATTTGGTGCAACAATTCGAGAGGTTTACTTCGTCCGATCCACACCAGGCAGCTATTGGAGTCGAAGGAGCCACCACCCAGCATCTACTAAATGCGGCAGTTGTGTTGGGGCACATAGAAAACGATTCCAATAATTTTATTTTTCGTTAGCGTATAAAATAAAAGATTTCAGCTATTATACATTTTTTGTTCTTCCCAATAGTAAACTACAAGTAGAATACTCTTCTTGTTTTTATGTTTCACTCGGACAAAATAAATCCGAATCTTCAAAGTGTTGTATCTGCTGGAAGAACATGCGACCGAACGGCGGCGGTATCGACATATATGCCGATTCGTCTTTTCCCACGTGGAAACTCAAACTCGTCACTCGATACAAACACGCTAACGATTGTCACGATATTTGTTTGTGGCGTTGGGCCATTCGACAACTGACAGAATCTAACGAATTCGAAGATTATACACACGGAGAAATTATGATCAAACGATCGCTGTTTAGTGGATCTTTTTCTTGTCCTACATATAGATCGAGTATGTATTTCTGAATGTCGTCGTACCGAAGATTCGAATTGTAGTAATACATGTAAAACTAGTTCCGTATCTGATACAATTTCTTCCGTTTCAAATTACTATCTCGCGCCCCTCCGAACGTAGCGAATTGCTATATAAATATTTTGTGGATATGCTAGTCGTCATATATCGTTTGAAAATCATCGCGTGAACATACGTAAAATCGAATTGTGTAATAAATAGCGATCGAGTGAAAATGTCGAACGAGCAGAAGATCAGAATAAAATTCGTTAGACAGTCGGACAACACATGGGTCAGTTCGATCGTAAATATTAATCACGAGGCGACCGCTAGACGTGTAGCGGGTGAAATGGATTTTCTCGTCGACGAGTTTGAAAAGTTCACCCATCACCAGGCAGCTATCGGAGTCGAAGAAGTCCCAGCTGTTGCCAGCAGAGCCACCACCGAACATCTCCTGAGTGCGGCAGTTGCGTTGGGGCACATCGAGAATAACCCGGAAAATTTAATTTTTTGTTGAAATACGAATATAAAATAAATAATATTTACTATTATATATTTTTTCTCTTCCCGATAGTAGACTATACGTAAAAAACTCCTCTGCTTTTAATGTTCCACATCAATTTCAGAGCTGTACGAAAATCTGTAACTGTATCATCGTACATGCTCTGCGTGTCGAAATACGAGCGAAGGGAAGACAAATTATCCAATGTGCAGGCGGCACAATCGGAAAATATAATATCGTTTTCGTTAGTGTTCCGAGACGAAATGTACGACGTTCGTAACTTGAACAGCGTGGCGTTACGAAATTGATCGCATCCTATAGCGAAAAAAGTATGTAGTTTGACGTATATGGTAGACATTACACACGTCAAACTCAAAATGATGACGCAAATGAGTAGCAAGATATATTTGGCCATTCTTACAATGATCGAAACTTGATCTAAACCATTTACGACCAACGTGACCGTCATGAGATACGAATTTGCATCTTTGAAGTTGTTCCATAACAAAATTTAGCTGAAAATTTTTGTTCGCCAAAGAATATGTACAATTGTGAAGATAGATCCAGCGATACAAGGAACCAAGCATGTGAGTCGCACGCTATTTTTCGATGAACTGCGACTCAGTGGAATGATTTCGAATCGAAAATAGCATTCGGAGATATATACCGAAATGTAATGCAATTCTTTCGGAGTAACGTGAAGAGTGCAATCTTTCGACATGTAATATAATTCCGGTGTGGCAACTTGGTGAGCGCCATCTACTGATATGTTGCATCAATTTATTACAGTTAGTGAGTGAGCGCCATCTATTGATATGTTGTATCAATTTATTACAGTTAGTGAGTGAGCGCCATCTATTGATATGTTGCATCAATTTATTACAGTTAGCGGATAAACGCCATCTGGTAGAATTCCCTTGAACTTCCAATCAACGTGTACAGTATCAAATCTACCATAGATGTCCTATGTATTTCATGAAATTACTACATCTGTGGATGGGGTGGGTTTGATATTGTACAATCTAACCTCAATCGACTTCGCTCTCAGAACTCTGAATTGAATCTGATCAAAATTTTACCCCTTCTACCGTGATTTTCGTCAGAAATCAGTAGATTTTAGGATTTTCGTGACGTCAATTGGCTCTAGTCCAATGAGAATCGAGTATTCACTCAGCTGACCCCAAATTAACTATATAATCAGCAAGCTTCTCGCCCGCGATCCTAAACCTCCTTGACCAGAGTAAGAACAACGTAGTAGTAAGAAGGAGCAGGCCGTCGCGGAGGTTATATATATAATATATATATATATTATATATATAGGGGTGCAGGGGTGCTATGGGGGTACGTGGAGCCCCCTTGACTGTCTAGACTTGGCGCTAGCTTCTCGCGAGAACTGAAAGTTGCTTTCCACAATTTTCGTTGCCCCCGTGATACGTCACGTCTACGTCACGTGATGACGAGTCATAACTGCAAATGTTTTTGCAGCTCGAAGAAATCCGCCGATGGATTTCGTTCCAACAAATTTTACTCGCGACGAAACTGTTTCTCGACAGAGCTAGTGCGCATGACGAGGAACTTGTAAGTTTGGAGATTCGTTCGACGAGAAATTCTAGGCGGACAACGTTGGTTCATCAGAAAATATTTTACGATTTCATTTCTCGAACGAGATTCACGTTCGAAGATTTTACAGCTCGAAGAAATCCACCGGTGAGATTTCGTTTCATAAATTTCATTCGAGACAAAACTGTTTCTCGATGATGCTAGTACGCATGACGAGGAACTTATAAGTTTGGAGATTCGTTCGACGAGAAATTCTAGGCGGACAACGTTGGTTCATCAGAAAATATTTTACGATTTCATTTCTCGAACGAGATTCACGTTCAAAGATTTTGCAGCTCGAAGAAATCCACCGGTGAGATTTCGTTTCAACAAATTTCATTCGAGACAAAACTGTTTCTCGATGGAGCTAGTGCGCATGACGAGGAACTTGTGAGTTTGGAAATTTGTTCGACGAGAAATTCTACGCGGACAAAGTTTATTCATCAGAAAATATTTTACGATTTCATTTTTCGAACGAGATTCACGTTCCAAGATTTTGCAGCTCGGAGAAATCCACCGATGAGATTTCGTTTCAACAAATTTCATTCGAGACAAAACTGTTTCTCGATGGAGCTAGTGCGCATGACGAGGAACTTGTGAGTTTGGAAATTTGTTCGACGAGAAATTCTACGCGGACAAAGTTTATTCATCAGAAAATATTTTACGGTTTCATTTCTCGAACGAGATTCACGTTCAAAGATTTTGCAGCTCGAAGAAATCCACCGGTGAGATTTCGTTTCAACAAATTTCATTCGAGACAAAACTGTTTCTCGATGGAGCTAGTGCGCATGACGAGGAACTTGTGAGTTTGGAAATTTGTTCGACGAGAAATTCTACGCGGACAAAGTTTATTCATCAGAAAATATTTTACGATTTCATTTTTCGAACGAGATTCACGTTCCAAGATTTTGCAGCTCGGAGAAATCCACCGATGAGATTTCGTTTCAACAAATTTCATTCGAGACAAAACTGTTTCTCGATGGAGCTAGTGCGCATGACGAGGAACTTGTGAGTTTGGAAATTTGTTCGACGAGAAATTCTACGCGGACAAAGTTTATTCATCAGAAAATATTTTACGGTTTCATTTTTCGAACGAGATTCACGTTCCAAGATTTTGCAGCTCGGAGAAATCCACCGATGAGATTTCGTTTCAACAAATTTCATTCGAGACAAAACTGTTTCTCGATGGAGCTAGTGCGCATGACGAGGAACTTGTGAGTTTGGAAATTTGTTCGACGAGAAATTCTACGCGGACAAAGTTTATTCATCAGAAAATATTTTACGGTTTCATTTTTCGAACGAGATTCACGTTCCAAGATTTTGCAGCTCGGAGAAATCCACCGATGAGATTTCGTTTCAACAAATTTCATTCGAGACAAAACTGTTTCATTCCTAGAACGGAAGTTGCGTTCAAACTTTTTGTAGCTCTAAGAAATTCACCGGTGGAATTTCGTTTCAACAACCAATCGTTCGACGAGAGATTCTAGGCGGACAAAGTTTGTTCATCAGAAAATATTTTACGATTTCATTTCTCGAACAAGATTCACGTTCAAAGATTTTGCAGCTCGAAGAAATCCACCGGTGAGATTTCGTTTCAACAAATTTCATTCGAGACAAAACTGTTTCTCGATGGAGCTAGCGCGCATGACGAGGAACATTGCTTTTTGATATTCTATCGCAAACATGACAGTCCAATCACATTGGCGTTAGAGGTAGTGGATATGGTGTGAAAAGTGAAATAAAATATTTTTAAATCATTTTATTACTCTTTATTTTGTTTGTGTATAAAACATGCATCAATAAATGTATGCAACAACAGAGTGTCGAAGATACGACTGAACGAACGTCGTTCGGAATTATTACCTTTGGTAGTCATATATTTGTGAACGATATTCGATTGACAAAAAATTTGATATATGAATTTTCGGTACATTTTGAGAAAGAAATAATAATTAACGGTAACGTTTTCTTCGGTGACCGTTGTGGATATGTTGTTGGTCAGTTTGTTGTTACGTGAACCTATCTTCTCGAAGTCGAATTTTCCAAATTCGCCGGCCAATTGCGGATTGTTGGCAGCGGCGTGAGCGGTGTTGTTCCTAGCTGCCCCATCGCGATTCGTAGGAGAATCTGTCTGTAAAATCAATATCGGCCACATGTAGACAAATTCGCTGCTAGATGCTGCCGCAGTATCATCGTTTACGAACAGATCGTGTGCTGCGTCCTTAACTATTCTATCACAGCCGATATCTACGAACGACCTATCGTTTTTCGACGGTACGTTTTCGTCGTCTGTGAGTCCATCGTAGGTGTTGTTACAACGTTGAGCAACCACGACGAATTGTTCTTGTTCTGGGAGCGAGAATAAATACGCGTAGATTTTCTTTAGTAATTCACGTAGAATCGGTTCGATGTTTTTGATTGCCTTGTTATCATAATCTCGCTCGGAAAAGTACACCCAATCACATATGAAAGTAAATACTCGTAATATAGCGTGTGGAATATACTCGGGGTTAGCATGAGACGAATCGAATCCGTCACGACGATTATCGGTATCGTGGTCAGCGTCGAAATCGTTACAATCGTACTGACTGGTAACGATGCAACCACACTTGATGTCAATTCTATACAGATCGTTGGAATTTACCGGCGATCGTTTGTCTCGCGTGAACTCCTGCTGCTGCTGCCTTCTGTTTTTGATGTTTGAAAAGGTCACGTGAGATGAAGTATTGACGATCATTATGGCGTCGTAAACGGCCACCGTGCGAAGTTCTATTTTAGCGTTCTGCTTTCGATCGTCGTCGTCGTCGTCGTCGTCGTTTAGCGGACGGTCGCGACCATATATGAACTTGTCGAACGTCGTTTGTAGAAGACTTCTCACGCGAGGTTCCGTCGTTCTAGGAATGCGACATATGACGGTATCGATGTTGACGTACAACGCGGCCGCGACATCTGGTCGACACAAGTTTTCGATGATCGCCACCAACACGGTAATTAACATTTTACATAGAATCGTTATAGTTAGAGCCACCGACGGCGAGTATACGCACGAGTTTTCTTTATTCGTCAGCCCATATAGCATGTTCGTGGTCAATTTCAGTACGTTTCTTTTCCCTTGCATAATCATCTTCTCGATTACTTTTTCATCGATGATATTTCGTCGGGTTCCGTTGTACGATGTCCTTTGTTCGTCATCATTACCCTCGACGCTGTTATCGTCGTTATCGTCATCTATATCCACGACCGTATCGTCGTATTGGTATCGTGTCGCCAACGATCTTCGTTCGGCGATCAACTTGGAGAATAACAGGTTCAACGTCGAACACGTATCGGCACCATCGTAAATGACGATAATACGATTCTTCGACGGATTTCCCACGGACAGTATTTGTTTCAAGCGTGTAATTTCGAATCCGGATATTTGTACGTCGTCATCGTCGTCGTCGTCGTCGTCGTCTTCATCGTCTTTCGATATTAGGGTACGAGCGCGACGCAACAAATTAATAAATTCCGATTTCGTATCGTTCTTACTGTCTTCCGACAAGTTATCGCTATCGTAATAGAACAAACGAAAATATTTACTATTCACCATATACCGATCTCGTTTCGCGTTCGATACGAACATCATGTCGAATAGATAGTGACAGTGTTGGTCGGAATTTTCACATCGACCGTATCTACGCGCGACGCCCGCGAAAGGATCGTTCGATCGGACATCGTCGGCACCGTTATTATCGAGACCGTCGGGTATTTCTCGTAAACCGAGGCTCGTCAATAACCACTGGACCGGTAGGACGGCCGTATTTTCGAAAGATACGTTATAAACGCTTCCGATCGAACCGTACGCGCTGGTGAAATTCATCTCTATATAGGTATACTTTCCGTCTCCGTCCGTCCACAATCCTTGTCGACCGAAATGCAAGGTGCGCAAACCTCGTATCGGTGAATTTTTCCTATTCCACACGGGTGGAGTACACAATCGTTGCTCGGCCAGAAAAACATCCATAATTTCTCCCTTTTGTTTCGCACACTTGTTATATGTCTTGGTTAACTCGTCGAATCGATACCGTCTAGTTGTTGTGGTAGCAGCAGCAGCAGCAGCAGCAGCAGCAGCATCGACATTCCTATTTTTCGACGACGCAGACAACGAACACGGCACACTCGAAAATACGTTACCGCGATAATTATCGATAATGTTCGATAGGAAACTCTTCGATTCGTATCGTCCGTATCGCAGACATTCGTAATGTACGAAATTTTGTAAGTGTCTCACGATTCGATTTCGAAACGCACGACACGTTTTATACGACGACGCCGACGACGACGACAACAACGCTCCGTCGTAATTCCCGTCGACGGAATATCCAAACACGTCTCCGATCGACGTATTCAACAATTCCGAGACGAACAACATGAATTTACGAACGTCGAAATCGCTCCAGATATATTCTAAAACGGTCACTTCGAAAACGGTTTTGATTAAATCGATCCAACCGTTCTCGACGGCAGTAGACTCTATCGATTTTTCGCTATGGCGTTTGCGGAAGATTTTTCTGTATTCCTCGGCAGCCTCTTTCGGATAGCGTACGTCGCGTAACAAACGTTCCGAATCGAATCGTACCATATCGACGGTGCGATCGAAATGTGTTGGCAATAACATGGGCAACGACACGTTCAAGTCGAACGTCATCGAGTTCGAATCGAACGACGGCTGTCCGCTAAACACGTTCATCGATATAAACTCGCCCATAACGTCGAACAATTTTAAATCCATCAGTCTACCCATTATCGGTAGCCATACCGTCCGATACATATCGTATCCGACGAGAGTGTGCAACGTCACGTCCGACGGGATCAAACATATTTTGGACATTTCCGCGACGAATTTCGTGAGCATTATTGATTCCGAATCGAAACGTAGAAATTCGATACACACGTCCGACACGTCACCGCATCTTCTACTATTTTTTCCGTATAACTTCTCCACGAGATTGCACAACGTTCGTTTATAAAACTCGCTGGTATCGTCGTCGTCGTCGTCGTCGTCGCCGTCATCGCATTCGGCGCCCGGCGGTTTACGACTATAAACGTACACGAAATAACTATTATGTTTGCGACGAGGGTGACTTGACGTCGTGACGGTCGCAGCCGTCGTTTCGACAATTTTCGGAACCAAACTCAAAACACATATAGTGTCGATCGGTGACAAATATTTCCCGTGTCCACCGGCTCGTCCTCCGTCTATTCGTACGACACACGTGGGCAAATGTAAGAGCGGTTGACAAAGTTCGTTCTTTTGACATAGCGCTCGTCGTCGCTGCGAATTCACGTCGTCGGCCTGACAGTTCTTGAATA
Organism: Endomychus coccineus; assembly: GCA_958510875.1. Lineage (NCBI taxonomy): Eukaryota > Metazoa > Arthropoda > Insecta > Coleoptera > Endomychidae > Endomychus > Endomychus coccineus. Next base: position 140,971,906 of record OY294068.1, read on the forward strand.
TGTATCCGTTGTGAGTCCAATAGGCCCAGAAATGCGGCGATCTAGATATGATGGATTCCGTTATGGCATGCACGGGTAACGCGTTGTCCATGCGGTGAAATTCGTATTCGACGATGGGCAATCCGCCATCGTTATAATCTTCGATCATGTTCGTTAGCAAATTATATCGGAACACTTGCCGCGGGTCCTCGTTCAACGAAGATATCGCATATAGGTCGGCGTGCGTCATGGCGTTTTCCAACAAGAATTTTAGCACCCGAGAACGCTCAGGCAACGTCGACGGTCTGTATTTGATACGATCTTCGTTGTCCGCGTCTAATTTACTCCGAGACGTTTTTCCACCGTCGAACGGTTTTTTCGATGCGGAGGGGTCGCCGTCGCCACCGTCATCTGCCAAACTAGCGAGAATATCTAGCCTGAACAAAATTCCGTGTCGATAATGAGGCTTATGTCTGATCAGCAATTCGTACAAGGAGGAATTCAACGCGTGCATCGACAATCCCGTATTTTTCAACGAACATTTGAACGGACGAAAAAGGTTACGTAGAATTTTCTCCAAGCGAGCACATTTAATGCGAACGATATCGAAAGGTGACAAGCCGTCGTCATCGTTGTCGTCGTCGTCGTCGTCGTCGTCGTCATCCTTATCCTTATCGCAGTCCGCGATCCCACCGCGTGCGGAGCATCGTACTTTATCTGTGACGCATTCGCTACTTATCATCACGTAAATCGGCACGTTGACCGCGGCCAACGTCAAGCGTTTTAACTTTAATTCCCCATCGATAAATTTGATATCGAACGTGTTCTTCTTGGTGTTGTAATTGCTATCTAACGAAACATCTAACATGTAGTGCAACGTCGAATGGTCGATTTGCTGACGATCGATATCGTCTATATTCCAAGTATCGTAATCTTCATCGGAAATTGTCTCTTCGTCGTTGTCGTCTTTCTTCGGGTACACATCGGTCGACATCGCACACATCTGCCCATACGCACTCGGACGATAAGTACCTTTTCGCGATAGACACAGTGTACCACGTACGGTGACCGTGACAGCTTCTTCGTTTTATCGTCCGGCGAGGATACTTCGCGCGGTACAATTTCGACCGAACGTGGTGATAACTAGATGTCGTCGGCACAGCCGTCCAGTCAAATGAACATTTACAACTATCTGTTTTACGATTGTCCGCGTAAAAGATCACGCGGTCCGTTTCATATTACGATATGTCGATCGTCGACGATATTTTCCTTAATCCAGAAAATTGTTACAAGACGAGACAACGAGACAGCATCCGGTTCGGACGGAACCACGCGTAATACTGATGCCCGCAGCATACGTCGTGACTATATAAACGAATCGGCCAATACGAAAGATGACGTGGAATGTGTGAAGAAGATCACCGACGATCGCGATATATTGTCTCAGCTCGCCAAACGTGGTATTTCTTATACCGCGTGTATGCAAGACGGACGACGTATCGAAGATGACGCCAACGACGACTGTACGAAAACGGACCGTTCGCTACAACATCAATGTGACATTCATCTGATTATGATCGGATCCAAAGTCGAAGAATACATATTCGAACGGTTGAGATGTTTTTTGAAGAAGACGGATTTACGCACGAACGAAAACAACGATAAACACGATATCCTATCACGAACGGGATTAATCGATCGTTACAAACATCGCATATTACGCGGATCGTTCCTGTCGAACGGAAGCTTACAATATTCCGTATTTCGAGAAGTGAATAATAATATGATTTGTCACGAAGTCGGTATACAAAAGGAGAGCACTTTCTACATGTACGATACGGATTTCAACAGAGGTCACAAATTCCACTTGGGCAAGTTGAATAAGTTCAACGGTAACGACGACGACGACGACGACGACGATAAAGACGACGACGAAGTCTTGATGTGTAAAAACAGAGACGGTGACACTATTTCGAAAGTGGACGCTACCACGCTATCGTTGTACTACGATCGTTGTACGCCTAGCTCTTGGCACGATCATATTCATCCCGACGTCGATTCGCAAATCGCCTACATGAAACAAATTAGACAACATTCGCGACCGATAGACAGTCACAAGAATAAACGATACATTTGTTACGCGCAATCCGTACAAATATGTCTGGACAAATTGGACGTATTCGATGGAACGGTTATGGCTTCTTGCAGGGACGTCATTCTCAGAGGTTTAACCTTTTGGGGTATTTCGCACACGCTAAAATACGAACAATCGAAGAGCGAACACAACAAACATTACAATAAACGCATGATGATGATCAATATGAACGACAGATATTCTCAAATTCCGATAAAAGCGTCGTCGGATGGCATGTTCGTGGCGGCACATCGAACGTCGCGAAAAAGAAAACGAAGCACCGCCGTCGACGTGACGACGAACGCGGTCGCGGATAATCTTTCGTGCGGAGAAAGGAACGACGATAACGCACGCGTCGACCTCGACACCGATCGCAATTTACGGAACAACAACAGCTCGAAAAACGGCGGTTGTGGTAGTGGTGGTGGTGATGGTGGTGCGAAAAAGATGGATACGAAAAAGATGGGATCGGCAGAGTACAAAAATGGAATTATATTCAAAGCGGATCGACGACAAGACCAATATCATTCGTTGTTCGTACAACCCATCCATTCGCAATTGCACATTCTTCAGGAACTCCAGATGACTTGCCAAAAGCTCCGTGCCACGCACGTGTACTCGTTGTCGGCTAAAAACGTACCGAACGATATCATAGGCTACATATGTTCGCAAGGCATCGGTAATATCAGTACGGCCGGCAAAAATATGCTATTCGATAAATCCGTCGAAATTTCGTTCGGTTGCGAAGATCGTATCGGTGCGCGAATATTAGATTATATGGGCAGAGAATCGTCGAAGCTTTCGAACCGCGACCGTCCACCGTCGCCGTTTTTCGTATACACGAACGGTATCGAAAAGGGAAGGACGAATGGCGACGACAAACGCGATGGTCGAAGTGATGCTACTACGATCGTCGTGATTAATAATATCGTGACGAAGTATGCCGTAACGTTCGCACGGGCCGACGTATCGGGAATTTCGCACGAGGAACGACAACGACGGTCTTCGTTGTATCGCGAAATCGTGAAACGATTAAAGTCCGTACACAAATTTGCTGAAATTCTATTACGTATCGACGAAGATGCTCGGTTCCTATGTATCAACGTGGTGGCGGGTATTCCTTTCCGAAAATTTAGCGTTCTCCGACGATTCGGATGCGACGACGTATTCCTATCTCGCTCGGAATTGGAAGCGTTCTATAAATACGTAATTTACGACGGAAACGTTGTCGGCGCCGCCGTCACTTCGAACGATATCGCGAAATACGAGAAATTAGTAGAGACTACCAATTCGTTTCTTTGCGATTCGTTCGACGACGAGTGTGGCGGCGGCGACGGTAGTCCGTCCGGAGCCCACGTATTACCTTGTTCGAGTCTCGCGGAATACGTCAATCACAAGGCCGCCTTCACGTTACCACCGAAAAGAGTCGTTTCGGTGTGTGCCTACAAATCGTCGCTACCCAATAAAGCGTACATTTCTCTGGCTAAATTGGTAAATAGGAATTTCCAAATCTACGTGGATCCCGAAGCGTTCGAACGGGACGAACTGTCGCGCAACCGCAGACATTTCGATCGATTCGATCTCATCAAACGTTCCTTCGATAATGCGCCTCGTGTACATAGACCGGCGGCGGCCAGCAATATGTACTTTTTGAATTCCGCCTTTGGTGACGTCGACGGCTTGAACGTGGAGGACGCTTACGTGTTGGATCGCGACTTGGACCTACATTTGTGGTGCGTGTTTTCGTATGCCGTTACGTTGGACGAGCCACGAGATGGATATTTCGTCGTTAATTTGCCGTCGATCGCACGATCGGTGAACGTATCGACGCGCGACAAACGAGGTAACGCTTCGACCGTACTATTTCTCATGGCTACCGTTTACTCGGAGAACGATATAACGTTTCCCGTATTCAAAAATGTTATCGTTCATAAAATATCAAATTTATACGTGTTCTATGTGACGATCGCCGACGAGGCGTTAATACAGGCGGTACGTGAATGTGAAACGAGAGGTCAGCCGTTGCACGAGGCTTTCCGTCACGTTTCCCTACAATCGTTTTCGTTCGATCCGTCGGTTTCTAATAAAACGACGACGACGACGACGACGACGGCGGCGACTACGTGTAACTCGCCTAGACGTGAGAGACGTCGACGATTGGAATTGACGGTCGTTTTGAAATCCAAATCGTTCGACGGCGTCAAATTGGTAAATTCCTTCGGACAAAAAGGTCTGGCCACGACCCGTACCGATCTGAAGCGCTATCGAACGGTCGAAGGACCCGACGATAAGCCGGGCGACAACATCAACGTGGTAGCTAATAATTGTTCGTTAATTTCACGGTGTGCCAGCGGTCAATTGTTACAAATGCAACAAAACTTTCCGTGTACCATCAAAAGAAACAACAAAGTATACGGTATCGCGGGTCGCGTACCGTATTTCATAACCGACAACGTACCGTCGTTATCGCAGACGCCGATGAGATTCGACGAATTACAAAAAACCGCTTACGTCGCAAATACTCTGCCGTTAGCGCTGAACTTGCGAGGTAAATATAACATTAATAATCCGTCGGGTCGGCTATATCCCAGAGATAGTCAGCACGTTCTGAATTTATACGAAAGTTTCGTGAATTCCTCCTTTCGGATGTATCGATCCACCGGCCCCATCTATACTACCGCAGATGCCATCGAAACCACCTCCCGAATATTCGATCGATATACAACAGATTCGAACTATATTAAAACTTGTATGCGAGAGAAAAAAAAATAAAATTATTCGTATCATAAAGTGTATTATTATCATTTCTCTGCCTCACAACATGTTATCGATCGCTTTTTCCTATAAACTCACGACACACACACTGTAAGAGATGCTGGTCGTGATATTCATACCCGGACTCAAAGGTAGTTCGATCGAGAAAAATGGTGTTCGAATATGGCCACCAAAATGCTTTACATATAAACCGATATTCGATATGTTTGCGAACGGTAACGTCACCTATCTTTCCGAAAAGGAAGAACAATCATTGGAACTCACAGAAAATGACGACGACGACGAAGACGTAATTGTCGAAATAATCGAAAGCATAAAGATGTTCACCGTATTCGATGTCGATATTTATGAACGCTTTCTTGTTAAATTACGTGAACGATTGAATCGAATAAGTCCGCATTTTAGAATAGTCACGTTCGCCTACGATTGGAGACGGTCTGTTGTGATAGGAGCGCAACGTCTAAGCCGATTTATCGACGAACTATTAGCGCGTGACACGACGAGTCGGTTCGTCCTATTAGGACATAGTTTCGGGGGGCTGATCGCTAGATATTATACAGAATGTATTTTGGATCGGAATCGAAGGACAGCAGACAGTACGATTCCCCGCCTTGTAATATGTGTTGCGACACCTCACGGCGGAACATTAGACGCTTTGTTATATCTAATTGGCGAGAAATATCTATCGTTCCTCTCTCGCCGAACATCACAACGCATCGTAAAATCTTACAATTCCATATATGAACTACTGCCGTTCGGAGAACTCTTGAACAAAATCGATCGTGGCCGGAATAATAATAATAATAACGATGATAGTGGTGGTGATGATGATGATGATGATGATGATGATGATAACGGTAACGATGAAAACGTTATCGAAGTTTTAATGAGTCGATTTCCCAGCCTGATAGAACGTCATGTTCGAAACGCGTTCACAATTAGAAAATCACTGGATTATTGTAAACGACCTTCGAGTACTCGATATCTATTTCTCAATGTATCGGGATATCCATCGATCGAAACTATTCGTTCTGATGGAACGATTATTTATTCGCCATACGGTGGTGATGGAATCGTTCCTGTAACTAAATCGAATATACGACATTGTCGTAACAACCGCGGCCGATTATTTTCCAATACGTTACTATCTTTCGATTGTAGCGTACATTTGTCGATGTTGAAACGTAATCATACCGTACGAATGATTTCTTGTGCTATCGAAAGTTTGCTAGTTCCAATTTTACAGTCGCGATTCACTAAAGAAATTCATTTGTTCGAATGTGAAAGATACGTAGATTGGGTCGACGAAAAAAATCTATACGATTTCAAGTGGCGTTTCTCTTCTTTTGCAAACAACAAGCAAATGAATGTTCAAATTTTCCAGGTAAACGATATCGTTGTTGTGCGAGCGATATTACGCTATCATATGGAAAATAATCGCACAATCGTCCCCATGAACGATATGAAACTCTATTTGAACGATTCGAAGTACGCCATAAAATACGACCGCGTTGCCGTTCGTTCCTTTAGACTAGTGTTTTGTATCGGAAGTCGACGTCCGTTTATCATAAAACGTTTATTCGTCGTTCTTCCCGATGCGCAATTCGATTTTGCGGAAAATATGAAAGGGAGTTATTAATAGTGAAAGAATCGATTGCTGGAAAATCTCACAGAAACCTCGTAGTACGTCGTTCCGATACAAGGGTGAAATTCGTATTTCATAACAGTCACGTCGGTTGCAAATGGGTTTAGTGTCAAGGAGAACGGGAAAAATAAAATACAAAAAATAAATTCAAATTTTATTCTTCGGCATCATAGAGGTCGAGGAACAAAAGGGTAGATACTCCGACGAATATCCCGTCCGCCTTATCGGGAACATAGGTTTCGTCGAATTCTGACACATCGGTCGCTATTTCGTCGCAGCGAAGAACATTAGAATTTCGAGGACGTTTTTATCGTTGACTATGAACGTCATAGCAGTTCCGACCATAGTCAGAGTATACAGGTCTGTCGGAGCCTCCCTTCTACTTTTTTAAAATTCGAGTGCAAGCTGATTGGTCGAGCTAGGTGACGTCACCTGGAGTGCGAGAAATGATAGAATAGAGGCTCCGGCAGACCTGTATATTTTGAATATGGTTCCGACCACAATTAATTTTGGATACCAGTTCCAACAGAGGATAACAGGAAGGGGAGCAGAGTAGAGCATAAGAAATAGATTCGAATATTTATTTTCTCTTGGAAAACAGAAGACAATATATCCCTGTTTTTTCATTTTGTTTATTTGGGAGTAACACGCTTATCAAGAAACACTCGTTCTAGGCTAGCTAGAGTAGGTATATTATAACTAAAATAAAGTTAAAATCTTAGTTGAATGGCTACTTTTATTGAGGCCAATAAAATAGAAAAAAAAATTGTGGATGATCCAACGAATATCCCTTCCGCCTTGTCCGGAATGTATGTCTTTCGCTATTTTGTATTGTAAAACGTCGCCAGCCTCGTTATGCGAATCCACTGATCTCGTCCTTCTCGCCATCGCTTATGCACACAAACCGTCGAATCGATCACTAACACGTGGAAATTGTAGAACGCGCGTTGACGATTTTCGCGATGGAACGAAACACGCACATCGTGTTGTGTGCACTACTCAGAGCCGTTGCCGTCGTCCATCGCGATTCACACCCCGCGAACGAACACCCAAAGAAATCGTGAATTCGTGTCAACGAGATCATTTCGTTGTCCACCATTTCAGCAAAGGCTCCCTTCGCATCCAGATCGACATTCCGTATTATCTCCGTATTGGAACGCACAAGAGTAGCCCGTATTTTACTTCCCATTTTAAAAACTTTCAATACGGACCACGCGGGGCGATAAATTTGTACGACGCGATCTGTATTCGATGAATGTTTATCTGTGTCGCCACACACCCACCGATAGTTCTCGGTACGAAAGGCATCCTCAATCTTCAAATCGAACGGTCTATTACACGATTCGCAACAAGTAGTCGGCTCGTCCGACGTAGACACGAGATGCAGATAACACATGTGCGTATCGTCGTTGTAGGATATAAACTCGATTTTCCTCGGTCTAGCATGCCAACGGTATAGCGTCTGCAACATATCCTGCGGCGAATTCGATTGAACGGCACTCGCCCGTATCGATTTTTCCAACGCTAATCTCGCCACGGCTCTAACGGCGTCGGGTAATTTAACGATCAGGTCCATCAAGTGCGACGTATCGCTGAGCGAACTTTTGTTCTTCACGTCGTACGGATTTCCGCTCGATTCGAAATCCTTGTCCGTCGTACACATCCCGGACGATAAAATATGCTTCGCTCCCCCCGAAACATGTAAAAATTTTAAATTGATGAAAACGTTCAACTTCAACGAATTATCAGGGCCGGGTTTCGAATCGAGACTTGATAGAACTGGCGACGAAGACGACGATGACGACGATGGAGACGACGATATTAACCTTTCCAATTCTTCAAACATCTGTTCCATTTCTGCCATTTCTGCGAAACTGAATACGGGGTATATCACCATTTTTCGTATGGATTTCAGCAGGTCCCATACCGCCTCACGATTCGTCACCGACAAATGCCATCCCACGTTAATCAAACACACCAACGTTTCTAACAATTGAATTACACCGGCACGTTCCATATTTTGGAAAGAATCGCTGTATTAGAACTTGTCGAATGAATTTAATTGGCAACTGTTCCGCTTATATATGCGTTGTTACCCTCTCTATCTCGGACTGACCGCGTACATATTACGAGGACAAGTTCCGATACATCTAAAAATAGATTCAACGATAGAAGGAAATGCACATGTGAACCTCAAACTATTTTTTGGTGACTCGCGACTTAGTGAGATGATTTCGGTTGGACCATGAAATTCAGAAACATCTACCGAAATGTAATGCGGTTGATCGTCTAAGTCTGGCCCAGAAACCTGTATGTGTACGCATATTCGTCTGGTATACATACGGCTCATGGACAAGGTTGAACAGTTCCTGCGGCGAAACGACAACATCAAGAAAAGATATTTGACTCAACGCATTTGAATTAATAAATTGATTTGTTAATATTTTTCTTATTTTTCACTGACAATTTCGAATCTGTTACCATACAAATTCGTTCCAATAACCATCCAAGTGCCGCCATATATCGAACATTTTATACGGGCTGACTATGGTAATTTGGTGAGCGCTATCTATTGGTATGTTGTATCAATTTGTAGCAGTGAGTGTACGAGCGCCATCTATTGGAGTTCCTTTGAACTGCCACGTATATAGTGTAGAACCTACCATAGATGTCTGATGAATATCATGAAATTACTAAATCTGTGGATGGGGTGGGTTTAATATCGTACAATCTAACCTCAATCGACTTGACTATCGGAACTCTGAATTGAATCTGATCAAAATTTTACCCCTTCTACCGTGATTTTCGTCAGAAATCAGTAGATTTTAGGATTTTCGTGACGTCAATTGGCTCTAGTCCAATGAGAATCGAGTATTCACTCAGCTGACCCTAAATTAACTATATAATCAGCAAGCTTCTCGCCCGCGATCCTAAACCTCCTTGACCAGAGTAAGAACAACGTAGTAGTAAGAAGGAGCAGGCCGTCGCGGAGGTTATATATATAATATATATATATATTATATATATAGGGGTGCAGGGGTGCTATGGGGGTACGTGGAGCCCCCTTGACTGTCTAGACTTGGCGCTAGCTTCTCGCGAGAGCTGGATGTTGCGTTCCACAATTTTCGTTGCCCCCGTGATACGTCACGCATACGTCACGTGACTATAAGTCAACGCTGCTGTAGAAGTTTTGCAGCTCGAAGAAATCCGCCGATGGATTTCGTTCCAACAAATTTTACTCGCGACGAAACTGTTTCTCGACAGAGCTAGTGCGCATGACGAGGAACTTGTAAGTTTGGAGATTCGTTCGACGAGAGATTCTAGGTGGACAAAGTTTGTTCATCAAAAAATATTTTACGATTCCATTTCTCGAACGAGATTCACGTTCCACATTTTTACAGCTCGAAGAAATCCAATCGGTGAAATTTCGTTTCAACAAATTTTACTCGCGACGAAACTGTTTCTCGACAGAGCTAGTGCGCATGACGAGGAACTTGTAAGTTTGGAGATTCGTTCGACGAGAGATTCTAGGTGGACAAAGTTTGTTCATCAAAAAATATTTTACGATTCCATTTCTCGGAGATTCACGTTCAACGTTTTTACAGCTCGAAGAAATCCAACCGGTGAAATTTCGTTTCAACAAATTTCATTCGAGACAAAACTGTTTCTCGGTGATGCTAGTACGCATGACGAGGAACTTATAAGTTTGGAGATTCGTTCGACGAGAAATTCTAGGCGGACAACGTTGGTTCATCAGAAAATATTTTACGATTTCATTTCTCGAACGAGATTCACGTTCAAAGATTTTACAGTTCGAAGAAATCCACCGGTGAGATTTCGTTTCATAAATTTCATTCTCTCGATGAACGAGAGTTTCGTTCAAAGTATTTGTAGTTCGAAAAAATCCACCGGTGGAATTTCGTTTCAACAATTATTCGTTCGACAAGAAATTTTAGACGGACAAAGTTTATTCATCAGAAAATATTTTACGATTTCATTTTTCGAACGAGATTCACGTTCAAAGATTTTGCAGCTCGGAGAAATCCACCGGTGGAATTTCGTTCCAACAAATTTCACTCGAGACAAAACTGTTTCATTCATAGAACGAGAGTTACGTTCACAAAGTTTTTATTGCTCGAATAAATCCACCGGTGGCATTTCGTTTCGACAAATTTCATTTGAGACAAAACTATTTCTCGATAAACGAGAGTTTCGTTCAAAGTATTTGTAGCTGGAAAAAATCCACCGGTGGAATTTCGTTTCAACAATTATTCGTTCGACGAGAGATTTTAGACGGACAAAGTTTATTCATCAGAAAATATTTTACGATTTCATTTCTCGAACGAGATTCACGTTCGAAGATCTTACAGCTCGAAGAAATCCACCGGTGAGATTTCGTTTCAACAAATTTCATTCGAGACAAAACTGTTTCTCGATGACGCTAGTACGCATGACGAGGAACTTATAAGTTTGGAGGTTCGTTCGACGACAGAGATCCCAGGCCGAGAAAGTTTGATCGACAAATTCTGCTCATCAAAACGTTGACTACAGTTTCATTTTTCGAACCAAAGTTACGTTCGGACACATGGGAGCGAGTGATACGTCGACAATTATCCGTTTCTATTTACAATTTCATTTATCAAACGAGAGTTACGTTCAGAAAAAGTTTTATTTCGCAAACAAAAATTACAGCCTGAATGAAAAAACTTGTTTCGTTCCGATTTTCTCTTGAATCTTGTTTGTGTCAGCTTTGTTCGATGTAGTGGTTCGTAAGATTTGATACTGATTTAGATGCCTGCAATAAAAGTTGATCGATGTGTTTGTCCGATAGCGGAAACGAAATATTAAACATATTTCGATAGCTCAATATTTTGTGACAATCTTGAATTGCCTCTTTGAATTGTGTTAACTGTTCGTCCTTCGATAAGTATGCCAGAAAAAGTCTGACGTATTTAATTTCTTTTTGTGTATCGAAACCTTTCCGCCGTTCTTCCAGTCCTACATTTTCCGTCGTCGATAATTTACCGGCTTTCGGTGGTTTTCTTTCAATTTTACGGAAAGATTGGTTAAGTGGTACGGGCTTTAACAGATCTTCCTTCATCTCAGACATCACCATCGACGACGGTGTTATTACACGCAAGCGACTGATTGGAAGCGTTTGCGGTCCCAACGACGTTGCATCGATTAACGTTCTGTCCACCTTTATGTTACTAATTTCGTAACAAACGATATCGCACAATCCTATTTCAAATTCCAAATCGGTACGATCTAGCTTTCCTAAAATATAAACTAACCACGACAGCAGTACGTTACGTGACTGTCTGAAGTGCTTATCGACGTGCGATCCGTGTTGGCCGCTCAATTGTCGTGACGAATCTTCGTTGTGACGTCTGAATAATTCCAGGGTGAGACCGATCGCGTGCCATTTCAAGTGTCGTTCGTAACTATATATCGGTGTGAGTGTGTATCGATGTAATAATAAAAATAATTCTTGAAACGTGGAAAACTCGTATCCGATCGGTAAGCGATCTTTGGAAAAGAATGGCATAATACTAATAGTGATTCCTTACTAAGAGATGAAGTCAAGTTCGATCACCATTTGCGACGATCGGATGTGGGAGCAATTACGTGCGCGTTGTTATGTACATATCTACGATAAATGGTATTTACCGATCGCTTTCGACCGCGTCTACAAAACGGCGCCGTACGCGTGGAGAGTGTGAGTACATATAGGATACGCGCGCGCGTCACAATCTCATTGACAACTTATCCGTCGTTATGTTCCCATGTGGTGGATGTGGCGATGGCAATTATTGTTATCGAACGAATTCGTGCGAACGATATGATCGGTGTGGACAATTCCATGTGATGACTCGACCCAACGTGAATGTTTCTGCGTTGGTAACAACGACCGTTGCTGTTGGACCGGGATTGTTCGCATCGCAACAACAAGCCATGATATATCATCGACCGCCGTACTACACATTTCCATTTTTCGGTTAGGCGATACCGTTCAATTGGAACGCCGTCCCGAACGAACGGAATGGTTTATCGTTCGATTCGTCAGGACCAGTGTCGTGTACAATGGAGGTTTGAAAAGAAAATTGCCGTTAACTGGAGATTCGTAATGTTTATTCAATTTTTGTATGTTTCGATTCGAAAATAAATATTATATTACAATTGTCGATATTTTAGTCATTCACAGTACGCCAACATCCAAAACGGAAAATATACGCCTCCTCACTTTTTGACTCGTTGAACCGATTCATATTATATTTAAACCGTTTTATCGAGGAAACCAACGTTTTAATTAGGTCGTATTTTACAATTTCGTAACGATTGTAAAAATCTTGTGATTCTTTGTCTAGCGCAATTTTATTAATATAAAAGTTCCAAAAATTAGACGTTTGACGTTGAGTTTTCAAAATACTTCGCATTGCCAGTTTTTTTAATGTAACACCACCTGTCGACGATTCTGTTTGTATCGAGTAGTCAGTGACAAAATTGAAAAATTTTTCAGTGTGTGTTCGTGACATTAGGAACTCATGTATATGTCCAATGTGGGAATTGAAAAAATGTTTTCCGTTTTCGTAATCATCTTCCGAACCAACTATGGGAAATAGTGGAGATTCGATCAGTGTGTGGGGACTTGACAGAAACGGGAAAAGCGTCGAAATCGCCACAAAAATGGAACACAGGTTACGACGATAACATAGAACTTTCAACGTGTTCAAAAAGACGACATCTTCTGCTCTCGATTGTACATTATCGGTGTAATTTTTCGACAACAACGATATAACAGCGATGGTAGCAATTTTTCTATAGATCGGATTCATGTCGAATTTGGTTTTCGTATGATCGGCTGCACAAAATTGTACGAATGTCATGATCAATTTCTGAAGGCGATGTGAATCTGTTAGGAAATGTTCAGCATTCAATTTGGACAGAAAATCTAGCAGATGCTCCAGGGAAATTCTGTAATATTTTGCCTCGGAAAACATGCGTTTCACACACATTACAACGATATCGAATCGATCTTCACATTGTAGTAACGTGGGTAATAAGGCGTGTCCATCTGTACACGATCGAATCAACAAAGCGTAAATGATCGTTGTTCGATGATAACACAAACAAACGTCGATTAGTGTATGGATAATTTTTCTCCTCGTTAATTTCGTCAAATCTTTTCTTGTTTTGCTTCTCGTCACTGTCAAGGGGGAGGATCCAGATGTTGACGACGTCGATAACGATAACAGTCGCCGTGGAGAATTTGTCACTGATGAGCGTAACTTCCACGAGGAAGCATACATATCGGCAAGGTCAAATGGAATCTCCATCAAGGAATACACTTTTCTTGCACGATTCTTCAAATGTATATAGGAAATTTTTTTGATATGTTGTCGTAAGAACGTAATTTGTTCTTTCACATGGTTCGGCACCATGTTCATCGGAAGATACGCACATTTTCTCATATAATTTTTACGTTTCTCGCGTTCTTTCATCGTAGACGATAGAGACGACGCTCGCATGTCTGACGTGAATTCTAGTAAGAACCACCACAATGTAGAAACACTTCGCGTTTATCCTCCGTTTTATTGTCTGATAATCCCCACCATTCCCAACATCGAAGAGAAAATGGTCGCCAAATGGAGATACCACAGACTATAGTTCAAAAATAAAAAACCACGCTACGATTGTTAATATTTTATTCGAAACGTCACCCTATATAACGGACATTTTATCCACGCTACTAGCGTTTCGACCAAGTCATACTTCACAATTTCGTACCTACGATAGAAGTCTTGCGAATCTTTATCTAGCGCAATTCTATCGATGTAACTATAAAAATTGGACATATGACGCTGCGTTTTCAACATACTTCGCAATGCCAGTCTTTTTAACGTAACGCCACTATTTGAAGATTCTGTCTGTTTCGAGTAGTCATCAACAAATTGGAAGAATCTTTCTGTCCATGTTTTCCGTATCAAAAGCACATGAATATATTCAATGTGGGAATTGAAAAAATGTTTTCCGTTTTCGTAATCATCGTTCGAACCGACCAATGAATATAGTGGACCTTCGATCAGTGCGTGGGGACTTGACAGAAACGGGAAAAGCGTCGAAATCGCCACAAAAATGGAACACAGGTTACGACGATAACATAGAACTTTCAACGTGTTCAAAAAAACGACATCTTCTGTTTTCGATTGTACATCACCGGCGTAATGTTTCGACAACAACGATATAACAGCGATGGTCGCAATCTTTTTATACATCGGATTCGTGTCGAATTTGGTTGTCGTATGATCGGCTGGACAAAATTGTACGAATGTCATGATCAATTTCTGAACGCGATGTGAATCTGTTAGGAAATGCTCAGCGTTCAATTTGGACAGGAAATCCAGCAGATGCTCCAAGGAAATTCTGTAATACTTTGCCTGGGATAACATGCGTTTCAAACACATTAAAACGATATCGAATCGATCTTCACATTGCAGTAACGTGGGTAACAACGCCTGTTCGTCTGTACACGATCGAATTAATAGAGCGTAAATAATCGTTGTTCGATGATAATACAAACAAACGTCGATTAATGTATGGAAGATTTTTTTCCTCGTGAATTTCGTCAAATCTTTTCTTTTTTTGCTTCTCGTCGCCACCGAGATGGATACAGATGTTGAAGATGGCAATAACGATAACAATCGTCGTGAAGAATTTGTCGGAGTCGGGCATAACTTCCACAGAGAAGCATACATATCAGCAAGGTCAAAGGAAATCTCCGTCAAGGAATAATTTTTTCCGGTAAAATTTTTCAAATGTTGATAGAACGTTTTTTCGACATGTTGCTGTAAGAACGTAACTTTTTCTTTTATACGGCTCGACACGCTGTTCGCAGAAAGATGCGTACATTTTTTCAAATAAATTTTACGTTTCTGGCGTTCTTTTTTCTTGGACGATAACAACAACCGTGGCATATCTGACGTGGATAAGGTCGACTGAACTGAACTGAACTGAACTGACATTGCTGTCGCAGCCGTATTTATACGCTCTCGTCAGCGTATCATCGGTCGTTCATCTTTATGTTTCGCATAATGGTGGAATTCGTATCTCGTAATGGTCACGTTAGTTGTAAACGGGTTGAAATAAATCGTAATATTTTCTAACATTTTTATTCGAATTATACGTGAAATACATTCAATTACTATAGGTTACTTGTTTTATCCGCTTTCGTCGTTGTCGTCGTCATTGTCGTCGTCAACGTCGATTGGTTCGACAGATTTGACCGATCGGATTCTTCGTCGGACAAAAACATCTCTTCGTCTGCGAACAACATTTTTTTTTGATCGGCTTCTGATACGGCATCACCACCGTTGACGACGACGAGTGCGACGTTCGTGTTCGATTCGTTCCGGCCTGAATATTTCTTGAAATATAGCATAGTCAAGAATCGATGAAAATTTATGGACGTTTCACAGTAACAAAAATATTGAAGACAATACGGGCAAAAGCCTGTAGAGATGTTTGCTAATAGGTAATCCTCGACATCTCTGGTATATGCTAACGATGACCAGAACGATGCTGCTGCTGCTGCTGCTGTTGACGACGACGACGATGATGATGATGTCTGGTTATTCGACGACATATCGAATGAGTTGTGTGCTACGGCCACCCTGACGTATCGTCGTACGACCGATCGGTACTAGTCGAAATTGCCGTTTGACAGGCGAGTTCTTAGCTCGTTCAGTTTTGTAGGTTTCACTCCCGTCAATCGCATAGCATAATCTACGGGCGATTGATCTTCAGCGATATTGGGAACGAAAGCGTTAATGTCGTAAACGTATTTGTATTGATCGACAATTTCGCGGAGCTTTTCTTTGATATCTGCCAAAACGTACACCGGAGGATCGTTAACTTTGATGAATGATTTGAGATGTTTCTTCAACAATTTTCTATTATTATCATCACCGTAACATTCGCATAATACGTCAACGAAATCGTGCGTTCCCGTGCATACGTCGAAATGTTGCAGAGCATACACGAGATGACTTATACAACGACTCAGCGGTATCGGTGCTACGGTATTATAATTATCGTTCGTCGACAGGAAATTGGTTACGGAATAAACGAACTGACGCACGGTGTGTTTCGTACAATTTTCCAGCATGGCCAGTGTGATTTCCAAAGCACATATATGACTGGGTGTCAGCCATTTCGATTGATGCACGTCTTTGAAATTATATTTTGGTATTAGATTTTTGCACTTGACCCACCGTCCTTTCGTATCGGTACATATGCCATTGAGCAACTTTTTACGATTTTCGCTGTTCAAATAGTCGATATTACGAGATCGGCCCATTTTCTGCGTACCGAAACCACCTTTCGCGGGCGGTCTTCTCGGATTAACATTATCCGTTTCTAATTGACGATGCCTGCGTTTCGGTGGAATACGTTTGAAATTTATCAATGGATCTTCATCATCGCTATCATCGCCGTCCGTGCCGTCTTTATCGCCGCCGCCGCCGCCGTCGTCGTCGTCGTCGTCGTCGTCGTCTTCGTCGTCTTCGTCGTCGTTATTGTTAGCACCGCGATCGGTTTCCATCCATCGTATACCACGTCTGACGTTCGCCGGACGTACGAGTGTTTTATTCTTACGATTGTTATTATCGATATTATTATTATTATTACTGTCGTCATCGTCCGCGTCGTCGTTGTCGTTAACGTCAACGTTTCCGTTGTTATTATTGTCATCACTATTATTCGTGCGGTAGATCGTCCTCATTTGTTTCACGTTTACCGTGGAATTAGACGTATCTCCAGCTCTTTTCCCATCGTTTTTATCGTTCGCAACGGGAGATTGTTTCGTTTTATTGTAAATTTTGCGCTTTCCGATTCTAATATTTTTACCGTTCACCGACGGTACAATCTCCGTGGACGAAGTTGACGGTAACGGATTTTCGTATATACCTCTTTTCGATGCCAACGACTTTGAAGGTAACTTGGCCGTTTTCGATGGAATTCTCTTTTTACCGATACTAATAATGTTGATTTTTTTTGTCGCTACACTATCAGTTTCCGACCGCGAATTATTATTATCGATCGTCTTCGACGGAATATTGTAAATTTGTTCCATCACTGGGTTTCGTTGTATTTCTTTCCCGATCGATGGATTTAACTGTTTTCCTTTCCCTTGTGACGTTGGTGTCGGAACGAAAACCGGTGAGGATACTGGTGATGGGGACGATCGTACATTATTGGCATTGTGATATTGGTGTTCGAACCAAGAATTACACGATGTCGTTTGATCGTGTAGAAGATCCTCATCGAATGGTGGCGGTGTTGCTATATCGGATAGAGGTGACGCATTAAGATCACTAACGCCGTGATCGAAGAGAAACATCGTAAGGCCATCGGGGTCAGGATATGATTGGATAAAATTCGCGGCCGCTTCGGCAGTCAATAGAGGTGTACTCACTCTTTCATATTGCTCGTGTTCAGGTTCCTCGATCGGGTCGAGCGATCGCTGTCGATTTTGATTCTGCATCGTCGTCTTATTTACTTACTCATTCAATTACATCCAACGTGTGACCGTGTCATGAGATACATTTGTATGACGTGAAAGGTTCGTCGACGAACCGTTTGGGCGTACGAGCGAGAGTTACAATAACATAGTGGCCGGAATGCGCTTTTTCAGTAAATACTCTCTGTTTAAAGATCCACCGTTGCCGGTCGTATTCGTAGAACGTCTTTCCGCATCCTCTAACGCGAACATACCGTTTATTTTACGCGGAATTACCGTTCCTCCGGCAGCACCGACCTTCGTGTGTCGCCCGGGTCGACGTACCGTTTTCGCGATAGACGTTCTATTCACGATCGGTTTCTTTTTCTTCTTGACTAGCGTTTTATTTGTGGTTTTTTTGCCGAGATTATTCGGTCGAGACAGCCGTCGTCGTCGTTTTTGTACCAAAGAAACGGACGCGGTTGTCGGTTGAGACCCTTCACGATTCGTCGTCGTCGTCGTTCCCTTGGTTGCGTGTTTCGCAGTCAACAGATATATGTCAGTTCCTCGACCTAACGTCGACACGTTGTAATAACGTCGTACGTCGTGTATAGTCGGTCCACCGGAATTCGCTATAGGAACCATATGTGTCTGTTTTATGATTTCATTTCGGACGTCCTGTTTCGACTGATCGAACGAGATAGCTTTCAACTTGGAATTGTCCGATTGAGAATACAACGTCGAAATTAAAGCGTTCAGGCGGGCAGAATTGCTAGTTTTAATCCATTTTGTACTATTACTACTACTACTACTACTACTACCAATACCGTTGTTAATTTTTTTGGTTATTTTCCGTTTTGGTCGTGATACTCTTTTCATGTTCGTTTCTTATAAGATAGTAGACGGCGTAATGGAACATATAGAATCGACGACGATCGCACCTAACGCGGTTTCTTCTTCGTCGAGCGTCAACGGCGTCGGAAGCAGCAGCAGCAACAACAGCAGCAGCAATTACAATCCGAATTACGGCGTGTCGACCGCCGTCAGAAATGACGCTAGTGCGAAACGAAAGATCGCGCGTAAGATAGATTCGATGTACGCGTCCTTGCGCGACAACGTGATAGATAATAACGAATTTTATTCGTTTTACACGTCGATGACGATCTTGCTGTTCACGCTCTTCACGTTGTATTGTAATTATTCTCGTGCGACTGCCAGCGGAGTTTACTGGATGATCGGTAACTTGATCGTCGTGATCTTTAACGCCTGGATGAATATTTCGATATTTTTGCATAATCGCTAGAAACGCCATTTCATCGTGATCTTTATACCCAAAAGTAAGATCGACTCGTGTTTAATTCGAATACACACGTACACACACACACACACACACACACATATACACGTACGTTATGCGATCCTCATCCGCCACGGATCGACGGTACGACGAACGGTCGTCGGTGTCGTCGTCGTTATCATCGATTCCGTCGAAAAAAATATTATTCATCGTCGTTTGTTGTATAACGATGTTGTTGGTTTATAAAGTATACGTGAAACCGCTCGATAAATTTGCGCGTGTCATCGGAAATTCGGATGCCGACGTTACCGATATCGTCGACGACGACGACGACAAACTTGGACGGCAAAACGATATGTTACATAGCGCTTGGAACTTGGACGATTTACCGTCTGTGACTTACGCCGAAAAGTACGTGAACGACGGACAAATGGAAATTGACGCCGATGCTAAAAGGTGCGTTTCTCGTGGAGGATTATATCTAGGCCCGGACGATATACCGATAGATTGTACCGAATTGTGTAATTCGAAGGATTTCCGCTATAAATACGTCAACGAAAACTCGTTCGTCGTCGACAGATCGATAATGGCCAAACAGGGCGCCTATTGCGTGCCTACGCACGTGGTCAATTGTAATACGAACACGTCGCGACTAGTAAAAACGTTCGACAGTTGGAAATGTCACCCGAAAACTAGTTTATTCGGCGGCGAAGATGGCTGTGAAATCGTCGGCTGTAACGGATACCTCAAAGACAATTTGACCGGTCGATGTTATCGCAATCGCATACCTACCACGCTGACCGTCGGTGCCGACCCGGAAAATGAACTGATCGAACGTTCGTCGTCGTCGTCGTCGAACAATGCACCAGTCTATCGTTTCCAATGTACAGACACCGAAGTTCATCCCGATACAGGAGTGAGCACGTTGCGAGCGGTGGAATCGATACGATACGACTTTATGCATAACAAACTGATAGCTTCCGAATTTTCGCGTTTCGATCGCGTACGAAACGGATGCGCGGCACAAATTTTCAACGCCGTCCCACAGATCGTACCCAATTTTACGGAAGGTACGTGCACCTGCATCGAAGGACTACACCACGACAAAAAGGACGATACGAATAACGATAATAATAACAACAACAACAACAGGAACAACGATCACAACGGTAGCGACAACGGCAGAAGCGACGATAACGACTACAAGGATGGCACGATGTCGTCGTTGAAAACGATAAAATTACATCAACGATGTTCGCCCTGTTTGAGCGGTTGGTCGAAGAAAGACTCGTACACTCGTATCGGTAGAGCTTGTCGCAAAGCGTTCGACGATTCACGTATCGATCCGCACGATATGCTTTTACCGTGTGGAACTCGTACGTTCGACTCGAAACAAGCGGCATGTGTCAACGGGAAGATATACATTTCAGGAGGATTATCTCATTTCGCCCGCAACGTACTCGACAATGAACCATCCCAGTAGTCAGATATTATTTGGTAATGTATTTACAATTATGTGGCCGAATAAACAAACGTTTTCTATTAGTCGTTGTTGTTGTTGTTTTTTTTTTCGCTCTTTCACGGACGTTTTGCGTTATCGCCGAATACACAAGACGAAACCATTATACACGTTATCGACAAGATACACACGACAAATACGAAAGATATCGTTATGGGTAACAGCCATATGGCTGCACAAATGGTAATCATCGCGACAGGTACGTACGTTTTATGTACGATTTTTGCGTAATCACGTCTGGTCGTCATGGCCGCTTCGTAATATGTCACATCGTCCAAGTCCAACAGCATATTTCTGATCATCAATCTATTGAAAATCATCCGCATGTCTCGCGTCGAAAACGAAACGTCATCGTCGTCGTCGTCGTCGTCGTCGTGTTCTCCGCCTAATTTAACGTTACCGTGCGTCGTCCAATCGACCAGACTACCGTCCGACGTGACGGTTCTATGACGAAAATAAACGAACGTATGTTTCAATATGTCGAGGGATTCTTCGACGTCCACGGTACGTGTCCCGTCCTTTCTGACGTGTAAACGCCAAAACGTATACGGCGTCATTTCGATTCGTCGCATTCCATAGTTGATTTGTCGTTCCAACAGAGCACCTTCGCTGATTTTACGTAATAGCGCGTCGGAATACGCGGGCACGGAAAACTTCAACGGATCCCATATAAATTGGAAAACGATATCGATCAAAGGACCGATGATCGTCAACCATCCGACTATGCTCAGCGCCGATACGGCTAAGCCCGACAAAGCTATAGCTTGTCTGCCGATAGTCGTTACGATCGAATCTATCAGCACGTGTGTCATGGTATGCGACAGCGAAGTGGCCAGTAATTTGGCGGCGATCGTCTTGCCACCCCGTAACAGGTCAGATTGTAGGAAAGATTTCAAAATTTCCGGACCGATCTTGGTGATCCATCGTTTCAAAACTGCCGAACTCACGTCCGCACTCAACTGGAAAGATAATTCCTTTAGGTTGTGCGTGGTCGATAACATACCACCGATGGCCGTTAAGATTTGTTGCATCGTCTGTCCGAACGACTCAGCGTACACGTCGTTATCGAGTTCGTCGTTATCGCGATCGACGTCGTTCACGTCTGTCGCCTCAGGCGTCATCATCGTCGTCGTCGTCGTCGTCGTCGTTCTTCTAGTTCTCGACGACAAAGCTGCGATCTCACGTCGTAATCGTTTGCTGTGCGGTATCAAGACGTTCTGTACGATATCGCTCGTTAACGTGTTGACCGATGATGTTTCGTTGTCGGCGCCGGTATCGTTATGCGTAGATGATTCGACGGTATCGTTGTCGTTCGAACGATCTGCGGACATGGAAAATTTTGCTTGATGTCCGACGATATTTTGTCGCTGCTTGTGGAGTTTCTCCACCAGACGACCGCCGTATTTGTCGTTGCGACCATCTTCGATCTGAGAATATTCGTCCGTCCAGTAGAGTCGTTCACGCTTATCGGCATCGGTCAAGCCCAACTGTGACAGTAGTATGTCGTCGGACACGTAACGTTTCGACGAATTACGAAATCGCTTCCAATCCAACACGGAATTCAAGAAGGGAACGGTAACGGGAAAATGTCGTAAAAATGGCGGTAGATCGTTCGCGTGCGTATGCTCGAATAGCCGTCGAATTTCGTATACCGATTGTTCGAAAACGTTCGCCGTCATTTTTACCATCCGTATCAGAGACGAACCTACGAATAATTGAACGTAATAGAGACTTCCTTCGAAGCCACAAGCCATGTCGTCCTCGTCGTCGCCGTCTGTAGCATCTTCATCTTTCATATAATTCATATAGAAAGATTTGCAATACGTTGTATCGATACGAGCGCAGGTGATCGGATTCCGATCGGCACCCAATTCGGTCACGTATAACGAAAATCCGACCGGATCGATTTGGTCGGTATAATGTCGCGAAGGATCCACGAAAAACGACACCAAAT
Organism: Endomychus coccineus; assembly: GCA_958510875.1. Classification (NCBI taxonomy): domain Eukaryota; kingdom Metazoa; phylum Arthropoda; class Insecta; order Coleoptera; family Endomychidae; genus Endomychus; species Endomychus coccineus. The sequence continues at coordinate 140,994,706 of OY294068.1, forward strand.
GCTGATTTTCCAACAGACAAGCGCTCTTGTACCATATCAGATAGGGCGGCACGTTGTGTTCGTCTCCGTGTAAAGACGACTTTGTCGATTGCGACGAAATATCCGACGGTACGTTTCTCGAGCGAGAATTGAAACATACCGGCGCACAGGCGTTCATACGTTTGCCGTGAGGCAATCCGAAACTGAAAGGTGTCGTGTCGGGCTTGCAAGATTCGCTCAAAGGAAACGTCGAGAAACAAGACGTTGTCAAACATCCGTTCTCGTTAAATTTCCATTCGGTCGTTATGGCACGGTCGACGAATTCAGATTCGAACGAGTAATCCTCGATCGGATTCGCTGCCCTGATTTCCAAATTAGTATGCGAGAACATGTGCGAATCGCTTTTCATACATCTATTTCGTACATTGAGTATATTTCGATATCCCGAATAGGATTTAGCGTCTCGCGAATCTTTCGCAGTGAATCCTATTATCGCGGTAACGTCCAAGTCTCCGTCGCTACGGTTCTTGCTATTATCGTTCGTCGATGTCATCGAATTCTTAGTTATTCGGTGGGGTTGGAAAGTTATAGTCAGAAATTTACGGATTGAAACGATGATTTTTCACTAGTGTATCGAACAACAACAACAACAACAACGATAATAATCGAGAAAACGTGTCAACCGATCGAGAGGGAACGGTAGAAAACAGACGACTCAAAGAACATGTTCCTCCCATGTTCGAACGACCAGGTTGGGAGGATCTCTGGGCGATGATTCGACGAGATGACGAGGCAGTCCTCAATTGGACCGATGACGAGGAGGAAGAAGACGAATTCCAACAACATTATGAAGAGTGGTTGGAAACTGTATCGACCACTAACAATACCAATAACAACAATAAAAATATTAAAATCTAGTCTTGTTTGTTATTTGCAATGATTTGCATTCGTGCAAAACTGATTTTCGACACACTACCGGCAAATTTATTCGAGCTGCAAAAACTTTGAACGAAACTCTCGTCGAACGAGTCACCAAACTTAAAGTTCCTCGTCATGCGCACTAGCTCCGTCGAGAAACAGTTTTGCCTCGAATGAAATTTGTTGAAACGAAATCTCACCGGTGGATTTCTTCGAGCTGTAAAATCTTTGAACGTGAATCTCGTTCGAGAAATGAAATCGCGAAATATTTTCTGATGAACAAACTTTGTCCGCCTAAAATCTTTCGTCGAACGAATCTCCAAACTTTTAAGTTCCTCGTCATGCGTACTAGCGTCATCGAGAAACAGTTTTATCTCGAATGAAATTTGTTGAAACGAAATCTCACCGGTGAATTTCTTCGAGCTACAAAATCTTTGAACGTGAATCTCGTTCGAGAAATGAAATCGTAAAATATTTTTTGATGAACAAACTTTGTCCGCGTAGAATCTCTCGTCGAACGGATCTCCAAACTTATAAGTTCCTCGTCATGCGCACTAGCTCCGTCGAGAAACAGTTTTGCCTCGAATGAAATTTGTTGAAACGAAATCTCACCGGCGGATTTCTTCGAGCTGCAAAATCGTTGAACGTGAATCTCGTTCGAGAAATAAAATCGTAAAATATTTTCTGATGAATAAACTTTGTCCGTCTAAAATCTCTCGTCGAACGAATAATTGTTGAAACGAAATTCCACCGGTGGATTTTTTCGAGCTACAAATACTTTGAACGAAACTCTCGTTCATCGAGAAATAGTTTTGTCTCGGATGAAATTTGTTTAAACGAAATCTTACCGGTGGATTTCTTCGAGCTAGAAAAACTTTGAACGAAACTCTCGTTCGCGAAATGAAATCGTAAAATATTTTCTGATGAACAAACTCTGTCCGCCTAGAATCTCTCGTCGAACAGATCTCCAAGTTCCTCGTCATGCGCACTAGCTCCGTCGAGAAACAGTTTTGCCTCGAATGAAATTTGTTGAAACGAAATCTCACCGGTGGATTTCTTCGAGCTGCGAAAACTTTTGCAGCAGTGATGACTCACAGTTACGTGACGTATACGTGACGTAGCACGGGGGCAACGAAAATTGTGGAAAGCAACTTTCAGTTCTCGCGAGAAGCTAACGCCAAGTTTAAACAGTTAACGGGGCTCCACGTACCCCATAGCACCCCCTGCACCCCTATATATATAATATATATATATTATATATATATTATATATATAACCTCCGCGACGGCCTGCTCCTTCTTACTACTACGTTGTTCTTACTCTGGTCAAGGAGGTTTAGGATCGCGGGCGAGAAGCTTGCTGATTATATAGTTATTTTGGGGTCAGCTGAGTGAATACTCGATTCTCATTGGACTAGAGCCAATTGACGTCACAAAAATCCTAAAATCTACTGATTTCTGACGAAAATCACGGTAGAAGGGGTAACATTTTGATCAGATTCGATTCAGAGTTCTGAGAGCGAAGTCGATTGAGGTTAGATTGTACAATATTAAACCCACCCCATCCACAGATTTAGTAATTTCATGATATTCATGAGACATCTATGGTAGATTTAATACTGTACACGTTGATTGGAAGTTCAAGGGAATTCTACCAGATGGCGTCCATCTGCTTTTTGTAACAAATTGATATAACTTTTCGATAGATGGCGCTCACCAAGTTGTCACATCGGAATTGCATTATATTTCGAAAGATGTCTCCGAATACTATTTCCGATCAGAAATTATCGCACTAAGATCGCTGAATCTGTTTCTACGACGATGCATAGTTTTGAAATTCGCATCTCTTAACGACTACGTTAGAGTAATCTTCGATTTTCATATAGGGGAGGGGAGGGTCGAGCGTATAAAATTTCACAATTTCTCGAACGAGAATTGCGTGCAGAAATAGGAACAACTGGTACGTTGGCAACTATATCTTTTCTATCGACGTGTAATAAAACTATGTATCGTTGAAGTCGTTAGCCGATAATTTTTGGTCGTTAGTGGACATGTTCGATTTCATTTCATGTATGCAAAATACGTTCGGAACGAGAAACGACCTAAACGTTAACGCCCACCAATCGCCAGCGTATAAATAAGGCCGCGGTACACATGTCGATTCAGTTTCAGTCGACATGCCGTGCAAAACATGTGGTGGATTAGATCACAGTCGCGTTTCTTCGGCCAAATGTGCAAATCGAATATTGAAGCAAAAACATAGATTCAGCACAGTGAATACTTGCACCGAGACGTTCACGATAAAACGCGGTTTTCGTAAGTTTTGCCGAGATCCTGAGTTACGACAACGAATCGAGGACGACGTTTTGGAAATTTCTCAACTGGCCATTGAAGCATCGCTCTATGTCAGTTTTCATTATACGAAATTGTTACATCGAAACGAATTTCCGATCGGACAGTTTTCCATGGGTCACCTACGAGATTTCTATTATCATCTCCAGGGCAAACGACAGAGGAGAGAACGCGTTGCGTTGGACGAAGAATATTTCGCTATGCGGCCAGACAAAACGTTATTATACGACGGCCGATTACGATCCTTTCTCATTAACTCCTGTGTCAAGCAACACGAAACCAATATGAAAAATTGCATCACGGTCCATTTTTACGATCGACTCGTCCGATATTTCTATGAAAAATACAAGGAAGAGTGTGATCGAAAACGCTACGAATGGAAGACGATAGTTTACGACGAATTGTTCGCCTTCGTGCCACGTCACGTCGCCCACAGCCGAGAAGTTGCAGAATTTCTGGAAGATTTTCGATTCGACTATCACAAAAAATTCATTAATATCGAAAATGACTGGTGGAGTTTGGTACCGATCACTTTCGAGTTGGGACGTTGGTTCGAAGAGAGAAAGTTGAAATCATTTTCGGTGTTTCCTATATTTTCGTCTGGCCGAAAACATTTGCTTTACAACGCTATGGCGTTGAAAGAATTATTAAGTAATGCAAAATTGCTACCAGACAAAACTAACGCTCCCTTGTTTAGGAAGGAGACTCCAAGATATTGGTGGCAATATTTCGATCTATCTCACTCAGTTTACGGCAAATTCGACGATACAACTATGCACATCGAGCCCCACAAGCAGCGGACGTCTTTCGCTATGAGTTTTTCCACCAACGGAATCGATTGTTCCATCATGATGAATAGATATGAGCGATCTACAATTCAACAATCGCAGAAGAAGAAACGAAAGAAGACTAACGTACAATCAGAGACTACAGTGGCTAGTTCAAGTTTCACTAAATATTTAGGAATCGATCCGGGAGTTGTTAATTATATCGGTGCGTGCTATATCGATAAGAAAACTCGAACAGAAACCAATTTCGTGTTAAAATCGGCCACGTTCAAGGAACATTTCTGTAAAGAACGTACTCGACGACGTAAACGAAAAAAAATGGCCGGAATCTTTGAAAAACGCCTACTTGAATATCGCGAAAGTATAAACATAGAGAAAAAATTAATTGTTTCGCCGAAGTGTGGTTCTAATTTTAACTCTCACGTGGAGTACATTTTATACAGACTGAATTTCTTATCGTCCAGTCGCGAAATTTACGCTACGCGGAAATATACGCGCTTGAACTGGGACTCGCACATTTCACGTCGTAAAGCAGAGGATAAGGTGGTAAATCAGTTATTGCCCGCTAAAGATGATGATGATAATTCCGTGTTGGTTTGTTTTGGAGATGGAACATTGGAAAAAAATTTCAGTTACGGCAAAAATAAAAAACCCGCCGTCGAAATGCTCAAGCAGGCGTTTCATCGTCGACGCGATAAATGTCACGTTATATGTGTTGATGAATATTTGACCACTCAATCTTGCTCGAAATGTTTCGGTAGAATGTCGTTACCACCAAAACACACCACCATAAATACAAACGATACGGAGCAACGACAACGATGTCACGATCATAGATTTCAAATTTGCCGAAAATGTAAAATCGTTTGGAATCGTGACGTCAATGCTGCGCGTAACATCATTTTGGTTGGTCTCGGATTAATCGATTATCGTTGTAAAACGTCAGATGAATTTGTTCGTTTGACGGAATTTCAAAATTATGTTTCACATAAGGGTGAAATTCGTATCTCAGGACGGTCACGTTGGCCGTTAATGGATAGTCGAACTAATGACAAATGATTATCCATGACTTCATTATATACTCTTTATCGAAATACGCCCCATTTCGAAGCAGGGTGATCGAAACGCGACTTGGGAATGCTCTCCCATAAGAAAATTCGTAAGTGTGAATCGATGTAATGCTAGTTCGGAAAATGGAAATGATAACACTTCTGTTGTATATTTAGAACCTATGCTATAATGAATATCGTCTCCTATATAAACGGAGATCGTGCATATACAAACATCCAGTCGATCAACAGCTAAACACCGTTCAACATCACAATATGCCGTGTGCAACATGTGGCGGTCCAGATCACATGCGAAGTACCTCGAAAAAATGCATACATCGAGTGTTCAAAAAGAAACGAGTCAACAAGCCATGCATAACGTGTGGCGGTTCAAATCATAGGAGTAATACTTCAAAAAAATGTCCACGTCGGGAAAAACTAGTCGAAAATAGCGAACAAACTTTACCGGTATGCGAGCGTGCCAGTACCTCTCCTATCGAAAGTAACAGTTCGGTTGAAGGCGACGAAGAGTTATCTTCGTCCGAATATGAAACTGAACAAAGTGATGATAATTCGTCCGATGATAACGCTTCACAGTTTTTAGTGACCGATATGAAAGAGTCGTCGAGCGAACCGAACGACAATTTCCAAGACCTGTGGAAGCCTATGCCAATATATCGAGTGGACCTGAATACGGGTGAATTAATTGGTCCAACTGCGATGTACGAAGATCCCAAACGAACAAGCGAAACACTCGTGGCCAAGGAGAGCTGTAGATATCTGATGGAAAACGCATTTTTCTTCGATGCCGAATATGAGAAATTCGGTACGGATTTCATCTATATCGCTGCGGCTTTCAGACAGGGGACACTGACGACATATCTGAATGGCACACCGTATAGCTTGGCAACCAGGGAAACGTTCCAAATTGAGAAACATTTTGCATTTCTATTCGGCTTGCCGAACGATCGACTGCTCCGCGTGAGTAATCACGTGCGAGCGGGTCACTGGAGAGACGCCACCAAGGCGGTGTCGCCGATTACAATAATTGACAGCATATATGTTCGCCGGCCGATACTATCGATACCGATTATCGTGACTTGGGACAATGATATGAATGGGAAATTTTTTGATGGATATTTTCAAAACGATTGGGATAATAGTAGGGGCTTGGTACTGGTATTGAATAACGAGCGAGTTTCCATGCCGATCGAGTGGTACACACTGACCGGCAGAACGTGCGGAAAGTATATACACTATGACATGGTTCGAATACCTTCGCGTCAGCGACTGTTCACCTATACCATTGTCACGACCGATTCGCATTACTCGTGTAAGAGTGAATTCACATTCGAAGATTTCCACGATGTTCTAGGGTGTAATGTCAATCACGAACAAACTACATCTTGTGAGGATAGGAGTGTGAAATTGCAATGTATGACTAGTATTGTAATAAACATGTACCTTTTCGCTCAATAAAGATGTTATTATTTTCCATTATCTTTCAATTTACATACGAATTTTTCAACGGATCAATTCTTGATCTTGAAACACTAGCATAATAATACCAGAACAAAATAATAATGATAATTTATTTATTATAAACAAATGAACACATCACATTACGTAGTATACATTGTAATTTTCTACTGTTATTTTGACACGATTGTTCATCTTTATATCCGTGAGTCCTTTTGCATCCCAACGCGAAATGAAAATCGTTTAGAGTAAAATGATCTTTAGCGATGAACTGTTGATCGGTTATTTCCACAGTATGAGTCCACATCTGAACATTGGCGGACAAATGATACATTTCATATCGTACGAAATTATCATATTTGTGGCCCATTAATGTTCACCATTCGATTTTGAGCGATTTAAGCCTTAGCTTTGAATTATCGTCACTAAGATATCCATTAAAAAAACTTGTATCGTTCACATCGCACCTTGTTTGGCAGCAGATTCGAAATAAATAAAAATAATAATTATAAAATCAATTTATTTATGCAAATCCATACAATCGGGGAAAATTCGCACTGTCAAATACGTTGTCGGACTTTTTTCATGCCGCCTCAGGAACTCGTCGATCTTGTCCAAGAGTCGCACATATATCAGACGAATGTGTGAACATATACACGTTTCCGGGCCAGTACGTACTTTGGGATCACTCCAGACACATTGTATGTAATGATCATTGTTCATTTTTACAAATTTTTTACTGTAATTGTACATATCCCGAACCATAAACTCGATATGTCGGATCTGCCTAACATATTTCAGATTGAAATCTTGCTCTGCCAAATCCGAACGCTCAAATTTTCTTCTTTCTTCGAGAAATAATTCATACGCGTTATTCATCAATAGCTCGCACACTAAATTCATCTGGACGTCGTAGAAACAACGATTGCAAACTGAACCGCGTTTGAATAGGCAGACCCATATATATGTAATTGACTGTATACGAAGAAAATGGAAATATAGAGCCTTATTAATTTGTCGTTCGAGAATTGGTTCTTGAAACATATTTTTCCGTGTATCAATGAATGTTTTATTTTTTCAATGTAATTTCACTTCGAACGAATTCCACCGGTGGATTTCTTCGAGCTACAAAAATTTTGAACGTAACTCTCGCTCGAAAAATAAAATCGTAAGATATTTTCTGATGAACAAACTTTGTCTGCCTAGAATCTCTCGTCGAACGATCGATTGTCGAAACGAAATCTCACCGGTGGATTTCTTCGAGCTGCAAAAACTTTGAACGTAATTTTCGTTCGAGGAATGGAACAGTTTTATCTCGAGTGAAATTTGTTGGAACGAAATTCCTACTTCGAGGTTCGGTTATCTTTTGAACTGACGAGGATCACTGCAATTACGGAAAATAAAACAAAAACATTTGAGAATATATTTTTATTAATAAATATCACACTTTCAAATTCAATTGTGTCGATGGCCGAACACGATTCCGGACGAACGTTTTTTCAATTTTGTCGATGAGTCGGCCAACCAGATCATACTTTACTATGCCGTATCGATCGTACGCGTGACGAATCTCATGATTCAGCTCTAACCGATTGATATAGTATTTGCAAAAAATAAACATCAGATGCTGATTTGTGAAAATAAATCGTAATGCCAACATTTTCAATGATCTCGGCGATACCGTCGAATCTACAAAAAATTCGAAGAACCCAGTCGACCTAGTTCTCTCACGCAACAGCAAATAAATGTGTCGTGTACGCTCATTGAGATGGTTCGCGGAATCGGTTCTCGAATTGATAATGTAATACAGTGGGGAGTCGATCGATGGATGAGGACTCGATATAAACGGATACAACAACGAAATTGCTGTAAAAATCGAACACCGATCATTGCGATAGCAATGTAATTTCAATTCCTCCAGAAAATTAACATCTTCTTCGTTCGATTGCAGGTAATTATGAGTGGCCAACAAAAATATAACGGCGACAGTCGCAATTTTTCGATAGGTGACATTGCTATCGAATTTAATTTTCGTGTGATCGGCCGAGCAATAAGGAACAAATGTCATAATCAGTTCACGAACATGACGCAAATCCGTCAAGTAATTTTTCGTTTTCAATGCTGTGAGATTATCGAGTAAATGCGGCAAATTAATTTTGTAATACGTGTGTTGCGTGAACATATATCTGAAGCACATGACAACGATTTCGATGTCCGAGTCACACTGCAACAAATCGTGTAATGACGAATTATCGTCGTTAAACGCTCGGAATATCAGAGCGTACATGATTGCCGATCGATTGTAAAACACATCGATATGCAACAAACTTTCAAAAAAATTATCGATATACAACAAACTTTGAAAAAAAGTACACCTCATAAAACTGATGTAGTCAACGATGTTAGCAACTTCGCTTGATAAACACACCGTCGCTGCTGACGAAGACGATATCGATGGTAACGATGATATCGATGGATGTTGTGTCGACTCGAAATTGGTTAGAAAAAGACACATTTCCCATCCACAAATATACGCATCGACGACATTGAAAGAAAATAGCATATCTTTATGATATAATTGTATACCACGATCGTGCAAAATCTCAATTATGAAATTTTTCAAGTTATATTTCACCCTCGTAACTTTTTTTTTGATATCGATCGGCACTTCTTGTAGCGGACGAAAAACTCGTTCCGTTACGTGACTGCAACGTTTGTTCTGATAGGTCTCGGTAGACGATGACGGCAGCGATACCTGCATATCGGTTTTATGTTCCAACTATTGTGATATCTATCTGATGTGTCGAATCGCACTGGTGGCTTCGTGATCACGTTCTCTTTATATTGCTGTCGACGTCTGGAGAAGGAACAACGGATGCGCAGCAAAATTCCGAATCGTTGAAGTCGTTTGATGAAAAGTTGAACGTTACTCTTGTTCGAGGAATGAAATTGTAGGATATTGTTTGGTGAACGAAATTCGTCTGTTGGATTTCTCATCGAATAACTTCAATGACTCGTTGCTAGAAATCACGTTTTTTTTTGGATTGTTCACTAGCTGTCACACCGGACAATAATTTTTCGTTTTTATCTGACATATTACGGTATTATGATCGATTTGGTCGAACGATGTCGTACAAACTACGATTGCGAACTGAACCGTACGCTACTTGGGAACATATATATACATGCACTGCATTGTAAAGGAAGAAAACGGAAATATGCAGTCGTATTCGTTTGTGGTATGGAAAATGGTTCTTGAAATATATCCTTCCGTGTATCAAGGAATGTTTTATATTTTCGATGTAATTTCACTTCTAACGAACGGTTCACAATTAAACGAAATTCCATCGGTGGATTTCTTCGAGCTACAAAAACTTTGAACGTGACTCTCGTTCGAGAAATGAAATCGTAAATTATTTTATGATGAACAAACTTTGTCTGTCTAGAATCTCTCGTCGAGAAACGAAATTCCACCGGTGGATTTCTTCGAGCTACAAAAACTTCGAACGAAACTCTCGTTCGAGAAATGAAATCGTAAATTATTTTATGATGAACAAATTTTGTCCGTCTAAAATCTATCGTCGAACGATTGAGTGTTGAAACGAAATTCCACCGGTAGATTTCTTCGAGCTGCAAAAAATTTGAACGTAACTCTCGTTCGATGAATGAAACAGTTTTGCCTCGAATGAAATTTGTTGAAACGAAATCTCACCGGTGGATTTCTTCGAGCTACAAAAACTTTGAACGAAACTCTCGTCGAACGAGTCTCCAAACTTAAAGTTCCTCGTCATGCGCACTAGCTCCGTCGAGAAACAGTTTTGCCTCGAATGAAATTTGTTGAAACGAAATCTCACCGGTGGATTTCTTCGAGCTACAAAAACTTTGAACGAAACTCTCGTCGAACGAGTCTCCAAACTTAAAGTTCCTCGTCATGCGCACTAGCTCCGTCGAGAAACAGTTTTGCCTCGAATGAAATTTGGTGAAACGAAATCTCACCGGTGGATTTCTTCGAGCTACAAAAACTTTGAACGAAACTCTCGTCGAACGAGTCTCCAAACTTAAAGTTCCTCGTCATGCGCACTAGCTCCGTCGAGAAACAGTTTTGCCTCGAATGAAATTTGTTGAAACGAAATCTCACCGGTGGATTTCTTCGAGCTACAAAAACTTTGAACGAAACTCTCGTCGAACGAGTCTCCAAACTTAAAGTTCCTCGTCATGCGCACTAGCTCCGTCGAGAAACAGTTTTGCCTCGAATGAAATTTGGTGAAACGAAATCTCACCGGTGGATTTCTTCGAGCTACAAAAACTTTGAACGAAACTCTCGTCGAACGAGTCTCCAAACTTAAAGTTCCTCGTCATGCGCACTAGCTCCATCGAGAAACAGTTTTGCCTCGAATGAAATTTGTTGAAACGAAATCTCACCGGTGGATTTCTTCGAGCTGCGAAAACTTTTGCAGCAGTGATGACTCACAGTTACGTGACGTATACGTGACGTAGCACGGGGGCAACGAAAATCGTGAAACGCAACTTTCAGCTGTCGCGAGAAGCTAGCGCTAAGTCTAGACAATCAACGGGGCTCCACGTACCCCATAGCACCCCCTGCACCCCTATATATATAATATATATATATTATATATATATTATATATATAACCTCCGCGACGGCCTGCTCCTTCTTACTACTACGTTGTTCTTACTCTGGTCAAGGAGGTTTAGGATCGCGGGCGAGAAGCTTGCTGATTATATAGTTATTTTGGGGTCAGCTGAGTGAATACTCGATTCTCATTGGACTAGAGCCGTTTGACGTCACGAAAATCCTAAAATCTACTGATTTCTGACGAAAATCACGGTAGAAGGGGTAAAATTTTGATCAGATTCGATTCAGAGTTCTGAGAGCGAAGTCGATTGAGGTTAGATTGTACAATATTAAACCCACCCCATCCACAGATTTAGTAATTTTATGACATTCATAGGACATCTATGATAGATTTGATACTGTACACGTTGATTTGAAGTTCAAGGGAACTCTATCAGATGGCGCTCACCAACTTATTGTGATAAATTGATGCAATATATCAACAGATGGCGCTAATCAAGTTGCCATACTCAATCTGTATAGGATGTTCGATAATCGGATTTGTCTCGCATTCATATAGATGTCGCTCAGTTAGTTATAACAGTAAAGTTGTATGACAATTCGACAGGTGGCACTTGCTCAATTACTGAAGTTAAATTGAATTACATTCCGATTGGTCATTATGACAAGTTTGTATATAATCCGACTAGGTGGCGCTCAGTTGATTGTTACAACTAACTTGTATGACAAACCGACAAGTGTCGCTCAGTTATATACTCCCTGGGACAATACATTAATCAAGACGGATTTTTTTTTTATCAAACGACTTCAACGATTCTTACTTTCGCTGATTACCTTGTCGTTCGATACGGATTGTCGTTAACATTTCGATCGTTCCTATGTTTGAGAATGATTTCAATGACTCGTTGCTAAAAAGAACGATAGTCAACGAATCAATCGTTTCTCGTTCTGAACGTTACTATCGTGCGAGAAAGAAATTCTATCGAATCGTAGTAGCAATATTTGAACAGGTAAAAATATAAACAACAGAGTAGATACAACATTTTTATTTACTATCTTCTCCCAGCCATTCCTCACAAAATTTCTGAAATTCATATTCTTCTAACTCGTACCTGTCGTAATTTTCTTCATAATCGAGTTGTCGCCAGATCGCATCATATAGGTCTGACCAATCTTGTCGGTCTCCTGCACAATCCTCCATCGCTTCGCATGTTCTTTCAATCGGGCTCCAATGTATCTTACGTTTTTTGGATTGTTCACTAGCTGCCACACAGGACAATAATTTTTCGTTTTTATCTGACATGTTAGGGTAGAATGATCGATTTGGTCGAACGATGTCGTACGAACTACGATTGCGAACTGCACAATCCTCCATCGCTTCGCATGTTTTTTCCATCGGGCTCCAATGTATCTCACGTTTTTTGGATTGTTCACTAGCTGTCACACCGGACAATAATTTTTCGTTTTTATTTGACATATTACGGTATTATGATCGATTTGGTTGAACGATGTCGTACAAACTACGATTGCGAACTGAACCGTACGTTACTTGGGAACATATATATATATGCACTGCATTGTAAAGGAAGAAAACGGAAATATGCAGTCGTATTCGTTTGTGGTATGGAAAATGGTTCTTGAAATATATCCTTCCGTGTATCAAGGAATGTTTTATTTTTTCGATGTAATTTCACTTCTAACGAACGGTTCACAATTTTGCTGCATGACCCATCGCTTTGAAAGAATAGTGATCAACGTATCGCTCGTTTCTCATTTTGAACGTAATCATCGTTCGAGGAATAAATTTGTAGAATATTGTCTGGTGCACGAAATTCATCTGTTGGATGTCTCACCGAACGACTTTCACGACGTATCGCTAGACAAGACGGTAGTAGTCAACGCATCGATCGTTCTTCGTTCTCAACGTTACGCTTATTCGAGAGATGAAATTGTAAAATATTTTCTTGTCGAGAAATAGAGTTCTGGATTGGGTTCAGGTGCGAGATCAGTTCATTTTCACATTTCATTGGGACGGAATACTATTTTCCAAGTTTGTAAAATTGGCATCGCATACCGAGGCTGGCGACGTTTTACAACTACAAGTTTTCCGGAGAAGCGAGCTCCGGTTCGCCGTGAATCATTTTTTGTATGAATTGGAGTGGGAATCCGTCGATTACGACGAAATAGCGACGAATGGGTACGAACTCCATGAAACGTACGTGCCGAACAAGGTAGATGGGATATTCGTTGGATCATCCACTCTTTCGTTTCTCGACGTCTGCAGACCGGAAGAATAAAATTTTGAATTTATTTTTTTTATTTTATTATACGCTATTCCCCTTCCTATCCTCATTGGCACTCAATAACTAGAAACGAAAATGTGAAATTATGGAGACTATCATGCGTGGTACAATATCGAAGGAACGTTAAATGATTTTGACAATTCTGCGTATTTGTTGTACGTCGCAAAAACGCCTCGTATATCCGAACTGAATAAAATATTGTGACAAAGTACAAAAGTCCCGTACAGAATCCAAATCACTATCAGAAGCTCCATATCGATCTTACAATTGAGATTTATTTCACGTAGACGTTGGTATCATTATTGCTATTGTGCAATCGTGAACGCGTTAGAGCTTGCATGAACTCGAAGCGTATAAATACGACTGAAGTCTAACTATGAGTGGGTGGAGAATGAATATATTCAACTGTTGATATAGTTTATTAGACTTTTGTTATCGATCAATTTTATGTAAAAGTTTATCTAAAATAAAACTTATGTTATTCGTGGTCTACGATATCGAATCTGCCCAAACATAACACCTGGAGAGTTGGCGGAGATATTCTGTTGTCAGGTCCAATCGCTACCGATTTCATTTTTTTAAAACTGTTCACGAGACTGACCACTTCCTCCATATCGTGGCGTAGTGACCGATACAAAGTCCCGGAGGGTGCTGTCGCAACAACAGTACGCAAATCCATGATCTCGCCGCGAAAAGGTAGAAACGCGACCTTGAGGTGTCTGTGGGTAATTTCGCGTACCAACAGGAAACACTTCAACACGTAAGACGCGAACGTCGATTCGAGTGACGTGTTCACGTATAAAACAACTGGAATTGTGTAATGTATATAGACGTGATCATCCCTCATTTTATTAATCCACCGATACCACTCCTCCTTCGAAGGTGTGAAATTCTTGCCGACATAAACGACCGACACGTAACGGCATTTGGTAGAAGCCCCGATCATGAAGGACACGCAACTCCCAACGATAAACCAATCGTTCGTCGGAAATAACGGTTCTATGAATTTCACATATTCCTTAAAATGCGGGCAGGTAAACTCTTTCGAGCAGGTAAACTCTTCTACGTCGTACATGGTGGTTAACACGCACCGGGTGATCGTTTCATGTGACAACACATTGCCGGAATACGGCACACATATGTTACGCGACATGTCGAACGAAACTGAATCAACACTTGCTTCGCGACCACGTTTATATGTTTCGTGTGCACGATGGGGTACCCGGTCCCCCATAAGGCACCCGCGTAAAACGAGCAAGGGACATATCCGCCCCAAGCGGATATGAACCAACGGTCGCGGGTGCCTTATGGGGACCGGGTACCCCATCGTGCGCACGAAATTTATATACTCGCAAATGATGGTCGTCTCATTCGATATATTCCAAATGACTGTCACGAGATACGAATTTCAAAATTATGTTTGAACACTCACATTATACACACAAAAAAAAAAGATTTGATGAATATAATTTGAATTTTATTAAATTATAGAATACATTGAATACTTTCGTACACCATTTTAACGTTAAATAACAATTTTTAGAAATAATTTACTTCAATACGATGAGTGTTGTTGTTCCATTTATAATTCAGAAGCTTCCGTCGGAAAGGTCGCATCGGGACGACGGGTGTAACTGAGAAATTAATAAAACATCATAATCCGAACAACGTTTAAAACATTATATCACCTTTGATGATAACATACGGAATTCTTGTCCATCTGACGATCCTTTTCCCGACAGGAGCGTCCAACACTTCACGATCTCTCGATAATTGAACTGAAATAGTTTTATTTGGTTACCTTTATTTTGATACAATATGAAATGTGAATACTCACAAGCTGTCGGCGACATCGCTATGAATGACTGCACATAGATTATTCTCGGACTGTATATATAGCGATTCCCCATCCCACAGTGGGTACGTTGAATAACATATATAACAGGATACATTTGTGAATCGCAACAAAATACGACGTTAGCTTTTGTTATTCGATGTACGAATACAACTATTTTCAATGTGGGTAGATTGAAAAACATATATAAATGGCGTTGAACAGATACAGAGATCAGTTGTCTCCGATTGAGCATACACGACACATCCATCAGAAGTCAGAAGTCTAAAGTCTGGCATTGTGACCACCGTTTGCGATGTAGAAAAAAATGTACGGGTATGTGTTCGAGTGTGATGAAAACTGTTTAAATATTACGATCGCGACTCCCGTCGAAAGATTGAATAATCATAGGAGAGTTCGTATCCGTCATACTTGAAGTTAGTGCCAATTACACATCTGTCTGTTTTGTATTTTCGATCCGCCCGGAGAAGTTTGGTCTCTACATTGGGCGAACCCGAACAGTGCGTAGATCACAGGATGAAGTTCATATCAGTTCAAATTTCACACGTCGCTTCCGTACGAGTGGGTCGACGTCGGCAGAGCAAATGGATTTCATAACATAATAACAATTATAATATTTTACAATTTTAGTTACAATGAGTGAAGTGATAAACGAAGAATGCTCGTTAAAGCTGAGATTTGTACGCGAGAACAAGGAATAATTGCGGTATATCAATTTACAAGTTGAATGGATTTTTCAACTTTGACTTAAAGAAGTTTTGACATTTTTCGCGTCTGTGTTAAATCTATGAGAAATATGGTTAGCTTCAGCTAATTTGAAATTGTGTGTCAGGTTTAGTAGGCCAAGCAAATAATTGGCTTTCGAATTCTCAACATGCTGCTATGTTGATTCTGTCATAAAAAATATTATGTTTTCCTTTTCGAATGTTTTCCACATTCGTATTCCATTTTAACGTTAAACAATAGTTTTTCGAAATAGTTTCACAAACTGGCCGATGTCCAATAGTGAATTCAAAAAAGTTGACAAATTGTTGTTCAAGCAGCCAATTCACGTCGTTGGGAGCCTTTTCTAATTCCATGTCTGCAATGGCCAATCTTTTATTTTTTTCATCATGGTCGTTCCCAAAAATTTTTCGACGCAGTACGGCGTTACGTATAGAAGAGTTCCTGATTTTAATGATGGATTACCCTTGGTTGTAATTTTTCCAATCTGTAGAAAACAGATTTGCTATTAGAGTTTTCAAAGAAACACTTATCAAATAAAACTTAAACGAATTACAAACTTAAAAATGACTATTCATAATTATTATAATGGCAATAATACGTCTAATACTCTCTTATGCTGAGATAACTTTGAATAACTAGTCGATCTGGTCATATCGCTCTCATTCGAGTGATGCCAATCTGACTTTTTTCTGTCCAGAATGCATCCTTATACTTCCTAGGGAACAATGTAAAAACTACAATGTTAAATACAGTAAAATTACAATGATCGATTTACAGCGATGTTAAAAAGCTACAAACTCTCAAAACGTAATGATACTCTTTACAGGTCGAGAACACCTGCAATGTTCGTTATTTGACTAACTACTTGAAATAGTACAAGATGCTTCTATTTGTTTGAATCCACCAGAGTCGGGTGCTGAATCTACAACTGGTAACAAGGTAGTCAGCGAAGCCGGTCTCTCAAGTATATTTTCTGCCAATAATTAAATTAATCAATTTTCCAATAGTTTTATAAACTCCCTAGGTTGATATTGTTCCAATCTCCAAAATATAGATTTGCTGTAGATATTATGTCCAATTCTTCCCTCCATTCAGTATGAAGCACGATACACAGCATTGAATCAATGATGTTTGGATTAGATTTCTTGTAACGTTTTCGTCATGCTTTGAGTTTATATTCTCTTGGCGACAATGAAAACATAGAAGCATCATTCCCTGTCCTAAGCATGAAATAATATTCCTCGGTTGATATCACGAGGACTCATTGCTGTATTAAGTAAATAATAGAAAATGTATTGTTATTGTATAGGTAATATAGAATGTTTAGTTTTTGTGTGACATATTTCAAAGTACAATAATTGAAATATTCCAGAATAAATCTTCTGTTAATGGTTTTGTAAAAATGGTATATAATAATGAAATAAAAATGTATTCCGTATAATGTTTTATTTTTTGTGTGATACCGTCATGAGATACGAATTACGATCGACTCGTCTGATATTTATACGAAAACGAATGTGATCGAAAGTTTAAGGTTTTTGCTTCAATACTCGATTTACACATTTGGCCGAAGAAACGCGACTGTTATCTAATTCACCACGTGCTTTACACGACATGTCGATTGAAACTGGAGATTTCTCTGCTGGATTCATAACGCCTTCAGCAGGCGTTCCATTGCCGACGTGACATTTCATTTCTCGAATAACAGCTACGTTCAGAAAGAAGAACGATTGATACGTTGACGATCATCTTTTTCTGACGACAAATTACGTAGAAAAGTGTAACAGAACTAGGTATCGTTGAAGTCGTCAGCCGATAAATTTTGTTCGGTAGTGGATATGTTCGATTTTATTTCGTGCATGCAAAATACGTTCGGAACGAGGAACGCTACGTTAACGCCCACCACTCGCGAGGCTATAAATACAGCTGCGACACCACAGTCGCACATCTTCGGCCAAATGTGCAAATCGAATATTGAAGCAAAAACATAGATTCAGCACGGTAAATACTTGTACCGAGACGTTCACGATAAAACGCGGTTTTCGTAAGTTTTGTCGAGATTCAGAGTTACGACAACGAATCGAAAATGACGTTTTGGAAATTTCTCAACTAACCATTGAAGCATCGCTCTATGTCAGTTTTCATTATACAAAATTGTTGCATCGTAACGAATTTCCAATTGGACAGTTTTCCATCAGTCATCTAAAAGATTTCTACTACCATCTTCATGGCAAACGACAGAGGAAAGAACGCGTTGCGTTGGACGAAGAATATTTCGCTATGCGGCCAGACAAAACGTTATTATACGACGGCCGACTACGATCCTTTCTCATTAACTCCTGTGTCAAGCAACACGAAACCAATATGAAAAATTGTATCACGGTCCATTTTTACGATCGACTCGTCCGATATTTCTATGAAAAATATAAGGAAAAGTGTGATCGAAAACGCTACGAATGGAAGACGATAGTTTACGACGAATTGTTCGCTTTCGTGCCACGTCACGTCGCCCACAGCCGAGAAGTTGCAGAATTTTTAAAAGATTTCCGTTTCGACTATCACAAAAAATTCATCAATATAGAAAATGACTGGTGGAGTTTGGTACCGATCACTTTCGAATTGGGACGATGGTTCGAAGAGAGAAAGTTGAAATCCTTCTCGGCGTTTCCTGTATTTTCGTCTGGTCGAAAACATTTACTTTATAACGCTATGGCTTTGAACGAATTATTGAGTAGTGTAAAATTGCTGCCGGACAAAACTACCGCTCTCGTGTTTAGGATGGAAACTCCAAGATATTGGTGGCAATATTTCGATCTATCTCACTCAGTTTACGGCAAATTCGACGACACAACTATGCACATCGAGCCCCACAAGCAGCGGACGTCTTTCGCTATGAGTTTTTCCACCGACGGAATCGATTGTTCCCTCATGATGAATAGATATGGGCGATCTACAATTCAACAATCGCAGAAGAAGAAACGAAAGAAGACCAACAAACAACCCGAGACTACAGTGGCTAGTTCAAGTTTCACCAAGTATTTAGGAATCGATCCGGGAGTTGTTAATTATATCGGTGCGTGCTATATCGATAAGAAAACTCGAACAGAAACCAATTTCGTGTTAAAATCGGCCACGTTCAAGGAAAATTTCTGTAAAGAACGTACTCGACGACGTAAACGGAAAAAATGTCCGGAATCTTTGAAAAACGCCTGCTTGAATATCGCGAAAGTATAAACATAGAGAAAAAATTAATTGTTTCGCCGAAGTGTGGTTCTAATTTTAACTCTCATGTGGAGTACATTTTATACAGACTGAATTTCTTATCGTCCAGTAGCGAAATTTACGCTACGCGGAAATATACGCGCTTGAACTGGGACTCGTACATTTCACGTCGTAAAGCAGAGGATAAGGTGGTAAATCAGTTATTGCCCGCTAAAGATGATGATGATAATTCCGTGTTGGTTTGTTTTGGAGATGGAACACTGGAGAAAAATTTCAGTTATGGCAGAAATAAAAAACCCGCCGTCGAAATGCTCAAACGAGCGTTTCATCGTCGACGCGATAAATGTCACGTTATATGTGTTGATGAATATTTGACCACTCAATCTTGCTCGAAATGTTTCGGTAGAATGTCGTTACCACCAAAACACACCACCACAAATACAAACGATACGGAGCAACGACGACGATGTCACGATCATAGATTTCAAATTTGCCGAAAATGTAAAATCGTTTGGAATCGTGACGTCAATGCTGCGCGTAACATCATTTTGGTTGGTCTCGGATTAATCGATTATCGTTGTAAAACGTCAGATGAATTTGTTCGTTTGACGGAATTTCAAAATTATGTCTTGCATAAGGGTGAAATTCGTATCTCATAACAGCTCAAGTCAGAAGTCTCCGATAGAGCGTACACGATGACGAAATTTTCGTTCGTGGCATTGTGACCACCGTTTAATTTTTGATCCGCTCGGAGAAGAGTGATAAACGAAATGGAGATAACACGTGAAACGTTTGTGCGCTCCGTGTTATCCACTGTATATGACGCAAAGAAATTCACAAAATTGTGTCCGCGAATGATGGAAATCGTAACATGGTTGAAAGCCCAACTTCCGACGAAAAATTGGTTCATCGCGGGTGACTGTGTGTCATTTATGATCGGAGCCGTTAACGAATTCAACACGGTGTCAGTATATTATTTTGGCGATAATTTTGTTCCCTCTGACGAAGAATGGTGTCGGCCCGGATGGAATCTGGGAGGGTATGTGACATACATAAATATATATTTGGGAATGAAACTGATATTATATGTGGATCCTCGCGTCGACTCGATGTTCACGACATACATGTTGAAGTGTTTCCGGGTGGTACGTGGAATTGATGTGACACCCCACAGGGTTGCGTTTTTGCCGTTCCGCTGTGAGATAATGGACTTGCGGGGTATGGGAAATCGTTACAGGTGCACGCACGGTGACAAAGCGGTGTCGAGCGGAGCATCTCCTCCAACTCTGCAAGTACTATGTTTGGATCGTATATTATGAAGAATGAAATAAAAAAATTATCGAATGAATTGTTTATTTTTCACCTTCCTCGTTCACAGCATTGTATTTTCTGCTATCAAAAATCGCACAAATAACGTCCCCACTGAAATATGTAAAGATTTAAATCATGTGTACAAAAATGGATAGCGTACACAACGCGGAATCTGCGTGATGGATATTCTGTTGTTGTTATCGTACGTGCGCCCGAAAGAAGTCAATGTTAATCCCGGAGCACACTCGCAATCGGAAGTGATCGGATAATGAGTATGAACGTTCATGCGGACGAGGGAACTCGACCCTCCGCTACATACCCCGTCCACCTGTTCGCCGTTGTCATTTATCAAGGCGGGAAAGAGCGAAACGCATTTCCAAAAAGCGTTAGAAAATTGAACGTCCGCATGTAGTAGAGCGAATACCCCCTTGATGGTATTGCATTGATTTTTCTGGCGAATAGAAGTTCCAGCATTATTATCGTCGGCGTTTTCGTTCGCTGTATCATTTTCCTCGTTTCTCGGCACGCACAAGCGCGTATCCGAAGAACATTCGTAAAATCCATTATACGCACTGCTACACGAGTCGATACAATCTTGATTGTGAGTACAACGTACGGCATTACTAGCACAATCGGTAACGTTCGACTTGTAAACGAATCGTTGTAACGATTCAATTTTTGTCGTCACATCTACACGTAGAATTTTATTCGTTTCTATTTCTATATTCGCGATGCGTCTATTCATTTCGGATATTCGTGGCAATATTATGAAATTACCGATAACGATGACGCCGACGACGACGACGACGACGATAATAATGACGATATTAGCGCGAACGACGATCATAACTATCTCTTACGTCTACTACTCGACGTTATCGATATCTAAGAATTTATCGGCTTTGTTGTACATCATAATTTTCGATCTTTTGATGGCATATCCGACTATCGGATGAGCCGCACGGGGCTGACTCGTACGCGTGTCAGACGAAGACGACGGTATCCTATTGTAATATTCACCGACTATATAATCGATATCGCTCTTGTCGTTCGTGAAACGATAACAACCGTTGCCGAATCGACCGGTGTTACCTTTCAGATAGTCGTCGTCGTATTGCAAAGTGGCGACGGAAACGTCGTTACTACGACAGAAATAAATCGATTTGTCAGGCGTGTGCGTCAATAAGCATTCGCTATGAGCGAACGGTACGAAAGTGAACGCATCGAAAGCACAAGGATCGGGTACTTTACGCGCCTGTGGATGACCGAACTTCTCCCTGAACGTCGGTTCTATCGCGTCGTCGGTTACGTTCAACAAAGCGATGTTCTTGGGATAGACGGTTTCGTCGTAGCTTTCGGACGAATGCTCGGCGAACGTGGATTTTCTACACACGGGATGATTCGTGATGGGATCGCGATCGGGAAAAGTGCCCGAGATGCAACGATCGCACGATAACTCGTCGATTATGTTTACGTATCGTGTGGGATCGCGCCAGTCGGGGCCGATCAATTTTCCTCCAGAGCAAGCGGTCGGCACGTCACAATCCGAATCCAACAGGATCTTTTGACTGATAATTTCCGGATATTTACACAAACAACTGATTTTGTAGCCGGCAGCTTCCGTGTGCGGTTTGACTAGTACGCGATCGCCCGTATTCGTGTTACAAGGATCCAATCGAATAACGCCGTCACCGGAAGCGATCGCGGAAGATGATCCAGACGACGACGACGACGACGACTCGTACACTTTCGAAGCGTTGCTAAATACCGGAGTACAATAACCGAGATCGGCATTTTCGTGCACGTCATAGATTCTACTACCGGTCATGGCGCCCGTTTTCTTATCGATCGTGACGATTTTAATAGGTTCGTCGTAACGGACGCATTTCGCGTTCGGCTCGTTACAATACGTACACGAATCCGCGTCGAACCTGGACGCCTTCAGAGAACAAGTTCTCAAAACGCTATCGCAATCCAAGCCGGTCAAATGTAACTTTTCGTTTGTTACGCCGTTACGATAGAGATTCGAGCGAATCGCTTCGTTGACCGGATAATACTTGAAATCTTTTTCTTTTTCTTTTAGCCACAGCGAATTGTCGGAGAACTTTTTCAGATTTCCGATCAACATCGTATTCGTGACGATAATGATAAATATTATACAACAGAAAAATACGGTCATCCTATCATATACATATATACGTGATAGTTCTTATGGAAGCGTGTCGAACAAAAATCGTACGTATAAGAACAGTCGAAAGACGCTAAGGAGAAAAGGGAACGATAATATGGATCGCGATTTGTTACCGATCACACGCAACGATCTCTATATGGGATATGTACGTGAACATTTTGGACCTCACGTATCTTTCGTTTTTTCTTATTGCATAATTTTATCTTCCATATTGATTTGTACGTTTTTTTGTTTGTATTCCACGTTCGAACTTTCGTCGCCACGACAATCGTAATCGTCGTCGTCGTCGTCGTTATAAGACGATATTTGTTATTTTTCTTCACGTGCCGGACGAGATACACCGACCCGACCCCTTAGCTAAGCGGAGATACCTGTTCGAATCGTGTTGTTTTTTTTTTTTTCTCGTAATACGAACGACGGAATGGACACGTTAGCCAAAGGTTTGAACAAATTGAGACGTGTCGATCGAGGAGTAGCCGACGTGTCCGAAGGTTTAGCAGCTCTGAAACGTTTGCGAACGAACGAATTTAGCGTTGACGCTTTATCTCACGGAGCCGGTAGTCGCATCCCTGTCGACGTTATACAGCCCATATCGCACGTATTACGTACGTTAATCGACGATGTCGAATTCGTCAGATTCACCGGTGGAAACATCGGCCAATCGTATCGGCCCCTATCGAAAACCGTCGTCGACATCGACGGGAACGCTCCGTTAGATAACATAGCACATCATTTACGACGCGGCGATTTGGATTATGTTATCGACCGTTATCGAAACGTACCCGTCGAAAATAGATCGTCGGTCGTCGACGGGCTCGTAAACGATTATTTGGATAAGGTCGAAGTGAAGGAGGTATTCAAAAAATTAGCTGTAGAAAATTTTCCCGATCACGAATTCGATCGGATAATGTCCGCTAACGAAGCATCGTTGAAAAACGTCCTGACCGGCAACGAAGACGTACTAAATCGTAAAATACGTACCGATCTACCGTACGGCGGTTTAGATCATCTTTACCGGACGAATAAGAAATTTCGTAAATTGATAAACAATCTACAATCGCTACCCCGAAAAAGCGGCGGAGGACGACGATATATCACCTTTAAGGGCGTCTTCGTCACGTTGACCGTCGGCGTCGGTCTTTACGCTTTGTTCAGTCACATCGTGGAGAACGCCAAACGAATGGCCGGCTGTTGGAGAATTTACACGACTCGTTCGGGTGAACTGGTAACGTGTAAACTGGTCCAATGCAGTTGTGCGCACGTCGAAGTGCAAGTGAAGAACACCTGTAACAATTTGCCGCGCTCGTTCCATAATAGTATATGTAAAGGATG
The DNA here is from genome assembly GCA_958510875.1 of Endomychus coccineus. Taxonomy (NCBI): domain Eukaryota; kingdom Metazoa; phylum Arthropoda; class Insecta; order Coleoptera; family Endomychidae; genus Endomychus; species Endomychus coccineus. The sequence continues at coordinate 141,018,806 of OY294068.1, forward strand.
GCCGTCGGAACTTATGGACGTCAAAGAGCCGGACCGGAGGCAATGTCGTCGTTGCGATATCAACGCACCGAAAAATTCGTTACAATATTTGCCGATCGAAGATATGATCGATCCCAAGGATATTTACGTGTGTAAAGATACGCCGAATATCGGCACGTTGCTGTCCGACATCATCACGGAATTACCGAAGCAAGTATGGGACGGAATGACGGACACGGTCGGTGTGCTACTATACGTTTTCGAATTCTGCTGCGTGTTCGTACTGGGCGGTATCTTTATAGCTATCGTGATGAAGCTTATCGACGTGTACGAAAAATTCGACGGTGGGAACGGGAACGATAAGAACGCTCACGCAGACTCGATAGCGGGAAATGACATCACGGATAACCGTATAAAAGAGGCAGGATAATCGTACCAGAACATCAGTTAGTTCCTGCCTTTTGCTGTTGTTATAGTATTAGTGGTGGTAGTAGTAGTCGTAGTAGTAGTCATCGTGTTCCAACCCAGTCATCCTCACGGCTATTATCAGTACGTACAGATTCGTGTATAATTTCCGATTCGTTTCGCCGACGAACGAAGATGTACGGTAAAAATTTGGAAGAGGACGGAGATATCATCGATAGATTGCCGTCACCACGCTCGAATAAACCCGAAATGTCGTGTCCACCACCTTGTCCGAATAGGAATCATAATCATCATATACCTACGATACTACAGAAGAGACGCGAGAACGGAGTCGACGATAACAACGACACGGTACCGAAGTGCCGGAGCGGTAATCCGTTCGCCGACGTGCTCGATAGTCAATCGTTCGATATCGATTCGCCGGAATCTCTGTCACCTACTTCGCCGCCGGCATTTTCACCTTCGCAACGGACCCCGTCGACTTCGACAACTAACAAGAAACCATCGCCGAGTAACGTGGTTATCGATTCGGACCCCGACGAGGAGGATATTATCGTCCAGGACATTATCGTCGACAGATCGCCGTCACCACGTTCGTATAAACCCACGATGTCGTACCCACCACCTCGTCCGAACAAAAATCGCCATATACCTACGATACTACAGAAGAGACGCGGGACCGGCGGCGGCGACGATAAAAAGGACGTGGTATCGAAGTGTCGGCGCGTTCAGTTATTCGCAGACGTGCCCGAAAGCCAACCGTACGATATCGAGTCGCCAGAATATATGTCACCCGGTAACGATGGATTTGGTTCGGTCGAAGATGATTTTGTTATCGGCGGTGGTGGTGTTGTCGCTTCTGTATCGGGTATTACCGATAAAAAACGGTCCGATAATAACGTTCGGCGGTCGGACGAGAATAAAAGAGAACGCACCGACGATATAGTGGATTCTTACATGGAGCGGAATCAATCGATCGCCGTGAAATATTCCTACATCGACAAAGAACAAGCGAAATTGTGCGTGGAGAAAATATGTGGGAGTCGTACCATCGGGAACGTTGCGGCCAACGTGAAATCTGTAAAGCTGCCGATGATGACGAAATATCACGTCGGTGATACGGCCGATTTCGATAGAAATAACGAGAAACACATATCTAGCTATTTGAAAATGTTCTTTTTCACGTTGTACGATCGTAACTCACAATTGTGCGTGGACGCTTCGTTCGACCCGTTGTCAGAAAACGTGATCGCCGGCATAACTAAAAAATTACGAGTAGCGTTTCCGATATCGAGAGATCGTAGCGACATAAAGTCGTCCAACACGAAAGCGTTGTCGTTCGATATAAACAATTTCGGTTACGGTTGCGTCGTGTTGGCGTCGCTATCGTCGCGCTCCACTTCCAATCAGAAGGAAGAATTCAGTTTCGATCTGATAAATCGTGCCGGTCCCATCACGACGAACATCCAAACTATCATGCGAGAAGGTTGTAGACAAATAATGAATCTCCGTGAAACGTGGCGCGCGACGTTGGACGCTTTAGACGCTGCCGACCACGACAATTACCAGCGTTCGCTGTCGGCGAGTGGAAAGTATTCGCGAGTGGTGGCACTCAACGAAAAATCTATAAACGATGTACAATTGGTGGGAATCGCGAGACATTCGTCGTTCGACACCTTTATAAGTTCGCGTGATGAAATTACCGGAAGCGCGTTATATCTGCAGCCCACGACCGGTTTTACGAAGAGTGCGAACGCGTTCGGTTGTTTCGCGGTACAAGACGTTGAAGAACAATCGTATTTGACCAGTTGCGACCTGGAGGATTTGCGAGACGAACAAATTTACGTATCCGCTGTGAATTTCAAGCTATGCTGGACGGAAACTAACAATTGTTATCTGAAGGGGTACGTTCGCTGGGGATTCAAAGTACCATCTAATTAGCAGGCACAACCATCGCCACCGCCGCCGGAGCCCCGTCAACATGAATAACGACGACGACGACGACGACGAAAAACTTAATATTATATAGCTTTGTTCATTGTATAATAAAAATTATTTTTTAATCGTTTATTTCAATGTTCGATTTCCCGTTCGTACACGATTCTCTCCCGTTCGACGTCTTTTTTTCTCTCTCTCTCTCGTACAAAGAGAAAATTGTCGTTCTCGTCTACACATAAGATGTCGTCTTCGCACGTGAACGAAAACAAAATCTTACCCCGTTCGTCGCCTCGTCGTAATAACGATAAAAACTACTACTACGATGACGATTTCGGCGGCGGCGGCGGCAGTAATGGACACGGCGGTGACCGAAATCTACGAGAAAATCTTAAATCTTTAGCTCCGTCTGCGAACGACGTACCGTTCGATAAATACGTCGACATATTAGAGACGTACTACACTGATGCGTCCAATTTATTCTCGCATCAATACGTATGGTATATGAACTTTATTCAACCCAACGTGTATACTATGATTCTGGAGTCGGATCGTTTGAAAAAAGTGTACGCGAAAAAAACCAAACAAATTAACGACAACGTGCCCATCACGTCTCTTTCGATATACGAACATTTACTCGCTCACGATCGCTACGCCACCCTCGAAGTGGCTGATGATATCAGAACGTTGACGAAAATGATAAAGTCCATTCCGATCGGTAGCGGCGAATTAACGTGGAAAGTGCGACAAGAGTATTCCCGAACGATAAACGGCATTTCTAAAACGTACATTAGCAATTTGAATTCGTGTACGACGCGACAAGAACGAACGAGTAAGGAAAAATTGAAATTACAAGAGGAAATCGGTAATATCGCGTTGTTTATTACGAACGAATTGGACGAGTCCGTGTTAAAAAGGTCCAATAAGTCGTTTCGTTCGATAATCGAAATTCTCGTTCGCTGGACGAATTGGACCGTCAATTTATTACCAATGGATAGACAGGATCAGATACGTAAAATATGCGAGAGATTCGATAAACAAAAACAACAACAACAACAACAACAACAACAACAACCGGGACAGTCGCAACAAAGTCGTAAGTGGACGACGAAAACGAACGAGATGTTCGAAATGTGCGTGAATTTCGTTTATCAGATACGTGAATTTTATTCGCGATCGAAATTGCTAAAAGACCTACCCGTGTCACTTCCGTCGTCATCGTCGCTCGTGAGTTATAACGACAAGCGCGACAATTCCGACGGTTACGACGACGACGACGATAACTATAACGTATTGTTACATCGTACGTTGGCTTATATGGCGTTCGTCGAGTGGATGATCGAAACGTGTCGCGTATACGTTACAGATCTAACTATCGTGAATATAACGAATTTCGTGATAGAAACGATCCGAAAGAACGAAAATATGATACAAGAGCATCGAGATCGATTGGAATCGTTAACTCGAACGTTCGAAAAAGACTCCGAACGAAACGCCGACGCGATGGAATATCGTCACAACGAACTAGCCAACGAGAAGCGTAATTTAACTCAGACGATCGAAACTCAACGAGCGATCATGGCACAGATGCAGACGCAAATCGACGAATGTACGTCTGAGAGTCTACGGGCGAAAAGCGTTTACGACGAGAACGTCGCGACCGTCCAACAATTACGTACCGATTTGGTCGAGGCGAAAAGACATTTTTCCGAAGTCGAGCGTACTCGCGAATCGGAAAAACAAACATACATAGAACAGATCGATAAGCACGATCGGAAGCTGGCAGAGTTGAATTCGCAAATCGCCACTCTCGAACAAAACGATCGGCTACAACGCGAAAATATAACGCATTGTAATCGAATACGAGAAGAACTCAACCGGGAGAATAACGATCGGCTACAACGTCACGTTCAGGAATCGGAGTCGCGTCATCGATTAGAAATCGACGGATACGTGCAACAAATAGCACAGCTAAATACGAATCTGGTCGTCGCGCAAGAAGAAAAGAATCTCATGTCCAACGAAATGATTCGTTACGCGGAACAGCAAGATGCGTATTTTCGACAGCAGTGCGTCGCCGATCAGGAAAAATTCTTTTCGGGAGAGAAACGATACGAGTCCGTCATAGAAGCAAAACAAGATCGAATCGTACAGCTCGAACGTTTCGCCGAAACTTTGACGTTAGAAGTGAGCGAATTGAAATCTCGTATCGATACTTTCGATCGGTATATCGTCGATCTGGAAACTAACGTCGAGACAATCCGAACGGAACGTGACGATCTTCGGAATAGATACGATGAAATTATGCAAAATCGGAAAAAAATCGATAGCGGTGGGACGATGACGACGCTACGAAATGCAAGTTCCGGTAACGGAGCTGGCAACGACGACGACGACGACGACGACGACGACGACGACGATGAAATGAGGAAACGTCAAAAACAACAATCGATAGTGATGATGAATCGAGTCGGCGAATTGTTGAACGGATCCAGCGAGATTTTCGCCAATACCGATAAAGGTGGTGTTGTCGGTGGTGAATTCCGCGCGTATCTACAGATATGCTTCGGAATAGCGGAAATAGTTTTATCCACGACGAAACAGTCGCCCGCTATTTTCCGAAGGATTCGAGCGATCCATGAAAATTTAAATTATAATTTAATATTGAATTTCAAATCGGAATTCGACGATATCGTCCTGGAATATAGACGGTTGAACGGTGGTAAAGGCATACCGGTGCCCACGACACGGAACGATCTTTTGTCGTTGATAACGAAATTCGCGTTCAGTACCGGCATACTAGCGCGAGAGGTGAAAAATGCTCAGATATGTAGACGATACAAACAGATGCGACATAAAATATGGATTACAAAACTGTCGGTCGACACGTCGCATAAAATATTATCTTCGCTCGACTATCATAACCGATACATTTCTCGACGCGACGACGACGACGACGACGACGATTCCAAACTCGATACGAAACGTGGAGGTGGCGAGGACGGTGGTGGTGGTGGTGGTAGCATCGTCGAAAATACGAACGAGACAACTCCGTTCGCGACAGATTCGTCGTTTGTCGATTATTTTCTAGATACAGTTCTCGATAGTAGCGTACACGTTCCTAGCGGAATTCGAGACAGTCTGGCTGCTTATATATTCGAACAATATTTCGTCGGTCCGCTAGACAATAAGAGCTTGATCGAAGAAATCCTTCACGATGAAAGTTTTGCGTTCAAACTGACCGTCGGTCAGAAACGTTAGCGCTTAGCTGAGTCGAATAGGTTCCGTTCGTATCGAACGACGCCTCGATCACGTACGTGATATGTAGAAAGGGAACGAGAGGGGGACGGGGGTGTGAGATTGTCGGATAACGTCTATCGATACGGACGTTACGAGATTTCCTATTCAGTAGTGTGATGTCGTCGGAAGGAGACAAGTAGAAATTAAATTCGTTAGATCGTTCACCTGTCTCGTATATATATACTATGAATAATAACGATCACGATTATCATCGACAGATATTCTATTATCCGTCGAATAAATTCCGTATAGGATCTAAAGAAGAAACGAATTTTTTCAAACATAAATGGATCAACAAGACAGATCGTCAGGGGGCGAAACGAATTTATAACGTATTCCCTAGCGACGTTTGTCCGTGTGAAATTATCGTAGCGTTCAACGTACTCGACGCTATCTCCTTCACGGACGACCGATTGGCCGGTAGTAACATTTCGACCGACGACGGAACGATAAGCAGGTTATCGTTCACCAACGAATACCAATTGAAAACGCAATTTTTCTGGAAGAACATCGATCCCACCGTGTTAGCGTTCAATAAACATTTCGTTCGTACCTTCCACGAACGTTCGTTACCGCAGCATCAGCAACCGTCATCTTCCGCATCCCCGCACTACGACGTCGCCATCAACGGAATTTTGTCCAAATGTCGATTCAACACGGCGGCGATAACGTCGTCGTCGTCATCGTCAAAATATAAGGATTATAATACGAAACGGAACGCCCCTCTTATCGCCAAACAGTCGAAACATATTAATAAACATTGCAATCGCGATCGAAACAATAGGAATAATATCGAAATTATTCGAGAACTTGCACGAGCATTAGGAAAAGATATCGAATACCTTTCAACCGGCGTCAATAACAATAACAACAACAACAAGACGAATATCGAAACACACCACCCCACGATCGCCTATGACGACGTCGTCCGGAGAGCACTTTTAAGATATTCACAAATCGATTATTTTCTACAATTCAACGTAATCCTAACCGACCCACGAATGTACATATCGAAGATATCGAAGAATAAAAAATTCAAATTGCGAACGAAAATGTTACACGACGAACTTGTCGGTGACTGTATGTCGTTTTGGGGTCTAACGATGGAAATTGAGGATAATCACGACGACGACAACGACGACGATGACAACGGCGACGACAACGACGACCAGAATCGTACCGTGATCCACGATTATGGACAGATGTTACCGATCAACGACAATCCGTCACACGAATGGTACAGATCGAGCTCGCAATGTAAACACGATAAGGGTTTCACCTATCGCTACGAACAGAAACGATGCAGCGACGAAATGATTCACATATCGAAATATTGTATCGTATGCGGTCGTCGTGTATCGTAATTGAATAATTTAGCGAAAAAATGGTTGAATTATACAAGTAGGAATAGTTTAAAAAATACAACAAATTTTTGTTATATTATTATTTCCACTGCACAAATTGTATTTGATTCGATTCACAAATATAAATTTCACTATGTGTTGTATTTCAATAACTATTATATTTGTACATGTACTCGATTATATGATTGTACTATCTCGACGAACGGAAATCGAAAAGTACTATAAATGGAAAGAGCCCATAACGGGTAGCATCATTTACGATTTAATAGAGCGTGAGATGACATCCGGTGTGTGCGAGATGAATAGTATACATGAATTGAACGGGGAAAGTTCCCAATACTATTACGATTCAACGTTCGATGGGCAGATGCTCGTAGGAAATCAACTACAACAGCAGTCTCAGCAGCAGCAGCAGCAGCAGCAGCAGCAGCAGCAGCAGCAGCAGCAACAAATACTGAATCTACAACTTATCGAGGTAAGCTATATTATTTCGTATGCGACTTTTTGTCGTTATTTTACACATATTTTGTCGTAGAAGTTTGGCGCAGTATTGGCGTCGGACGAGCTGAGCAGTATGTTACCCGACCAGTCGCAGCCACAGGTACAACAAGGAACTTCGTCGATTGAGACTGAAATGGTGTTTCTGAAACCACCAGAAACCATAGTACCTCTGTCGCAGCCATCCACGTCGTCTTCACGTCGATCGCTCAAACGACCTAGCCCTGGAGAAATATCGTCGCCGGGAACGTCTCGTCCGGTAGGGAAGATACAACAGGAGGTGGCTGTAAAAAAAGTCAGAATAGATTCGCCACCACAACCGTCGCCGTCGATATATGAATCAGACGCCGAATCCATCCGGTCCGTCGCAGCTACACATAAATCATCGTCGTCGTCGTCGTCGTCGTCGTTGTCATCGGTGGTGAATTATCAACAAACGTTCAGAGACAAGTACGAAGTGTTCCGTTCGAGATTCGCACAGCTGTCAGAAATCAAGCAGAAATCGATGACCAAGATAATTCGTCGGTCCGGTAGTGTCGTTCTCACATTCGCTCTCGTCGAATATGGGGAAATTTATCAACCATCGGCAAATCTGCGAGAAATATACGACAGCATATTCAAACACAAAGAGGATGCCAATAACACCGTCCCCCACGAATTGCTACAACTGATACGTATGACGTGTGCGGAAGCGGAACACGCTGGCTGTGTTTGCCGTAGATGGACAGAAAGGAGATCGACATCGTTGATGACGACGACGACGACGACGACAACGACGATGAAAACGGCACAAACGCAGACTACGGAAGAACCAAACGTAAGCCAACAGATACAGCCTCCACAATCGATTCAGAGAATGCATAACACACCACATTGCAATCGTATTCCGAAAATTAACTATTTCGCTGTATCGTTCACCCAGAATTTAGCACATGAAATAACCGTACCGCTGATGAGAAGCTATTTTTACAATAATCCAGACGGCACCGCCACCAACTCTATAAATATAAATATATTGTTACAGTTGACAAATTCCGCTACCGAAGAAATTTCATCAGCCCTTATCGAAGAAACGTTATCGTTCAAATTCCCAGTAATCATGGAAAAATATTTTTCGCTATTGAGGCGATCCAGGAACGAATATATATCGGCGAATCATCTGGACGATATGAAGAGATATCAAGTGACGGTCCAAATTAACGTGTTAGTAAGTAAATTGGAGAAAATTCTGAAACAATTGAAAGACGAATCGCGTACGATCCCGAACGGTCAAGAGGCTGCCGAAAGCTATGTCCAAGACGTGTGTGGAGAATTTTTCAAAACGGTTCCCAATATTTTAAACGATGTCGAAAAAACCGACCAGGAAAATGCACGTGTCTTGAAGTCTGCGTGGAGGAATAAATTATTGGAATTACACAGAAGACATTTTCCCGAAGAATTAAATGGAACGGGTGTCGTCGAATATCTATACAATTGTCTGCTTCGTGGTGATCACAATCGTGAGGCCATCACCAAAGAGGCCGATGTGATGTGTTCGATCGCCACGAACGAGACCGTTGGCAATACACATAACGTCTTGCGTCCCGTAACACATGCGATGATAATGGAAAATTTGCGAAAAACGATAAATAATTGACTTTTGTATCTTAAAATTATAAATAAAATTATTAAAAAAAAATAGGGCTTTTTATTCATTCTAGCTCGAATTTGACAACCCCCTCGTACAATCGGTGGACGTTTTGAAATCCGTATAATTATAGTAAACTTCGAACGGCGTGCTTCTTGTGATTCGAACAACGTCGAGACTTGTACGATAGATCGTAGTATGTTCTGCATCTTACGCGAAACTACACATAGTTCGAGAAATAAATGCGTTAATTCGTACATCGTGTCGCTCGACAGGCGTTCGAGGTTCAAGGACGATCGATCCTAATATATCTAACTAAATCGATGGCACGCGTGACTTCTACGAAATAATACGCAGTTGAAATTCTCGGTATTCCGCGTGATACGATGAATATATACGAGGCGGCCTGGAGCGCTTTTTCATATCCGTAGCACGTGTCGTGTTTGACGGACAAATTTTACCTAAAACAACAATTGTGAGTTTCTAGTCTGAGTGCAAATCATCCAGGTAATACATGTTTTGCTATTTCGTTCGTTCGTTGTCAAAATTCATAGCGTAAACGTTAACAACCCCTTCGAACATTACGTTCATGCGAATCTTTGTTATAGAACTACGAAGCAATTTCATCTTCACCGATTGTACAAATTCTCTCTCATAAAATGACCGATAATTCGCCACCTGCATCCTCGCAAGAGCAACGACGATCGCAATCACCACACGACTCGTCTGCGGAAACAGAATTTGTACAAGAGTCAGCAACAAGTTCAACCTCGAAGTCGTCTCGATCACCTCTCGATCCTCTCGAACTACTACCGCGGCATAGTCGTCAGATGCCCATGTCTGTAATGCAACCACCGTCGCCGTCGTCACCACCACCACCAACACCGACGGAACCGACATCGGTAGTAACGCAACGACAGGGGACTAGGAAACGTACGCTTACGTCGACGCCACCGATATGCGAATCGAACGTGGAATCTACGAGCTCCGCTGCCGCGGTATCAACATATAGTACTGCATCGTCTGTGATGGATCACAAACGACTTCTCAAAGATAGTTACGAAATTTTCCGTCCTACATTTTTACAGCTGCCGCAAGCCGATCAGAAAGCGACGAGTGAAATAATTCGCCGTTCGGGTAGTATAGTACTAACGTTCGCCCTACTCGAATACGGTAGAATTCATCGGCCGTCAACATCTCTGAAAATACTATACGACGACATATTCGGCAGCAGATACGGCGACGACGCTGACGACGACACAGTTCCAGTCGAATTGCTATCGATAATTCGTAAGGTGTGCGCGGAAGCATCTCACGCCGGTTGCGTTTGCCGAAAGTGGAAAAGAAAAAGGTCGCTGTCTCCCGCCGTATCGTCGGTAATAGCGGCGGCGGCGGCAAGTGAACCGAGTACTAGTCAATATATACCACAGCATCCGTCCAAGAGGCCACGTCGTTCGCTCGAAACGAAATCGCCTCCTCCCAAAATGAATTATTTCGCCGCGCCGTTAGCGAGAAATTATGCTCGGGAATTGACCGTTCCACTGATCCGTAATTATTTCTACGACAATCCAGACGGCGGAGATAGCGGTGACACTACGAACACGAATATATTTCTACGATTGACAAATTTGGCGATGAACGAAATTTCGTCTGCCATTTTTGACGAAACCCTATCGTTCGATTTCGAATCGATCGTACGTCGATATTTTCTAGAGATGAAACGGTTCCGAAACGAATTCATACAGACGCGAGACCTCGACGATGCGAGAAAATATCAAATTACGATTCAGATCAACGTGTTAGTCAATAAGCTCGAAAAGAAATTGAAACTAGTCAAAGACGAATCTGACGAGATTCCTAGTCAACGAGAAACTATCACGAAGTACGTCGACGATGTATGCGGACAATTCTACAGAACCGTCCCGAACGTATTGAATAACTTGGACAAGGTGTACGAGGAAAATGTACGAACGTTGAGGTCTGTGTGGCGAAATCGTTTGTTAGAAATACACGGCAGCTATTTTCCAGAAGAAACGGGCGACATTAACGTCGTCAAATATTTATACGATTGTTTGTTGCGCGGAGATCATAATCACGACGCGATCACGAAAGAGGCCGACGTGATGAGTACAATTGCCACGGACGACGAGACGGAGAACGATGATACGCAAACTATGCTCAGCACTCTGGCCCATTCGATGGTTATGAGAAAATTGAAGGATTTTTCCACAGGGGAATAATCAATTGTAGCGGTGTCGTCGGATGATCGTTATGATGATGATTATGATGATGATGATGATGATGATGAATTCAATAAAACAACAAATAAAAATGTAAAATTCTTTTTATTTTTCCACCTCACTTATTGGCACAGTTCTCGTTATTGTGACATTTCGAATTACACAAAATCTTATTCCTAACACAAGCGCACAATTTCGTTCCGCACTTTTGTCGACACCAACACCGTACGAATCCTTGTCCCGTACCGTAAGATTGAGCGATGGCCACCGAGCGCAAAGATATTTTCTTGTCGGGCACTTCGCTCGCATCGATTAATTTCCGCTCACAAACGCCAAATTGGGAACGGCAATACAATTGCTTCAGTATACCGTTACGCGTACCCAATTGATACAGTCCGTCGGCGGCGTTTCTTCGTAGTACCACGGCCAACACGGCGCGAGCGTCACATTTCGCACGATCGACGTCCGGCACGGTTATACGAACCGTCGCACCCACCTCGACGGTAGGATTCAATCTGTCCGAGGTTTTCTTCATTACGATCGCCTGTCGTTTCAAACATGTTTTCGAATTCTCACGCTCACCGACGATTCGTTTCGTTTTAGCACACAACGAACACAATTTGAGCGTCACGTAGGTCGCGAGAGCAACGTCGTCGCTGTCTTCGTCGTCGCTGTCGTCGGTATTCGCAGATCCCGGCGACGGTAACGCGCTACCTTGTACGCAAGAGACGTGCATCGAACATTTACACCGGTCACACTTATCCGTTGGCGTAAACACTTTTGCACATACCGAACACTTTTCATTCGATGCAGCCGTCGACGACGTGGACGGCTCGTTTGTCGTGTCGTCGTCGTCGTCGTTATCGCTTCCTTGCTCGGCGTTGTCGTTGACGTTGTCATCATCATCATCATCATCGAAATCTTCACGATCGCGCGGATCTTTCTCGGTAGCAACCGCGATACGATCGCCGCGAGCAACGTAACTTCCGCCGAATTGTGACGACGCGATAACGTTTTCTAATTCTTCTTCCGTACAAAGGATACGTGACAATTCTCGCGGAATGGGAATCGACGACAGTCCCATCTTCACCGGACACCCGAACATCGCTTCGTACGGAGACCTACCGATACCGGCGTGGTACGATCTGTTCTTCATCAATTGTACGAACATCAAACCGTCGCTCCATCTCGTCGTTCCGTTGTCGGCCATCCAAACGCTTATCATGTTCTCCACGTCTTGATTGGCACGCTCCACGCTACCCTGACTGGCGCTATGTCTAGGTTTACCGTGAACTATTCGGAATCCGGGGAATATAACGGTCAAATGTTCGATAATGCTGTTGCAGAATTCTCGACCGTTGTCGGATTGTAGAATATTGGGAGCGCCGAACAACGTGAAAATTTGCAATAGATTATAAGCCACTTCTTGGCCGCGTTTCGATTCTAACGCTCTCAGAATCACGAACTTGGTCAAATGATCCTGATACACCATGATGAACTTGTATTTACGATCTTTGGACGATTGTAGATCGATCAAATCGACTTGGCATCTGCTGTTGAACTCCGAGAACAGTAGCGGTCTTACAACGATATTTTTCTTTTCGCGCTTTAGCTTTTGCTGACAATTTTCACAGACGCTAATGAAATACTTAACGTCCGATTGCGTGATATTTTTGTAACGACGCGACAATTCCTTGTAGGTACGAACTCGTCCTCTATGTCCCAACGATACGTGCGCGTCGTATATGACGTCGAACAACTCGTCGTGATGCACGTAAAAGAGTATATTCGTCAAACACGCGGCAGACGAATCGATCGGTTTACTTTTCTTTTTCGACGACGACGACGACGACGCGCCTACCGGCTTGATCAGTTTATCGATACCGTTAACGCGCAACACGTCGAATTGTCTCGTCAACCAATAATATCTAGGTGTTTTTTTAACGTTCGATTTTCGCAGTTTTCGAATCTCGTCGATTAAAGACCAATACTTTTCTTGCGATAAAGATACCGTGTTTGTTCGGACACTTTTTTCTTCCAATAAATCGTAGAATCTTTGCTTCATAACATCCTTATTTCTATCTGGCTTATCGGCGATTTTGTTCCGTTTCGACGATGACATTTCGTATGACAAACGAGCGGAATAAATTGGGGATATATATATGAGAGAGAAAGAGAGAGAGAGAGAGAGAGAGAGAGAATGTAACGACGACGGACGGAACGGTTCGATACGTACACGTTCGCACTTACAATAATATATCGTCGTCGATCATCAAGGCTACGAGACCGTCCATTTTCAACGAAGCGGGTAGGAAATTATCGACCGGACCGAGTACGGTACGTTTATCGGCAATTTTCAAGATTACGTTCAAATCGATATCGACCGTGACGTTTTGTAGAATTTGCAGCATCTGATTTTCCGTTTGCCACACTTTCGCTATCGTATTATTACTACGAATAAACTTTTGGGCGTATTTCAAGCTTTCGGTTAACGTTTCGCTGGCACGCTGAGGCTTGTTTTTCATGATAGATAGAATCTCGTCACTCCCCTTCGCTCCGGAATCTATTATGGCTCTGCACACGTCGTCGTCGACGTTATCGGTAACGAAAAAAGAATTCGAATCCGCGTCCGCGTCCGCGTCGTCGTCGTCGTCGTCACCGTTGGAACGTTCGAAAGCCATATCGTTGGCGTATTGCATAAAATCGTAGGCCGTCATACTGTCGTACAATTGGACTAAACACAACAGTACGTGATTGAAAATATCGACAGTCTTACTTTTCGTCCGTTTCCTTTTGTTACCCTTCGTATCGACGTCGTCACCATCGTCGTCGTCGTCGTCGTCATAGCAAACGTTAGCGAGATATACGTATTTGAACACGCGACCCCATTTCGGATGGCGTTCGAACGACGTAATATTCTTTCCGATCTTATCGTGTAAACGGAGAGCGTGCGTCTGCGAAAATTCTATTCTCGTTTTGCCAAAGTAAACGTACATGTTAAGGTGACAATTTATACGCAACAACACTTCCAACGAAACGGCCTCGCTTACGATAACCGTTACGGTGGTCGTATCACCGTCGTTGTCCATGTTCATCGATTTGTATCGTCCCGAGTGTACGCGCACACATCGTCCGTCGACCAGCACTATACTATCGGAGGTGTGTATGCTATAATAACAAATGACGGGATCTCGCTTGAATATTAATACGACGCGAAACCTGTTCAGATCGTCGACGAGTCCGGGAAAAATTTCGTATGGAATCCCGATTTGATCGATCGTCATGTCGGACGTCGCCGGTAGCACGGTACACCGAAAAGTAAAATGATATCGACCGGGCGAAGCTTCCTGCTTCACGAAACTTCTACGTCCTTGCGTTTGCTCTCTCACCGACTTGTTGAGCAAATCGCAATTCTTCACGGTCTTCTCCAATTTCAGCATGTCCGCAGCGTCGATGTGATCGATCGGTGTTTTTGACGTTTCAATTTTATAGATACGATTGACGAGAGTGAAATACGGCTCGGTCAGTTGTTTCCATTGAGGCGTCACCCAGATGCGTCGCTTGCCGTAACGATATCGACACTTTATAATGGCCGGACCCAGCGATTTGATGAACGTCAACAGTTTGTAGAGACGCTTCTCGTTCCGTCGAAATACATCTCGGCAATTCGAACAACTGTTTGCGTGCGATTTCATCCGCTTACGGGCGTTATTCACCGAACTGTTGCTGTTATTTAACGATCGCAAAATTTTCGCCAACGCTCGAAATTCGTCCCATTCTAACAGGTTCCGGTCGGGACCCGTTTTCAACACACGCGTATCGTTCGTTTCGTCAATTTCCATGTTGTTCTCCAATTCGATCACGTTGTCCACGATTTCGTACGAATCCAAAGGTTGTCTATTTCTTCGACGTAGCGGCGTCTTACCCGGTGTTGACGATAACGACGAGGACGACGGTAGTAACGACATCGTCACGTCGAGCGTTACGGGGGAAAAAAAAAGTATCAATCCGGAAACACGTCGTTACAGAGTGAAATACTCGATTGAATAATAAAAAAAAAACTTAAACTTCAATATCGTTTATTACAATTTATAATTTGTGTGGTCGTGAGTGGGGGTGGGGGCGTGGAGGTGGCCGAGGAGGCGGTTCGCACAGATGAACGCGTGTTACTGTTCGGCGAGAATAGTCCATTTGAAATAATCTCTATCGGTAACTAACGAAAATTTCGAACGTCGGATCGAAAACCACTCTCGGACAAACGGATACGAAGTGGCATCTAATACGAAAATATTCCGAGCTCTTTTCGTGGCAATCGATCCCTGCAACCATTCCAAAAACGAATTCATATATCTGATTATCGAAATATTCTCGATGGCTAACGATTTCTCTATCGTATCTTTTCCGATAGTCCTCTGCCTTTGTTGGGGATTCATACACGCCAACAACACGTAACACGTCGAATATTTCACAAACATTTCGGTAATAACGTTGTTATTGATGGTTTCCATAGTCGAACAACCGTCGATTATTATCAAGCCTTTTACAGACTTCGGAGAATTTACATACAATTCGCGCATAACATGATACGTAGCAGGGTAATAGTTATCGACTATCGAATTGTAATTGAACGACGGCCACGGTGAGAATTCGTCATCGCTATAAGTTTCCTTCAATTGCTGGAAAAGAGAAGAGCTATCCATGATGGCAGACACACAGATACCGACCGCTCACTAACACGACTACTCGACATACGAAATTTCTCTACTGGAAATCTCACGGAACGACTTCAATTCAGTTATAGACATCGACGCGATGAATGTTACGTTATATGTGTAGACGAGTATCCCACCACTCAATCTCGTTCGAAATGTTTATAAGGGTGAAATTCGTATCTCATGGCGGTCACGTGTTGGCGGTGAACGGGTTAAATAAAACGCTATTCACGATATAAGAGATGGCAGAAACGCATACACCGCTCACCACTCAACAATCACGACAGCGTACCGTTCTCTATCGTATAAACGTTGAAACTGACAGCCGCTGTATCATACACACCGAGCAAAACATCGGAAGGAAATGTGAATGTAAAGTCCGAGTGATACGTGACGAATCGGTTGGTGTCGATCCGTCTTCTCACTCGTCCCCTTCGTGCTCAACGACCACCAAGTCGTTACCCGCCGCCGCCGCGTTGTCTCATATGAAATACATCAACCTATTGAACGGCAACTATTCTCTCGTATCTTTCGTCGATTTCGTCAAGTATCTCACCCTATATCGGAAGCGACCGTTGCGAATGACGTACGTCAAGAAAATTTTAACGACTATAGTAACGTATCTGAAAAATACCGACCAGTTGGACGCTTACTTGTCATCGGACGATCGACAACGTCTTTTCGACCGGTTCGGTATGCTTTCATACAAACATCTCGAATACGAAGTTCAAAAAGATCTCCACGTCCTATCGAAAAATCACCAACGTCGCATCTTGTCGCTGAACAAACAACGTCAATTGGTATTCTCTGACGATTCCGTCAAACGAATGTTATCTTGGTGTATCGAAACGCTGAAGAATCATCATCAAAAGTGGCGGCGGCAGCAGCAGCAGCAACAGCGACAACGACAACGAACTACCGATCCATCAGACAACTTTTTATTTTCGTCTTCCATTTCGTCGCTCACACCAAACGACGATTCACCGATGAAATCTCCGTCGCGTGCGATCGCGAAACTGTACATAGCCGATATCGTTTTCAGCACGTTATTCGTATTGTCATATTTTACGGGAGCTCGTATGATAGCTTCCCTGTATAGTCTGAGTCGGAACGAATACGAAGAGTTACTGAATAAAGGTCAGATAGATGCGATAGGAAAACGTGATGTAGTTTTTACGATTTTCCTCGTGTCCGACATACGCAAAAAGTACCACGATTTATTTCATTTGATCCTCGACATACATGCCACGCTCGGCGACAAGAATGTCTCAGACGACGTGCCGTTCCTTACGCTATACTCGTCGAAAAAGCAATTACATTTGCGTTTCGATCGTTTATATCGTCTGTTATTCGGAAAAGATCGTCCACATTGGATACGATGGCACGCGTCAAGGCGTTGGTTTTTGGGTGAAATATTTTCCAAGTACGGTGTGAAACATGCATCACGAGCGATCGGGCATAAAAGTATCAAAACAACGATGAGATACGTTCAACTTTCGACTCACGATGACGACGTACACGACAAATTGGATAAAACATTTCAACACGTCTTGGAATGACTTCATTTGGCGGGATCGATGCTGCCATCTGTCGGTGTATGATATGAACTGATTTGATTGGGAGCGGTGATCGTCTTGGCGACACCTATCGGGAAAACAATATATCGAATGTCTACCATAGATGTCTCACATAGTTCACGGAAAATACTAAATCTGTGGATGGGGTGGGTTTAATATTGTACAATCTAACCTCAATCGACTTCGCTCTCAGAACTCTGAATTGAATCTGATCAAAATTTTACCCCTTCTACCGTGATTTTCGTCAGAAATCAGTAGAATTTAGGATTTTCGTGACGTCAAACGGCTCTAGTCCAATGAGAATCGAGTATTCACTCAGCTGACCCCAAATTAACTATATAATCAGAGAGCTCCACGCGCGCGAACATAAACCTCCTTGACCAGAGTAAGAACAACGTAGTAGTAAGAAGGAGCAGGCCGTCGCGGAGGTTATATATATAATATATATATAATATATATATATTATATATATAGGGGTGCAGGGGGTGCTATGGGGTACGTGGAGCCCCGTTAACTGTTTAAACTTGGCGTTAGCTTCTCGCGAGAACTGAAAGTTGCGTTCCACAATTTTCGTTGCCCCTGTGATACGTCACGTCTACGTCACGTATCTGTGAGTCATCACCGCTGCAAAAGTTTTCGCAGCTCGAAGAAATCCACCGGTGAGATTTCGTTTCAACAAATTTCATTCGAGGCAAAACTGTTTCTCGACGGAGCTAGTGCGCATGACGAGGAACTTGTAAGTTTGGAGATTCGTTCGACGAGAGATTCTAGGTGGACAAAGTTTGTTCATCAAAAAATATTCTACGATTCCATTTCTCGAACGAGATTCACGTTCCACGTTTTTACAGCTCGAAGAAATCCAACCGGTGAAATTTCGTTTCAACAAATTTCATCCGAGACAAAACTGTTTCTCGATGATGCTAGTACGCATGACGAGGAACTTATAAGTTTGGAGATTCGTTCGACGAGAAATTCTAGGCGGACAACGTTGGTTCATCAGAAAATATTTTACGATTTCATTTCTCGAACGAGATTCACGTTCAAAGATTTTACAGCTCGAAGAAATCCACCGGTGAGATTTCGATTCATAAATTTCATTCGAGACAAAACTGTTTCTCGATGATGCTAGTACGCATGACGAGGAACTTATAAGTTTGAAGATTCGTTCGACGAGAGATTCTACACGGACAACGTTGGTTCATCAGAAAATGATTTACGATTTCATTTCTCGAACAAGATTCGCGTTCGAAGATTTTACAGCTCGAAGAAATCCACCGGTGAGATTTCGTTTCAACAAATTTCATATGAGACAAAACTATTTCTCGATGAACGAGAGTTTCGTTCAACGTATTTGTAGCTCGAAGAAATCCACCGGTGAGATTTCGTTTCAACAAATTTCATCCGAGACAAAACTATTTCTCGATGAACGAGAGTTTCGTTCAAAGTATTTGTAGCTCGAAAAAATCCACCAGTGGAATTTCGTTTCAACAATTATTCGTTCGACGAGAGATTTTAGACGGACAAAGTTTATTCATCAGAAAATATTTTACGATTTCATTTCTCGAACGAGATTCACGTTCAAAGTTTTGTAGCTCGAAGAAATCCAACCGGTGAAATTTCGTTTCAACAAGCAATCGTTCGACGAGAAATTCTAGGCGGACAAAGTTTGTTCATCAGAAAATATTTAACGATTTCATTTCGAGAACGAGAGTTTCGTTCAAAGTTTTTGTAGCTCGAAGAAATCCACCGGTGAGATTTCGTTTCAACAGAATTCACTCGAGACAAAACTGTTTCATTCCTTGAACGAGAATTACGTTCAAAGTTTTGTAGCTCGAAGAAATCCACCGGTGAGATTTCGTTTCAACAACGAATCGTTCGACGAGAGATTCCAGGCGGACAAAGTTTGTACATCAGAAAATATTTTACGATTTCATTTCGAGAACGAGAGTTTCGTTCAAAGTTTTTGTAGCTCGAATAAATCCACCGGTGAGATTTCGTTTCAACAGATTTCACTCGAGACAAAACTGTTTCATTCCTTGAACGAGAATTACGTTCAAAGTTTTGTAGCTCGAAGAAATCCACCGGTGGAATTTCATTTCAACAATCAATCGTTCGACGAGAAATTCTAGGCGGACAAAGTTTGTTCATCAGAAAATATTCAACGATTTCATTTCGAGAACGAGAGTTTCGTTCAAAGTTTTTGTAGCTCGAAGAAATCCACCGGTGAGATTTCGTTTCAACAGATTTCACTCGAGACAAAACTGTTTTATTCCTTGAACGAGAATTACGTTCAAAGTTTTGTAGCTCGAAGAAATCCACCGGTGGAATTTCATTTCAACAATCAATCGTTGCCAGATAATATATTCAATTTTATTTTATACACGAGATCACTGAGATCAGTGCTTGCGGGATGGAAGAAATGGAAGACAACATTTTATCTATCTTCCATAGATTTAGTATTTTTATCGACTCCATAGTGTGTCCATAGTAAGTTGTCACACTATGAACGTAGAACGAAAATCAGTTTTGCACGAATGCGAATCATTGTAAATAACAAACAAGACTAGATTTTAATATTTTTATTGTTGTCCGATATACTAGTATTCACTATATCATCTTGTGACAACCATTCTTCATAACATCTTCCAAATTCATCTTCCTCCGCCTCATCGGCACTCCAATTGAGGACTTCCTCGTCATCTCGTCGAATCATCGCCCATAAGTCCTCCCAACCTGGTCTTTCGTACATCGGCGGAACATGTTCTTTGGGTCGTCTGTTTTCCACTGTTCCCTCTCGATCGGTTGACACGTTTTCTCGATTATTATCGTTGTTGTTGTTGTTGTTGTTGTTGTTGTTGTTCGATACACTAGTAGAAGTTGCCGGTTGTAACATTGTTATTATTATTTCGAATATGACGTTGTTTTTGGTTGAACGATTGGAAAGTAACTGACGTTCCCTGTCACTATGCTCGCGTTATATACCAATTCGAATTTCACTCGAAATAAAGGGTATTCGGTATAGGATGCGATTTTTCATTCAGGTCTCAGCAGAGATATACATTTTGTATTGCTAGAAATATTACATATAAAATTAGAAATGGTGTTACAACTAAATATACAACTATAACATGATGCGCAGATCGCCCATCACTCGCGAGCGTATAACTACGGCTGTGACATACATGTCGATTCAGTTTCAGTCGACATGCCGTGCAAAACATGTGGTAGATAAATCACAGTCGGCGTTTCTTCAGTGAGAACGTGACACGAAGCCACCAGTGCGATTCGACACGTCGGATAGATATTACGATAGTTGGAACATAAAGCCGATATGCAGGTATCGCTGCCGTCATCGTCCACGGAGAACTACCAGAACGAACATTACAGTTATGCTACGGAACGTGTTTTTCGTCCACTACGAGAAGTGCCGATCGATATTCGAGAAAAAATCATGCGGGTGCTACATAAGCTGGGAACTTTCGTGCTTTCGATTTATGTGGATCGCGATAGACCATTATGTCATGATAACATGCGATTTTATTTGAATATGAGCGATGCGTATATTTGTGCGTGGGAAATGTGTCTCTTTCTAACTAATTTCGAGTCGTCGCGACAATCATCGATATCGTCTTCGACAGCAGCAATGAAGTATTCATCAACCGAAGTTGCATCTAACATGGTCGACTACATCAATTTCATAAGGCGTATTTTTTTCCGAAGTTTGTTGTATATCGATGCGTTTTCCAATCGATCGACTATAATATACGCTCTGATAATCCGAGCGTATAACGACGACGATTCGGCCTTACACGATTTGTTGCAATGTGATTCGGACATTGATATCGTTGTCATGTGCTTTGAACATATGTTTATGGAACCCACATTTTACAAGATTCAGTTGCGGTCGTTACTTGATAATCTGAGAGAATTAAAAATAACAAATTACTTGACGGAATTATGTCATGTGCGTAAATTGATGATGATATTCGTTCGTTTTTGTTCGGCTGATCACACGAAAATTAAATTCGATAACAATCCCATCTATCGAAAAATTGCGGCTGTCGCCGTTATATTTTTGTTGGCCACTCATAATAATCTGCAGTCGAACGAAGAAGATGTTAATTTTTTGGAGAACTTAAAAGTACACTGCTATCGCAATAATTTCTGTTCGATTTTCATAGCAATTTCATTACTATATCCTTTCATCGCCGCCCCACTGTATTATGGAATCGCTGTCAACAATCGTACACAACACATTCGCGAGAGAATTGGAACGACTGATCTTTTCGAATTTTTCGTACACCTGACGAAATCACCGAGAACGTTGAAAATGTTGGCATTACGAACTGTTTTCTCACATCAGCATCTGATTTGTATTTTTTTCAAATACTATGTGGATCGGTTGGCTCTGGATCCGGAAATTCATCGTGCCCACGATCGCTATAACATATTGAAATTCGATTTGGTCGGCAGATTGATGGATGAGATCGAAAAAACGTTCGTCCGGAATCGTAGTCGGCCATCGACACAATTGAATTTGAAAGTGTGATATTTATTAATAAAAATATATTCTCAAATGTTTTTGTTTTATTCTCCGTAATTGCAGTGATCCTCGTCAGTGCAAAAGATAACCGAACGTAGTGGACGAAACATGGTAGTCGAACCATCAGTTTAAATTGCTTTGTATATTTTGATGGTATTTTATGCCATGCAAAAAGAATCTCCATAGAATCCGGTATTTTGAGCAGATACGATAACGGTAGAGCGGATATTTCGTGTTCTGTTAATTCATACAATCGTTTATCCATGGTTTTCAAGCTAGGTCGATCGCTTCAACGTATCGGACTGATTGGACTATCCTTCACATGTTGCCTAGTTTTATAACCCATTTATCCCAACGTGACCGTCATGAGATACGAATTTCACCCTTATGCAAGACATAATTTTGAAATTCCGTCAGATGCGATCCCGTTGAGGTAATGTAAAAAGTGCCATCTTTCGAAATATAATGCAATTCCGATGTGACAACTTGGTGAGCGCCACCTATCGAAGAGTTATATCAATTTGGTACAAAAAGCAGATGGACGCCATCTGGTAGAGTTCCCTTGAACTTCAAATCAACGTGTACAGTATCAAATCTACCATAGATGTCCTATGAATATCATGAAATTACTACATCTGTGGATGGGGTGGGTTTAATATTGTACAATCTAACCTCAATCGACTTGGCTATCGGAACTCTGAATCGAATATGATCAAAATTTTACCCCTTCTACCGTGATTTTCGCCAGAAATCAGTAGATTTTAGGATTTTTGTGACGTCAATTGGCTCTAGTCCAATGAGAATCGAGTATTCACTCAGCTGACCCTAAATTAACTATATAATCAGCAAGCTTCTCGCCCGCGATCCTAAACCTCCTTGACCAGAGTAAGAACAACGTAGTAGTAAGAAGGAGCAGGCCGTCGCGGAGGTTATATATATAATATATATATATATTATATATATAGGGGTGCAGGGGGTGCTATGGGGGTACGTGGAGCCTCCTTGACTGTCTAGACTTAGCGCTAGCTTCTCGCGAGAGCTGGATGTTGCGTTCCACAATTTTCGTTGCCCCCGTGATACGTCACGTCTACGTCACGTGATAACGAGTCATAGCTGCAAATGTTTTTGCAGCTCGAAGAAATCCGCCGATGGATTTCGTTCCAACAAATTTTACTCGCGACGAAACTGTTTCTCGACAGAGCTAGTGCGCATGACGAGGAACTTGTAAGTTTGGAGATTCGTTCGACGAGAGATTCTAGGTGGACAAAGTTTGTTCATCAAAAAATATTTTACGATTCCATTTCTCGAACGAGATTCACGTTCCACGTTTTTACAGCTCGAAGAAATCCAACCGGTGAAATTTCGTTTCAACAAATTTCATTCGAGACAAAACTGTTTCTCGATGATGCTAGTACGCATGACGAGGAACTTATAAGTTTGGAGATTCGTTCGACGAGAAATTCTAGGCGGACAACGTTGGTTCATCAGAAAATATTTTACGATTTCATTTCTCGAACGAGATTCACGTTCGAAGATTTTACAGCTCGAAGAAATCCACCGGTGAGATTTCGTTTCATAAATTTCATTCGGGACAAAACTGTTTCTCGATGATGCTAGTACGCATGACGAGGAACTTATAAGTTTGGAGATTCGTTCGACGAGAAATTCTAGGCGGACAACGTTGGTTCATCAGAAAATATTTTACGATTTCATTTCTCGAACGAGATTCACGTTCGAAGATTTTACAGCTCGAAGAAATCCACCGGTGAGATTTCGTTTCATAAATTTCATTCGAGACAAAACTGTTTCTCGATGATGCTAGTACGCATGACGAGGAACATATAAGTTTGAAAATTTGTTCGACGAGAGATTCTAGCGGACAAAGTTTGTTCATCAGAAAATATTTTACGATTTCATTTCTCGAACGAGATTCACGTTCAAAGATTTTGCAGCTCGAAGAAATCCACCGGTGAGATTTCGTTTCAGCAAATTTCATTCGAGACAAAACTGTTTCTCGATGAACGAGAGTTTCGTTCAACGTATTTGTAACTCGAAGAAATTCACCGGTGAGATTTCGTTTCAACAAATTTCATATGAGACAAAACTATTTCTCGATGAACGAGAGTTTCGTTCAACGTATTTGTAGCTCGAAGAAATCCACCGGTGAGATTTCGTTTCAACAAATTTCATATGAGACAAAACTATTTCTCGATGAACGAGAGTTTCGTTCAACGTATTTGTAGCTCGAAGAAATCCACCGGTGAGATTTCGTTTCAACAAATTTCATATGAGACAAAACTATTTCTCGATGAACGAGAGTTTCGTTCAACGTATTTGTAGCTCGAAGAAATCCACCGGTGAGATTTCGTTTCAACAAATTTCATCCGAGACAAAACTATTTCTCGATGAACGAGAGTTTCGTTCAAAGTATTTGTAGCTCGAAAAAATCCACCAGTGGAATTTCGTTTCAACAATTATTCGTTCGACGAGAGATTTTAGACGGACAAAGTTTATTCATCAGAAAATATTTTACGATTTCATTTCTCGAACGAGATTCACGTTCAAAGTTTTTGTAGCTCGAAGAAATCCAACCGGTGAAATTTCGTTTCAACAATCAATCGTTCGACGAGAAATTCTAGGCGGACAAAGTTTGTTCATCAGAAAATATTTAACGATTTCATTTCGAGAACGAGAGTTTCGTTCAAAGTTTTTGTAGCTCGAAGAAATCCACCGGTGAGATTTCGTTTCAACAGATTTCACTCGAGACAAAACTGTTTCATTCCTTGAACGAGAATTACGTTCAAAGTTTTGTAGCTCGAAGAAATCCACCGGTGGAATTTCATTTCAACAATCAATCGTTCGACGAGAGATTCTATGCGGACAAAGTTCGTTCATCAGAAAATATTTAACGATTTCATTTCGAGAACGAGAGTTTCGTTCAAAGTTTTTGTAGCTCGAAGAAATCCACCGGTGAGATTTCGTTTCAACAGATTTCACTCGAGACAAAACTGTTTCATTCCTTGAACGAGAATTACGTTCAAAGTTTTGTAGCTCGAAGAAATCCACCGGTGGAATTTCATTTCAACAATCAATCGTTCGACGAGAGATTCTATGCGGACAAAGTTTGTTCATCAGGAAATATTTAACGATTTCATTTCGAGAACGAGAGTTTCGTTCAAAGTTTTTGTAGCTCGAAGAAATCCACCGGTGAGATTTCGTTTCAACAGATTTCACTCGAGACAAAACTGTTTCATTCCTTGAACGAGAATTACGTTCAAAGTTTTGTAGCTCGAAGAAATCCACCGGTGGAATTTCATTTCAACAGTCAATCGTTCGACGAGAGATTCTAGGCGGACAAAGTTTGTTCATCAAAAAATATTTTACGATTTCATTTCTCGAACGAGATTCACGTTCAAAGATTTTGCAGCTCGAAGAAATCCACCGGTGAGATTTTGTTTCAACAAATTTCATTCGAGATAAAACTGTTTCTCGATGACACTAGTACGCATGACGAGGAACTTATAAGTTTGGAGATTCGTTCGACAAGAGATTCTAGGCTGACAGAGTTTGTTCATCAGAAAATATTTTACGATTTCATTTCTCGCACGATCGTTGGCGTTATGCGCGATAAACGTGGAGGGGCGGTATGAGATCATCTTCGTATTATATAATCGCAATCGTACCAATATTTAGATACCAGTATTCCGATCTCGGTCGTTCCAACGTCAGCCATTCGTTCGAGATGTAGTGCGGTATTCGAACTATGAATCTGCACGATGACACGGAGACATCTGAATACAACGACGATATTTGTGACTTCGAAAAACTATTACGATATGACACCACGATCGTCGATGCCGACTACCAAGAGATATGTTCGAATTTCGACAATTTTAACAACGTCGATGGTATTGTCGACGGGAAGTCATCAGATGAATTGTCAGAAGTGCAACAAGAACGACCGATGTGGCAACGAGGTCAGTCCGAAGAAGCGCTCGTCAAATATGATTTACGGGTGCAATCTAAAGTAGACGATAACCCCGTAAATGACGAATATATATTAGTGCGACAACCGTCTAGCGATGATGGCCACAACGATGAACACATCAAACAAGTTCGTAGGAATATCTTGGCAGCTTGTACCGATACGATGAATAGCGAAACGAAAAAAAAGAAGAGGAGAAAGAACAAGAAGGAGCGGTTTGACAACAAACGGATATTATCGTTGTACGACCGATCCGTAAAAAACAAATATTATTATTACATCGCGCACGAGAATAACCACGAATACAGGGTCGTTTTGGATGCATTCGTAAAATGTGTGAACGCGAAAGACTCCGACAGTGCTACTTGTGAGAAAATTTGTGCGAACGAGACCGAACCGACACTCTTCGTACGAAGCGTTTACCGCGTACCTGTTTGTTATTTGATGCTACCGTATATAGTAATAGTCGAAGACGAAAGTAAACTCAGGGAAATGGGAAACATTCAGAAACAACGGGTCGACAGGATATCGTTTTCTAAAATCGAGCTGCTGGATGTGAGAGAAGACACGTATCGACCTAGTATAGACGTTCGCACCAACGGTACGATTGACGGCATCGATACGAAAACTGCTCGATTCGTAGGTGATGCCGGCATGAAATTTATCGATAAATTGTCGGAAATTGATAATTGTTTAATGAGGAAATTATACGGGTATAGGGATTACGAAGAATCAAGTGGCGAATCGCGAGAATTATATATTCTGCGATATTTATTGAATCGGAAAGGAACGTTCGATATAAACGGAAATGGCGCTTTCCTATTTTATAGTGCGAAAATATTATTTCGACAACCGGATTTTGGAACGATCGTTGAACCGTTATTTTCGGACGTTCCGTTGGGTGGAAAACTCGCGATCGAGCCAAACGTAGGAATGATAGTGAAAAACGATAAGATTCTCACGTGCGTAGATATATTGAAATTAGTCGATCACGAGCGTATCGAAGTAATCGATGATGACACACAATTGCGAATCACTCGACTGCTGAGCGAATTCTTATGGGCGCGTGTTTGTGTTATCGACGGCGTTCATAATGGTATTGCGAAATGTATACGTGGCAAGAAGAATTCGATGAAGGTCCTTCGATGCAAGAATGCTGTAATGCCTATTTTTATGGGAGACGAATTTGTGGCAAGAACATCGATCAAATGTGAAGATATTACGGTCAAATACGATGGAGTTCGATTGTGGGTGCACAAGAATGATAATTGGAATAAGAAATATTTGAGTAACATTGGTGTGAACGCTGATAGGATGAAAAACACGCACTCGATGGTGTATTCAAAACGTAGCTCACAATATTTGATGTTTTCGTGTAATGTTGAGATTATCAAAAATCAAGGTGTATTATTTCTGATTAAAAGAATTATTATATTTTAACGATTTGTTTTTTTTTTGCCGAATACGATGCTTCGAGAGGTATGATTCTTGCCAAGCTCGAATCCGACAACCCAATATATTTGGTTGACGTTTTGATGCTTGCTGCTGACTCGAATCCGATAACTCAACATATTTTGAATATCGTGAAAGGCTATGGCAGAAATAAAAAACCTGCCATAGAGCTGCTTGTACATGCGTTCTATCGCCGACGCGATAAATGACACGTTGCTCGAAATGTTTCGGTAAAATGCCGTTACCACCAAAACACACCACTACCACCACCATAAATAGAAATGATACGATCGTAGATTTCAAATTTGCCGAAAATGTAAAATCACTTGGAATCGTGACGTTAATGTCGCGAATAACATAATTTCGGTTGGTCTCTAGTTGATCGATTATCGCTGCAAAACGCCAAATGAATTTGTTTGTCTGGCGGAATTTAAAAATTATATTTCCTATGAGAGTGAAATTTGTATCTTATGGCCGTTACGTTGAGGTACGTGAGTTACGTGAAATGAATCGCAATATTTTCTGACATTTTTTATTCGAATTACATATGAAATACATTTTATAAATCGTACGAAAAATTCTTTTCATTAGCACTCGTA
Organism: Endomychus coccineus; assembly: GCA_958510875.1. Classification (NCBI taxonomy): domain Eukaryota; kingdom Metazoa; phylum Arthropoda; class Insecta; order Coleoptera; family Endomychidae; genus Endomychus; species Endomychus coccineus. The sequence continues at coordinate 141,047,043 of OY294068.1, forward strand.
ACATTTCCGTTTTAGAATTCGCATTATTTGGAAATGTGTTAATGTTCGCAATATATTATCGATTTTGGGAATTTCGTTCGTTATTATACTAATCATGTCGTCGCTTTGTTTGGCGAGTATATTTTGATTGCTACAACCTCGGAGTATGTACTGGAAAAACCGGTGAATCGGGTGAAGCTCGTCTTCGCTGCCAAAATGTCTAATATAAATCTCTCTCATCGTCTTCCTCCATGCTGTCTTCAATGCGCCGATTATTTCGAGCTTTTCTCTCTTCCGATCATGCATAATCGGTAATAGTATTTGCGTAAATTTTTCCACCACCTCTTTGGTATAGTTATCAATCGATTCGGATTGACGCGCGTGATCGATAATCGGGTACGCTCGGATCGCATCCGCGATCGCCCACATCAACAAGTTCATATGAACAAGCATCTTTAATTTTTCCACTTCCACGTTATACTTTTCGAAAATTATCTCCAAATTGTTTTTCGTTAAATCTACGTACCTTTTCAATATCCAATGAAACTCAACGGGACGATCATTTGCGTTCATATCGGCGTGAATCGATTTCATATTCAAATTAGTGAGTTCGATAATTATATTTTTCTTCGACACACCACGGATGATTGATAGTTCACGACAAAACATTTCGGTTATTAGCGATGCGGTAATGGGTTGGCCATAGCTTATCGTGAACGGTAATTTCATTTCGATCGCTTCGGATGACATTTGGTTTATATACCGTCGATTTGATCTCGTCGTTCGATGTTCCGAACGAATTTTCGGCGATTTCGATGCGGACGATTGAGGTAATTGTGGTTGCGGTAATGACAATGGTGAAACTTTCATGATATGTTGTTCGTCGCAAGTCATTTCCGATTTTCGTTTTCTCGATATTTCACTACGATGTTCCGATTTTCCCCGTAAATCGACACTCGATGGATAGCTGGTACGTAGCGAGTGTAGTTTGGGATTCGATATGGAATTCGGCGGTATGGTTACGCTCTCCTGTTCAACAGCGAGATTTGCGGTGATTTCGGGTATCATATCAGCAACGGAACGTTCGATATCATCTTGTATCATATCGATTATTACTGCGTCGATCGTTGTTCCTCCATTTCTCGCTACCAACGTATCAATTTCTTCTAACTCTTCCGTTCTCGATTCTGGTTCGTTGTCAGGTTCGTTTCCATTACCAGAAAGTGAATTTAATGACGGCGATTTTTCTTCCACACACGACGATTGTTTTTCTATCGAATGTGACCTGTTGGTAGTTATTTCGTCGTTTGCGATCGACGTGCTACTTCCCTTCCCCTTTTCTGTTTTCGATTCTGGGTCTGGGTCGCCGTCCGCTTCGTTTTCATCGCCAGAAATTGAAATTGACGGTGGAGACTGATCGTTAACGCGAGACGATTGCTCGGCTATCACGTCGGTCGATATTCCATTGTTCCGGACCGATGTGCTGTGTTCTTCTCCATTTTCCGTTTCCGATTCTGATTCTTCGTCCGTTGTGTCATCATCAGAAGAAATTGTATGTAACGATGGCGATTTTTCATTGACGTAAGATGTTTTTTGTTTAGCTGTCAAATATGACACGTTGGTCGTTCTGCCACCGGTCGTGATCGATGAACTGTTTCTTTTATTTTTTCTTCTCTCCGATTCTGACTCGTCTTCCGTACCATTCTCATCGCAAGATATCGAATCTAACGATGGGGATTTCTCGTTAACGTACGATGATTTTTCGTCAATCGAGCGCGACCTATAACGAACTGTGAGATTCTTCGATCTTTCGCGTTCTTGTGATGACACAATGAAATTTTTACCACTAACATACGACATTTGGATAAGTCGTATGCACTCGTATTAGATAACACGCTGACTTGTATGGAATGTCCTTATTCTACATATTATCGAGCCTTATATACATTCGATTCCCCCTCCGTACAACGAATTGCTCGTGAAAATGTCTATCTTTGTCCAAGACAACGCGTTCTTTCTTTTGTCGTTTGGGTGACTGATGGAGAACCGTCCGATCGGAAATTCGTTCCGATGTAACAATTTTTTCCATCCCAATGAAAGAGCCGTTCCATTACGACGATTCGAGAACCAAAATAACGTTCAACTGTCGTGAACGATATTTTCATTTCTTTCCCATCTCCGTCGTAGTTATGAATATTTTTTGCGTTGTTTTGATATGTTCATTTCCCTGTTCACATTGGGAGCGTTAATAAAATATGGAACAAATTGGGATTGTTATATCAGCTCTGTTTCTCGTTGTAAATGTACTTGTGATCACCGAATATTCCGGGAGTACGTCGGAATACCGTATATATAAATTAAAGTTCTACCGCTCATCCAGTCAGTCGTAATTCATCGTTCAGTTAGTCGAGTCGTGTGTGTGTGTCTAATATCGAAACGTGCAGTATGGGAGTTGATACACTAAAGTATATTTTGGATGCGATCGGCGATTTCGTGTTCGAAGATTGGAACGACAAAATCGATATCGATCCGCTCACGAAAAAATGTCTTTACATTGACATTACCGGTATCCTGCACGACGCGCTGCGATACGCCGTGATACAGAAGAAAGACGAAATCAAACGTCGCTCATACGATGATACGTATCAGAAGCAGTTGGCTCTCAGAAGATGTGAAGAAGAATTGTCGTTCACTGCGATTGCTGTCGGGGTATTTCGACGGAAGGTATTAGCTAATTTGCCAATGGGATTTTTACGATATGTTAGGAAAATTTATATTGGCGCCGATAGACGTCCACCGACCGGTAAAATCAGATCGACCCAAACTAGAAAATTCTATAATAAAGTTGTGTCGAACCGAGTGCGGAATCGAATCGAGGATGCGTTTTTCGACGTGGTTCGAGAGTTCAAATCAGATATGTCGTACGAATTCGCTATCCATTATGATTGGCCACAAACGATCGGCGGAAGCGAGTGGAAATGTCTTCGTCAAATTTGGTTGGACAATCCGACCGAGCGTACGTCATAGCGAACGAGTACGATGTCGTAGTGGGTGCGTTTGGCATGTCTCAACGATACGTTGCGTTCGGTCGGAAGCGAATAACGAAAATGACGACGTACGTGCTGCGTCGAAGCTTATCAACTGGACGATGGCGTTCCCGTTACAACGTTTGTTGATGCTATATTGTTTGAATTTGCATGGAAATTATTACTGTCCTCCCGTCAATACGATCTACACGTATAGCATGAAAGCAGTGATGGTTGAAATTGGGTCGTTTTCTATACTGGACGATAAGCTACGGGAACAATTACATGATGCGGCGGAAATTATGTTCGGGGCAGGTGATAAGTCGCCGTTGGATTTGTCACCACACGATTAGACGTGACGTTCGTCGTAGCATACGTGTACTGCTATTTGTTGTACATTCGAATAATCATGGTAGAAGAGAACTACATCTCAAATATTAATTTATCAGAATACCAGAAAGAAGTTATTGGCTAGCTACATTGCAGGCTTTGTTGTGAGAACAGTGATGAAATAAATAAATTGTGACACTTGTATTAAACTCTTGCAAGATGTTAACCCTTTATCCATTTTGCAGTTATATAAAACTTGCGGAAATTTATATAATGCATCACAATATGTAATTGATTTATGTTTGGCAGTTAGAAAACATCCTCGCACTGTTCGTAATTTATTACGAGTCTCCTATGGGCGTAATACAATAATTTGTTTATTTGACTTGAATACTCGAATACAATATAATAATTCTGAAAATGAAAATGTGTTTTACATTCAAATTGAATGTACATAATTTTATATTGGTCTTCTATCAGATTATTAGCAGACCAATCAAGAAGGTTGAATGTCTTGCAATTTCGCATTATGATTGTAATTGTTAATTATAAAATGTTAATAGTCTAGATGAGAAAACCATATGTAGATAATAAAACAAAAAGTATATTTTATTTGTTTAATTTACATAGATAGCTGCTAGAATATATATAAAAGTAAGGTAGGATGTGTGTCCAGGGCGCAATTTCAAAATTGTGTTCTGCATATGGGTGAAATTTGTATCTGTAATTGTTAATTATACGCATAAGGGTGAAATTTGTATCTGTAATTGTTATACGCATAAGGGTGAAATTTGTATCTGTAATTGTTAATTGTAAAATGTTATTCTAGATGAGAAAATCATTTTGTAGACAATAAAACAAAAAGTATAAGACAATAAAACAAAAAGTATATTTATTTAAAGGTACATAGATAGCTGCATAAATTTTCCAGGGGACTGCCCTCTACCAAGCGGCTCGTTCATTATTGTGCTCTTGAATCTACAACTTCGTGTAGCTCTACCTCAAATAAAATAGTTGTCACCGGTTTAGTAGATGGCTGTTATGGGGCTCTGCCAAAGACGGGATGAATAGCTGCCTGATGAGAGCCCCATTCGAGGTAGGATGAGTTGTCCAGGGATGGATGGTCCAGGGTTTCAAGAATCGATAGCTGCCGCAGCCCCCGGACCGGTGGGTAAGGGCTCCAGGGAATGATAGCTGCCGATGTCTCCCTGGAGCGGGGTAGGGGGCTCTGTCGAGGAAGGGATGAATAGCTGCCTGATGAGAGCCCCCTTTAAGGTAGGATGGGTGTCCAGGGCGGTGGGTGAAGGCTCCAGGGAATGATAGCTGCCGATGTCTCCCTGGAACGGGGTAGGGGCTCTGCCAAGGGTGTTGATGAGCAAACTGTAAAATGTTTCGGGAATCGTAAGAGAAGAATCAGGTGAAATTCCGAATGGCCAAGAATCATCACGAATTATGTAGAAGATGTATGTGGAGAATTTTACAAGACAGTACCAAATATTCTTAATACTACGGAAAATAGTACTATTGAAAATGCGCGAGCGCTTAGGTCTGTGTGGCGGAATAAATTGTTAAAAATATATCGTAGACATTTTCCGTTCTATGTCGATTTGTCCAACAGAAAACCTACATAACCGTAGTATATTGGTGAAAGAGAGATAAAAATTACCACGAATCATTATTACATTGTACGAAATGGAACATAATAGTGGGATAAACATGGAAAATTGATAAACATGGAAAATTCCAAAAATTTCGAGAGTCTACTATCGTTCGCAGAACAGGAGTTATTAGAATCACAATCACAACAGGAGTCCCAGCTAGGACATATGACGACCGAACCACGAATCATTGAAGTAAGTTGTCTACTGTAATATTGTCATACGATATTTTCCCATTTTCCATAGTACACATTGAACGCGATTGATATGGCGAGAAAGAGAATATCATTTCTTCGTTACTTGTTCTAGACTTACGATCTCGTATCACCATCGCCGATTCCCAACAAAATGACGGCCGCAAAAGAGCAACGACTACCAAGAAACCATCGAAACATTTACAATCGGCAGCAACAAAACAGCAATCGCCAGGAAAATTGTCAATAACTACCAAAATTCAATCGACAAAAGTAGCTGGGAAACAAATGTCGTCAAGAACGTCACCATAACCCACACTGTCAATAAGCAAATCTGATACGAAATCAAAAAGTTCCGTTGCCTCGCAAGAATGATTACAAAAGAAAAAGACAGACATCTCTGGTGGTGTTGCGGAGGACAAAGACAAACCAACATAAGTCATCACAGTCAACGAATAAACGTTCCACACAAGCATCTCGTCATATTCCCAAAATCAATTATTTTGTCGTGCTGTTCTCGAAAAATTGTGCCCATGAGTTGACAGTCGCTGCGATTAGGAATAATTTTTACGGTGGTTCAAGCGGCGGGACAAATAACGCGGTAAACGTAAATATATTGCTTCAATTGACCAACTCCGCGATAAAAGAAATTTCGTTAGCCCTGTTTGAAGAGACTTTATCGTTCGGGTTCGTAGAAATTATGGATAAATATTTATTGTTATTAAAGCAATTGCGGAACGAATTCATACAAAAAACCAACATACGTCGTCACAGTCAACGAACAAACGCGGATGGATGGTCCAGGGTTTCAAAAATAGATAGCTGTCGCAGCCCCTGGACCGGTCCAAGGACGGGATGAATAGCTGCCTGGTGAGAGCCCCATTCGAGGTAGATGGTCCAGGGTTTCAAGAATCGATAGCTGCCGCAGCCCCTGGACCGGAGGGTGAGGGCTCCAGGGAATGATAACCACCGATGTCTCCCTGGAGCGGGGTAGGGGACTCTTGTCACGGACGGGGTGGATAGCTGCCTGATAAGAGTCCCCTTTTTGATATTCATAAGTTTCATCGAATCTGAATTCGAATGTTCTCTTCATTAGTTTCTGTTTGGGCATCCTTCTTTCAGGAGTTGATATACCCCAACTGTAAAAGAAATAAAAACATAAGAAAAATTTCAGTAACCTACATTATATTATATATAAATCAATCAAGAGATAGACACATTTTCTATAGAGAGATCGTTGTTGCGAGCGTTGGGGCTGCTGATGTATACTGCAGATGTGTTCTGGAGAAGCGTGATAGGCTTCTGATGGTCGAAACGTAGCGATAGCTTGGGTGATAGAAGTGTTGGTGAAGTATAAGTGTTAGAGACTTTGAGGCGTGAGATTTCTGGAAGCATTAGAGGCTTCTTATCGTTGACTGGAAGCGTTAGAGGCTCCTGGCTGTCGCTGTAGTAGTGATGGAGAAGTTGTTTGTTCTTCTTCGATCGATATGTGTCTTAGAATCAGATCCACACTCATGGAAGCGTTAGAGGCTCCTGGCTGTCGCTGTAGTAGTGATGGAGAAGTTGTTTGTTCTTCTTCGATCGATATGTGTCTTAGAATCAGATCCACACTCATGGAAGCGTTAGAGGCTCCTGGCTGTCGCTGTAGTAGTGATGGAGAAGTTGTTTGTTCTTCTTCGATCGATATGTGTCTTAGAATCAGATCCACACTCATGGAAGCGTTAGAGGCTCCTGGCTGTCGCTGTAGTAGTGATGGAGAAGTTGTTTGTTCTTCGATCGATATGTATCTTAGTCTCTTTCGATTATAAAGAATCAGATCCACCCTCAAACACGTATAATATAAATATCAAATTCGATACTGAATATTCGGAATAACATTTCTATAACAAACGGTCTACGAAAAGATGGTAACCTACTAAAATATCATAGGTTATTTAAAACAAACATTACTCATAATAAACATAACAGTTTGGATGTTTTAGAACAGACTCCATTATGAACGAGTCGCAGAATTATGAACGAGTTGCAAGGGCAAAGGACAGACCCGGCTATAGCCACTCAGAGATCCAATTTGAAACACAAGGCCCAAAGCATCCGAAAGGCTGTGAAGCTTTTTTCATGAGAAGAATTCAGAAAACCCTCGAAAAAAAGATGAGTCAGTTAAAGTAAATGCAGTATTCTGTGGGGAATTTCAACTTGCTAAAGTAGAATACATATTGACAGACCAGAGCTCAAGAACAGCCTTCATTCCCACAAGTCGTCATAGGGATTCCGAAAGAAGATGCCCAAACAGAAAGTACTGAAGAGAACATTCGAATTCAGATTCGAATGGTTGGATTCTGAAAGAAGATGCCCAAACAGAAACTGAAGAGAACATTCGAATTCAGATTCGAATGGTTGGCGAACTTGCATAGGGTGAATACCAGGCAGCTATCGTTTCCCAGAGGTCCCCTAGGTAGTTAACACTAACGAGGAGAATGGGTTCGCCATAAGTAAGTGTAATGGAATTGAATGATTCGTTTGATGGAAGTCGGACTTAAACTACAATATGGGAGTGTACTTCCGAATTGTAAAATAACAACTCCCATCTTTTTACATGCGCATCACACGTTACTATCCACCTTGTATCAAATTTCCGCGTTGTTAGGTCCGATACTGTGGTAGAGCCCACACGGCTCCAGAGAGACATCGGCAGCTATCATTACCCAGAGAGGATGCTTGGAAAGATGAAGGGCATAGATTGGTTGGACATAGATTGGTTGCTCAACGCCTGAAAGGATAGTCAATCAACTCAGGCCAGATAGTTTATTCATATCCTAACTAGGTAGTTATCACTAATGAACGTATTTTAATGGAGAATGGGTTCGCCATAAGTAAGGGTAATAGAATTGAATGAACGATTAGTTTGATGGAAGTCTGACTCAAACTACAACATGGGAGTGTGCTAGAAACAAAAATTTATATAGCCATCTATTAAACTGGTGTGGAACTGCACTGGGGCAAATTGAAAGAAATACTAAACATGTGGATGATACACCGATTCCCATACCCAACATCCTGAGTGGTAGAGCCCACACGGCTCCGAGGAGACATCGGCAGCTATCATCACCCAGAGAGGATGCTTGGAAAGATGAAGGGCATAGATTGGTTGGACATAGATTGGTTGCTCAACGCCTGAAAGGATAGTCAATCAACTCAGGCCAGATAGTTTATTCATATGAGACATTCAAATCCTTAAAACCACACATAATGAAAATTGTATCATAATATCTTATGCGGATGATACAGTAATATTTTTTAAATGAAGAAATTGGCATGGAATAAAAACCGTGATTTTAAATAAAATGACAAATCAACAAATGGCTGAAGAAAAATCTACTAACATTAAATCTAGATAAGACTGAAAACCCCTGTGTGTAAGATAAAAGTGCCCTGGGCTGTTGCACTGGAAATTCTGAAATATTAAAGGAATTCGGTTAAGAGCTTAGGGAGAAACAGGACGGACCATGTGTACCAGTATGGCACAAAAGGGCGTGATATTTTCAAAGGTGATCAGACCTATCAGGCAGCTATCGTTTCCCAGAGTCCCAACTAGGTAGTTATCACTAATGAACGTATTTTAATGGAGAATGGGTTCGCCATAAGTAAGGGTAATAGAATTGAATGAACGATTAGTTTGATGGAAGTCTGACTCAAACTACAACATGGGAGTGTGCTAGAAACAAAAATTTATATAGCCATCTATTAAACTGGTGTGGAACTGCACTGGGGCAAATTGAAAGAAATACTAAACATGTGGATGATACACCGATTCCCATACCCAACATCCTGAGTGGTAGAGCCCACACGGCTCCGAGGAGACATCGGCAGCTATCATCACCCAGAGAGGATGCTTGGAAAGATGAAGGGCATAGATTGGTTGGACATAGATTGGTTGCTCAACGCCTGAAAGGATAGTCAATCAACTCAGGCCAGATAGTTTATTCATATGAGACATTCAAATCCTTAAAACCACACATAATGAAAATTGTATCATAATATCTTATGCGGATGATACAGTAATATTTTTTAAATGAAGAAATTGGCATGGAATAAAAACCGTGATTTTAAATAAAATGACAAATCAACAAATGGCTGAAGAAAAATCTACTAACATTAAATCTAGATAAGACTGAAAACCCCTGTGTGTAAGATAAAAGTGCCCTGGGCTGTTGCACTGGAAATTCTGAAATATTAAAGGAATTCGGTTAAGAGCTTAGGGAGAAACAGGACGGACCATGTGTACCAGTATGGCACAAAAGGGCGTGATATTTTCAAAGGTGATCAGACCTATCAGGCAGCTATCGTTTCCCAGAGTCCCAACTAGGTAGTTATCACTAATGAACGTATTTTAATGGAGAATGGGTTCGCCATAAGTAAGGGTAATAGAATTGAATGAACGATTAGTTTGATGGAAGTCTGACTCAAACTACAACATGGGAGTGTGCTAGAAACAAAAATTTATATAGCCATCTATTAAACTGGTGTGGAACTGCACTGGGGCAAATTGAAAGAAATACTAAACATGTGGATGATACACCGATTCCCATACCCAACATCCTGAGTGGTAGAGCCCACACGGCTCCGAGGAGACATCGGCAGCTATCATCACCCAGAGAGGATGCTTGGAAAGATGAAGGGCATAGATTGGTTGGACATAGATTGGTTGCTCAACGCCTGAAAGGATAGTCAATCAACTCAGGCCAGATAGTTTATTCATATGAGACATTCAAATCCTTAAAACCACACATAATGAAAATTGTATCATAATATCTTATGCGGATGATACAGTAATATTTTTTAAATGAAGAAATTGGCATGGAATAAAAACCGTGATTTTAAATAAAATGACAAATCAACAAATGGCTGAAGAAAAATCTACTAACATTAAATCTAGATAAGACTGAAAACCCCTGTGTGTAAGATAAAAGTGCCCTGGGCTGTTGCACTGGAAATTCTGAAATATTAAAGGAATTCGGTTAAGAGCTTAGGGAGAAACAGGACGGACCATGTGTACCAGTATGGCACAAAAGGGCGTGATATTTTCAAAGGTGATCAGACCTATCAGGCAGCTATCGTTTCCCAGAGTCCCAACTAGGTAGTTATCACTAATGAACGTATTTTAATGGAGAATGGGTTCGCCATAAGTAAGGGTAATAGAATTGAATGAACGATTAGTTTGATGGAAGTCTGACTCAAACTACAACATGGGAGTGTGCTAGAAACAAAAATTTATATAGCCATCTATTAAACTGGTGTGGAACTGCACTGGGGCAAATTGAAAGAAATACTAAACATGTGGATGATACACCGATTCCCATACCCAACATCCTGAGTGGTAGAGCCCACACGGCTCCGAGGAGACATCGGCAGCTATCATCACCCAGAGAGGATGCTTGGAAAGATGAAGGGCATAGATTGGTTGGACATAGATTGGTTGCTCAACGCCTGAAAGGATAGTCAATCAACTCAGGCCAGATAGTTTATTCATATGAGACATTCAAATCCTTAAAACCACACATAATGAAAATTGTATCATAATATCTTATGCGGATGATACAGTAATATTTTTTAAATGAAGAAATTGGCATGGAATAAAAACCGTGATTTTAAATAAAATGACAAATCAACAAATGGCTGAAGAAAAATCTACTAACATTAAATCTAGATAAGACTGAAAACCCCTGTGTGTAAGATAAAAGTGCCCTGGGCTGTTGCACTGGAAATTCTGAAATATTAAAGGAATTCGGTTAAGAGCTTAGGGAGAAACAGGACGGACCATGTGTACCAGTATGGCACAAAAGGGCGTGATATTTTCAAAGGTGATCAGACCTATCAGGCAGCTATCGTTTCCCAGAGTCCCAACTAGGTAGTTATCACTAATGAACGTATTTTAATGGAGAATGGGTTCGCCATAAGTAAGGGTAATAGAATTGAATGAACGATTAGTTTGATGGAAGTCTGACTCAAACTACAACATGGGAGTGTGCTAGAAACAAAAATTTATATAGCCATCTATTAAACTGGTGTGGAACTGCACTGGGGCAAATTGAAAGAAATACTAAACATGTGGATGATACACCGATTCCCATACCCAACATCCTGAGTGGTAGAGCCCACACGGCTCCGAGGAGACATCGGCAGCTATCATCACCCAGAGAGGATGCTTGGAAAGAACGCTGTTCGTGAGAGATCATTGTCATTTCACGGGCAGATATCGAGGTCAGGCCCACCAAGGTTATAATCTCAAGTAAGGCCTTACAGCCTGGGTACAGACACATAAAGGATGAAGATAAACCTAAACAGCTATCATACCCGAGTGCTTCAACCCACCCAACATGATTAGTTTAGAAATAAATATCAATAAACATGAGACTATGAATTCAGGATTTTCGTATACTAGGAAGCTTCAAGAATTGAGAAAGCTTAATACGAAGAATCCGAAATTGAGGTGATAATGAGAAACTACTGATTAATAAATATTCTTCTCTTATGGGGTTATAAATTTGGGCTCAATATTCGCTTCAAGTCTAGAAACAAAAATTTATACAGCCATCTATTAAACCGGTGTGGAATTGCACCGGAGCAAATTGAAAGAAATCTATGTGAAGATGTTAACTGATAGTAATGGTTAATATAATATGAAACCATGAATTCAGGGCATTCATATATGCTTTTCATATATGGTGCACTGGGCTGCTTGAGCCGAGTCTCAAAAATGCAACTATTTTGTTTGAGGTAGAGCTTCACGAAGTTGTAGATTTAGGAGCTGCTTAGTCAATCAACTCAGGTTGTTAGCTAATGGATTAGATGATATGAAAAAAGAATGATTTTAAACATTGCAGATCTAGAAACAAAAAATGTATACAGCTAATTCTTGTATTAAATTTCCGAGTTGTTGGGTCCGATAACTTCCTCGGAGGAGGGTGGCAGCTAGTATTCCCTTGAGCGTTACCTAAGGTAGAAAAGTAGTTACTGATAAGATTAATATCTGAGAAAGACAGTCATAAGCCCAGAGAGGTGATAAGTTTATAAATAAACATCAAGAAACGCGATATGAGCACGAGAGCTATCTCTAATGCCCAAGATTGCTATTAAATGCTATTTACCTATGATATACCCATAGATACACTGTTCACAAGAATTAGAGGAGCACTTCATGAATATTAGAATCAAGAAACCGAACACGAATGTGAGCGCTCGTGTATCTATATCGCTCCCGAAAATATCAAAATAAATAACATATAATTAAAAATAAATAGTAATAAAAAAGTCCGATAAGTCAACAATATGTCGTTATGTAGTAAGTGCTGTGAAATAATTACAAAAGAAAATGATTGTGTTACATGTAACCACTGCAAAAGTAAATTCCATCTCATATGTGTTGGCGTAAGAGAAACTAACTGGCGTGTAAAAAACAATGAAAACAAACTCGGCTGGAAATGTTCAACATATAGGTTATTGAAATCCGATAACGAAGAAAACCAAATCGCATCAAAACAAAGTGATGACCTTCAAATAAATACAAAATCAAGTGTACTTAAAAATCTTATGAAGGATACGATTAAAGAAGAAAACTCCAACATTATAAAAACTCTGAATAGATTACAGGAATCAATGCAATTCTATGGAGATCAATTAGATGAAAATAATGAAGCAGATTATTCAAGAAAACAACAAATCAAAAAAGGTTACGAAGATCTAAAACATAAATACGCAATATTGGATCATCGTCATTTCACGGGCAGATATCGAGGACAGGCCCACCAAGGTTGTGATCTCAAGTAAAGCCTTACAGCCTGGGTGTAAGACACATGAAGGATGCAATATAAACCTAAGCAGCTATCATAAATGAGTGCCTCAACCCACCTAACATGATTAGTTTAGAAATAAATATCAATAAGCATGAGACTATGAATTCAGGATTTTCGTACACTAGGAAGCTTCAAGAACTGAGAAAAGCTGAATACGAAGAATCCGAAATTGAGATGATAATGGCGGAACTACTAATTAATAAATATTCTCCCCTTATGAGGTTATAAATTTGGGGTCAATATTCTAAATATCGCTTCAAGTCTAGAAACAGAAATTTATACAGCCATCTACTAAACCGGTGTGGAACTGCACTGGGGAAAATTTAAAGAAATAAATATATATATAGGTTTCACCAAACATATAAACCATGAATTCGGGGTATTCATATATGCTTTTCATTTGTTCAGCCCTAGATCCGGCGCAGCAGGAATAACCAACACGAGTAAACGACAACTATGATTCCCAAAACCTTTTCTAGTTTGCTCACCAATACGTCAATTCGAATGGTTCTGAATATCACTGAGATCTACATCAAAAGGATGTATATCTCAAATAAAAGGGTCTTGAGCCTGGAATTCGTGTATTTGATCGAATATCAGAACCTAAACATGTATATTACACGAATGATGAACATAGATCGTAATCCTAATACATATAATAAAATGTAAGTTACCTGATTTAGCTGGTTTCGGTTTCTTCCCATTCAGTATGAACACAGTACTGCGTTACGTATAAAAGAGTTCTTCGGTTTCTTCCCATTCACATAAGCCCAAGTTTTGTTTTTACCATGACAGCTTTCATTCTAACTTTCCGTGTCATAGTTGTCTCGCGAGAGCGTTGCAATTCAAGTGAATCCATTCCCAGAATCCATTTTTAATTATTTTCAATTTGTAGGTCACTTTTTAATTGCTTCCTGGACTCATAACCTATTAGAATTGATAGATTATAATAATCAGATAACGCAGTAGATGTTCACAATAAAATCGTTTATTGAATAGTGAAACATAATCACAAAATATCATAGTTGCTGACCACAACATTTCTGTGACAACATTTTTGTAGTAGTAGAGATTCGAATAACAAAAGGTATGGAAGTCAATGGAGGACAATTTGAACATTTGATTTAAATACACAGATTTAATTTTTTTTATTGTAAGCATGACAATTTAATTTTCTTACGAATGTGATTTTTTGAAGATTGTTTAAGTTTGTAAAAACGGCTTAATAAAAATAAGCTTGTACATTGTACAAATAACCAAAATGTTCAAGGTGACGCATTCGAACAACAAAATAAATTTTTGCGAAAACGATTCTCAAATTTACGTTTTTCATAAACCGTTGTAAAGAGGCTTCAAATGACTTATCATTCAAACCGTCTCCCTATTCAATTTTGAGGGGTTGAAGCGCCCCTATTAAAAGTTGTTCGTTCAAGTCTGAAATATACGTCAAAAGAAGTTGTATAGTTTTGTGTTGGTATGGAATATAAATGGTAATGGATAAAGGTATTCATATGAACAAGAGGTATGTTCAGTGCAAAAACTAATATTTCTTTTGAATAATATACTTCAACTGAAATTATATCGTATGGTTTGTGGATATCGTCGTAATCAGAATAAACGAATTGATCTATTGAATGATCATTTAAGAGTACATCTAATATTGCTCTATTGAATGATCATTTAAGAGTGAATCTAATATTGCTTTCGTATCATTTATAGATATTATGCTGTAATGCAACGTTCCAAGTTTAGCGAACAATATTGAATTTTCAATATTTTCTTGGATTCTTTGGGTTATAATGCATTGATTGTGTTTGTAATATAAGTGATAGCGTTCTATTATTATTTTCTAGAGTTTCGTGAGTTAAAGAGATTTGTTGATTGATCGTATTTAGTTTGTTGACATATTTCGCAACTGTTTACGTAAAGTATTTCGCATTCGACCAGTAATATAAAACGTTTGTATTATCAAGTTACTTAGCATTTTATACAATTCGTCTTTGTCGTCTCAAAATAAAGAACGTATGTTTTTTGGTAGGCCGTATTCTTTAAAGAATGTTAATATGGGTTTTAATAGATGTTCCACAGGGCCTTTTTATTATTTTCCCATAAGCATTTTCTTGTGAATTTTCGAGGTCTAGTGGATTTAATAAGGTATATTTGATTTTGAAAGGTATTCATGGGTGACTCGCTAGGATTTATTCCTTGAAATCCTTTGATTTCACGTGTGGTTTTCGGAATAGGATATTCCATTATTGCTTTTACCTTGTCGGGGTTAGGTTTCACACCATCAGATGTTATTAAGTGTCCCAGAAAGGTAACTTCTTTCTTGAGAAATTCCGACTTATTCAGTTGGATCTTAAAATTGTTCTCACGACGTCTTTGGAAAACTTTCTTCAAATTTATCATGTGTTCCCGAAGGGATGTGGAAAATATAATGATATCGCCATATATACGAGACAAATTATATTTTGTAGACCTTTCAGAATGTTATCCATTACACGTTGGAAGGTGGCTGGTGAATTTTTCAACCCATTCTCACGTATTCGTAGTGCCCGTTCTCGATGTTAAAAGCCGTTTTGACTACATCATCTGGAGCCATCTCAATTTGGTGAAATCCGCTAGCTAGCTAGGTCTAGGGTTCAAAAATATTGGCATCGCCCTAATTTGTCCAGAATATCGCTAATATTTGGCGATGGGTACCTCGTTGACTTTTCCATAGTCGACAACAATTCTCCGCTTCTTCTTGCCGCTAGCGTCGGCTTTTTGGGAACAACCCAAATTGGAGATGATCATGGCAAGCTGAATGTTAACTTTTGTTTTTCGTAATGGAAGATTATAAGATTAGCATCTTCGGAATTCATGCGACTTGTACGTACTAAATCGCAGATATCCGATGTTTTTGATTGAGATGTGGCGATATCGACATGATACAATTCATAATTATCGAATTGAAAATATTTTGTACAATCTAACCTCAATCGACTTGAATATCGGTATTAAAGTCATTCGGATTTTCTAATTCAACCATGGCATAGCCATTGTTCGCTATCGTTGACGTAACATTGCGGGGTGGACCAAACACTTGATTATTAGTAAAATATCTTGGTGGTTGTGTTATCGATCGGGGTTTAATTTGGATAGGGCCCATAGGAAATTGATTTGGAAAATTTTAATATTGATTGAATTGAGATTTCCGAAATTAGTTTGGTTGAGAATAGTTCTGCAAATTTTGAATTGGTTGTTGAGTATGTTGTTTGAACATTTGAGGTCTTTTAAACAGATTGATTAGATTTTCGCAAATATCTTATGTTATTGTTTTCGATAATATATCTTTGGGCTTCAGCTAAAGAATTTGGTTTCATGGACCTAATCATTGAGCTTTGGGGCTCTCCCAAACCAACAAGTAATGTATGCAAGGCATGGGAATCGTACAGAGACTTTTTACTTTTACAGTTTCATTTGCTTCGTGCAAATTAATCCTAAATCTGAAATTAAAACTACTTTTCGTTTCTCTAGTCACCAAAATGTGCTAAGATGAGTTTAATGCTTCCAATGTTTTAATCAACTATAACTCAATTTCTGCACTAATATCAACCTATTGATTAGAACAAGAAATTAAAGGGAACAATGAACACTTACAGTGTAGATGATTTCATCCTCGTCAAGTCCAATCCGGTGTAGATTTCGATGGGCTTATACGAATTTTGGTGGTTCTTCTCGATGAAGAATTGATACTCAATGGATAGCTTTAGATAGATGCCTTCGAGAATCTTTGAGACTGTGCCAATTGAGTATTTTTACTAAAGAATAACGTTTTTAAAAAATACACTTTATTAAATAATGGTAGTTGTAGGTACAAATACAATATCAAGACTGGCTAGATTCCGTAATTCACATAATATAAAAATAATGATCGGTATTAATGAACTGTATGTGAAATCTGATATATGAAGAGTCATGTTTATTAACCCTGCTAAATATATAACTGGCTTTCACAACAGACAGATAAGTCATTTGATTATTTTAACAAACTTCATGTAAGCAGATCCGGCCTACGTATATTTTGGTTATAATTATTGGGAACAAAGTTTTCTTTGATTACCGATTGTAACGCGATAAAATCATCAGCAACAAAAAAGGATTTAATACCGCGTATTCCTAGATGGTGGGTATATCTACAAGATTTTAATTTTGACATACTATACCGAAAAGGGACTAATTTAGCTCAAGGAACAACATTCCAATTACCGTAATAAAACAAGAGAGTTGGATTGAAAGATAACAAGGTAGAGATGCCGAAGTACAGTAAAAAAATAGTTAATTTTGAAGAAACCCCAATAAATAGAAAATTTAGTCTTGAATATTGTATAAACTAGTAAGCTATCCCGATGGGAATACCTTTTTCCTTTGGTATGTACCTAGACAAAATTGAAAGAAAACTTGGTTTCCAATAATGAATAAAGTCGTAGCGCTGAATTTTCTACCATTCGTAAAACAGTTTCTCCGTTAGGCAGAGACGGAGAAACTGTTTTACGAATGGTAAAATGTATTGAAGTACAAGAGTAACAATTTGAACATCTTTTGAAAACTTAATGTTTTGTTCTGATTGATCATTGCGACTTAGACAAGGTATACCTTTCTTAACCATAAAAGATGGGAAAACAAACATAATGGAGAACTAGCAATTCAGTTATTAAATGCCTTTTTAATAGTAAATAATGTGTGTTTAATCTCATTTTTGTAACTTGTTGGATTTAGAAGATAAAAATCAAAAACTACTTTTTTGACGGCCCAATTAAAGGAATGTGTCTTAACATTAGGGGTGTAATGTTTTTCTTTATATAAAAGCCTACATTATTTTCAACGATGAAATACACATGAATTTTTTTAGTGATTTATTTATACCCTGTATATAAACCGTTTCAAATTGTATATATTGATGTTTAAAATTAAAATATTCACTTGAAAAATAATCATAATTTCAAAATGAAAGCACAATTAGAATATCCAAACAAAAAAAAATAAAATCATATAAATAATTCAACTCACCTACATGTATTATGTAATCTTTCATTATGAATATGGATAGAAACTGTAGACATAATTAGATCGCTCTGGTATATATAGCTTATATCGATTGATGCAACTTCTAATCATAAATGAGTCTATAGTCTAAATATCTGTTATTGCACTGACCCAATTACCCTTCAAATTAATATCCTACGACGCATTTTCGAAAATACGACTTTACAAAAACAACACGAATAAATATTCCACTGCGTTTTTTAATATGACGTACCATATGTACAAAAACAACACGAATAAATATTCCACTGCGTTTTTTAATATGACGTACCATATGTATTATTAGATTTCCAATAACAATAACATGTTTTAGTACTAAAACATACACAGTTTTGGATATTTGGATAGGTATATAAAGATGGAGAATCTTATATACTTAAACAGTCAGTTAATATCAGGTGAATATGAATTGTTTATTACATAGTGCGAAATACTGATCGGCATCTAAAGCGGATATTTTCATAATTAAATAATGTTTTTAGTTAGAATTTGTTTCTCGCACTTATTTGGTTGAAAATTACCTATTCTTCTTCTTTCTTCGATTTTATTATCAAAGGCATATCCTCAATTTCATATACAGCAAATTTATTTTATTTTTCAAAGTTTTATAATCATTCTTTAATATCAACTGTAGTGGGAAATTCATATTTATTGTTATTTAGCCTAACAGGGTTTAGTATAACTATTTTTATATCAGTTTCGGGGATTGTACTAAGATTATTTTCCACCAATTTGAATATAGAAAATTGTGTAAAAATCTTACAGAAATATTTAAGGTATGTTGACTTTATTTTCCCAATAAAAAATTTGGCAAGAACGAATGTTTCGGATTTCAACATATTTTTGACAGATTGTATAATATAGTCTGAACTCACCTAATGTATCGTTGATTTCTTATTCTGGATTATGATTGAAATCCGGAATTTTAACGATTCATTGGGAATATGCCACTTGCATAAAAATCATCTATAGCATTTCTTTTCACATCAGTTTTTTGATCTCCAGGTCTGTCTTTACTCTGAGTCTTTATCTTGTCCATTTTTTCTATTGCAGATTTTAATAAACACGGAAAAACTTCTTTGACAATTCCAGTAGTGTTATGATTTTCAAGTTTGTACAATGTCAAAACATTTCGCCAAGCTAACTTGGCTAACTTTTTCAACTGTTTCGTTCCATTGTTGATTGGTATAATTTCTATAGTTTCGGATGCCTGGCTTGCGCTCGTACTTTTGAATCATCTGAAACCCCCAATAAATTATTATTAACCCCGTAAATGAATAAAGTATTTTATAATCGTGGCTAGTTTGATACTCGCCCCATAACGCTTATCGCATTATTTCAAATGAACCTTAAAATTTAACCTCGAAATATCGATGATTTTACGTGTAGAAATAATGATATCATACAATGTGTAAATTGTGTAATACTTACCTCTATGTGCTCGGAGTTATACAGACCACAGTTTCACTTCAGAAAAGTAATTTTTATAAAAATTGTCATAAGCAAGATATTCATAACAGATTATGTATAGCGAACATAAACTCACATGGGTTTGTTTACGTACTAACGAATTTCTTTGGTGGCACGCTTAATAAGAAAATAGGTACCTATACACTTACACGCAATTCCAAATTTTCGTTCGGCCAAGAACGATGCGTTTTTTCACTATTATTTCATTCATATGTGCAAAATGTTCCTTATAACGAGTTAAGATGTTCTTACTAGTTTGACCCACGTAGCATTTTGAACACGACTCACAACTGATTTTGTAAATTCTGGATTTGTCAAAATCGGAAACTTTGTCAAAAGTGTTGCCTAAACGGTGTTTTAGCTTGTTCTTACATCTATAAACTGGTTGTATTGCAAATTTTGAAAACAAACTGTGAAATTTATTAATTACTGAAGAATGATAAGTGAAACTTTCGAATTTTTTCGAATGATGTGAGGATAATGGCGCTAATTTAGTTAGTTGGCTACGTTCGTTTTTTTTTTGTTTGGAAATTAAATTATGGATCAAATTCAAAGATTTCTGGTGACCATTGTCCAACGCAATTTGCTGAAGTTTCTCAATTTCTTTGTTATAATTTTGATAGCTCGAAAGAACGTTCAATAATCTGTGAATCAGACTATTAAACGGGAGCTATTTTATGTCTAAATGGCGTAGCTGAACCCGCCGGGTATACCTATTTGTTTGAGTGGGTCTTCTGTATAGGTATGTCGAAATTCAAATGATTACCATCTTTTATAATGTTAATATCAAGGAATGGAAGTTGATTATCTGTTTCTATTTCGAAAGTAAAACTCGATGAATCAAATTGGCTAATGAGCGCGTTCAACAAGCTATATAAATCAAAATCTTTACTTGTAATTGCGAAAATGTCATCAACATATCTATACCAGTTTTTGGGAACTGATTCAATTTTGATTTTAGATAGGTTTCTAGTTCGCTTAGAAAAACATTGACCAAAAAGGATAGAGTGGACTGCCCATTGCACATCGCCGCTTGTTTGTTTATAGTAATTTTTGTTAAAAGTGAAATAATTTTACTCCATAACGATGTCAGAATCATGTATTCCGTACAATTTCTACATCGGGCTATTAATATTCGAAAGCCATTTCTTCAGAATGTTTATCGACTCGGAAATGGGAATATTTGTAAATAATGAAACAACATCAAATGAAACGAGAGTATCACCAGGTTCGAGTTTGAAATTTTTCCATTTTGCAATAATTTCCAAAGAATTTTTCTCTGACAAACTTGGTGCGGCTTGGAAGTTGTTAAATTCCTTCATCATTCAATTTGCTATGTTATACGTAGGATAATTAATTAATGTTTGAAATGATTGGTCTCGTGAAATTATCCGATTTATGAATTCTATAAATAAGCAATACAGTTTAGGAAGATTAGGATTTGGAAGTTCAAGTTTGTTTTTTAAATTATCGAAAATTACGAATTTTAATGACTTGTTGACTAGTTCAACGTATTTTGATAACGGATTCCTTTAATAAGGTATTTATAGAATTGTGATAATCCTATTTGTCTATAATTACGAGGATTTTCCTTTATCTACTTTCAAGTAATAACAGTCTTTTTCACTCAATGATTTACAGATATTATTGAAGTTATTGAATGAATTTTTATATGATTCATTTGAATGTTCAAGAATTTTCTTACACTTGTTGCGAATAACAGCTTTTCTTGATTAAATCATCAATAGGTAAATTCTTAGAATCAATTGCAAAATTTAAACTTTTATTTAACAAACTCATTTCTGTTTCATTGAAAATAATATCGGTTCTATTATGAATAATGTTAATGTTCTTGTTCTTAGTCACTTCTTTGGTAATAATTGTTGAAAGGATACCGCACACTTTAGTAGGGAAAGTAGTGTCGAATTGGTTGAATTTTTGAGGTTTCCCTTGTGTACACAGTATCATTGACGTAATACGTGAAATGTCCGACTTTTGGGTATTTTTATGTACGTCCCGTCAATATAAGCTATTGCTGTTCGAAAATTTTCTCCAGGATTGTAAAGGGTGTTTGCAAATAATAGTAATATATTGGCCCCTCTCTATATGTTGATACCCTACATTTTGTTGAACGAATTGTAATAATGATACAAGCACTTTTTGAATTGCCAAGATCACAGCTTGACGACTGAAATAGGAAAACATGCCCATCAAGAATTGATCGGAAAGTCCTTGTCGTAATTTGCACAAAAAACATAACAAATCTTTCTTCGCTATTGCTCTATTTTTCTGATGAACATTGACGCGATCGCAAAATTCAAAGAGGTCTGTAAACTGTACTATTTTTATTGCAGTTAACGCCTGGAACTCTTCATCAGTAAAATTATCCTCGTTATTGTATTTATTTGTCGATTTATAGTTCAGCACAGCTTCTCGTAACAAATCTCACTGCGGAATTATACACCATATTCAACTTTATATTGACATGACGTAACAAACAAACAAAACGTTACTAGAAACTTTGACATCATTTCCAAAGCCATCTACAGAAAAATGTGTTTTTCTACAGTGAAGGGATGCAATGTTTTCATGTTATCCAGTAGATACCCTTCAAGTTCGAGAATGAATAAACAATTTTTAAAAGTAATCTGGACTATATTTTTATACAGGGTGGGACAATAGTGTGTCTTTCGATTTTTAGAGTTCTATTGTGATATCGATTTGAAAACGAAAATTAACTAGACAACAGAATCTGACACAAGAATGTTTTGCATTTACAGGGCGATACGAAAAAAATCGGGTTGGAAGGTGGAGTGCATTATTTTTCATTTATCTATTTTCGTGTTCTTACACGTATATATTTCGATGAATTTTGGGAAAACATTATTTGACAAACAATCTTTAACAAAACGTAAATCTACTTTTAAACAGGAAATTTTGATTTTTAATTTAATATATTTATTAGCTTTATGCTTGACCTGTCTGCATTTACGTGGATTGGAGGTAGTGTAGAAGTATGGATGGGAAATTTAACATACTTCGATAAAATTTGTAACAGCTTCTTTGGACCAATAATGTGAATCTTGCATTGTATCTGTAACACAATAAAAATTTGTATCGTCCAAACCAACTAATTGATGAGAAGCCAAAACCTATGCTTACTGTAAACTGCGCGAAAAAGAGCGTGTAAAACAAATTTGACACTTTTCGAATGCACGAAATTCGCTTGCGAAAGCCTGCAAAGTATCCTGCAGATGATTGCGTGCAAGCGTGAAGGTACTTAAAGGGGGAGTTATGGCACTTATAAAGTCCGCTAGCGAAGTAGGTATCAATAACTGTTTTAGTTGTAAGTGAAATGTTGAAAATATCCTTATATTACTGTACCGAGAAATTTAAAGCGGCCTCTTTTGTGATTTAACTTGAGGGCCATCATTATTTCTTTTTAATTATTCATAAAAATAACTTATATTTGAGTATGCCCACGATGTTGTATCAACGTCAACACTAGAATGAATACCTATCTATAATATAAAAGTAATTTTATAATACAACAATTTGATCAAATTTATGAAGATGGACAATTGAAGACTAAACTTTAAATATTTAAAACTCTGTAAATTTTTATTTTTATTACATAAATTATTTCTATGTCGATTTGTCCAACAGAAAACCTACATAGCCGTAGTATATTGGTGAAAGAAAGATAAAAATTACCACGAATCATTATTACATTGTACGAAATGGAACATAACAGTGGGATAAACATGGAAAATTCCAAAAATTTCGAGGGTCTACTATCGTTCGCAGAACAGGAGTTATTAGAATCACAATCACAACAGGAGTTATTAGAATCACAATCACAACAGGAGCCCCAGCTAGGACATATGACGACCGAACCACGAATCATTGAAGTAAGTTGTCTACTATAATATTGTCATACGATATTTTCCCATTTTCCATAGTACACATTGAACGCGATTGATATGGCGAGAAAGAGAATATCATTTCTTCGTTACTTGTTCTAGACTTACGATCTCGTATCACCATCGCCGATTCCCAACAAAATGACGGCCGCAAAAGAGCAACGACTACCAAGAAAACCATCGAAACATTTACAATCGGCAGCAACAAAACAGCAATCGCCAGGAAAATTGTCAATAACTACCAAAATTCAATCGACAAAAGTAGCTGGGAAACAAATGTCGTCAAAAACGTCACCACAACCCACACCGTCGAGAAGCCAATCTGATACGAAATCAGAAAGTTCCGTTGCCTCGACACATAAATCATCGTCCGTGGAGACCTCCAATAATGATTACAAAAGAAAAAGACTGACATCTCCGGTGGTGTTGCGGAGAACAAACACAAACCAACATATGTCGTCACAGTCAACGAACAAACATTCCACGCAAGCATTTCGTCATATTTCCAAAATTAATTATTCTGTCGTACTGTTTTCGAAAAATTGTGCCCATAAGTTAACAGTCGCTGGGATTAGGAATAATTTTTACGGTGGTTCAAGCGACGGGACAACTAACGCGGTAAACGTAAACATATTGATTCAATTGACCAACTCCGCGATAAAAGAAATTTCGTTAGCCCTGTTTGAAGAGACTTTATCGTTCGGGTTCGTAGAAATTATGGATAAATATTTATTGTTAATAAAGCAATCGCGGAACGAATTCATACAACTGCACGACCTGAGCGACGCCGAGAAATGGCAAGTAACCGTTCAGATTAATATATTGGTAAGCGAGGTGGAAAATGTTTTGAGAATCGTAAGAGAAGAATCGCGTGAAATTGCCAGTGGCCAAGAATGTATCACGAATTATGTAGAAGATGTATGCGGGGAATTTTATAAAACGGTACCAAATATTTTGAACAATATCGAAAATAGTACTATTGAAAACGCGCGAGCGCTTAGGTCTGTGTGGCGGAATAAATTGTTAAAAATACATCGTAAACATTTTCCGGACGAAACAAGCGCTAACGTCGTCGAATATTTATATACCTGTTTATTGCGCGGCGATTATAATCGTGACGCAATCGTCAAAGAAGCGGATGTAATGTGCTCAATAGCCACGGGCGATATAGTACATAACATGCAGAATGCATTGAATACTATAAGTTATTCTAATATAATGAAAAAATTGCAGAAACTCGCGGGCGAATGAAACGGGGCTACTTGATAAAACTGTTTGGAAACTTTTCTCTAAATTTTATCTGTCCTCTCCTCAAAGTTTTCGCAATGGTTAATTTAATTTTTATTTCATTTTTCTCAACAAGACCAATATTTTCAACTGCTGGATATATATATAGGTATTCTTTACTTTCTTAAAAATGTGCATAAATAACAATTTTATTGGGGTGGGCTAATAAACTCTATAAATGTTCAATTCTCGGTTTTCAAATTCACCAATATATAGTCACCACATTTAAATTGATCGTGCTCAATGGGTTCTTCTTCAGAGAGAAGTTTCATTCACTACCGATTTCATGAACAAATATTTTTGCCAGGCTCTACCGTTACTTTTTTTTGCGTCCTTTACTAGATGTTCCTGGCTTTCCAAATCTAGCCTCTTGGAACAGTTGTTTCAGCGTCTCACCCAGTATGTTCTCCGTTTCTCCGGTTGCTACAACATCTTGTGTTTTCAGAAACAAACAAAAACAACGTTACCGTCACTTGTTGTTATGCTCCAATTGACTGACTTCTAATTATTATGTTTCTCAATCAGCTTGGTTCATTTTCAATTGCCCCTGTATTTTCATGTAGCCCTTGCTCTTCATGCTGTTGTTTATTCGTGTTGGTTCCGAGTGCGAATAGACCAACGGTTTTTTCCGCCTGAAGTAGAAGGCTTCTAAAGGAATATTGCGGGTTGGTCAATCCTGGTTAAAGTTCTGGTGGGAGCGACAGAATACCGTTTGTGTAATTCCTGTTGTGTCGGATCTTTAACCGAATTCTATTTTTTTATTTTTTTTTTCATTTTAACTTGTAGAGTCATCACCTTCTGTTATGAATCTGGTTGAGTGCTAGTAGTTGATTCGGGGGAACGTAATCCTAATACGTGGATGAGCAGTTCAACGACGGGATTTATCTAGGGAGCACGAAGCGTTTATTTGATCTTACGCCGCTCGGTACTCCAGGTCAATCGTCGAACTGATCATTATTGTATTGGAGAGCGAGCTTTTGATTCCTTCTGCTGGTTTCTCGACTAGGCACATATCAGTCTGTTTAAGATAATTCCTTAAAACGAATTATGATTGGCGTGTTATCCAATGTTGAGGTTTTTGTGGATTTTAAGGGTGGTTTTAAGGTCCTTCTTCCTTCAGAAATAGCGATCTTGGTGTTCATTTTGTTTGTTGGTCTGATCTAATAGTCTTGGTGAAAATTTGGGGAATTTTTATAACCTACGGCCATTCTTTACTGTAGTAATTATATTTTGACATATCAAGATTTTGGGCCTATATAGCCGTGGTATGTTGGTGAAATGGAGATAAAAATTACTGTGAATCATTATTACACTGTACGAAATGGAACATAACAGTGGGATAAACATGGAAAATTCCCAAAATTTCGAGGGTCTACTATCGTTCGCAGAACATACGTCTTTATTAGAATCACAATCACAACAGGAGTCCCAGCTACGACATATGACAACCGAACCACGAATTATTGAAGTAAGTTGTCTACCGTAATATTGTCATAACGATATTTTCCCATTTTCCATAGTACACACTGAACGCGATTGATATGGCGAGAAAGAGAATATCATTTCTTTGTTACTTGTTCTAGACTTACGATCTCGTATCACCATCGCCGATTCCCAACAATATGACGGCCGCAAAAGAGCAACAACTACCAAGAAAACCACCGAAACATTTACAATCGGCAGCAACAAAGAACCAATCGCCAGGAAATCCTCAATAACTACCAAGATTCACTCGACGAAAATAGCTAGGAAACAAATATCGTTAGGAACGCCGCCACAACCGACACCATCGATAAGTGAATCTGATACTAAATCAAAAAGTTCCGTTGTCTCGACGCATAGATTATCGTCCGTGGTGAACTTCAAACAGACTTCCATCGTAAGAGAAGAATCACGTGAAATTCTGAGTGGTCAAGAATTCTATCACGAATTATGTAGAGGTGGTTTTTGTGGATTTTGATGGTGGTTTGAGGTCCTACTTTCTTCGGGAATAGCGATCTTGGTTTTCATTTTGTTTATAGGGCAACCAAGCGATAAAATAGGATTTCAGTTCATCCTTCAGTAAGAGTCTTGGGCTGGTTATAATTTGACATCCCAAGGTTTTGGGTAGTTACAAATCTACCACGAATTATATAGAAGATGTTAGCGGGGAATTTTACAAAACAGTACCTACCAAATATTCGGAATAATACGGAAAATAGTAATATTGAAAATGTATGAACGCTTAGGTCTGTGTTGGGGAATAAATTGTTGAAAATATATTGTAGACATTTTCCGGACGAAACAAGCGTCGTCGAATACTCATATATCTGTTTATTATGCGGTGATCGAGACAATCTCGAAAGAAGCCCACTTATTTAGTAAATTTTCAATTTTATACTCTTCCAATTCATATTTTTATTCACGTGGTATATTACAGCTATTATATTTTGTTTCAACTCAACAGTGATTCATTTTATTTGTAGGCCTGTTCATTTGTGTCTTTGCTGAAACGACAGATAAAATGATTTCTCTTCTTTGCATCTTTAGCAACACCTATTGTATTGCTTCATCATGTATAATCGAGAATAATAAAAGAAATAATGCTTATATATTTTTTTTTCTATCCACAAATACCCTACTTTGTCTATATAGTACATAAGCGATAGATCTAAATGGATCACCGATCGATATTTATTGTTACAATTCCCACGCAAGAACCACCAGTTCGTTGTTAAAAAATATTTCAATAGATTTTGGACAATTGGATATTTTGAAATGTATACGAACTCGCATCTGTACAATTTTGCATCTTTAGCAACACCTATTGTATTGCTTCATCATGTATAATCGAGAATAATAAAAGAAATAATGCTTAGAATATATATATTTTTTTTCTATCCACAAATACCCTACTTTGTCTATATAGTACATAAACGATAGATCTAAATGGATCACCGATCGATATTTATTGTTACAATTCCCACGCAAGAACCACCAGTTCGTTGTTAAAAAATATTTCAATAGATTTTGGACAATTGGATATTTTGAAATGTATACGAACTCGCATCTGTAAATTTAATTGTACAAATAAATTATTATTATTATTTTTGTTTCATGGCGAAATCGATAATAAGCGACATCGAATTGCACCTTCATAAAGCTATATGTATGATGTGTGCGAAGCAGAAATCCTGAAATGATATTATTTACCTTCGGCCATTTGTGTATCATAAAAGATCTAATGTACAAATAAAATAATATCTGCAAGTTCGATACTTTAGCCGATATATAGTTTAACCGTGAGAAATTCAATTTGTATAATGTGTGAAGTTTCATGCTTTAAATAGTTATATACATTAGCCGTAACATATATATTCGAATCATATTGATTGTAAATCGCATAATATGACCTGAAATCTAGCTGCCGGCGATGGAAATATTGTTAATAATTATTAACGTAGTACCCTATAAGCGCTGTGAACGTTATATAATAAGATTTGCAGGCGAATTCGGTAATTCGAGGTATACAATATATAAGTGTAGGAGGGTTGGAGTCTAGTACCTATACAGAATCTAGATGAAGCGGTGTTACACATCACGAACTATCTGTACAGCTCGATTGCTATATAACAAAATACATTTTTAATCATCTTAAACATATAGATGTGCTAATATAATTTTTTCAGTATGCAAAAATATACTAATAAAACATTTTTCATCGACACACATTTCTTCATAGGATAGTTAGTTTTTATAAAATTCAATCAATTTCAATGGGAAACATATATGCGTGGGAGTTTTATAGAGATCGAACTCGTTTCCCAACCACCCAAGAGGTAGAACTATGATGAGGAATAGATGAGGATAATAATCATATGAATATCTTCATATGCGCTAATCTATATGACATTCAGAACACATGCTTCATAAAAATCTGAATATTGAGTAGAGCTATAGTATCTTCATAAGCGATCATTATCAACATTCAGACACTTGTTTAGCACGTGATTCAACAAGCTGACATCATCGTTCACGAACTATGATGGGCTGATGAGGAATAAAATACTAATAATAATAATAATATAAATACCCCCATTAGGAATCTATACTATTTTCCTTCACAAGCACGACTTTTACAAACTCCATACGTTAAAGCGTTTATATAGTTATATATAAGTTTTGAAGTTTCTTTGTCTAATTGGTCACTATCGTGTATGTAACTTAAGAGATATAGAATTAAATTTTCTGAATCACGAAGATAACTTAGATAATTTAACATAGGATTATAAAGATGAATAAACGTGAAAGATTCAACCATAGGCGGAATTCGAACCCGCATTTCTCGAACTCCAAACCAGGGTGTTTACCAGTTAAACCACTAGTTAAAAAACATGAAGACAAACAGACGTGTAAAAGTTATAATGATAATCAAATTTTTCTATTTTCACAGGTTTCAATCAATTTCAAAGGAAACATATAAGAAAGCAGGGAGTTTTTTTTATAGAGACCAAGTCCGTTTCCCAACCACCCAAGAGGTAGAACTTATGGTTCGTTGCTTTTTTTTGATAAAGTGGAAAGCATCCCCAGGAGGCCTACAAACCACTAGCAATCGATAACAAAATAATTATATAAACAAGTTTTATTCCTAATAATCGTTAAGGTTATTGTTTCCTCACCAGTTTTCAGATAAGTATGACTACATACAAATTAATTAGAACGGATTATTAATTCGTCAAAATGCTTATCGGAGGAGGATGGTTGTACAAGCGATAAGCCCCCCCAAAATCAATTAGGAACCCTAGATTTCTGAATGAATACATAATCATTTCATTATCGAAAATTCATCATTCTTCAACACAAGTTATTATTCTTATAACTAAAATGTTAAATATGCTTATCCTTGAACTATTCAGGTTATACCCTGTGATATAATATTAGATTCTAATAAATACAATGAAAAGTATATATCGATATTAATATTGCAGCTACATAATCATTATTCTTATAACTAAATGTTAAATATGTTTATACTCGAACATTAATTATTTTGAATATAATAATATTGCAACTATATCTAAAATGAAAATGAACCGCCAATCAATTACTCTAATCACGCTTACAATAAATATTATTCTTATAACTAAAAATGTTAAATATGCTTATCCTTGAACTATTCAGATTATATCCTATGATATAATATTAGATTCTAATAAATGTGAAATGGGTATATTGTAACTATATGTAAATATCAATAATAATAACTACATCTGAATAGATATGAATAATATTACAGCTACATCTAAGTGTTAAATATGTTTATACTCGAAAATTAATCGAGGAAATATATAAAATATATTCTAATAAATAGAACGAAAAGTGCATATCGATAATAATATTACAGTTACAGCTAAAATGTAAATGGAACAAAAATCACTAATCATATAACTAAATGTTAAATGTGCTTATATTCAAACTATTCAGCTTATATCCTATGATATAATAATATTAGATTCTAATAAATGTGAAATGGGTATATTGTAACTATATGTAAATAGATATCAATAATAATAACTACATGCGAATAGATATCAAAAATATTACAGCTACATCTAAGTGTTAAATATGTTTATACTCGAAAATTAATTGAGGGAATATAAAATATATTCTAATAAATAGAACGAAAAGTGCATATCGATAATAATATTACAGTTACAGCTAAAATGTAAATGAAACAAAAATCACTAATCATATAACTAAATGTTAAATGTGCTTATATTCAAACTATTCAGCTTATATCCTATGATATAATATTAGATTCTAATAAATGTGAAATGGGTATATTCTAACTACATGTAAATACACTACAAACACTAGCTCGCGAGGAAATTTTTAGAGACTGGAGCACTTCGTGTAACTCATCCAACTCATAGAGGAAAAAAGGATCGTTACACATGATAGGAAGAATAAACTCTTTATATGCAATAATCTTTATTGAAATTACATATTCCCGAATACATTAACATTTACTGAAATTACATATTTCTGAAGCCTGGTATATCTTCTTCTTCTTCATATACAAATGTTAATTTACAATTTTCATCCATACTATACAGGCTATTGTTGATTTTTACAGATGATGTAGATTTATTTTCAATGAATGGCGGCTTATCTGAGTATCCTTTGATGAAACACATGTTTACAACGACATTCCCATCCTTTTCTACCCGTTCCATCGCCCTCCAAATAGGCGCAACTATATTTTCCGTAGTCCATTGTTGACCTTGAATTTCCACAGTATCGAAAAGGTGAATGCTTTGTGGTGTACAATATTGGAATTTTGCCTCTATCCTCAAAACATTTTGTATGTTTTTTCCTGAGAGGTTATGTTCAAGTAGAAATTTCTGACCTAGGGCTCCGTAGGGTGCCTGTTGGAATGCCCGAAGCATCATTCGATCAAACACCGGTGTGAACTGCATCAAGAAAGATAATTTCATATCGGGATGTTTACTTAACTTATGCCTTTTCACATCATACTTTCTAGTATAGCTTTTTTGGCATAACTCGCAGGAGTACATGTTTAGCGTGTGTGTTCGCTACGACACCTGATTAATAACTGACACCTCCATTGATCGCTCCAATATATATACTCAAACTACCTGCTGTTGTTGTTCAATGTTTTCTTCATCATCTTCCTCTTCTGGGAAGAGTAGGGTTTCGGGTGTATGTCTTGATAGAATATAGCCCACATCTGCAGAATAACCATAGGAAAATGAGTGTTTCGAGGGAATTATCAAGGCTTGATAGAATCTCGCTCGCATCTACAGAATAACCACTAAACAAATTAATGCACTTATGATATATAGTAAGATTGAAATGAAAATAGAACAACTCACTTGTCTTGCGTCTTGCGTTTTCGTAAATACATCCAACCTGTGGGTCAACTCTTGAACATAATCATAAAATTTCCCCATTTTCACTATGTCACACACCCAGCTTACAAGAATACTATTTTTTCCCTATGAAGTACCTAGAGTTTTATACACAATATTTAATCCAAAGTTCTATGAATTAAATTAGTTCCCAGGAAAAAAAATGATAAAGTTGTTATCGGTTGAGGAAAAAAAAAATGTATGCGGATAAATATTTCAAGGAAGTTTCTGCAATCACGCGATTTCAAATAGAATGTGACATCCTGCTTGTGGTTACAGTCAACTTATTATCATGATATAACAGGCAACGAGACATCCTGCATACCGTGTGAACATAACAGGAAAGTGATAAGAAGTTCCTATAAAACTCGATGTGCGTACAATTCAATCATTCAACAGTTTGGTTCGGAACAA
Organism: Endomychus coccineus; assembly: GCA_958510875.1. Lineage (NCBI taxonomy): Eukaryota > Metazoa > Arthropoda > Insecta > Coleoptera > Endomychidae > Endomychus > Endomychus coccineus. Next base: position 141,079,176 of record OY294068.1, read on the forward strand.
GTAAGTCGTACTTACCTGTGCTCTGTGTTCAGCTCGTTAAATATATTTTGTGAAAAACTTTCAATTAAGTGTTAGTGCTTTAGTGCAATAATAATGTAAGTTAACATATTTTATATCTTACTTTTATGCTTCACCATCTATCCTAAGGTCTAAAGGGTGGTCAACTTTTCCCAAATGGAAACACGACAGGTATCTCCTTTAGGGGAGAGATAGTATCAACTTCGGTATCTGTAATCCCCACCTACAAAATGGGTTGTTACCATCAGAGGTTAGGTATATACAGTGTTTTCCATTTGCTTTAGCAGCATTAAAGGGAATTGTCGCCTGACGGCTATGAAAGAACCGCCTTGTGACTTTGCATTCAAAAATTTTGCTTTACACCCCCTTTTTATGCTTCACCATCTATCCTAAGGTCTAAAGGGTGGTCAACTTTTCCCAAATGGAAACACGACAGGTATCTCCTTTAGGGGAGAGATAGTATCAACTTCGGTATCTGTAATCCCCACCTACAAAATGGGTTGTTACCATCAGAGGTTAGGTATATACAGTGTTTTCCATTTGCTTTAGCAGCATTAAAGGGAATTGTCGCCTGACGGCTATGAAAGAACCGCCTTGTGACTTTTCATTCAAAAATGTTGCTTTACACATATATTAAATTGATTAATTTCAAAAAATCAGACATTCATATGCATCTAATGGAAGTAGATTATATATTCGACACATTGTTACACCGGAAGTGAAACCGGAAGTGATCATTTTATTGCATATTCAGAATCTACGTGATGTGCTGAATGAGAATATACTATTTATATGTCGATCAGTTTGACCGATCTCTCGCGATAAGGATTTGAAATTTTTATTTTTTTAAGTGAGGCTTCATGGGTATCAAATGAAAGGTCTCAACAAGTAGAGTATGAATTTTATGGTTTACATAGAGAAAAATTTAATATCGAGGGTATAAACAGGAAAAACTGTAAATTTTGTTGCAACCATAGCTTCATGGGTATTGAATGAAAGGTCTTGATGTGTAGAATATGAATTTTATGATTTACATAGAGAAAAATCTAATATCGAGGGCATAAACAGGAAAAACTGTAAATTTTGTTGCAACCATAGCTTCATGGGTATTGAATGAAAGGTCTTGATGTGTAGAATATGAATTTTATGATTTACATAGAGAAAAATCTAATATCGAGGGCATAAACAGGAAAAACTGTAAATTTTGTTGCAACCATAGCTTCATGGGTATTGAATGAAAGGTCTTGATGTGTAGAATATGTATTTCTACTTTTTCCTCGAAAATCTATCATTTATGTGCATCTGATGGAAGTAGATTATATAGTCGACACATTGTTACACCGGAAGTGAGACCGGAAGTGGTGATTTTATTGCATATGCAGAATTTATGTGATGTGCTGAATAAGAATATACTATTTATATGTCAATCAGTTTGGTCGATCTCTCGCGATAAGGATTTGAAATTTTTATTTTTTAAAGTGAGGCTTTATGGGTATCAAATGAAAGGTCTCAACAAGTAGAGTATGAATTTTATGGTTTACATAGAGAAAAATTTAATATCGAGGGTATAAACAGGAAAAACTGTAAATTTTGTTGCAACCACAGCTTCATGGGCATTGAATGAAAGGCCTTGATGTGTAGAATATGAATTTTATGATTTACATAGAGAAAAATCTAATATCGAGGACATAAACAGGAAAAACTGTAAATTTTGTTGCAACCATAGCTTCACGGGTATTGAATGAAAGGCCTTGATGTGTAGAATATGAATTTCAACACAAAAAATCTATATGTAAAATTGGAGGGGAGCGCATAAATATGACATTATCAGCATCTGAAGAAAATGGGGTGGGGTGCAACTGTTTTATATCTGTAGATGTAGAATAAGTGACTACATAGTTCATATATGTAAAAACAATGCGTATGGGCTGATATAAACAAAACATAAAAAAAAGACCCAATATTCGGTCGTCAATGAAGTAATATACCAGCGTGTAATATACTCATAATCTCAATAGCGCCCCCACCTCAGAAGTAGGTAATTTAATATCCTTACAAACATTCCGTTTTGAGAGGCTCATGGAGAAGATAACATTTTTATATGGAGAGAAAGCTATTAGAAAAATTCGACAGTTTCATCTAGAAGAGGATATGATTACACACATCATTATCGAGATGTGGTGTCAGGATCAGAGGGTGTCATGTTATGTATTATACATAGATGATAAACCAGCCTCTTTCGTGCTAATGTCTAGTATGGATTATGATCCACTGGGTAAACATACCAATCCAAAAACGATGAATTTCATTTATACCCTGAAGGAGTACCGTAAAAAAGGATATGCAGCAAAATTGGTAATGCACACCAAGAAGATGAATCAATTTTCAGCATTCTGCTCAAATAACGATTCGGAAAAATTGCTTACAAAATGTGGGTGTATCAATCATGGAGATAAACATGGCAGTGTAATGTTTAGATACCCGTAATATATCCTAAATTATGAATGATAATTGTACAAATAAAAAAAAAAGTTTATTAGAATCATTCTTTATTTCATAATCTGATGAATTGAATTAGCTAATTACGGAATGATGGTATATAAGTAAAAAAAAAAAAATAGTGAAAAATCATTCAATTACCTATAAATTCAAGTCTGAAATAGCGATAGATTGCTCATAAATTCAAGGTGGGGTTAGAAGTTCATTAATAAATAGTCAAACGGAAACATGTATTGATCAGCTGAGAAAATATGTAATAATGAGAAAACCGCTGTTGCTGATTGCTGTTTCAACTCAAGATAGTAAAAGAGAAAATAAGGCTGATAATTAATTATAATGGAAACTAATGAAGCAAAGTTGAAAAATCTCACACTATCCCGAATAAAAATTGCTGTCTTGAGTAATTGAGGGGTGATAATGTAAACAAAGTTCAAAAATTAGATAACGATTCTGAATAAGAAATTCATAATGAAAGAAAATTAAAACCGTTAGAATTCATAACCTATTAGATTGGAAATTCTCATATTGCAGTTAACTGGAAATTGATAATGAAAGAAATTAAGACCATTAGAATTCATTAAAATGGAAACTGATAATGTGAATAGAGTTCAAAAAATTCTCATATTGCGGTTGATAGGGAGTGAAATTAAAACTAATAGAATTAAGTAAACGGAAACTGATAACAAGAACTGTGAGAGAGATATGTTGATGAAAAATTCTTGTTATGAGACTAATAACGTGAACATATTTAATGTAATGATTTCGAGCTAAAGCTCTCTCTGAATATATCCTAAGTGTACGTGTGTTTACGCTAATCAAGATTTTTGAATATCTGTAATCTCTCCTCTAATATTAGAAAAAAAAAGTTCAATATTCGGTCGTCGATGAAGTAATATACCAGCATGTAATATACTCATAATCTCAGCTTAAGTCATACGGGTGATTATACAGCAACATATAACCTTATAAGTCACCGGTACATAACGTTCGAGAGTTTATATAAAGGGGTGATTTGGAGAGTAAAATTAGATACACATCCTGTTGCATAAAGGTAATTATACAGCAACATATAACCTTATAAGTCACCGGTACATAACGTTCAGAGTTTATATAAAGGGGTGATTCCAAGAGCGAAAATTTTATAAATATCATCCTGCTGTTTCCATATAAGTCATCTGTAATCTCAACAGAAAACCGGATTCTGTATAATTTCCTTAGGTATATATCACTCGAGTTCTCCTTCAATAATTCTAGGGTGGAAGTTGGAGAAGATCTTATCCATTTTTTTTTTTCAAACGATAAAATTTACTAATTTTCAATTCTACCGCAGATCAAGATGTCCATTTTCACCGATTTGGTGAAGCATATCGCGGCTCTACTCGGTCTTCTAACACCGCACTATGATGGAGCAGTGGCTGCCGAAGGATTGCGGGAATGCTCTTTAGGAATAAGGAGAATAAATAATGCCCTTAAAACGGCTAAAAATATTGGAGAGAAGCAGCAGCTGCTATCAGCATTGGGAGCTTTGAAGACGCTACGGATCCAGATTAAATCTGAGCAGAAGAGGGGTTCTGGTGTGGATTCGAAAAAAGAAACAGCGCGGGATCGAGTTCATTGGGCTGATTCCATGTCTGCATTCAACAGCCGCATCCGTACTCGGATCCTTTCAAACTTGAAACATAAGGATCCGAAGGCGTTTCTAGGAGACTGTAAAGCCCTCTTCAAGCGACGTATTAAGAATGCTCTCAAGAAGGATGAGGCAGTTAAAGTTAATGTTGTATTCTGTGGAGAATTCCAGCTAATCAAAGCGAAGCAGATAACCACTGAATTCAAGTACTTCACCACATCCAATTCACCAATCTTTCGGGACACCCACTTGGAAAGTTGGTTTGATAATAAGATTATGGAGCCGATATTAACCCAATTGGAAGGGTTCCAGGAAAGAGACAGCGGGTGGGCGTTGACTAAGATTATCAATTTGGGGGTGAATATTAACAAGTTCACACCTCAGCTAGGATCTTCATATATTGATTTACCTGCCCAGATTAGACGTAAGAAGGCTTGCAATAATGTAAAAAATGGCGATGATGCATGTTTCGCATGGGCAGTGACCTCAGCACTATATCCAATCTATGCTAATTCCGATAGAGTTAGTTCATACCCCCACTACACGGAAGTATTAAAATTGAAAGGGATTCAATTTCCGATGACAATGCGTCAGATTCCTAACTTTGAGAAGCAGAATGAAGTCTCCATCAACGTATACATCTTAAATAAAAGTGGAAAGTCATTCGCTACTTTACCTACCTACCTTACGAAGGAGAAGAGGGGTAAACACGTTAACCTTCTACTTATTCAAGATCGATACTTTGGGAAGGAAGAAGAAGATAGCGACGATACGACCCCAATCCGTTTCCATTACGTATGGATCAAAGATCTATCACGCCTGGTTTCTTCGCAGCTTAGTAAACATAACGGGCAGAAATTCTTTTGTGAACGATGCCTCCATTACTTCCACTCTGAGGAGAAGTTAGATAAACATACTGAGGACTGTGAGAAGCTGAATAGCTGTAAGGTTAAGATGCCGGAAGTTGGAAAGAATATCCTAAAATTCAAAAATTTTAAGAATAAAGTGAAAGCTCCATTTGTGGTATATGCCGATCTAGAAAGCGTTCTTACACCCACTTCGGATCCGAAGAAGCCTCAACAACATATCCCTGCAGCTATCGGCTATTACATGAAATGTTCATATGAAGATTCCCTATCCTTCTATCAAGCCTATCGCGGCGTGGATTGTATGAGTTGGTTCGCAGATCAGATGAAGACTCTCGCAGAAGATTTGGGTACAGTTTTCTGGTGTCCATATGACATCGATATGTCTGAGGACGATGAAGCTGCATTCAGAAGGGCAAGCTGTTGCCACATTTGCGAACAGCCATTCTCGGAAGCTGATAAAAAAGTTCGAGATCACAATCACCTGCTACCACTGAGAAATTATCGAGGAGCAGCACATGAAGGGTGTAACATAAACTATCAAGATACACATGTTGTTCCGGTAGTTTTTCACAATCTTTCCAATTACGATGCCAACTTTATCATCGAAGATGTGGCTTCGCGAATGGGTGGTAAAATCGACCTACTCCCAATAACCAAGGAGAAATATATCAGTTTTACTAAGCATGTCGATGATACCCCCATTCAACTCAGATTCATCGACTCGTTTAGATTCATGAATTCGTCCTTGGATAAGTTGGCATCATACTTGAGCGATTACCCAAATTTGAAATGTCAGTTTGGAGAACTTGATGATGAACGAGTTAAGCTTCTAACCAAGAAAGGTGTTATGCCGTATGATTATGTCGACTCGTTTTATAGATTCTCCGAGTCTTTTTTACCGCCAATTGAGGCTTTCTACAATAAATTGGAAGATAAACCGTGCCCTCGGAGACTATACCAGAGAGCGCAGTATATATGGAAAAAATTTGGATGTCAAAACTTGGGGCATTATGTCGATTTGTACATGAAGACCGACATAATGCTCCTAGCCGATGTTTTTGAACAATTCAGAACTAGCTGTCATCAAACATATAATCTGGATCCTGCGCACTACTTTACACTACCAGGCTTTACTTGGGATGAGATGCTGAAACATACGAGACAAGAACTTGAGCTTCTCACAGATCTCGATATATTTCTATTCGTTGAGAAAGGGATTAGAGGCGGACTCAGTCAAGTATGTTCCAAGCGAAGAGCTCACGCCAACAATAAATATATGCCGAATTATAATCCATCGAAAGCTGATTCTTATTTGATGTATTATGACGTCAATAACCAGTATGGTTGGGCTATGAGTCAAGCTCTCCCGTATGGTGGATTTGAATGGTGTGATACAAATATTGATGTTACTACAGTTCCAGATGATTCTGATGTAGGATATATTTTAGAAGTTGATTTGGAGTACCCTAAACATCTGCATGATCAACATAAAGATTTACCCTTCTGCCCTCTACATATTAATCCTCAAACAGGCAACGCCCCCGCTTCATCAAATGCACCATCAAAATTGATGGCAACACTTCACCCTAAGGAGAAGTATGTCATCCATTACCGTAGCCTCAAGCAAGCTCTAGATAACGGATTGGTGCTGAAAAAAGTTCACAGGATTTTGAAATTTAAGCAGGCTCCATGGCTTAAAGCCTACATAGATCTCAACACTAGATTGAGGGTAGCTTCTAAGAATGCGTTTGAGATAGCTCTCTTCAAATTAATGAATAATGCTGTATTCGGTAAGACGATGGAGAATATTCGCAAAAGAGTGAATGTTCGCCTACTTACCGAGTGGGGTGGGCGGTATGGAGCTGAATCATATATTTCTAAGCCTGAGTTCAAGAGCTGCACCATCTTCAACGAGAATTTGGTAGCTGTAGAGCTAAATAAGTTGGAAGTGTGGTTAAATAAACCTATTTATGTAGGAATGTCTATATTGGATTTGGCTAAGACAACTTTCTACGACTTCCATTATAAGTATATGGGTCCAACGTTTGGGGATAACTGTTCAGTGTTGTATACAGATACAGACTCTCTCATATATGAGTTGGGGAAAGACCCTTATGATGTAATGAAACGTGACTGCCATCAATACTTCGACACCAGTGACTACCCAGTTGACAACATCTATGATATTCCACTTGTTAATAAGAAAGTATTAGGGAAGATGAAGGATGAGAACAACGGAACCCCCATGACCGATTTTGTGGGCCTGAGATCTAAATTATATGCAATGAAGGTTCTTCGTACTGAGGATGATGTTAGTAGGATGCTTCAGGAACTGAGGAATGCCGAGTATGAAGAATCTGAAATTGCAGGAATAATGAGAAATTATGGTGTGACGAAAAAAGCGAAGGGGGTGAAATTTTCTATCGTCAGAAACGCGATCGACTTTGATGATTACATCGAGTGCCTTGAAAAGTGGAAAGAGGTATCAGTTACTCAACATTTAATCAAAGCGGAAAAACATAAAGTGTTCTCCATCAGTCAGGAGAAGATTGCGCTGTCCCCCAACGATGATAAGCGGTACTTGATTCCTGGAACTTTCGCTACGCTTCCTTGGGGGCATTATGCAATCATGGACGCAGATTAGTGATTATTAGTTGAATATATTAACATAATTATACGGCTGTTGTACGCAGCTTATATGATTTGTGATTGGTTAACGTTCCATATACGATGGAGGAAAAAAAAAATATATGTATGCAGCCCGACATGTTGGTGATCTGATTAACTTCTCAATATCATACACCAAAATGAAAATGTGCTTTCTTCAAAATAAATGATATAATAAATAGCGATATTTCATTTCTCATACATATCACACAAACCATAAACGATTCGAAGCTGCTTTAGAGTAGCTTGCGAGTCGCTTCCGAGTCGCTTGCGAGTCGCTTGCGAGTCGCTTGCGAGTCGCTTCCGAGTCGCTTGCGAGTCGCTTGCGAGTCGCTTGCGAGTCGCTTCCGAGTCGCTTGCGAGTCGCTTCCGAGTCGCTTGCGAGTCGCTTGCGAGTCGCTTGCGAGTCGCTTGCGAGTCGCTTGCGAGTCGCTTGCGAGTCGCTTGCGAGTCGCTTGCGAGTCGCTTGCGAGTCGCTTCCGAGTCGCTTGCGAGTCGCTTCCGAGTCGCTTGCGAGTCGCTTGCGAGTCGCTTCCGAGTCGCTTCCGAGTCGATTGCGAGTCGCTTCCGAGTCGCTTGCGAGTTGCACGAAGTGCTCCAGTCTCCAAAAATTCCCTCGCGAGCTAGTGTTTGTAGTGTATTCACATGTAGTTAGAATATACCCATTTCACATTTATTAGAATCTAATATTATATCATAGGATATAAGCTGAATAGTTTGAATATAAGCACATTTAACATTTAGTTATATGATTAGTGATTTTTGTTCCATTTACATTTTAGCTGTAACTGTAATATTATTATCGATATGCACTTTTCGTTCTATTTATTAGAATATATTTTATATATTTCCTCGATTAATTTTCGAGTATAAACATATTTAACACTTAGATGTAGCTGTAATATTATTCATATCTATTCAGATGTAGTTATTATTATTGATATTTACATATAGTTACAATATACCCATTTCACATTTATTAGAATCTAATATTATATCATAGGATATAATCTGAATAGTTCAAGGATAAGCATATTTAACATTTTTAGTTATAAGAATAATATTTATTGTAAGCGTGATTAGAGTAATTGATTGGCGGTTCATTTTCATTTTAGATATAGTTGCAATATTATTATATTCAAAATAATTAATGTTCGAGTATAAACATATTTAACATTTTTTAGTTATAAGAATAATATTTATTGTAAGCGTGATTAGAGTAATTGATTGGCGGTTCATTTTCATTTTAGATATAGTTGCAATATTATTATATTCAAAATAATTAATGTTCGAGTATAAACATATTTAACATTTAGTTATAAGAATAATGATTATGTAGCTGCAATATTAATATCGATATATACTTTTCATTGTATTTATTAGAATCTAATATTATATCACAGGGTATAACCTGAATAGTTCAAGGATAAGCATATTTAACATTTTAGTTATAAGAATAATAACTTGTGTTGAAGAATGATGAATTTTCGATAATGAAATGATTATGTATTCATTCAGAAATCTAGCGAACCCTAATTGATTTTGGGGGGCTTATCGCTTGTACAACCATCCTCCTCCGATAAGCATTTTGACGAATTAATAATCCGTTCTAATTAATTTGTATGTAGTCATACTTATCTGAAAACTGGTGAGGAAACAATAACCTTAACGATTATTAGGAATAAAACTTGTTTATATAATTATTTTGTTATCGATTGCTAGTGGTTTGTAGGCCTCCTGTGGATGCTTTCCACTTTATCAAAAAAAAAAAAGCAACGAACCATAAGTTCTACCTCTTGGGTGGTTGGGAAACGGACTTGGTCTCTATAAAAAAAAAACTCCCTGCTTTCTTATATGTTTCCTTTGAAATTGATTGAAACCTGTGAAAATAGAAAAATTTGATTATCATTATAACTTTCACACGTCTGTTTGTCTTCATGTTTTTTAACTAGTGGTTTAACTGGTAAACACCCTGGTTTGGAGATCGAGAAATGCGGGTTCGAATTCCGCCTATGGTTGAATCTTTCACGTTTATTCATCTTTATAATCCTATGTTAAATTATCTAAGTTATCTTCGTGATTCAGAAAATTTAATTCTATATCTCTTAAGTTACATACACGATAGTGACCAATTAGACAAAGAAACTTCAAAACTTATATATAACTATATAAACGCTTTAACGTATGGAGTTTGTAAAAGTCGTGCTTGTGAAGGAAAATAGTATAGATTCCTAATGGGGGTATTTATATTATTATTATTATTAGTATTTTATTCCTCATCAGCCCATCATAGTTCGTGAACGATGATGTCAGCTTGTTGAATCACGTGCTAAACAAGTGTCTGAATGTTGATAATGATCGCTTATGAAGATACTATAGCTCTACTCAATATTCAGATTTTTATGAAGCATGTGTTCTGAATGTCATATAGATTAGCGCATATGAAGATATTCATATGATTATTATCCTCATCTATTCCTCATCATAGTTCTACCTCTTGGGTGGTTGGGAAACGAGTTCGATCTCTATAAAACTCCCACGCATATATGTTTCCCATTGAAATTGATTGAATTTTATAAAAACTAACTATCCTATGAAGAAATGTGTGTCGATGAAAAATGTTTTATTAGTATATTTTTGCATACTGAAAAAATTATATTAGCACATCTATATGTTTAAGATGATTAAAAATGTATTTTGTTATATAGCAATCGAGCTGTACAGATAGTTCGTGATGTGTAACACCGCTTCATCTAGATTCTGTATAGGTACTAGACTCCAACCCTCCTACACTTATATATTGTATACCTCGAATTACCGAATTCGCCTGCAAATCTTATTATATAACGTTCACAGCGCTTATAGGGTACTACGTTAATAATTATTAACAATATTTCCATCGCCGGCAGCTAGATTTCAGGTCATATTATGCGATTTACAATCAATATGATTCGAATATATATACATACTACATGTTTGATTTAAAAATAAAGTATTCTCATCGCGTTTGAAGGTTATTGGTGTAACTTTCTTATCGCTCGAGCGAGCTGTAGCTCTACCGCAAAATTGATAGTGAATATTGTTCAACCTGCGACATAAACTTATTTGATTTATATCGGATAATTTATGAAACATACATGAATGAATATTATAGCGAATTATGTTTACTTCGGAACTAATTTTGGAAAAACATTTTATATATATTCATATTACTTTCGGATAACTTATGAAACTACTTTAACATTGAAGGATCGCGCGCATCATTACGATAATTCCAAGTTGAATACATTGCTGTTGGACATGATTTGGCACAACCTTATCGCATAAGTAAGCTAATGATGCATACTTATAATATTATAACGAATATTGTACTCGCTAGTACTAATCAAGCAAAAAGTCCTTAGATGATTCAATAGTTATTTCTGCAAACGCTTCATAATATCGCTATTATGAGAAGCAGCATTTTTGTAAACTATCGCATGTTAGATGTTATGATCCCCCTTATTGAAGATTTGTGGAGCAGCCGATGCATCGCGACCGATATCATTATAACTCAGACAAAACCCTGAGACTAACGGCATGTACAAACAACCCCACATTTCGTTGAAGAATCCTGCAAGGTAGATACCTCGCTGAAGACCTGCGTGATAGACATCATTATACCTGCACACTCTGTATAACCTCACATACACACCTGTCTCGTTGGAGATCGCGCCAGCTTCATTCAAATTCACATGACTAACGTCATACATAAACAATCTGTATAACCTCACATTCCATACCCCATTGAAGTCCTCCAACTCCATTTTGTATACTAAAAAATAATTTCCATATATGTTTAAGATGATTGAAATCGCATTTTGTAATATAGCAATCAAGTAAGGTACAGACAGCTTGAATAAAACGTTTTTGAAAGTAATTTCCTTATAAACATCGCGTTTGAGAGAGATGCAGAAGATATCATTTCTATACTATATATAACATTCCATAGTTAAGGAAGATCCATAGACAGATGGTTAGTTCACAGACTTGACCCGACCATAGTTAAGGAAGAACCATAGACAGATGATTAGTTCACAGACTTCGGGAACCATAGACATATGACCAGTTCATAGAACCATAGACTACCTACCCCTATCGATATGACTGCGCATGCGTGATTGTGGATGACCTTGGGATGGTCAGTTTTCGCTAAAATGAACCTTAGATTTCCTTATGGAGATTTACATGCAAAAAAGGGTGATTTTGAGGGAGAACTCTCATAGCACATCTACTCAAGAAGGCATGGGTTTTCTTTAGTACATTTCACGTGACGGACAAAATGCTTCATGAATATTAAAAATGAGTCATTAGTAACCCAACCACTAGGATGCGCAGCGCCGATGCAGTTTGGAGGACCATTATTAACAAAATGTTCTTTGTAAAATACCCTTGGAAATATCAACATTGGTGGTATTGAATTTCCACACGCGTTCACTGCTAGAATCATGGTCACAGTCGTTCCTCTTTCTCCTGACGTGGCTCTCCCAATTTGTTTTTTGCCTCTCTCTGCTACAATTTTTCCAGGCTTCTGTACCGTTTGGAGACCAGTTTCGTCGGTGTTCCATATAGCTGTAGCATCAAATTTAAAGCGGTCTAAAACGGATTTTAAATTGTCAAAAAAGGTTTTAACATTAAACTTGTTGAAGCTTGTAGCTCTGCCTAAGCTAGTGGCTTCTGGAGTGCGAATTGATAATCTAGGACAACGTTTCATAAAGGCCAGTCTGCAGAAGCCATATTTTGTTCGGTCCAGTTGCGTGGAATATTGATTTTATTGGCTACCGCAAATTCATATGCTAATTTTCTTATTTCTTTAGGAGACAACCCATAGTAAATTCTAGAACAATGCAAAATATATTTGGCAAGTTCGGTTTCCTGGTCATCTGTAAATATCTGTCTCGCTTTAGCATAGCCAGTTTTTGGCTGCTTCCCTGGCTCTACTTGAGACAACTTTTTTATATATCGCATAAGAGTCATTTTGTCTATCGAGGCATTTTCAGCTGCTTTTCGAAGAGTAATGCCCATTGCAACATCTGCTGCTGCAGCAGCAAATACTTCTTCAGGAATATTACCCCTGTCTGTCTTCTTTTTATACTTCCGAACCATCGTTTCTGTAAAATTAAAATTAAAAATAACACTAGATAAAACTATGGGGCATGTTGATACAGTATCAACATGCCCCATACATAGTGTATCAATTTACCCCACGCGTTCATTTTTAAATTTTGTTGAAATTATTATAGGTTAGAATCGGGAATGTAAACTACGCTTAATGGGAAATTACAGCTAATAATAACAGTAAAATATCTGGCAAAAATCGTTTACATACCTTGAATATTACTGGATATATATTCACTCAAACTGGTAGTGCTGAATTTAGTCGGACAGCAATAATCTTGATAAAATTTCTCACCACGACAATATGACGGCGGGCAGTAACGAGACCTCTGCGGTGACTAGAGCACACGAATAATCAACAAAGAATGGCTGGCTATAAAATGTCTCTTTATTCATATTCGACAAAATACGGTTGTTGCATATCTGCAACATTACTTATTCATTATAGGAAATGTTATTTCGAAATATGATAAATAACACTTGAAACAATATTTATATGGTTTAATCATATCCCGCAAATGAAACCCACTTAAAATTTAGTAGTTTACATATTTACATCTGTTTCTTGTATTTACCCAAACTGGAAAATGCAAATACTTCTTCAGGAATATTACCCCTGTCTGTCTCCTTTTTATACTTCCGAACCATCGTTTCTGTAAAATTAAAATTAAAAATAACACTAGATAAAACTATGGGGCATGTTGATACAGTATCAACATGCCCCATACATAGTGTATCAATTTACCCCACGCGTTCATTTTTAAATTTTGTTGAAATTATTATAGGTTAGAATCGGGAATGTAAACTACGCTTAATGGGAAATTACAGCTAATAATAACAGTAAAATATCTGGCAAAAATCGTTTACATACCTTGAATATTACTGGATATATATTCACTCAAACTGGTAGTGCTGAATTTAGTCGGACAGCAATAATCTTGATAAAATTTCTCACCACGACAATATGACGGCGGGCAGTAACGAGACCTCTGCGGTGACTAGAGCACACGAATCCAAGCGCGCATAGCGTTCACTCGCGTTAGCAACCAGCGCGGTAAATTAAAAAACTGAACCGTATCAAATTGCCCCTGTATCAACTGACCCCGGTGTCCCCTATCACTGACTCAATATCAACCGGATACTAGACAAACAGAAGATATGGAGAACCCAAATATTCAAGAACAAGTTGATGAGAATCTGCCAACCATGAAGGAAAATCAACAACAAAGGAAGAAGAAAAAACCAGTTGAAACAGATGAATCACCCATAGCACAAGTCATTTGTTATTTGGATAAGAAGATCAATACATCAACCCCTGAGAACATTGACGACATATTTAAAGAATATATGAAAACTGTAAAGAAATTTTCTCCAAAAAGACGAGCAATTGTAAAATTTTAGATTACACAAATACTCATGGAACAGAAACTAGCGCAACTAGAAGAGGAACAACTTGTCCTCAACAAAAGTGATTCACCATATCAAAGCAGGCCAAACTCTGCACAATCATTCCATCTAGAATCGTACGCTTCAACACCTATTACTTATGGTAGCTCTTCGTCACATGATTGTGAAACAAGCAATTCCTCTATTAGCAGACCAAATTCTACACTAACATACTTCTCTCAATCACACGCTCATACACAGCCTTCAATGCCTGAAGCTTGGTATCGAAATTTCGGAACGTCAGTGGACAATATTCAAATCTGTGGAATATATGTTTTATTTGGCTAACATAATGAATGAAAATATTAAAGACAATGTTAGTTTGTTATTCACTCACAAAGTGTTACGGCCAGCCGTTCAGTTGGTTCTATGGGTCTTCTGAAATGTGTGAACTTCTTTATTATATCTGAATGTATCAGATTCAATAATTCATCAAAACATTTCAGTCATTCTGAAATACACAGAAAAATTGTTCTCGATTCTGTCTGAGTGTTTGAAATATTGTACAGAACTCGCCTCCGCTTTCTCGCTCTAAATTCACGTCGTGAACCGAAATTCGCCTTTTCCCAAAAATAAAGTGCCTACCGTATTATAAGACTATCTGGCAAAAGGTTGTTTGTTTCTCACTCGTATGTTTTCTCAGATTCTTTCACCAACAAGGCGAGGAGCAAAGCTTCTTCCTCTACATTCATTGTTGATTTTAAAACTGAATGTTAGCGAACGAACGCTTTGATGTGCGGATTTTTTGTCCGCTTTAAAATCTCCAACGCTACCGCGCCCGCCACAGCACTCGCAAGTTTTCGCCCCGCTTAAGGGAACCGCAGAAAAGTCATGCCCGGCTATATTATCTTACCAGCTCTGGCCATAATCAACAAAGAATGGCTGGCTATAAAATGTCTCTTTATTCATATTCGACAAAATACGGTTGTTGCATATCTGCAACATTACTTATTCATTATAGGAAATGTTATTTCGAAATATGATAAATAACACTTGAAACAATATTTATATGGTTTAATCATATCCCGCAAATGAAACCCACTTAAAATTTAGTAGTTTACATATTTACATCTGTTTCTTGTATTTACCCAAACTGGAAAATGGGAAATTTTATCACTCGCGGAAGTATTGTCGAAGAAGAAGAACAGTAGCGTTCGGTCTTTTGAATTTATTTTTTAATTCCATGTACAGAAGGCTATTACGTCCTCTTTTTAGTTTATTTCCAGACTTATTAGATAACTCACAATATTCTATTTCCTTATGTCATATGTATGTTTATTTGAAATAAACATATAACATATTGGTTATTGTATTATATAGCATAATAAATTATGAGTCGACAAGATTCTGACCGTGTGTGCATGACGTGAGTGTCAATGTCCACACGTAGTTCAACCTTCGCCGAACTATTAGGAGAGGAGCAAGGCTTTTCCCTTGAGAATAGATATTCAAATATATTAGATGATAGTAAAGTTTTTTGTTCACCAGGTTGAACAGTGACAACACGTTCTATAGTCTAAGACAGCTGTTTCGCCGTTTTCATTGGGCTCGTCAGTGAGACGAGGCAGACGTGAAGTCACTGATCAACCAATTTCGAAAGTGATTTAATAAATCACCTTCAACGTGTTTGACAAACCTAGAAGTTCCAACACCATCTGTTAGAAAGTCAATAGACACTTTCTAGGTTCGCCAAACACTTGAAAGGTAATTTATTAAATCACTTTCGGAGTTGGAGAGTGTGGAATAATGAAAAATAGCCGGTCTTGAAAACCCACCTATTCACAATCAACCTGAGTTTCCTAAGAACAAATAGAGAAGATGCCAACTTCTTCCTCAATGAGTCGATATGGGGAGACCAAGTAATAGAGTCATCTATGGTTATTCCCAGCCACTTAACGCGCTGACCACTTGTGTAGTCATGATTGGATGACAACACTAGTTTTCGTGTTTTATCGTGATTCATGCTCATATTATGGGACGTAAACCAATTTTCCGCCCTAGATTCAACATCCTTTATCGAACGCAGAACGTCGTCAAGTGGCGCGTTTGTCGTTATAAAAGTGGTGGCATTAGCAAATTCTACACACTTTGTAGGCGAAAAGAACTGCAAAAGATCATCAGTGTACAACAAAAAGAGCAATGGTCTCAAGACGGGCCCCTGGAGAACCCCAAGAACAAAATGTAGAAATTCAGAGATACCCCCATCCATACACACACACACACTGGCATCGATCAAGCAAATAAGATGACATCAGTGAAAGAGTAACTCCTCTGAAACCATACAACTCCAAGTTATCTAACAGGACCTCATGAGAGACACTGTCAAACGCTATACTAAGATCGACTAACGCGAGTGCAGTGAGTAACCCCCTCAAGGCCCTCAACATGTGCTCCAACAATCTCAGCAATAGTCTGAGTGGTAGAATAGCCAGCTCGAAAACCAAGCTGACTCGGTTGTAGGATTGAAAAAGATCCAAAATAGTCATTAAGCCATATCTTGATAAGGACTTCTAGTATCTTTACAAAAATAGGCACTATACTTATTGGTCTATAGTTATCAACCAGGGACCCCTCCTTGAGAACTGTTGAAACGTTAAGACTGTTTGAAAGCGTCGGGAAATATACCCAGCAGAAAGCATACATTGTAAAACAATTTAAAAAAATCAAGAACTATTCTTAATAACCAACGCATTAATCTCGTATACATCTGTACATGTAGAGTTCTTTAGACCATAGACTAATGATTGAACCTCAGAAGTATCAATAGGACGGAGAAAGGAGGAATATGAACAACTTGGTATAAACTGTAAAATATTAGACATGGGAAGTATACTTGGAGGATGTGAACTAGTAATCCGCTCATTAATGGAAGTAAAAAATTCGTTAAAAGAGGAATCGCTCTACGTCTTTATTCTTTCATAATTTATCATGTTCCAACACGTTTTAGACTTGTTAGATGAGTTGACAACAAGGTTGTCTTAAGCTAGCTTTTTACCCTGGGTAAAGGCGTTTATGTAATACTTCTTCAACCCATCATATGCTCTCTTAACAACGAGATCCTAGTAACAGTATACACACATTTAATAGTCTCAAGAATCTCTTTGCTAGCGCAAAGAATCATCAAACCAGGTCACAGGTGCACCACTGATTATGACACTCACTCTTGGGGAAATGGAGAGCAATCAGTGAATAGAATGAACTAACTAAATTGTCAACAAAAGAATTCACGTCCTCGGCTGTAAGACATGATCCTCATTCTATCTGGGAAAGAGAGTCCCTGAATCGTCTAAACCCATCTAACGAGAACCTGCTAGTAAACACTATTCTATTCACAGGTTGAACAGGCAGTGGAGTTGAGATAAGCCCGATATGATCAGAAAGACAATTCTGAATTTCAAAACTATGATGAGTGTGTGCTTTCGTAAAATCAACTCACATTCAAATGAAGACAATAAATACATTTCCGAAGAAGGCGAAAGTCGAAACGCATCAAATGAGAAGATTGTTTCATTAAGAAAATAGAATATCCTGTGGAAAATTTGCACCGTGCCGCACAGACAATCTTTGTCCTCGATGAGGTTGTAGTCATGAAACACGATAACTGTGGCAATTTGTCTCGCAGAAGCATACTCCTGCAGTGCTATGCAGCTAATAGTTATAATAGTCTATAAAAGCAATTGTAGCTGCCTTCACATTTATCTTATAGCCGGTTTTTGAATATTGACATTCTACTAGCCGCTAAAGTCTGTTTTGGAGTCTATAGTGAAAGTCGATTTTATAGTCCATCTTTTAGCCGTCAAGATAGCTGCCTAAACCTTTATAATTTCATTTAATGTAATTGAAAATGGCGTTGATCCAGTTCTTCTTGATTTTAACATAGAACGCAAGCATTTACGGGATACTTCAAATCCGTTCGCCCTAATCAAATGTTTAATTACTATTAAATAGTTCTTATTGAGTTTTCCAACTGTGATCAGTTTATTAATGCCAGTTGAAAATACAGGGCTCAAATACCCATGGAAGAACAAGAGATTGAGCCAGTGCTCTAGATTTTAGTGAATATTGCTAATGTTGAAGAGCAGCAGGAAGACGGATTAGGCAAAATATTATCACCACTCATTTCAACAATTAAGGAACCACAATTTTCTTTACCACGTATATTAGCAAATTTTTCTGTGGCAACAAAGTTTTTATTCTTCAACATAAACTTCAATAAAAACTTTATTCGCTCTTCGGAAGACCGAGACCTCTTCTTGCATCCTCCATAAATAAATAAAATAATATGATAGAGATAGGACAGAATATATTATTTTCTTTGTACTTACTTATGTCCTTCTATACCCACTTCTTTTTAATCGTAAACAGAAAATGTGAAATATGAATATGTGAATAATAACTGTGAATATATCAGTAGATGACTCTCCTAGAGTTCTCCACCATAATCGACCTTTTTTGCATGTAAATCTCCATAAGGAAATCTAAGGTTCATTTTACCGAAAACTGACCATCCCAAGGTCATCCACAATCACGCATGCGCAGTCATAGAAGTATATGGTTCACCAATTAATGGTCTATGGCTTGGTAATCTATAGTGCACCCGACTATGCTCTATGGTTCATCAATCGATGGACAGGTAGGCTATGGTTCGGTAATCTATGATTCCCCCAACTATGGTCTGGTAAATCTATGTTTTTTCCAATCTGCAGTCTGTGAACTAGTCATCTGTGTACTCGCATTCTACTGAAATCGATATTTTTTCTATACACCAGATTTTTTTCCAATCTGCAGTCTGTGAACTAGTCATCTGTGTACTCGCATTCTACTGAAATCGATATTTTTTCTATACACCAGATTCGAACCCGGGAAATTAATTCCAAAGTTAGGTGGCTTAACCGCCCAGCTATGAAGGACTTGAATTAATTAATTTTGATGTAGTATATAACCTGAGTCACTTCTACTGAAATGAATTTTGTTCTACACCAGATTAGAACCCGAGAAATAAATTCCAAAGTCAACGCTTTAACCGTTCAGCTATGAAGGACTTGAGAATGAGTAATTTTAATGTAGTATATATAATCCGAGTCAACTGTACTGAAAAATGAATTTTGTCCTACACCAGATTCGAACCCGGGAAACAAATTCCAAAATCGGCTCCTTAACCGCTGAGCTATGGAGGACATGATAACAATCGTCTTTAATGTAGTAGATATAGCTCCGGTGCACCCTAGGTTTGTCACGTGGGTCTAGCCTAATGTCACCTATGTAAAGGTGAGCCTAACCTCATCCATAATAATTTTAAATCGAAAGAATGTGATTTTTATGTTACACAATTAGTTTGAAAGTTGAAAATAGTAATTCTGGACACGTGCTTCAATATTCAGAAATTTGAATCAGTTACTTAGACATCTAAATATTATGAATGTAATAAAACGAAATCATCCAGTTTGACTATAGTTGACAAAGATAGAAGTGATGTTCTACCTCTACCTGTCCTATCTGAACCGTTAAATATTTCAATAAAAAATTTAGAGTGAAATTAGACATTGAGATGTTACAATTATTTTGTATAGTGAGGTTTAACATATATCTCTCAGCTATACTGACACTAGGATAACGAATGCTATGTATAGAATATGTATTAATAATTTGAATTTTATGATAATTATATCGTTTTGTTGATCTTTACTGAACTCTCCATGGAAAGTGCGATTATTCTTAATCTAGGAATTTAATTAAATTAAACGTATGTACCATATCATAATTATTTGGAAGAATTAGGATTGAAAATGCAAAAGTACATTCGCTGATTTAGAATATTTAATAGAAAAATGTATACATTGACGTAGACGTAACTTGTTTTCACATGCATGTATATAGAGAATGATTTGGAATTGTTTATAGAAAAATGTATACATTGATGTAACTTGTTTTGATCCACATGCATGTATATAGAGGATGATTTGGAATTGTTTATAGAAAAAATGTATGCATTGACGTAACTTGTTTCGATATATATGCTGTATAAAATAAGAGGGAAACTTCAATATACACATTTTACATCTTTATTCTCCTTAAAGATACATTTTTGTTTTGAAAGAATTAGGCTACACATTTTACATCTTTATTCTCCTTAAAGATACATTTTTGTTCTTATTAATTCTATACGACGTGTATCTAATTTAACTAATATTTTTAAACTTGTAGGAGTTTAAATAAAACATGTGTGTGATATCATAATTACTTGAAAGATTTAGGCTACACATTTTACATCTTTATTCTCCTTAAAGATACATTTTTGTTCTTATTAATTCTATACGACGTGTATCTAA
The DNA here is from genome assembly GCA_958510875.1 of Endomychus coccineus. NCBI lineage: Eukaryota > Metazoa > Arthropoda > Insecta > Coleoptera > Endomychidae > Endomychus > Endomychus coccineus. The sequence goes on from OY294068.1 coordinate 141,099,788, forward strand.
TTTAACTGAATACTAATATTTTGAATGAGATCATTTTTCATACGCAACAAGTATCCTAGGAGAAATTCAAATTTAGGTTTACGATTTGTATAGTTGACAAAAGTAGAAGTGATGTTCTACCTGTACCTCTCCTATCTGAACCGTTAAATATTTCAATAAAAAATTCAGAGTGGAATTAGGCATCTAAATATTATGAATGTATCAAAACGAAATCATGCAGTTTGACTATAGTTGACTAAGATAGAAGTGATGTTCTACCTGTCCTATCTGAATCAATAAATATTTCAATAAAAAATTTAGAGTGGAATTATATGAACTGTTATCAAGAGCTGCATCGAACAAAAAACTAAATTATCAGATTGTATGTTGGAAAGAAAAATTTATTCAACCTGCATCATGAAGATTGATATTCGAGAAGAAATTGTATGATCATATAAATAATTTGAATTTTCTTAAGAACTGTGTTAACTCTAACCTTACTTCTTGAAACTTTCTCATCGAATATAATATTATATAAGTCTACATTTATTTCTGATAATGAGTGCATTATTCAATTATAATTTAAATTGAAGTGATTCCATTCATTTAGAATATGAAAATTTGAATCAACAAAGATCTACCTTTACTATTTTCACATCAGGGAAAAATCTCTCCACATCACACAGATTAAAAACAAATTAATATGAGATGTTACAATTATTTTGTATAGTTAGGTTCAACATATATCTTTCAGCTATACTGGCACTAGGATAACGAATGCTATGTATAGAATATGTATTAATAATTTGAATTTTATGATAATTATATCGTTTTGTTGATCTTTACTGAACTCTCCATGGAAAGTGCGATTATTCTTAATCTAGGAATTTAATTAAATTAAACGTATGTACCATATCATAATTATTTGGAAGAATTAGGATTGAAAATGCAAAAGTACATTCGCTGATTTAGAATATTTAATAGAAAAATGTATACATTGACGTAGACGTAACTTGTTTTCACATGCATGTATATAGAGAATGATTTGGAATTGTTTATAGAAAAATGTATACATTGATGTAACTTGTTTTGATCCACATGCATGTATATAGAGGATGATTTGGAATTGTTTATAGAAAAAATGTATGCATTGACGTAACTTGTTTCGATATATATGCTGTATAAAATAAGAGGGAAACTTCAATATACACATTTTACATCTTTATTCTCCTTAAAGATACATTTTTGTTTTGAAAGAATTAGGCTACACATTTTACATCTTTATTCTCCTTAAAGATACATTTTTGTTCTTATTAATTCTATACGACGTGTATCTAATTTAACTAATATTTTTAAACTTGTAGGAGTTTAAATAAAACATGTGTGTGATATCATAATTACTTGAAAGATTTAGGCTACACATTTTACATCTTTATTCTCCTTAAAGATACATTTTTGTTCTTATTAATTCTATACGACGTGTATCTAATTTAACTGAATACTAATATTTTGAATGAGATCATTTTTCATACGCAACAAGTATCCTAGGAGAAATTCAAATTTAGGTTTACGATTTGTATAGTTGACAAAAGTAGAAGTGATGTTCTACCTGTACCTCTCCTATCTGAACCGTTAAATATTTCAATAAAAAATTCAGAGTGGAATTAGGCATCTAAATATTATGAATGTATCAAAACGAAATCATGCAGTTTGACTATAGTTGACTAAGATAGAAGTGATGTTCTACCTGTCCTATCTGAATCAATAAATATTTCAATAAAAAATTTAGAGTGGAATTATATGAACTGTTATCAAGAGCTGCATCGAACAAAAAACTAAATTATCAGATTGTATGTTGGAAAGAAAAATTTATTCAACCTGCATCATGAAGATTGATATTCGAGAAGAAATTGTATGATCATATAAATGATTTGAATTTTCTTAAGAACTGTGTTAACTCTAACCTTACTTCTTGAAACTTTCTCATCGAATATAATATTATATAAGTCTACATTTATTTCTGATAATGAGTGCATTATTCAATTATAATTTAAATTGAAGTGATTCCATTCATTTAGAATATGAAAATTTGAATCAACAAAGATCTACCTTTACTATTTTCACATCAGGGAAAAATCTCTCCACATCACACAGATTAAAAACAAATTAATATGAGATGTTACAATTATTTTGTATAGTGAGGTTCAACATATATCTTTCAGCTATACTGGCACTAGGATAACGAATGCTATGTATAGAATATGTATTAATAATTTGAATTTTATGATAATTATATCGTTTTGTTGATCTTTACTGAACTCTCCATGGAAAGTGAGATTATTCTTAATCTAGGAATTTAATTAAATTGAACATGTGTGCCATATCATTCAAAATTGTAAGCATAATATCAGGACTGTATTAAGGAATATCTCGAACAGTGAGGAGAGAAAGAATTAAAAATAAATGTATTGCAAAAGTACATTCGCTAATTCAGAATATTTAATAAAAAATGTATACATTAACGTAGACGTTAATGTATGTGTATGTGTATGTGTATGTGTATGTGTATGTGTATGTGTATGTGTATGTGTATGTGTATGTGTATGTGTATGTGTATGTGTATGTGTATGTGTATGTGTATGTGTATGTGTATGTGTATGTGTATGTGTATGTGTATGTGTATGTGTATGTGTATGTGTATGTGTATGTGTATGTGTATGTGTATGTGTATGTGTATGTGTATGTGTATGTGTATGTGTATGTGTATGTGTATGTGTATGTGTATGTGTATGTGTATGTGTATGTGTATGTGTATGTGTATGTGTATGTGTATGTGTATGTGTATGTGTATGTGTATGTGTATGTGTATGTGTATGTGTATGTGTATGTGTATGTGTATGTGTATGTGTATGTGTATGTGTATGTGTATGTGTATGTGTATGTGTATGTGTATGTGTATGTGTATGTGTATGTGTATGTGTATGTGTATGTGTATGTGTATGTGTATGTGTATGTGTATGTGTATGTGTATGTGTATGTGTATGTGTATGTGTATGTGTATGTGTATGTGTATGTGTATGTGTATGTGTATGTGTATGTGTATGTGTATGTGTATGTGTATGTGTATGTGTATGTGTATGTGTATGTGTATGTGTATGTGTATGTGTATGTGTATGTGTATGTGTATGTGTATGTGTATGTGTATGTGTATGTGTATGTGTATGTGTATGTGTATGTGTATGTGTATGTGTATGTGTATGTGTATGTGTATGTGTATGTGTATGTGTATGTGTATGTGTATGTGTATGTGTATGTGTATGTGTATGTGTATGTGTATGTGTATGTGTATGTGTATGTGTATGTGTATGTGTATGTGTATGTGTATGTGTATGTGTATGTGTATGTGTATGTGTATGTGTATGTGTATGTGTATGTGTATGTGTATGTGTATGTGTATGTGTATGTGTATGTGTATGTGTATGTGTATGTGTATGTGTATGTGTATGTGTATGTGTATGTGTATGTGTATGTGTATGTGTATGTGTATGTGTATGTGTATGTGTATGTGTATGTGTATGTGTATGTGTATGTGTATGTGTATGTGTATGTGTATGTGTATGTGTATGTGTATGTGTATGTGTATGTGTATGTGTATGTGTATGTGTATGTGTATGTGTATGTGTATGTGTATGTGTATGTGTATGTGTATGTGTATGTGTATGTGTATGTGTATGTGTATGTGTATGTGTATGTGTATGTGTATGTGTATGTGTATGTGTATGTGTATGTGTATGTGTATGTGTATGTGTATGTGTATGTGTATGTGTATGTGTATGTGTATGTGTATGTGTATGTGTATGTGTATGTGTGTGTGTGTGTGTGTGTGTGTGTGTGTGTGTGTGTGTGTGTGTGTGTGTGTGTGTGTGTGTGTGTGTGTGTGTGTGTGTGTGTGTGTGTGTGTGTGTGTGTGTGTGTGTGTGTGTGTGTGTGTGTGTGTGTGTGTGTGTGTGTGTGTGTGTGTGTGTGTGTGTGTGTGTGTGTGTGTGTGTGTGTGTGTGTGTGTGTGTGTGTGTGTGTGTGTGTGTGTGTGTGTGTGTGTGTGTGTGTGTGTGTGTGTGTGTGTGTGTGTGTGTGTGTGTGTGTGTGTGTGTGTGTGTGTGTGTGTGTGTGTGTGTGTGTGTGTGTGTGTGTGTGTGTGTGTGTGTGTGTGTGTGTGTGTGTGTGTGTGTGTGTGTGTGTGTGTGTGTGTGTGTGTGTGTGTGTGTGTGTGTGTGTGTGTGTGTGTGTGTGTGTGTGTGTGTGTGTGTGTGTGTGTGTGTGTGTGTGTGTGTGTGTGTGTGTGTTATTATTATTATTATTATTATTATTATTATTTATTAAAACATTAGTATTTTTACACACTATAAAATACATTTCTATCGTTTCATAAAAAAACTAAAATTTAAAATTATGTTTACATACTGTATATACAGAATTTCATTGTATTATTAAATTAAATGTTCAGAGAATTTCAGTGTTTTATTTTCAATTTTACATAAGGCACCTTCGGGACACCACATAATTCGAAAACTTTCCAGATTATCCCTTCCAAGGAAGTAAGCATATTCGGTAAGTATTCTCGCTTTGATTTTTTTCGTGAATATCGTCGAATAGTCATCGAATTCAGCAGAGTTTTTCAAGAAATTCGTCATCGTTGAATAAATAATATGTTTAGCGAAGTTGATGATATAATTATCTAGGTTGATGTTTATAGATTTCCCAGGATATCCTACATATAGATCCTTTACTAGAATATTTTCACTTCTCCTTAGAAGTCTAAGGAGAGTCTTCACGAGGTTCCATAGATCTTTAGTTCTTGAACATGTCATAATCATATGCCAAGCAGTCCCTAGATGATTGGGACAGAACGGACAATTATCACTTTCTTGGAAACCTGCTTTCTTACAAAATACCGGATCAGCTAATCTATTTTTGGCGAAACGCCAGGCTGTTTCAGCCTCAAAACCTAAGGTTGGTTTTTGAAAATATGATTTCCAGTTGATCTCGTCATCTGTCCAGCTGCCATTCATAATATTTGTTTTGCTAAGGCCATAGAATTCAGCGGTTAGATTACGCTGAAGTTCTCTCCGTGAGGATTTTGTTAATTTTACCTCCATGTCGTTGTTGCTTGAAAATGTGAGTGTAAACTCCTTCCTATCAGAGCATTTATTTCTAATAGCGTTGGCATAATGTAAAGAAAAGAAACATTTAATTCTATTATACTGAATAGAGAGCTCTGTTACAAATAATGGTGAGAGCGCTCTGGCGCTGAGTCTTCTAATCATTACCTCCGGTTTGATCCATTCGTTGTTTTCAATGAAGTCTTCTACCTTCTTGAATCCTATCTTATTCCACATGGAATTGAAAATGGGTGGTACACTATTTTTTATTAGGCGAGATTTTTCTGTTGGGATATTTTTTAAATCATTTATATTCGACGGGAAATTATGTATATGTATATCAGATGTTTCTTGCATTACATCTTTCAATGACTCGATAAAGGAAGATGCATTTTGATTGCTCACATTTTTTTTTCAACATAAATAATATTTGCCACGACATACCATTACCATTGGATTTCTGTAAAAGATATTTCATCAACACAGCCCAGTTTTGCTTTTCTGTTGCATTAATGAATCTGTGTGCCAACCATATTCTGAATGTTCTTAATTTCGACTGTAAATGGACTAACCCTAACCCACCTTTGTCTATATTTAAACATAGATCCATCGTTTGCGTCCAATCCTTCCCGTTCCACATGAAGTTTGTTAGCTTTTTTCGCAGAGTTTCTATTTGTCCTGTATTAAATGGAAGTATCTGAAAATAATGCCAAAGTATTGGTGCAATAAATTGATTGATCACAATTCTTTTTCCGGTGAGCGATAGGCTAGGCATTTTATGTTGCCATTTCATTTGTGCTTGGCTTATTTTGTCAATCATTTTCTGATAAGCTCTTTCTGTGTCTGTGTTGATATCATTTGAGAGAGTTATTCCTAATACAGTGATGTTTTTGGATGTCCAAGTTACCTTGATGGGTTCATCCTTACGTTGTGTCCAGCTTCCAGTCCAAAATCCAACCGATTTGTTGAAATTAAGCTCTGATCCAGATTCATTCGCATATATGCTGTGAATTTTGGCAAATATTCTGAAATCTTTTTCGTTGGTTATAAAAATGGATACATCGTCAGCGTACGCCGCAGTCGTTATTTTTATATTGTTATTCGATGGTATCGTTAATCCGTGAAGTTTTTTCCGACACATTTGTAAGAATGGCTCTATGGATAAAACGTACAATGGTCCAGAGAGTGGGCATCCTTGTCTAATCCCTCTTCTAAAAGATATCTCCCGGGTAAGTAATGAACCCACACGTACGTGACTTTTTACATCCTTATATAATGTTTTAACAGCCTTAATGAAAAACTCCCCGCAACCCATTCCCTCAAGTGCATGAAACATATAGTCGTGATGAATTTTATCGAATGCAGATTTTTGGTCTAGATTGAGAATTGCTAAGGGAACCTGCTCCTTGTTTGCATAAAATATGGTGTCACGATGTAAATGTAGGGTGTCATAGATTGTTCTGTTTGGTATTGAATAGCTTTGTTCCGGTCCTATTATGTTATCGATTACATTAGTTAATCTGGTAGATATTGCTTTTGCTAAGATCTTATAATCTGTTGTTAGAAGTGATACCGGGCGCCAGTTCTCCAATTCCATTAGGTCACCTTTTTTCGGAGTGAGAGTGATTATAGCCTTTGATGATGTTTTGGGTAAGCTTTGTCTCGAAATTATTTCTTTGTTGACAATCACGAATGTATTTTTCAATTCATCCCAAAATGTTATGTAAAACTCAGCTGTTAGCCCATCTATTCCTGGTGCCTTGTTCTTATTCAGAGACAGAAGAGCCGTAGTGAATTCTTCTTCTGTAAAGCTGGCGTTCAGTTGTTCTTTCTCTTCCCTAGTAATTTTCTTGATATCAGAATACAGTTCACATTTTTGGTTCACTTTCGCAGTCGTGTCCTTGGCGTATATTGATTCAAAATGTTTTACTATTATGCTAGTTAGTTCTGAAGGTTTTTGGATGATATTATTTCCCACTTTGAGTTTATTCAGATGTTTAAAGGTACAAAAGGCTTTTTTGTTGATTATTGGTGAGTCTGTGTCAATCAGTTTTTCGTAGTTCATTTTTCTCAAGATATTTTCGCTAGTTTTTTTGTATGCATCCTGTGAGCGTTTTGTAATGTTTAATAGTCTCTTGATTTCACTTTCAGAGGGGTTGGATGAGGCAATCGCGTTTTTCACTTGTTCTCCCAGCTGTCTGATTTCTATCTGTCTTGTCTTATATTTTTGCCTATTATATAGTATCGTCATATTTCTTAGATCTATTTTAAACTTTTCCCACCATTTTATCATGTCGCAACCTGCCGGTATTTGCTTGGTTTCACTCACAATGAACGTATTCATATTATCTTTGAAGTCCGTATCCTCCAATAACGCATTATCGAACCTCCAGTAAGGCGGATATACTTTATTTCTTGTTGTAATTCTTATTTTTATAGTCACTGCTAGGTGGTCTGAGAAAGAATTTTTCACATCAGCTGATATCAGGTCGTTTAATAGTTTTCTCGTGATGTAAATTCTGTCAAGCCGTGAGGCGGATATAGGGGTTATAGAGATGATATGTGTGAAGCCAACATCTTTCTTGTTGATATGTCTCCAAGAATCTTTCAGTCCACAATGTGTGAAGTTTTTCTCGAGCGTTTCCGCAAATGTAGCATACCTTTCGGTAGATCCATACCGATCTAAGTGCGGATTTGGAGTGCAATTGAAATCTCCTCCTATAATTACATTGTCATTCTGATCTAAATTTTCTAGGATTTCGGATAGTTTTGAACTAATTTTGAGTGCAATTTCGCGGTCATGTGGAATATATACGTTTATGATATGTAATTTAAATGTATCTATTGTTACTAGAGCTGATTGAAGATATGATTCGAGAATGATTTCATGATTTTGTATGGTGATCGAGCAATTTCTTTTTAAGCCAATTGCTGTTCCGGTATAATTTGTTGTTACAGGGTTGATATAAAAATCATATTTTGTGTCACGTGAGAAAGTTGGTAATTCCGTGACATTGGTTTCTTGAAGTAATATAATGTCTGAACAATTCATTTCGAGAAAAAATTCCAATTGAGTTCGCTTAAAATCTCCTCTAATGCTTTTTGTGTTTAAGGTTGTGATAGTTATATTTGGATACATGTTTATTAATAAGTTGTATTTGTGCTTTCAATGCTTTCTTGAGATAAACATCTAGTGAGAGAGCTCTTCGATGATGTGATTGATTCTGGAGGCGAGCTAGCTGCTCCACCTTCTTCGATATATGATTTTTTAAATGAATTAATGAGCCGTTTGCATCTTTCTTTCAGGGATCGCTGTGACATGAAAGGCAATGCTTCTTTTATTAATGCTGTTAGTCCATTTATGTTGCTTGTATACTGAAAGGCTACATTCAATGGTTCTCCTTTTGATTTAACTTCTTTCAGGAATTCTATAAAAACGGAACACTGCATTATCTGTTCTGAGCTATTTTCCCACAAATTCTCCAGGCCTTCATAAGAATCTTCTGTTGGAGTAGGCTCTATTTTCCGGCGTTTTGTAGATTTCTTTTTGTTTGCATTTGTACTCTTCGGTTCTTGAAAAAATATTTTTTCGTTTTTGGAACCGTTAGTGTTATCATTATGATCGAATACTATATCTTCGAATACTATATCTTCGTTTATTAAGGAAGTGCTTTGAGGGGTGTCAGATGAAGGGGATGGTCGTTTATTCGTGTTTTCTAAAATCTCAGTATTATTAATTGTATCATTGATATATTCGGCTGGTTTGGGACATTTTGAAGCAATGTGCCCAAATTCTTTGCAACTGAAGCATTTCACTTTATCATCAGTTAAAAAGATCCTATATTCTTCGTCATCATAGGGTATTACTAATGAATTTGGCATTGTTTCTGTGTCATCCATTGCTGCAAAAAATTGTCGCCGGAAGCTATATACATGTTTGTATTCATCAATACCAATTCCGGCACCTATAAATGAAATTGGAAATACAGCTTTTATGTTATTTTCTCTTAGTTGTTCTTCAATAACATGATGAGGGATACAAGGGGAGACGTTTGACAAAATTATTCTTTTCGCTGGGAGAATCAATTTACGTACCGGTAAAAATGTGTCATTTATATTTATTCCCCCTTCGGTTTCCACAAAATGATTCACTAATTGCTTAGAACTCAAATATATGCAAATTCTATTATTCGACATTCGGGATGCAAATAATATGTTTTTGGGTTCAATCAATTTTCCTGTCGCTACTACATATTCCTTAACTTGAATTCTATCTATTGCGGGAAAAATTATTGCCTGTTCTTTTTTGGGAAATGACGATACTTTGACTATATCGGAGAAGGATGTATTGTTTGGTTTATTTTTCTTCGGTGGTATTTCGGCATTCTTTTCCGGAGAATCCCTGATGTCAGAAATCACTCCGTACTGATTTGATAAATGTTTCCCCATTCTAATTTATATGTATGTTTTTATATATAAAAACATAGTGTAAGAATGCGTATAAAATAAAGTCTTAATCACTTACTGCGATAACGAACCGGCGATCCGTCGCCGTTTCAGTATATTGCACTGTCTAATTCACTAATTAATCATATAGTTATTATTATTAACTTCGATAAAATGTACCACAGAACACCCTCAATATTAGAATTATAGTATATAAGTAAGTCACATTACACTAGTCAACACCATGAATGGAAAATGATATAAACTCGCATTCAATTCCGAGACACGTTCGTCGCGTTCGAAGAACTGTGTGTGTGTGTGTGTGTGTGTGTGTGTGTGTGTGTGTGTGTGTGTGTGTGTGTGTGTGTGTGTGTGTGTGTGTGTGTGTGTGTGTGTGTGTGTGTGTGTGTGTGTGTGTGTGTGTGTGTGTGTGTGTGTGTGTGTGTGTGTGTGTGTGTGTGTGTGTGTGTGTGTGTGTGTGTGTGTGTGTGTGTGTGTGTGTGTGTGTGTGTGTGTGTGTGTGTGTGTGTGTGTGTGTGTGTGTGTGTGTGTGTGTGTGTGTGTGTGTGTGTGTGTGTGTGTGTGTGTGTGTGTGTGTGTGTGTGTGTGTGTGTGTGTGTGTGTGTGTGTGTGTGTGTGTGTGTGTGTGTGTGTGTGTGTGTGTGTGTGTGTGTGTGTGTGTGTGTGTGTGTGTGTGTGTGTGTGTGTGTGTGTGTGTGTGTGTGTGTGTGTGTGTGTGTGTGTGTGTGTGTGTGTGTGTGTGTGTGTGTGTGTGTGTGTGTGTGTGTGTGTGTGTGTGTGTGTGTGTGTGTGTGTGTGTGTGTGTGTGTGTGTGTGTGTGTGTGTGTGTGTGTGTGTGTGTGTGTGTGTGTGTGTGTGTGTGTGTGTGTGTGTGTGTGTGTGTGTGTGTGTGTGTGTGTGTGTGTGTGTGTGTGTGTGTGTGTGTGTGTGTGTGTGTGTGTGTGTGTGTGTGTGTGTGTGTGTGTGTGTGTGTGTGTGTGTGTGTGTGTGTGTGTGTGTGTGTGTGTGTGTGTGTGTGTGTGTGTGTGTGTGTGTGTGTGTGTGTGTGTGTGTGTGTGTGTGTGTGTGTGTGTGTGTGTGTGTGTGTGTGTGTGTGTGTGTGTGTGTGTGTGTGTGTGTGTGTGTGTGTGTGTGTGTGTGTGTGTGTGTGTGTGTGTGTGTGTGTGTGTGTGTGTGTGTGTGTGTGTGTGTGTGTGTGTGTGTGTGTGTGTGTGTGTGTGTGTGTGTGTGTGTGTGTGTGTGTGTGTGTGTGTGTGTGTGTGTGTGTGTGTGTGTGTGTGTGTGTGTGTGTGTGTGTGTGTGTGTGTGTGTGTGTGTGTGTGTGTGTGTGTGTGTGTGTGTGTGTGTGTGTGTGTGTGTGTGTGTGTGTGTGTGTGTGTGTGTGTGTGTGTGTGTGTGTGTGTGTGTGTGTGTGTGTGTGTGTGTGTGTGTGTGTGTGTGTGTGTGTGTGTGTGTGTGTGTGTGTGTGTGTGTGTGTGTGTGTGTGTGTGTGTGTGTGTGTGTGTGTGTGTGTGTGTGTGTGTGTGTGTGTGTGTGTGTGTGTGTGTGTGTGTGTGTGTGTGTGTGTGTGTGTGTGTGTGTGTGTGTGTGTGTGTGTGTGTGTGTGTGTGTGTGTGTGTGTGTGTGTGTGTGTGTGTGTGTGTGTGTGTGTGTGTGTGTGTGTGTGTGTGTGTGTGTGTGTGTGTGTGTGTGTGTGTGTGTGTGTGTGTGTGTGTGTGTGTGTGTGTGTGTGTGTGTGTGTGTGTGTGTGTGTGTGTGTGTGTGTGTGTGTGTGTGTGTGTGTGTGTGTGTGTGTGTGTGTGTGTGTGTGTGTGTGTGTGTGTGTGTGTGTGTGTGTGTGTGTGTGTGTGTGTGTGTGTGTGTGTGTGTGTGTGTGTGTGTGTGTGTGTGTGTGTGTGTGTGTGTGTGTGTGTGTGTGTGTGTGTGTGTGTGTGTGTGTGTGTGTGTGTGTGTGTGTGTGTGTCTTCAGGAAACTAGAAACCTACACCTGATTTGGGTACGTAATCGCTCCATCTGTAATTGTGAATATTACAAGTGTTACTTATTAAATAATAAAGATAATCATTAGTCGAACATGCTTCAACCAATAATTCGCTTAAAGCAAATCTAGTGCCACGTATACCAAATTTATGTAAACTTTGTGTTGTAGGTTGAGGTGTAGTCAAAGTTGGAGGAGCAAGCGACTGATGCGACTCATCATCATCATATAGCCTATAGGGAAAGTAGAATTAGCATTAAAATAATTCGTAATCAGAAAAAAGAAAAACTTACGTTAAATCAATCATTCCCACCACATTATCATCTGGAGGAGCAGGTGACTGATGCGACTCATCATCATCATATAGCCTATAGGGAAAGTAGAATTAGCATTAAAATAATTCGTAAGTGAATCAGAAAAAAGAAAAACTTACGTTAAATCAATCATTCCCACCACATTATCACCTGGAGGAGCAGGTGACTGATGCGACTCATCATCATCATATAGCCTATAGGGAAAGTAGAATTAGCATTAAAATAATTCGTAAGTAAATCAGAAAAAAGAAAAACTTACGTTAAATCAATCATTCCCACCACATTATCATCTGGAGGAGCAGGTGACTGATGCGACTCATCATCATCATCATATAGCCTATAGGGAAAGTAGAATTAGCATTAAAATAATTCGTAAGTAAATCAGAAAAAAGAAAAACTTACGTTAAATTCTCATCCAACCTGAAAAATAATATACATCCATACTGTACTTCAAAAAGAAATGAAGAACTTACTGTTCATGTATGTAAATCAGAAAAAAAAAGAAAAACTTACGTTAAATCAATCATTTCAGCCATATTGTCATCCAACCTGAAAAATAATATACATTCATACTGTACTTTGAAAAAGAAATAAAGAACTTACTGTTCACACATTGAACTTTCACTATTCATCGTTTTTGTTTTTTGTCGAAAGTAGATGTATTCGAATTGTGATGGTTGCTTACATGTTGCAGCTATTTAAACATTTACAGTATTGACGTCAAACTCGATTTTTATTCAAAACATATATATATATATATATATATATATATATATATATATATATATATATATATATATATATATATATATATATATATATATATATATATATATATATATATATTTGTATGTTTTCTTGGTATATTGGTTCGTATATATACTGATAATGAAATAAAAATTCTGTTTTGACGTTTCGACAATGTTTATTGCCTTTATCAAGGAAAAGTACTTTCACTGATTTGGATGTTGTTATTGCATCATCTTTCACATCTTACGTGTATTATAAATAAATGCAATCGAAAAGTACTTTCGCTGATTTGGAATTGCTTATAGAAAATGCATGCATTGACGTAGCTTGTTTTGATCCGCATGCTGTATAACATAAGAGGGAACTCCAATATCTTACATCAGTTCACAACAGCAAATGTACCTTGCTCAATAGTACTATTTACGATAGATCAAGTAAATTTTCACATTTTATAGGTAACTTCAGTGTTGAAGCATTCGTTTAGGTAAGTAATTCTTCATTAATTGATTTTAATAATTTCTTATATCGAATGCTATATATATATTCTAATCAAATGTGTACACATGTCATGAATTTGTTAATTTCATAAGGTTATTTTTGTTCAGTGCAATCTACACCCATCAATTTGTTTATTCGTTTGATAATACCTATGTTTTGCAGCTGTTTTTGTTAGAATTTCATTATACGAGTTTTTATCATTTAATGTATAATATTTTGGTTGTTTTTTAAAAAGTAATTCGTATAATCCTCTAGTACCAGTATATGTTTTGCCTTTTACTACTATGTCTGTACCATTTATTTTTAAACTTGAATTCCCAATTGAAAATTTCTCTGTCATAGGATTGTGACGGATTCCATACTTTTGATCAAAATCCCTCAAGTCACCCGTTATCATTTCGCTTATGTATTCTCGTGGTAATGGTTCGTATTGTTCTAAATAGTCAATAAATGATTTTTCGGCTATATCATCATTTCTAGTTCTATTAATATTTACTTTATCATTGTAATCATCATCATCATCTTCTTCTAATTCTTTAATTATTGATTGTTTGAAACTGTCTGTTGGTAGTCGTTTAGAATCAAGTTTTGGTGTTGAAGGAAATATTCGCTTTGATGTACTAGGAGTATGTAAATTATTTACAGCTGAATCAATATTTTTAATAGGAACATTAAGATAATCATCAGACTGTTCATTTTTTGGTGAAAAATATTCACTTTCTTCACCATCATCATCACCACCACTAAAATCTGTATAAATATCACCAGTTTTCTTATCTAATTTATTTTCTATATTTTTCAAATGTTTAGTTATCGGTGAAAATATTTTTTCCTTGAGAATTTCCCCATGTTTCAATACATCCAATTTTTTTTTATCTCTTTACGCTTCTTTATTAGTTTTTGTTTTAAATGTCGTTGCGTAATATTCATATTGACGATGATGTTCTTCACTCTACGATATAATATTTCAAACTAAATATGTTTGAATAAAATAGATTGATATATATCAAATTAACGAAAAATTAAACAGTTTCAAACAGTTATTGAACAGCTTAAGAACAGCTTAAAACAGCTATTAAACAGCTTCAAACAGGTATTGAACAGCTTCAAACATCTATTGAATAGTTTCTCATTAGTTTTTTCTTTTAAAAAAATAGTTTATAGATGTATGAAATTATCAAAACACTTTCTATATCTTCCTTTATCAATAGCATCATCTTTAACAATACATAAAAAAAACAATTCAGATAGAGCATGTATGGAACATGATATTGCATATTCATGAGGAAAATCAACCTACTTTATTTAATCTTGTAAATATACTGAAACCCTTATATTCTAATGGTACATATCGTTCGGGAGTTTTTTATAAATGAGCGATTCCAATAGCAAATTTAGGAGATTCAGTATAATTTCCTTATAATCCACCGGTACATATCGTTCGAAAGCTCTTATAAACGAGTGATTTCAAAAAATTCAGATATATTACTATCATCCTGCCGAACATTCAGGAGATTTAGTATAATTTCCTTATAATTCACCGGTACATATCGTTCGAGAGTTCTTATAAACGAGTGATTCCAAGAGTAAAAAAAAATTCAGATATATTAATATCATCCTGCTGTTAACATATAGGTTACGAGCAATCTCAATAGAGGTCATTTTAGGAGATTTAGTATAATTTCCTTATAATCCACCAGTACATATCGTTCGAGAGATAAATATATAAAAATTTTTAGATAGAGCATACTTTATTCAATCTTGTGAATATACTGGAAACTTGTGTGTAATACCCTTATATTCCACCAGTACATATCGTTCGAGAGTTCTTATAAACGAGTGATTTCAAGAGCAATTGGAAGTAAGCATTTAGGGAAGATCTCTTCTCCATTTTCAAGAGATAGAGAGTTATCTCATTTACTAATTTTCAATTCTATCGTAGATCAAAATGCCCATTTTCACTGATCTGGTGAAGCATATCGCAACTCTTCTAGGACTCCTAACGCCCCACTATAATGAAGCAACGGCTGCTGAGGGATTGCGAGAGTGCACCTTAGGGATAAGGAGAATACATAATGCCCTTAAATCGGCGAAAAACATCGGAGAGAAGCAGCAGCTACTATCAGCATTGGGGGCGGTGAAGACGCTACGTATCCAGATAAAATCGTTGCGGAAGAGAGGTTCTGGTATAACTTCGAGGAAAGAAACAGCGTGGGATCGAGTTCATTGGACTGATTCCATATCTGCGTTCAACAACCGCATCCGTACAGGGATCCTTTCAAACGAAGCATAAGGATCCCGAAGCGTTCATGTTGGACTGTAAAGCTCTTTTCAAGAGGAGAATTCAGAATGCGTTGAAGAAGGATGAGGCAGTTAAAGTTAATGCAGTATTCTGCGGAGAATTTCGAATCGTTAAAGCAGAGCAGGTATTGACTGAATTCAAGTACTTCAACACATCTAATTCGGCAATCTATCGGGACACCAACTTGGATAGTTGGTTTGAGGATAAGATAGTGAAGCCGATATTAACCCAATTGGAAGAGTTTCAAGAAAGAGACAGCGGGTGGGCGTTGACTAAGATTATAAATTTGGGGATAAATATTAACAAGTTCACACCTCAACTAGGTTCATCGTATATCGATTTACCGGTCCAGATCAAACGTAAAAAGGCTTGTATTAATGTGAAAAATGATGATGATGCTTGTTTCGCATGGGCAGTAACAGCTGGGTTACATCGTACTACTAACCCACATTCAGATAGAGCTAGTTCATACCCTCATTACAGGGAAGTATTAAAATTGAAAGGGATTCAATTTCCGATGACAATGCGTCAGATCCCCAACTTTGAGAAGCAGAATGGAGTCTCCATCAACGTATATATCTTGAAGAAGAGTGTAAAGTCATTCGTTACGTTACCTACCTACCTCACGAAGGAGAAAAGGGATAGACACGTTAACCTTCTGCTTATTCAAGATCGTTACTTTGAGGAGGAGGAAGGAGAAGATAGCGATGATGTGACGCCAATTCGTTTCCATTACGTCTGGATTAAAGATTTATCACGCCTGGTTTCTTCGCAGCTGAGTAAACATAAGGGACAGAAATATTCTTGCGAACGATGTCTCCATTACTTCCAATCTGAAGAGAAGTTGGACAAACATATTGAAGACTGTGAGAAGCTGAATAGCTGTAAGGTTAAGATGCCTGAAGTTGGAAAGAATATTCTGAAATTCAAAAATTTTGAGAATAAAGTTAAAACTCCATTTGTGGTATACGCAGATTTGGAAAGCGTTCTTAGCCCCACTTCAGATCTGAAGAAGCCTCAACAACATATCCCTGCAGCTATCGGATATTACATGAAATGCTCCTATGAAGATTCCCTATCCTTGTATCGGGCTCATCGAGGCGTGGATTGCATGAGCTGGTTCGCGGATGAGATGAAACAACTTGCCGAAGATTTAAGTACAGTTTTCTGGTGTCCTTATGACATCGATATGACGCAGGATGAAGAAGTCGCATTCAGAATAGCAACATATTGTCATATTTGTGAGCAACCATTCTCTGAAGTGGATAAAAAAGTGCGAGATCACAATCACCTTCTACCTCTGAAAAATTATCGGGGAGCAGCACATGAAGGGTGCAACATCAACTATCAAGACACGCATGTTGTTCCTGTAGTTTTCCATAATCTAAGCAACTATGATGCAAACTTTATAATTGAAGATGTAGTCTTGCGAATGGAAGGTAAAATCGATCTGCTCCCGATAACTAAGGAAAAATACATAAGTTTCACCAAACATGTAGATGATACACCCATTCAACTCAGATTCATAGACTCGTTCAGGTTCATGGGTTCCTCCCTCGATAAATTAGCATCATACTTGAATGATTTCCCAAATTTGAAATGTCAGTTTAGGGAACTCGATGATGAACAAGTTGGGCTATTAACCAAGAAAGGTGTTATGCCATATGATTATATCGACTCGTTTGATCGGTTCTCCGATTCAGTTTTACCTCCTATTGATGCTTTCTACAATAAATTGGAGGATAAACCATGCCCCCGAAAACTCTACCAGCGAGCCCAGCATATATGGGAAAAATTTGGATGTCGAAACGTGGGACAATATGTTGATTTGTACATGAAGACTGACATAATGCTTCTAGCCGATGTTTTTGAACAATTCAGAACTAGCTGTCATCAAACATACAATCTGGATCCTGCGCACTACTTTACACTGCCAGGCTTCACTTGGGATGCGATGCTGAAACATACGAAACAAGAAATGGAGCTTCTCACAGATCTCGATATATTTCTATTCGTTGAGAAAGGGATTAGAGGAGGACTCAGTCAAGTTTGTTCTAAGCGTCAAGCCCACGCCAACAATAAATACATGCCAAATTATAATCCATTGAAAGCTGATTCTTATTTGATGTATTATGACGTCAATAACCAGTATGGTTGGGCTATGAGTCAAGCTCTTCCATATGGTGGATTTGAATGGTGCGATACTAATATTGACGTTACTACAGTTCCAGATGATTCTTATGTGGGATATATTTTAGAAGTCGATTTAGAGTACCCTCAACATATTCACGACCAGCATAAAGATTTACCCTTCTGCCCCCTACATATCGATCCTCAAACAGGCAACAGCCCAGCTTCATCAAATGCATCATCAAAATTGATGGCAAAGCTTCAGCCTAAGGAGAAGTACGTCATCCATTACCGCAGTCTCAAGCAAGCGCTAGCAAACGGTTTGATTCTAAGTAAAATTCATCGTGCCTTGAAATTTAGACAAGCTGCATGGTTGAAATCGTATATTAACCTGAATACTAACCTTCGGAAGGCAGCAAAGAATGAGTTTGAGAAGAACTTATTCAAATTGAAGAATAATGCTGTATTCGGTAACACGATGGAAAACATCCGTAAAAGAGTGAATGTTCGCTTACTAACCGAGTGGGCTGGGAGGTATGGTGCACAATCATACATATCGAAGCCGGAATTTAAGAGTTGTACGATCTTCAATGAGAATTTGGTAGCTGTTGAACTAAACAAGCTGGAAGTATGGTTGAATAAGCCGATATATGTGGGTATGTCGATTCTGGATTTGGCGAAGATAACCATATACGACTTCCATTATGGATATATGATTCAGACGTTTGGGGATAGTTGTTCTGTACTGTATACAGATACGGATTCTCTTATCTATGAATTGGACCGAGACCCTTATGATATGATGAAGCGTGATCACCATCACTTCGACACCAGTGACTACCCAGTTGACAACATCTATGATATTCCACTCGTTAATAAGAAGGTGTTAGGAAAGATGAAGGATGAGAGCAACGGAACCCCCATGACCGATTTTGTAGGTCTAAGGTCCAAATTATACGCAATAAAGTTATTAACTACTGAGGATGATGTTAGTAGGAAGCTTCAAGATCTGAAAAAAGCTGAATATGAAGAATCCGAAATTGCGGAAATAATGCGGAACTACGGTGTGACAAAAAAAGCCAAGGGAGTGAAATTTTCCGTTGTGAAAAACAGGATCGATTTCGATGACTATGTAGTGTCTCGAATAGTGGAAATAAGTATCAGTTACTCAACATTTAATTAAAGCTGAAAAACATAAAGTGTTTTCTATAAGTCAGGAGAAGATTGCTTTATCTCCCAACGATGATAAGCGGTACTTGATACCTGGAACTTTTGCAACGCTTCCGTGGGGACATTATACAATCTCTAATATAATGGAGACAGATTAGTGATTGTTGGTTAAATATATTTATATCTATACATTTAGATATAGTTACAATATATTCATTTCACATTTATTTATTAGAATCTAATATTACATCATAAGGATTTATGTATCCCGATTAGTTTGAATATAATCATATTCAACATTTAGTTAAGTTTGGTTCAGTTCAAGTTTATTTAAAACATGTTTACATAATTATTTTGTTATCGATTGCTAGTGGTTTGTAGGCCTCCTGGGGACGCTTTCCACTTTATTGAAAAAAAGCAACGTGCCATAAGTTCTACCTCTTAGGTGGTTGGGAAACGAACTTGATCTCCATAAAAACTTCTTGCTTATATATGTTTGATTGAATAACCGTCTGTTGAAGCACATGTCTGAATGTTGAAGCATGTGTCTGAACACGTGTCTGAATGTTGAAGCATGTGTCTGAACACGTGTTTGAATATTGAATCATGTGTCTGAACAAGTGTCTGAATATTGAAGCATGTGTCCGAACACGTGTCTGAATGTTGAAGCATGTGTCTGAATGTTGAAGCATGTGTCTGAACACGTGTCTGAATGTTGAAGCATGTGTCTGAATATTGGAGCACGTGTCCAGAATTACTATTTTCAACTTTCAAACTAATTGTGTAACATAAAAATCACATTCTTTCGATTTAAAATTATTATGGATGAGGTTAGGCTCACCTTTACCTAGGTGACATTAGGCTAGACCCACGTGACAAACCTAGGGTGCACCGGAGCTATATCTACTACATTAAAGACGATTGTTATCATGTCCTCCATAGCTCAGCGGTTAAGGAGCCGATTTTGGAATTTGTTTCCCGGGTTCGAATCTGGTGTAGGACAAAATTCATTTTTCAGTACAGTTGACTCGGATTATATATACTACATTAAAATTACTCATTCTCAAATCCTTCATAGCTGAGCGGTTAAAGCGTTGACTTTGGAATTTATTTCTCGGGTTCTAATCTGGTGTAGAACAAAATTCATTTCAGTAGAAGTGACTCAGGTTATATACTACATCAAAATTAATTAATTCAAGTCCTTCATAGCTGAGCGGTTAAGCCACCTAAATTTGGAATTAATTTCCCGGGTTCGAATATGGTGTATAGAAAAAATATCGATTTCAGTAGAATGCGAGTACACAGATGACTAGTTCACAGACTGCAGATTGGAAAAAAATCTGGTGTATAGAAAAAATATCGATTTCAGTAGAATGCGAGTACACAGATGACTAGTTCACAGACTGCAGATTGGAAAAAACATAGATTTACCAGACCAAAGTTGGGGGAATCATAGATTACCGAACCATAGCCTACCTGTCCATCGATTGATGAACCATAGAGCATAGTCGGGTGCACTATAGATTACCAAACCATAGACCATTGATTGGTGAACCATATACTTCTATGACTGCGCATGCGTGATTGTGGATGACCTTGGGATGGTCAGTTTTCGGTAAAATGAACCTTAGATTTCCTTATGGAGATTTACATGCAAAAAAGGTCGATTATGGTGGAGAACTCTCCTAGCACATCTACTTATATCAAGCACACAACCCATACGACAATTCCTATAAAACTGACAATTAATGTTGTCGTTTGTCAAATATATAAAATATGCAGCGTTGCCGGTATATAAAATAAAGCTACATTGAAAACGTTATAGTGTTTCTTCTAGTCGATTTATATTTATAGTCAGACTTAAATTAGAATTAATAGAATACCAATAGACTATAGTTTTTGGTCTATATCTATAGTCGGCTATACTTATAGCTTGGTTTATAGCCGTTTAGCAGCATAGCACTGCTGGTCATCGGAGATTGAAGCTCATTTTCCAACGGTCTGAGGGTAGGAAAAAAATTCTCAACATACTAGCATGTTCTTCAGGAAGAATAAACAATTTTGTCCTTTCAGTTTTTTCTTCAGAATTCACTATCAATGAGCATGGGGGGAGGAAAAAAGTTTCAGACAACGTGTGAAGACATCAATTCAAATGACTTGACTACAGGTTAATCTAAAAAAAAAATACTGTCTATAGTTCTTTATTAGCTTTATTCAAATACATTTATAAATTTCATCAAGGTTTCTTTGTGAGCATTCGGAATTTTTCGCCCATGTTCTGTGACGATATGTAAAACAAATTGCTTTTGCTCCTCATCTTTTGTTGGAATGTTATGATAATCCTGGTTTCACGGCTCTCTCAGCCGCGTCGTTACAACTTTTGAACTTAAGAATTTTCAATCCTTTTTGATAATTTTTATCTTCCCGCCATAATGATGGATCGATATTAGAAAATCAGGATTAATATTAAATGTTCTGAAAAAATTTGCTGATTTAGAAGTATGTATAAAATAAATAAGGCACATTTACTGAATATTTATGAAAGTTTCATTTACAATATGAATAAAGTAAAGTAAAAAATTTTAATGTTTTTGAAATATATTCAACAAACAGGTTTTAATGAAAACAAAACTATCAACAAAATAGTAGCAAGCATTATTACTAATAATGTAATACAACCTATTAATTAGGGCTTATGACTAATAAACATCTATAATATTAATCAACTTTGACAAATGCTTTTGTAAAAAAAACAAAACTATTTATTGTAATTAAAACAAAAAGAAAAATCAACAAATTTGAACATTTCGAACTAAAGTTTCTTTATTCAGTCTCATAGCATTCACTTAATTGAGATCAAATAATCTAATTAAAGGTTTTCTTAAGTTATAGTTTTATTTCAGTCTCGCAGAACTTGAAAAATAATTATTCAGAGGATTCGTCGTCAGAATTACAATTCGGACAAACATAGAAGTGAACATCTTTAGATTTCAGGCATTTTAAATGAGCCCAATTCTTACACATGACGCATTCAATCCATTGTTCACCTGGTTGTGAATAAGAGTATGAGTCGCAACATATTAAACAATACCATTCCAGGCTGTCTTCTTCACTATCACTTCCATGATCATCTTGCAGGACTTTCCGTTTCGCATTTTCTTTACCATTTGCGGATTTACGTGTCACTTTACAATTTCGCTTGTTTTCACCGGTTGCCTTTTTCTTTCCAACTCTTTTTTTAATTTTCTTCTCCTTCATTTTACTATTGCTCTTTCCTCTTCTTGCTTTTTCTTCAGCCAAAGCGTTCTTTTCAGACGTATCTGTCAGTATTGCTGATCTTCTTATTCGTCGCTTATTCGGTACAGATGATCTCGGTGGTGCTCTAGGTAAGGGTTTAACAGCTTCAGGGGAAAATGTGCTAGTTGTGGCTTGAATGATAAATGGCAAGTTAGCAATATTCGAGGGTCCTGGTTGAGGTTCGTTGGTTGCTGATCCTGTTGCTGCTGGAAGTGGTTCGCTACCTGGGATGGCTTCCATATTATGATCCACCTGAGGCTCTTCAGGGTCTGCTATTTCTTGGAGCTGCGATTCCATATTTGAAATATTAGTGTCGGGAATAGGTCGGTCTGTAACGAAAGACGGAGCAAAATCTGCATCTGTAAATATTTCAGGGTTGTATGGACTTACGCCTGCCTTTTTAAATGCATTCATAATGTTATTTGGGGTCGCTGCTAGAGGCCATGCATGTTTCACAATTCCAGGTATCTCATAAATAGACATTGTCTTGCCCGGATTATTACGTAACCAGTTTTCTTGAGCTTTGGCACAATACGTTTTAAACGGTCCATTAACGCCAACGTCTAGTGGTTGCAAATTATGCGTACAGTGTGGGGGGAAAGACATTATTATAACCGAATTGGCCTTTGCCTTTTCAACAACATCAATGTCAACATGTGATTGATGGTTATCGAGCAATAACAATACTGGGTCTTCGGGAGTGGGCTTTGTGTGTTTTATAAAATGGTCCATAAAGATGAGGAATTCTTTAACTGTCATCCATCCCGAGCTATTTCCCGCTCCAATACTTTCTGGGGGTCCATCACGAATAAATAGGTCTTTATACTTAAGGCGAGGAAAAACAAACATAGGTGGTATAGTGTTTCCAACTGCATTCACTGCTAATTCGACGGTAACTAAAGTTCCTCGCTCTGCTGATACTATGGCACCTACTTGCTTAACGCCCTTTGCAGCTACTTTTTTCTTTGGTTTCAATACAGTGGTGACTCCTGTTTCGTCCAAGTTCCATATTCTAGATGGTAGCAACTTATATTTCAATATGACATCTCCGAGCTTGTTAAAAAATGTATTAACATTGTGCCGGTTAAAGGTCGATTCTCATATAGCAGTGACGTGACAGTGCCGTGACCGGCACGTGATTTCACCGGCCGTAAAGTCACAGTGATTACTATTCATATTGGTCAGTGTTTCAGCAGTGCCGTGGCAGTGTAGTTTATAGCCAAATGGAAATATTTTCAGATGAAGAACTTTTGCAGATCGCACTGGTTTTGGACGAAGAAATGGAAGAACAAGTAGGACAGGTAGAAAAACGACAGTGGGTCCATCCAGCATGGAAAAAGAGAGGAACAGAAGGGCAATTTATAACATTATACAAGGAACTGGTGGACGATGCAACAAAATTTTATGAATACTTCAGAATGTCAGAAAATTCGTTCAACTTATTATTGTGCAAGTTAGAAGTTCATTTGAAAAAGCATGACACACGCTGGAGAAAAGCTATCACAGCAAGGGAAAGGCTTGCTGTTTGTTTGAGGTAAGTGTTTGTTTTCAAGCTGATGGAGACCATGTAGACATTAATTGAAAGCACTCAAAAAATGAAAACTGTTTTATTAGAAAAATGTTGTCAAACAAATGAAAAAAAATAAATCGTGAGTTTGGTAAAACTCCCTCATTGAGTTGGGTGCTGCAGTCTCCACAGTTTGATCAGTAGATGAGGTTGATTGATCCCATGAAGGCTGGTAGCTTCCTGCAGGAGAAAGTTGTCCAGTCGAACTCATGACATTAGAACCCGTTGAGGCGGCAAACTGTTGTCGGTTCAACATATTCAATTCGAATCTTTGGACAGTAGCAAAAATTTCACCTTTGGCGTAATGCCAGTCTTGTGGGGATAATTTTTTTTAAACTGGAGCTATTCCTGTTAAAAAATCGTCAACAGGATGATGCGTTGGTGCTGGGCAGTTCATAGTTTTATTTCGTTCAGCAATATACTCCATAACTGTAGCGGCTGCCGTTTTGGGGGGAGCAGTAGGCTTTGACAGCTTTCGAGTTTTTCGTGGAATGGTATCTGTTGTTGTTAATGTCAACAAATTTTGACTTTCTGATTGTTTAGTCATGGCATCGTTAACTGCTGATGCTGTAGAGTCCTCCGCCTCCTTATTTTGGTCGTCAATTTCGGATACCTCTTCACGTTCTGTTTCACCTGTGAAATCTTCGATATTCACTTCGGACTCAATGTTTGTCGTGGTCTCCCTCTCCTCAAAGAATTTCGTCAAGAAGCTCAACTGCTCTGAATACTTATACGGCTTCACTTTTGTTGCTTTTTGACCACTCTTAGTTTTTTGTTTATTTAACGATTTTCTGAAGTTGTCCCTAATATTGGCCCACCGAGTTTTACATACAGACCCTAAAAGAAAAATAAAGCATGAGGCCTTCTTTTATCATAAACAAAATATAAAACAAAAAATGTCTCATCTCTACTGTATTTTTTTTTCAGATATTTGGCCACTGGAGATGCAGTGAACACAATTTCGTTCAGCTATCGTCTAGGACATAGTACAGTTCACAAAATTGTACGAGACACCTGCCAGATTATCACTACACATCTAATGAAAGAAATGATGCCTACTCCGACAGAGGAAATGTGGATGAAAATCGCTACTGATTTTTATAAAATGTGGAATTTTCCTAATTGTATAGGAGCTATAGATGACAAGCACATTGTTATTCAAGCTCCTCCTAACTCCGGATCAATGTTTTTTAATTACAAAAAAACATTTTCTATAATTTTATTAGCCCTTGTAGATGCTCATTGTAATTTTATTGCTGTCGATGTAGGGGCATATGGAAAGGATAGTGATGGGGGAGTATTTGCCAAATCAAAGTTAGGAAAAGCACTTCAGCAAGAAAATTTGAATATACCAGCAAGATCTACCATTCCTAATACAGATATCCCGGTTCCCTACGTTATTGTAGGTGACGAAGCTTTTCCTCTAAAAACGTACTTGATGCGACCATATCCAGGGGATAATCTAAATGATTGGAAGCGTAACTTCAACTATCGTTTGTGTCGTGCCAGGAGGACATCAGAAAACACTTGGTATTTTGGTTTAAAAATTCAGGGTTTACAATAGACGAATTCAGGCCTTTCCAAAATACGTAGATAACATAATTTTGAGCACCTGCTTGCTGCACAATTTCATTAAAAAATACGACTGTCATACGTACAATTACGTTACATCGCACGTGGATTTGAGGGGCGAGAATCGCCCAATACAAAATTTACAGTTGCAAGGAGGAAATGCAACGACAGCTGCATTTGGTGTACGAGAAACATTCACTGACTTTTTCAATTCTGATGCTGGATCTCTCCCATGGTTACCAAATATCCAATAAAATTAGAAAATAATATACTAAGGTTCTCAATATTATTATAACCTATTTTTATTGGTAATGAAATTAAACTAAAATACAGATTGTTTCTTCACAGAATGAACATGTGATATAAAAAAATTTGACCAAAAAATATTTAATATTTAACTTGCATAGTGGCGACTCGTGTTCATTCTGTGGCCAGATAGTTATGTTTTTTACTCACCTTCTACTTGCATTTCTGCTCCTACTTTCCTCCAGATAGCATTTTTGAAATCAGAGTCCATGTATTTTGAGTTGTACATGTCATAATACACAATTTGTACGGCCGTGAAAATGAAAAAATATCGTCGGGAACTAATATAACGATCACGTTACGGTGTCGGCGACAGCACTGTTTGCACTGTCACGGTACTGCGTCGGGCAGATGTGAATAGGTTCCATCAAATTCATACGAGAATAATTTTGATCTCGCCGGTGAAATCACGTGCCGGTCACGGCACTGTCACGTCACTGCTATATGAGAATCGACCTTAAAAGATGATGCGCGACCTGCACTTGTGGCTTCCGGAGATCTTATGGATAAAGACGGATTTCTTTTCAGAAAACCCGTGAACTAATCAGCTCCAGCTTCTTTATTTCTATGCCAAGAGATTGGAATGTTAGGCATGTCAAATTTAACAGCACAAGTATATGCTAACTTCCTCACTTCTTCTGGCAAGAGACCAAAGTAAATTGACGCACATTTTAACAAATAATCTGCCAATGTCTTCTCCTAGTCGTGGTTGAACACCTGTCTAGAATAGTAACCCACAGTTGGTGTTAAACCGGCCTTCAACTTTTTGACGTAGCGAGATAATTTCATATGACATATCTCTATTTCCCGAGCTACCGTCTTAAGCTTACGACCGTCTTTAATAACAGCATCAGCTGCCCGCTGCAAAAGGTCTATCGAAACGTTGCCTCGTTCGGTTTTCCGTTTATAGTTTCTCATCCTAAAACAAAGTATCAATTTTATTATTTACGTGTTTCATTACGGGGCACGTTGTTCCGCGGAACAACTAGCCCCACACTAGAGGAACTATGAACCCCAAATCCCATTTTCAAAGTGACCTCCAGTCATAATAGAATAGGTTATAAAAAGCCTACAATGATATTGAAAAGATAATCACTATAGTTCGCCCAACTGATAATAGCAAGTAACTCACAAACAACTAGCAAGTTGATTGATATAGGCCAAAAACTTAAATGATGAAAAAATTTACTTACGTGATGTTAATGTGTCACTAATCGGTTACCACTGTCACACGCAGACAGAGCGCCACTAAAATGGCTGATGCAATAGCGTGATGGTATGACGTTTCGCGATGCACTTCACACCTATAGCTATCTCTTTTCTTCGCGGAGTTATTCGGATCGGAACAACTTACCCCCGGCACTTTGAACCCCGGCTTCCCCTACATGTCAAACAAATATGTCTTTTATTTAAAAAATACTGTCACATTTTATAACCTCTTATTACATACCTACCAATGACAACCCACTCTGTAGATGTTATTGTTTGCTCAAAAGCTAATCTATTAATGCTGAGAAGTGCATTCATGTTTATCCTACTTCCAAATTAATTTTGAAATTTATACATTCAAACTTATCTCAATTTATATGATACATATTCAGAAGCGATACAAAAAGTAGGAGACCGGTGTCAGTTGTAACATTTTAGCTTCGAATTCGATTTTAAGTCAACTTATTCATGAAAAAGAATTTTGAAAGGTAGAGCCATATGGCTATAAGTGTTGCGAGTGCATTGCTTATTTCAAATTGAAAGTACAGTCCACAACTAACGCTTTAAAAAAATAAACAGCTGTTGATGTCATTTGTTACAATTGTAACGTATCTCTGAAAACATACGGAATATATTTACGAATATTATAATTTTGATAAAAATACAAAGTAAGAGATTTTTTACCAACAGAACTTCAAATCTTATAAAACAATAGTATATTATTCAACGAGCATATTATGGTGGCTATTATTCACGTGGATGAAGTTTACGACACGAGCCGCAGGCGAGTGTCGCAAATCATCCAAGTGAATAATAGCCCATAATATGCAAGTAGAATACTATACTTTGTCCACGACCCATAAATATTACTTTGATACTAATAAAATTTGCTGTTGAAATAAGTCGAACCAACAAATTGTTGACGTTTCAAATTAAATTTGATCTGACTTGACGTTTGATAGCGCGTTCTATTTTTATCGTATAAGTAGAATACTATACTTTGTCCACGACCCATAAATGATACTTTGTAAACTAAACACAATTTTTATTTCTATACGTGAGTAACATGGAATTTGTATTATAACTAATTGAAAACAAATTCAACTATTTATTAATATTAATAGTAATATTTGTATTAACACAATGTTCAAGATTGATTGAAGGCACTAAGTCTGAACTTGTATTAATGTTTTTGTTATTTATAAACGAGTTTGTCGATATGGTTTCATTTTGTTTGTATGGATTCTGTATCGTGTTGGAGATTTTCTCGGCTGTTTCCATTTTATTTCTCATGGAATCATCAATGTAACCTTCTGCTACCGCCGTGGATTTCCATCCACTATGCCTTTTCAAAGCTGTTATATCCCCGCCCGCATCAACAAGTATAGTCGCAGATGTTCTTCGGAAACTGTGACCAGAGTATTTTTCTGGATCGGGTAAT
This sequence comes from Endomychus coccineus, assembly GCA_958510875.1. Classification (NCBI taxonomy): domain Eukaryota; kingdom Metazoa; phylum Arthropoda; class Insecta; order Coleoptera; family Endomychidae; genus Endomychus; species Endomychus coccineus. Next base: position 141,127,927 of record OY294068.1, read on the forward strand.
TGCAAATATGTCGCTATTTGTTTTCCCATTTGTGTAAACTTGTTAATACCTATTCTTTGCGAAGTACATTTGCCATTTTGATAGTTCAAAAAAAATACATCAGACATAACATGAGGTGGACGAAGGCTGATATACTTTTTGCAAATTTGGTAAAATTCATCGGTGATTGTAAATTTGCGAGTAATTTTTGTTTTGGTATTTGGCACTTTCACTAAGAAAGCTGATCCAAGATCTTGTAAATCACTAAGTTTCATCTTATACATTTCGTTTGCCCGACAGGCACCCATTACTCCCATTATCATTGCCACCTTGAACAAATATTTATTGTCAAATTACTAATATATGAAAATCGTTTTTCTTACCTTTGTCGCAAGATATTTATCGTCAGATGACTTCGTCAGGAAATCATTTATATTTTCTGGAGAAAACGTATTGGCTTTTTTAGGCAAAAAGTTTTCAGATTTTCTTTTCAACAATGTTCGCAATTTGCTATAACTTTCAATGTTAATACCATGATTCAAGTTGATTGTGCTTCTCAGTATTGAGTAGGTTGTCCATATTGTTGATGGTTTGTACTTTGTGGCTAACTCTGTGAAATATACCAACAAGACGGATTCTGAGAAAGACTCGATTTTCTTGGCAATTCTCCATTGTATAAAAGATTCATACGCAGATAAATACAGTTTTCTCGATTTTTCGGGTAATAAGTTTAACGATGCAATTTTTGCCGCTTCTTGTATTTCTGGAGGTGTACAAGACATTATTTCATTTTCACTATCTGTATCCATTTTATTACTTTGATTAATTTGCTGTTGATACAACTCGAACCAACAAATTGTTGACGTTTCAAATTAAATTCGATCTGACTTGACGTTTCATAGCGCGCTCTATTTTTATCGTATTAGTCTAGAACAAAGTCTATCATGTTTGTCATATTCATTAATCACTAGTGAATAATGAAATCATTATTCACTAGTGATTAATGGATATTATTATGCTTGAGGAAACACATGCATTATGCATACTTTATACAATAGTCGTGGACAAAACCAAATACAAGTTCCACCCTTTAGCAAATAAAAACTTGAAATGAAAAACAGTCTCTAATCTGACGTGCAATTCTGACACACAAACAAGGGGTCATTATTCGCGCACGTTGAATGGGCCCACAGGCGACAATCTCTGCACTGTAGCCAATCTTCCTTGCTTTTGGTGTATGGTTCACAACACACCAAGCAAATGGTTTCGTCTTCTTCGTCGGTAGAGTCTTGATTTTTAATAGGATTCCTCTTCTGTTTTGCCTTTGGTCTGAACTTTCGCTGAGGTTAATTTGCGTTTAGCTGCATTAACCAGCTGTTTCTTGTTAAATTTATCTAACAGGATATCTTTCTCTGGGGTGTCCGCTAAAATCGCAGTTTTGCCTCGCTCCCTGTTGGTTTCTTGACTGGTTTGCTGAAGTCAGCTTTTGGAAGTGGTCGAATGGTTTCAGGTGTGATGATTTTGGCAGGAGGTGGAGGCTGCATCTCGTTTGCTGGGATAGGCGGTGGTGTCGAAATGCCCCTAATTCGAGAATCTTCGTTAAGTTCTTCTGATGCTGGTGTTCTATCCCGAATTACCGAACTGGAATTGCCTTCTGATCTACTAAGAACACCTCCTGAGGTGCTCTGAGCGTTCATTGTCTCCGGAGTTTCTAAAACGTCGACTACTTCCAACGGTCGGTCTGTGACAGAACTTGGAGCATAATCGTCTTCAGTAAAAATATCCCTGTCAAAGGGCCAAATGCCAGAACAAGCGAAACTCGCAGTTATGTTCTTTGGAGTAATTGCCATTGGCAAGGCATCTCTGGCCAGGGAGGGTATATTGTAAATGGTCATTCTCTTTCCCGGGTTATTTTTAATCCAGCGATCTCATTCGCTATTAAAATATCTTTTGAATGGGCCAAACACCCCCCTGTCAAGTGGCTGTAGTTTATGGGAGGTGTGGGGCGGAATAGACAGCAGTGTTGTATAATTGTTTCTGCAGAACTCTATTACAGGGTAGTACAGATGGGAACTGTGGTTATCTAAAATGAGAAGGACGCGGTTATCCTCAGCGGGTTTTGAATACCTTGCAAAGTGTTTTATAAAAATCAGAAATTCCTCCTACTGCATCCATCCACTTTTGTTGCCAGAACCTATGCATCCTTCAGGCCCATCTCGCACGAAATGATCCTGACATCTCTTCAAGGGAAAGGCAAACATAGGCGGAACGCTATTCTCTAACGCATTGACAGCTACACACATCGTTACCAGCGTCCCTCTCTCTTGCGAAGTTATTGCACCCACTTGTTTTACACCTTTACATGCGATAACTTTTCCCGGCTTTTGAACGGTAGTTCACCCTGTTTCGTCACAGTTGGATATGTTTTTGGGTTCAAACGCATGCCTTTCTAATAATTATTCCAAGTTTTCAAAAAACTTTTGAACATTAAATCTTCGCTTGCCATTTCGGTGACGTTTTATTGAACAGGATAAGTACAGTTACTTGCTGTAGCGAATTTGTAAGCGAGAGACCTCAACTCTTCAGGCGAAAACCCATAGCACAATTTTGATGATTGTTCACAATAAAAACAGAGCTGAATTTCTCATTTTCGCGTGAAAACCTTGTTGTGGGGACGATTCAATTGCTGGAGTCTTGTTATCTTGAAGAGGTTTCACAAAACGCCGTAGAGACACATGACACATCCCTTCATAAAGCTTCGCTGCGCCACGAACGTAAAGACTCTCATTCAAAACTTCATCAGCGGCTTCTTGGAACACTTCTTTGGGAATTTGGCCTCTTGTAGTCTTTCGCGGTTTTGGTTTAACCATTTTTCTGGAATCGGAGCTGTAATTATGACAGGCGGTGTCGATTGTAACACGTTACAATCGACGCCCATTCCGTCTGTTACAATTGACACCACCGTTACGATGTTTATATGCGTGTTTTGTATTCTAACCTAACATCCCGGGCAATGTATAACTCTCAGTAGGAGGGAAAAGTAAGCTGTTTTAATTATTACATGTGGTATTTGCAAGCATAACTGGGATATAACGAAAAAAGTTTGCGACGAAAACTTACCTTTGGCCGTCGAAAACGATGTTTTTGTATCACTCTCTGCTGAATCAGTATGTTTCACTCCGCTCTCGCGTGAAAGTTAAGTGATGCACTGGCGTTCATATGGTGCAGTACCTGGTTCCTCTACGTTAACAGAAAGTGCGCTGTTGCGATTGTTACAACTCACACCTATTACTATTGACACCGGTCTCCCCTAATTAGTAAACAAATTAAGTACTGCTAATCTTAACCATGTAGATTTTCGTATGTGATTGATTTAATTAAACCTCATACTAACAAAAATAAAGAACCTAATCTGAAGTTGATATTTCAATTGAAAAAAAGAGCTTGCTTTCTTTTTCATGGATAAACTTACCTCTCTAGTTTAATAGGAAAATGATGCATTTTTCAACTTTGCTCTGTTGAAAACCACAAACAATAGCTACATGTCAACCAGAGCTCTGCCATCCCTATGTATAAAGAATCTGAAAACAGAAATGATACTTTAAATTCACCATTACAGTCACGGATCTTGGTTTATTAGAGCCTTAGAATGATTTATTTCGAACTAATTTTAAATGTGATTCGTAGAAAAATCTAATCAAAAGATAACATGTTACTAACAAACATGTGTTCCTGCTTTTGAATGGATATATGTTTTGTCCTTTTGTATGTAAAGTAATTTATGAACAACACTGATACAATTTCTTCATCCAGAAGCCTGTGCAACCTTGAATTAATAGTGCACTACACAATAAAAAACTACACTTTTACAAATTAGAATTAGATTCTTTGGCAACTGCAAATTGAGAACATACAATATGCTGAGACTTATAGCAGAATTTAGAGAATGCTAGCAAAATCATTACAAACTTAATTCATACGTAGTCTGAAGAATATATGAATTATTTGGAGGGTCGACTTTTTCTGATTCTGAATCGAAACCACAGAACAAACTAACAAGCATAGATAACTAATAGTAGTAGTAGAGTTATCTATGCTAACAAGACTGGGAGTCTAGTATCTGAAAGAGTAGAAAGAACTAACTTGAAAGCACCTATTCACAACAATCCATTGGACTGAAAATACTAATATAATGTCTACTCTGCTCTGCGTGTGCTAGAAAGTCAGAAGTTGGGTTGGTGCAATTAAAACCATTTGATAAAACTCATAGAAATAAATACGAACAACTGTCATCGGTAGGAAACTAATAGAGTCACTATATCCAAAGAGTTCTATATATAGAGTAGACGAGTGTTAAGCATAGGAAAGCGCTGGTAAGTTGGTGGACATTCTGTCTTTCTCGCACATGTAGTGCGCTCTCACTCGCACGGTTTCCCCTTCTACTAAATTCCCTTATTAAGTTGAATACTACTCATCGTATTAACATCAGTAACAGTAAGTAACATGGGAGCGCAGTACATGTGCGAGAAGCACAGCATGTGCATCAACTTACCAGTGAAAGGCTTAGTAGTCTACTCTATATTCAGAACTCTTTGACTATATCATTGTAATAGTGTAATGTGTACAAGAATGGCTGGGCAGGCGCTCCTACGCGCTCCGACGACATCGCAGCAATCGCTCCAGAAAAAAACAAGTCAGTTCACCGATGGTAAGAAGCCTCAGGCTCCGAAATCGTGTGCCCTAAGTAGCCTTGATGAACCCAGAATGACTACAACCCGGAATGATCGTCAAGTTCGAACGCAGCGAAGAACGAATTCCGCTCAAAACCTCGACGATCAGAACCCCTAATACGACCTTGTGGCCTTGGTACAGCGTACAGAGCTCAAACAGGAGATCTTGATATTTTGCCCACAAAAACTATTCTTAACAACCAACGCATTAATCTCGTATACATCTGTACATGTAGAGTTCTTTAGACCATAGACTATTGATTGAACCTCAGAAGGATCAATAGGACAGAGAAAGGAGGAATATGAACAACTTGGTATAAACTGTAAAATATCAGACATGGGAAGTAAACTTGGAGCATGTGAACTAGTAATCCGCTCATTGATGCAAGTAAAAAATTTGTTAAAAGAGACTCTTAGTCTTCATTTCTTTCATAATTTATCATGCTCCAACACGTTTTAGACTTGTTAGATGAGTTGACAACAAGATTGTCTTAAGCTATCTTTTTACCCTGGGTAAAGGCGTTTTTGTAATACTTCTTCAACCCATCATATGCTCTCTTAACATCGAGATCCTAGTAACAGTATACACACATTTAATCATCACTAAATTTCATCAAGGTTTCATTGTGAGCGTTCGGAATTTATCGCCCATGTTCTGTGACGCTATGTAAAACAAATTGCTTTTGCTCCTCATCTTTTGTTAGAATGTTGTGATAATCCTGATTTCACGGCTCTCTCAGCCCCGTCGTTACAACTTTTAAACTTAACAATTTTCAATCCTTCTTGTTAATTTTTATCTTCCCGCCATAATGATGAATCAAAATCAGGATTAATAATAAATGTTCTGAAAAAATTTGCTGATTCGGAAGTTATAAAATAATGTAACTGCTTATCAACTATATTATTATCTGCCAATTTAATGATAATTTTCATATTATAATTTCCCGAATCTGTGTCTTCATGTTCTCTCAATGCCCTAATCATATTTCGCTTGATTTTTACAGACAAATTATCATCAAAGAAACCGAGCACAGCGGTATCAGAAATTAAATACCACAGACGATTAATACATTTTTTATGGTTACTGTAGATATCATAGAATTTATCGAGCTATAATTGTGTAGTTTTTTCACAAGTTCAAGATCATAATTTGGCGCTTCAGTGGCTAATGTACAAGTGTACCAAACTTGAATATAAACCGAGACAAGAAATGTTCATTTTTAACCAATATCTTTTTTCCTCCGTATGTGAAGGGGGGTAACTGTGGCAAAAATTGGGTTAATTAACTTTACTTAGTCGTAGTAATTAAATTTATTAATCAATTCCGTTTTAATTTCGTACACGTATCCATTAGTGATGTTAAAAATGATCCATACATTGTATGATACATATTGGAATTCGTCCGTTATGAATTGATTTTTTTTTCAATCCCATGTTGGTGCCACAGTTACCCCCACAAATTGGGGCAAGTGTGTTTTCGAACGTGGGAAATGTGGCATACAGAATATTCTCTGTGTTGAACTCATTGTAGCTCAACGGGGTTAGTGTGGAGAACAAAAATATTCATTTTATGATTTTCTGTGCATAAAATTATTATTTCCATATAATAATGAAACACATAGAATGTCAAACATGAGGAACAGTCTAAAAAAACATTATAAGAAAAAATGTACCTAATTCAAAGTCAAAATATACTTTATTCCTAAAATATAAAAATTAGTTAATCCAGACTAATTGAAGAGTGGAAGTAACAAAGGTGCTAAGTGCCAAAAATAAAGTCTCGAGATATTCAAGAAAGAAGTGATAAAAAGGACAATATATGTTTTTTTGGTTTATTCGCATTAAAAATCGTGTTAGAGGTTAACGGAAAACCATTTCTAACATACACCAATATAAGTTATGGAACACAGCTGAAAATAAAAATAATTTCTTCAAAAAAGAATAGAAACGGGGTGCCACAAAATATTTTTTTAACAAAATAGGATCGGAACGTATTGCTGATATAATTTAGAGTTTCTTAACATTGAAAATTAGGATAAAGGCAATAGTCAAACTGATATTGTTATCAATAATAATAAAAATTATGCTTATCAATCAATATATTTCTCTATGACAAAAGAAGGTGGTGTCACAATACATGCTTTTAACAAAATAACATCACAAATCGTTGTTAATCCATTGGAATGTCTAGTAGTTCCTTGTAAAAATCTTTGTGGAGTGGATTACTCAGATAGGGCAACATAGAGCGAAGACTTTTTTTCTTGTTTTCAGATATTTTGTTTGCTGGTGGGAGTCCAAGTAGTTCAACCTTCATCAAATCGCTCATAGTTTTCCCTTTCTTCAGAATATTGGCTTCAGTATATTGTTGTATTTCAGAAAATGCAGTTTTTGTTTTTACGTTTATGGGATTATCTTTTTCAATCCGTATTGTGACGTACTTTTCGGTATTTTTTCTCGAGCGCCAGATTTTATTTGCGAGGTTTACTCCCCGGAAGAGTTCTCTGTGGTGACGGTCTCTTCTGACTGCGTTATACAGCCTGTGCCAGGGCAACTTCAGTGAAGAAATAAATTCCAGGGGTCAAAGTTCTCGAGATGGCTCGAAGTAGCTACTGAGTTGTAGATTTTACTTACCACTCGTAGGGTTCTGGGTTATTTCTCAATTGGGATAGTACAGAGAAGATGTAATATATCACTAATATAATTAAGGTTGTTCAAACATTTATTCAGGTACGATTACAGTTATCAATAACCAACACCAACGGGACGTAAGCGGGGAATAATGACGGAAGCGTTCTTAACTATTAAGCCGGGGATTCAAGCTAAGTCTTAAAAAGAAGCTACGGACACCAAAGCGTGCAAAGCGGGTAACTACGGCGGGTAATCAGCTCCGGTCGGGAAAACGCTAGCAAGATCGGTAAAGCAACAAGCAAATCTAATGCATAAATCTCATTCAGTTTTCTCAACTATACGCCTTGTTACAGGCCAGTCCTAAAATATCTACTGCAGAGAGAGAGAGAGAGAACAAAGAGTGTTGCCTCGCAGTCCTCGACTTCAGACAATATTTAATACTATACCGGCGGAAAAACCCGACAGCCTGTCCACGTCGCCGGGACGTACCCTTCACTTACTTCAGACAGAACCCCAGGGTAGTCGCGCTAGAAATTCTGCCCTTTTCAGATCCGAATGTCCGCCCGCCCGTGTCGTCAGACTGCAGTTTCTCAATTCGCGGAAATGGTGTAACCAACCTACCGTCTGTTGACGTTGCTGGGACGTACCCTTCACTTACTTCAGACAGAACCCCAGGGTAGTCGCGCTAGAAATTCTGCCCTTTTCAGATCCGAAAGTCCGCCCGCCCGTTTCGTCAGACAGTGATCTTCGCACCACTATAAATAACACCTAATTAGTTGTCAGGACTTCCCGCCCTTTCACCTTTAATGACTGTACCCCAGGGTAGTCGCGCTAGAAATACAGCCACCTCCAGCGATTAGGCGTTGGTTCCCGAAAACCTGAACTGGTGTTAACTTCAGTTTTAAATTTTTTCATTCAACCGAAACACGATCGGTCACCACGATACAATACCCTTGTTTTATCTCTCTTTAATTCACTAAAATTCAATACCCTAAACTCAATTGAGGAAACGGTGAGATTCTCTGTTTTAAGCGGACTTATAATTACCTGATTAATATTTCGGTTTTGTTAAATTTATGGTTAAGTTTCGGTTTCTCAAATTGTTTTGTCTTGCAAGATGTTATCTCTTGGTTAATAAGACAGTCTAAACTAGACTGTCTTTCCTCAGCCACCGACTGGCTTTTATATGCTCCCAGCTAGTGGACATTCTGCTCCGGTGTATCCTCGCCGGCGCGGAATTGGTGGAAACCTGTTTTTAACTTATGACGCTTGTTTCGTTATTTGATAATGACACGGTTTTACTACGATTTGAATGGAATCCACTATACACGATTCATGGATTCAAACTAAAACAAATATGACTTTTATAATGCAAAGGGCTACACCGGATAATATCCTTTATCAATTACTCTATGACGATTTATCTATTCGGAACTTTTGGGATTCTACTGCTGTATACGCATTTATGATGATTTAGAATATTCAATTACCCTGAATTATAATTAATATGCGCATGCCTCAATCGACAATCTATAACATTCATGTAGAATTTAAGAACTCCGTTACATTCCCCCCTGACTTCCAAAAGAAAAAAAAATATTTTTTTTTTCGTTCAACGTTGGCTTACATAAATTGAAATAAGCATTTCTACAAAAACAAATCATTAACTTCCATGCTCTTCCATCAAATATAAAATTTCTTCCAATAAAAAAATTAACTTCTTCCGGAAAATAAACTCTTCTTTCCAAAAAAAAAACGGTCTTCCAAAACTAAAATCTTCTTTCCAAGAAAAAAAATAAAACGGTGTTCCAAAACTGAACTCTTCCTTCCAAAAAAAATAAAACGGTGTTCCAAAACTGAACTCTTCTTTCCAAAAATAAAAAAAACGGTCTTCCAAAACTGATCTTCTTTCCAAAAATAAAAAAAAACGGTCTTACAAAACTGATTTGTTGGGGTACGGTTCGGTTAGAGCGAACTTTATTTGTCTAGTGACGATAACATCTATGACACATATATCTTCGGTTGCAACATCGGTTATCAATTAAATTACATTGTATTTCCACCTCCTTGGTGTTTACGGAGGTTTGTGTTTCTACTGATACGGTATGGGATCTTTTCTTAGGATGAATAGAGGTTGTACTTGTGGATGTAGCCTGCTCATGTTTGTGTGTGCACGAGCAATCTCGGGACATCACTCCCACCAGTCCACACCTGGAGCAAAATAGACGGCGAACTCTTTGACACTCATATCTGGTGTGCCCTGGATAACCACATCTCCAACATAGTACAAACTTTTCCACTGGTAAATATATGGGTACCTTACCTTCGAAGTGTGGTTTTAGAGTTTTTGTTGGTACTATGTGTTTCACTAAGTTATCTTCGTCTTTAACGGGTGTAATATAATTCAAATTCGTCCTTATTTCGTTTTTCTCCTTAGCGTACTCCGGAGGCGTACTTGCCATTTCTTCGGATTGTCCCTCGCTAAAATAATCCAAGCATTCGAATGAAAGGGTATCCGACACGAGAGGCTCGTTCATTAAAGTTGAATCCGCCATTCTGTAACGAATAATAATACTTATTATTGATAATAAATTTCATCGGGTCATCATGACCAATAAGTTTTGAATTCATGGAATACGGATGATCCTGTTCACACCATCCGGGAATTTGAACCGTAACCGCAACCGTTTCGTTTTGCAACCACTTTTCCTAAATACGGCCATACGACGTTTGGTGTTAGAACACCACTTGGACGGGTGTGGTTCTATTAACAACTCGTCCGCTATACTCGAGGGGATCCTCCTGGTCGACGGTAGGGAGTCGGTGATGTCAATGGTTGCGAGGTCACCTATCACTATTGTTTGGTGATTTTGTTCCCGTAGTGCTCGATGTGCTGAAGCGTCTTCCACGGTAATCCGCTGAGCCAGATCTTTTTCTATCATTCGTCCGATAAGGTTCTTCAGATCTTCAGACACCGGCCGGTTGGCTATTTGCCAGAGGTCTGCGCCCTTCTCCACAGCTGCCTCCAAGTCTTCGGACTCATCATACGGGAAGGGGTGTCGGCCGGTTATCGTAAAAAATGCTGTTAGGCCACATGCCCATATATCAACAGTCATGTTATAGGCCTCTCCCCTAATCAGCTCTGGTGCCATATATCGGGGTGTACCGTATTTCCCGAACTGACCCGGAGCATCACTGGCAAGTTGAAGAGACAGACCGAAGTCCGTTATCTTGTAAACGGTTTCTCCCTTGCCACTGCTCACCAATACATTTTCGGGTTTGATGTCCCGGTGAATTACTTTCCGATCATGGAGATATTTTAAGCCCTTCAGTACATGTGTTAGACACTCGCCTCCCATCTCTCCGTTTAGTGTTCCCCGCTTCAGCACATAATGGAACAAATCACTGTCCAATAGTTCCATGATCAATACGAGACTCTCTGGTCTCTCTACACATCCCAAGAAAACTACAATATTGGGATGAGAAAATTGCTGGGCGATCTGGGCCTCATGTCTGGCCGCTCTAATATCCGTTCCCCGCCGATACTCTTTAGCAGCCACTAGTTCTCCGGTCACCTTATGCCGACATTTTAATATAATTCCAAACCCTCCTGCACCGATATTTGCTAAAATTTCAAATTGTCGGTGAAAGGGATCGTTAATTTGCTTGGCCAAATCTTTCGCCTTCTGCCGGCGGTCTTCCAGCCTTGCCTGCTTCTCTCGACCTTCAGCGGCCAGTGGATGCAGCTTCATTATAGGGGTCATCTTTCGGGCTTTTTTTGTTGACACGGTTCATGTTCAGATCTAGAATGGAAAGGCTTTAGATCTTTTATGTGGGCATGCTTTACCCTCTTGCCGGTGTCATCTTTCAAATCATACACGACGGGTGAGACTACTCTAGTCACGGTATACGGCCCTGAATAACGCGGCGCTAACTTAGCTGCAAAGTTACGAGGAGCGGATGACAAATGATGTTCCACTTTCATCACCCGGTCCCCTATCCGACATCTCCAATCCCGGCGACGTAGGTTATAGTAATTACTCTGCCGCGAAAAAGCTTTAGCTAAGTTAATCCGGACTAATTGAAACACTTCACCTAGCTTTCCTACAAGATTAACGTGTTTTTCAATTTCTTCGGGATCATCCCGTAAGTTTACGTCATTAAAATTGAGATCGGTTGGTTGATCGTGATTAACTCCGGGAGGTATCACCAATTCGCGACCGAAATTTAAAAAGGCTGGTGTGAAACCAGTACTTTCATGACGAGCTGTATTAAGGGCAAACATAAATTCGGACATGTGATGATCCCATTTTCTGGAAATAATCCTCGGCCCGGAACAGTGAATGCCGTGATGGGTTTACTTTCCGGTGACAGCGGTATCTGCCAATAACCTTGCTTCAAATCTATGCTTGAGATGTAACGGGCCCGACGAAGTTTGTCCAATATGGCACTGATATACGGAAGAGGGTAAGCATCTTTCACGGAAACGTTATTAATCATCCGGAAATCTATGCAAAACCTCGGTTTGCCATCTTTCTTCTTCACCACCACCACGGGTGAACTCCACGGACTGCTAGAAGGTTCGATAACATTCTCGGCTAGCATTCGGTCAACTTCCTCGTTTATGATTGCCTGCATCCTCGGATTTTGCGGTCGGTAACGCTGTTTGATCGGATCCTTCTTCGTCAACTTGATTTCATGTTCTACCAATGGTGTGGTTCCCTGAATCTTCTCAAATAACGGAAGTTCATTTCCTAAAAATCGGTTTAATGTTCCCTGTTCCACTGCGGACAAAGTAGCAAGATTGGCATCCTGTTCGTCCCAAAAGTGCACGTGTTTAATTATTTTTGATTTCGGTAAACCAACCGAATCGGTTTCTCGGAAAATACTCTTCGGATCGGTGTCCTGATCTACATTGCTCGGTATCAAATTGTCATTAAAGTACACACTGGCGGACGGTAGATGCAGTGAAAACAACCCTGAACTTAGAATTTCCATTCCTATCACGATATCGGGTAATAATGTGGGTAAATGTACAAACTCGGCTTCAATTTCCCCACATCCTACGTTAACTGAAATTCGGTAAGCGGTTGTGCTAGGCACCAAATTTCCATTGGCCATTCTAGTACCAACGGTCTTGATAAGAAGTGGTTTTACATTGGAGGTTTGGCATAAACAAGCGACACGATCATTCATAAAAGAACGGGTGGCTCCGGTGTCAATTAAAGCAGAAAAATCTTTCCCTAGAACACGCACTTTTATAAAGGGCCGGTTTTCGGCAAAAGATATAACAGCGGTATTTTTGAAAATAATTCTATCGGAGTTCACACATGGGCCTGAAACAATTTCTTTTTCTAAATTCGGAAAATCTGTCGAATTAGGGGTTTCTATGTTATTTCGCATAAAAAACGGTTGAGCACATCGCGGAACATCAGAGTGATCTGCACCTAAACTTTTACGGGTATTAGGTGAGTTCAGATTACTCACGGTATTTGCGGTATCATCATTTAGTGAACTCTTAGCAGCGGCGGTGGGCGGAAGATTGCCGTCAGACGACTTTACGGTTAATCTTTTAGGACATATGGCGGTATTTTCACGTTTTCCTGTCGTGACAGATTCCTTATCCTTATGCTTTTCATCCTTTATCGAGGCTCTCACAACGGGAATCTGCATAGCCCTCGTTGCTACACAGTCCCCTGAGCGTTTCCCAGATTATTGCAAGGGCAGTTGCGTGACATAATTCCGGGGCGGCGGCATCTAGAGCAGAATAATTTAGGTGGATTCCTACAATTATTCCGACTATGTCCGGTTTGTCCACACCTCCAACAGGACATGGGCTGTGTGGCGATTTCCTTCGGTCTGGTAGGACACTGCGTCTTATAGTGGCCACGTAGGCCACAATCCCAACAAGTCGGCTCAGGGATATTCGGTTCCACAGACTTGACTGGTTCAGCTACGGGTCGCCTACCCTGTGGTTCCAAAATTTTCACTGTCGGACTTGGCATTTGTGCCCTCACTGGCATAGGAAATGCCGTTTTCTGCATCAGTCTCTGCTCAGCCTGCAGATTCTTAAATTCCTTTGCCTGGAGCATCAACGACGACACGTCGTTGAAAGTTCCTTGTCGGATGAACTGTCTGTAATCAGGTAATAAATTTCGGTGCAACCAAAATAATTCACGTTCGGCAGTCATGGCACCATGCCTCCTTATTAACGTCTGCATATCCACAACGTATGCAGCGGCGGGTTCATTTACTCTTTGATGGCGGCGACTGATTTGAACCTCCAAATCAATGTGATAGTTGGCATCCATAAAAAATAGAGTAAAGTCCCTCTGGAATTCAGCAAACGTGGCCCAACGTCCACGGTTATTACGGTACCATAATAGTGCGGTTCCTTCTAAAACTTCCGGTAATGATAGCAGCAATGCATCTTTCGGTGTATTTAACTGCATCGCAATCTCGTCTAATCTTTCCAAGAATGTAGCCGGGTCTGACGTGCCATTGAACTGTAGTCGATACTGATGTAGTCTTGGAGCATTGTTCGGAGCTTGAAAATTATATCCCGGTAGTTGCTGAACAGGGGGCACCGGAATGCTGTACCCTTGTTGTGTAGTAACCGGAACATTGTGTGCAGGTACTTGCGGAATATTAGGTACATGCGGAACCTTAGGGGCTTGCGGAACTGTCGGTATTCGCGGAACGGTCGGTGCTTGCATCCACGGCGGTATCACATACGACGGCGGGGTCCTACTATAACTTGAATAAGTCATAGCATTCGGCGGAGAAAAATAGGTTGTAGGCTGCATTGGTGGTGACGTGGTTGATACGGTGTGGGTGAATGTCACCGTATTTGTTGTAGATGTAGTTGCCCAATAGGAGGGCTGAACGATCGGTGTACTCCTCGTTGGCGGTCTTGACGCAACACCTGCAGGGCTGAATGTAGGTGTTGTGTTCAATGCTGCTTCTGTGGATATCGCCTTTGTAAGAGATGCCATGGTACTAGCTAGAGCGTCTAGTATTCCACGGGGTGGGCGTATCGTCCCTTTACGGATCCCTCTTACGCATCTCCTACGTAAATCATCGGTGGTTCCAGTATTATCAATACTATAATTGTTCAGGATTTCCTGAAGCTGTTCTTTCTTTAGTAAATAGACCCAGCTGACTTTTGAGTCTATTCCAGTTGCTTCTGATTGACTGTCCTCTCCAGTTGACCACGATTGGGCCATTTCGTCAAAATGAGCTACCATTTCTTCAATATTGCTCGGCGTGGGTTGCGGCACCTTAGGTATGGCACCAGTATACCCAGGGAACTCCATTTTATCCAATTAAATTCGGAATCAAAAATCTCAACCCCAAAAATAAATTATTTTGTTCGGGGGTAGGTAACGGAAGAGGGTGCGGTAACCAAAACCAGTCCACACCTTTCTTCCAATAAGGCAGAAGCAATCGAATCACTTGCCCCAATTTGGGCAACGTAACTTCGATTTGGGGAGGTAACTCCAAAACGGTTGGGCCTATCCGCCCAAAAATGTTACCAACCGCTTCCTTGGTATCGATTTAGTTGGAAAGGAGCTATGACTTGCCCAATCCGGGCTACGGTTGACTGGGAAAATCAAAGGGCAAAATATGGGCAAAAATCAAAATTTGGGCAAAACGCTGAGGTGTAGTTAACAATTCTACATCTCACGGAACAATCGATTTTTCAGTCAGATTCTCTGTTGAAAACTTGATGTTTCCCCTTAAACGGGGAGGTGGATGGAAAAACTAATTTCACCAAACAACCTTGGTGAGCACGGGGAACAAGTTTCTGTCAAAACTTTTCCAAATTTCCAAAATTCAAAAACAAACTCCTGGGGATGTTTCGAAAACTTATTCGAAACGTCGGAGTCTTGAAGCTTGTTTTTCTGTCACCCTATATCTGAAATTACATTGAAAACGGACCACCGGTTCGATTGCAATAAATTATTCAATTTCTCACTTTTCGGAATCACAAAAAAAAAAAATTCCTCTTCGGTCAATTTTCAAAAGTCCCTGCTCGCGGGCGCCATTTTTAACGTACTTTTCGGTATTTTGTCTCGAGCGCCAGATTTTATTTGCGAGGTTTACTCCCCGGAAGAGTTCTCTGTGGTGACGGTCTCTTCTGACTGCGTTATACAGCCTGTGCCAGGGCAACTTCAGTGAAGAAATAAATTCCAGGGGTCAAAGTTCTCGAGATGGCTCGAAGTAGCTACTGAGTTGTAGATTTTACTTACCACTCGTAGGGTTCTGGGTTATTTCTCAATTGGGATAGTACAGAGAAGATGTAATATATCACTAATATAATTAAGGTTGTTCAAACATTTATTCAGGTACGATTACAGTTATCAATAACCAACGCTACGGACACCAAAGCGTGCAAAGCGGGTAACTACGGCGGGTAATCAGCTCCGGTCGGGAAAACGCTAGCAAGATCGGTAAAGCAACAAGCAAATCTAATGCATAAATCTCATTCAGTTTTCTCAACTATACGCCTTGTTACAGGCCAGTCCTAAAATATCTACTGCAGAGAGAGAGAACAAAGAGTGTTGCCTCGCAGTCCTCGACTTCAGACAATATTTAATACTATACCGGCGGAAAAACCCGACAGCCTGTCCACGTCGCCGGGACGTACCCTTCACTTACTTCAGACAGAACCCCAGGGTAGTCGCGCTAGAAATTCTGCCCTTTTCAGATCCGAATGTCCGCCCGCCCGTGTCGTCAGACTGCAGTTTCTCAATTCGCGGAAATGGTGTAACCAACCTACCGTCTGTTGACGTTGCTGGGACGTACCCTTCACTTACTTCAGACAGAACCCCAGGGTAGTCGCGCTAGAAATTCTGCCCTTTTCAGATCCGAAAGTCCGCCCGCCCGTTTCGTCAGACAGTGATCTTCGCACCACTATAAATAACACCTAATTAGTTGTCAGGACTTCCCGCCCTTTCACCTTTAATGACTGTACCCCAGGGTAGTCGCGCTAGAAATACAGCCACCTCCAGCGATTAGGCGTTGGTTCCCGAAAACCTGAACTGGTGTTAACTTCAGTTTTAAATTTTTTCATTCAACCGAAACACGATCGGTCACCACGATACAATACCCTTGTTTTATCTCTCTTTAATTCACTAAAATTCAATACCCTAAACTCAATTGAGGAAACGGTGAGATTCTCTGTTTTAAGCGGACTTATAATTACCTGATTAATATTTCGGTTTTGTTAAATTTATGGTTAAGTTTCGGTTTCTCAAATTGTTTTGTCTTGCAAGATGTTATCTCTTGGTTAATAAGACAGTCTAAACTAGACTGTCTTTCCTCAGCCACCGACTGGCTTTTATATGCTCCCAGCTAGTGGACATTTTGCTCCGGTGTATCCTCGCCGGCGCGGAATTGGTGGAAACCTGTTTTTTACTTATGACGCTTGTTTCGTTATTTGATAATGACACGGTTTTACTACGATTTGAATGGAATCCACTATACACGATTCATGGATTCAAACTAAAACAAATATGACTTTTATAATGCAAAGGGCTACACCGGATAATATCCTTTATCAATTACTCTATGACGATTTATCTATTCGGAACTTTTGGGATTCTACTGCTGTATACGCATTTATGATGATTTAGAATATTCAATTACCCTGAATTATAATTAATATGCGCATGCCTCAATCGACAATCTATAACATTCATGTAGAATTTAAGAACTTCGTTACAGTATGATGACTGCTTTGCTGATTTTGAGCTTTTTAGTATTCAGAAGTAGGTCCGCAGGTCCTTTTATGTCCCAAAACCCAAAGTCAGTCATTTTGATCACCTCGAATGGTGGGTTGTATCTTGCTGACTGAATAACATTCACCAGATCGTCTGGTATAAAGGCTTTCATAACTCTTTTGCGTTTTTCTATTAACGCAAAATCCCTGTCACAGGGCATAAAACTGTGCCCGCTGGTAAGAAATTTGATCTGTATTGAATCGTAAAGACCATGAGCTACCAAGAATATTAGAACAAACAAAATATATTTGTTTTTGTTTTGTCCCCCGCAGTTGTCACACCAATGGCTTATAGATCGTTTATCAGTAAATCCGCTATTTAACAAGCGGAGCAGACAGGAGGCAATCTCATTTGCACCACGTCCCGCCACACCTTCATGCCATAAAAACATGTAAGCGTTATTTGTGTCACCTACATGGATTCCCAAATTGTAACAGGAAAGTTGCGACAAGTAAAACATATCAGAATGTACCAGCGTGGGAACAAACATAACCTGTTCAAGGTCAATGGATAAGCAACAGACCTGACTTCCCGGAAGTACAGAATCGCATGTATCCTTTTTCAGAAGATCCCTAGCTCTCTCAGCTCTTCTTTGATGAAGTTCCAGTTCTGCTTTGGCTGCCGCACTTGTTCCGATATTTGCACGAACTTCACAATCTAGTCGATCACAGGTATGGCAAGTGTCCATTCTTGGTCGGCGAAATGAAAGTTTTGGAAAGTCCTTTTTGAAAACAGACCGGTAGAACTTGTAAGTTACTGCAGTTCCAGGATTACGTTTTTGAAAAGCCCTAAATAATCTGTTAACATTTAAATCTGGGCTTAGATATTCTTTATCAGATTTTGTTCTTGTATAATGACCAACGTCTCTTGGTAATAAATTTATATGGGTCCTTATGGCTTCTCGATCATTCTCGGAAAATTTTGACTTTTTATGACACGTTCTTTTATCAGAGTAAAACGTTTCGCCCGCTTTCTTTTTAGCGACAAGAACATCCACTTTTTTTCTTGTCACTGCAAAGGTATTTATAAAGGTTGACTTACAAACTGCAACAAAATTTCCACTTTCTGTTGGAATGGTGTAGCCTATTGTTACCTGGCGTTTGCTGTTCACTGGATCCTCATAAGTACCATGTCTACGCCTCTTTATATGTCCTAGATGGATAAGATTCATTAGATAGGTCCCCTGGCTTTTTGCGTTTTGGTTATAGAATTTTTCAAACAAACGTTTACGCCATGGGTATTCGAGATCCTTGCAAGACAATTTGCATTTACAGGTGATCTAAAAATGTAATATAATACGTGAATAATAATATAATTTTAAGTACATTACACAAGAACAAACCTGTTCAGGCGGCAATGCTTTCTCTGCCACATTCTTATGTTTTCGTGTTTTTGTTGCCTGACAATCGTACAATTATATGATTCCCAACATCTGGATAAAATGTACTTCCTTAATTTCCTTGAGCTCTATCATTTTCATAAATTTCATAGCTCTCTTCTTCCTCTTGTCTTTCTAGTTCCCTCAGATCACAGGACGAATTATCTGCATAATGTATTTCTATGTCATTCTCTTCAGATGAATCAGATATTAAGGGGGTTTCTGTTTCGGTTGTTTTTGTGTTTGTTGTTTAGTTTTTTTTTGTATTCTTTTTCGTTTTGAGTGTTTCCTCCTTCTGCTTTATGACCTTTTCTAAATAATCTTTTGATATTATTTCAGCTGTATCAACCCGTTTCCGTTTTTGTTTTTGTTCTTACAGTTTCTAATAGAAGTTCTTCGAAAGTTGGTGTTGAGAAATACTGGGCTCATTATTAGTCGAATCTAAAATATTGAAAAAATTGCACAAAGGCCAATTTGAAAAATATATAAATCATACCTTTACTTGCTTCTTCAGTTTGGGGAGTTGTATTTTCCTTATTCTGAACACCATTATCTGATTTTTCTTGATTTACAATATTCTGTTTCTCATATCGTGCAAGTTTCTCCTTATCAAAAATTTGTTTTGGGAATAACAGATCTGTCACAAGGATAAACACCAGTTTTTCGGAATCCATTTATGATGGCAGTGTCTTTTATAGAATACCATACTTCTCCAAGAATATTGGCAAATACAGATTCAGAAATCTTTTCACCAATGTGTCGTCTTTGCCAATCAGCCAAATGTAGATTCCAAGTAGATTTCACCCCTTCGAATACTGATACATCAAGTGGTTGTAAAAGTGCAGAGGTGTGAGGAGGAAGTTTTAGAATTATTATATTTTCTGACATGGCCAACTCAATTAATGCTTGAGATACATGCGATAAATGTCCATCATATATTAAGATAGCCGGGTGGTCTTTACAATGGGCTAAAAAAACTTGTTCGAACCACTTGAAAAATACCTGTTCCGTCATCCATCCGTTATCGCTAACATAATATGATGTTCCTGGGTAGGCCTGATCTCATAACATATTGTCCCATAACCTCTTACCCTTGTGCAGGACTAAGGGAGGCATTTTTGCTCCAGCCGCATTTACACAAGCTAGTACAGTGGTCATGTCGCGACCCGACCCCGCACTTCGCCTTTGTGCTACCTCTCCAACTCCAGCAACAACCCTAATTCCTTTTGGATCATGACTGAATCCAGTTTCATCTGCGTTACAGATGCAATTGGGCTTGGTCATCACATGATTTTCGATTTGAATACTTTCCAGCTTATCAAAAAAGTCATAGATTATGAATGGATCTTGATGTTTTTTAGCACGGGAAGCTTCTAACAATTCAGCTTCCTTCAATGACAGCCTGTGCCGCTTGGAGAAACTTAGATACCAATCCTCACCCGGTCTACCATCTTTGAAAGGTGTTTTTAGTTGGTTTATGATTCTACATACTGTTGCACTGTATCCAACAGTTCTTTCCTTGTCAGACCAAAACCCCATCTATTCATTGTTTTAATATTTTCTGCTAACTTGATCTCAACGTCTATTGGAAAAACTCGTGGTTTACCAGAAGGACTTTTACCTCCAGGTTGTCTGTTTGTCCAATCTCTGCCTCGAAGCTGGATAGTAGAACGTGGCACAAGAAACAATTCTGCAGCCCTAGAACATGTCATTTGGCCATTTTTCACTGCATCAATTGCACCATTCAAATTTTCCAAAGAATATTTTTGGCCTACGCCACGGTTATATTTCCTTTTATAATTGCGGACCATACTTTTCATCATCAAAACAATACACCACTGACACTCAGCTAACCTCAATTGTCTAAAAAGCCATGCCACATTTGCCCCTAGGCGGGATTCCACACTAGCCCCATCTATTGAATTTACTGGGGTTATTGTGGTAAAGGATCTAATTATCTACATTTTGTGAATATTTATTGACACCTCTCGCAGATAGATGGCGCATACCTATTAATCACGGCAAAGCACAATCGACTGACAGAAATACCGGAATCTGATTTTATATTGTAAATTGCATGTCTCGGTGCGGAATTGGACATTGTTAAAGACTTATAGTGCTGCTTTTTGAATTACTAAAATATGTATATACTTCGATGGTATCTATTCACATTTGAATAGGGAGTTAGTAAATGATATAACTACACCGTGGACTAGGAATATTCTACAAATTCGAACTTTTTAGAAAAATTTAGACTGTTGCCACCATAACCCCAAATCACACTTACCCCACACCACTACTTAATTTGAAAGTCCCGAAAAAGGAATATTTTCAAGAAAAAATTGTTTTGAGATCCATGGTAAGCACCAGATGTTTAAAATTGATGCCATGAAATGGAGTAGCTCCCAAAAATATCTTACTCAATTCGAGTAGTTCTCTATAATCATCTCTTGGCTGCAGTTGGTTTAACAATTTGCTAATAGATGCTTTTCATATTTTCAAGGTCCCTGATATTCTGACATTCTCATCTTCAATTCCTGATGTGAATTTCGAATGATCTATGTTGTTCCAAGACTCTTTGAATCTTTCAAATGCTTGTATTTTGGGTCCAGAAGAGGTGGGACACACGAGTTCGAAAACAATCTTCAAAAGTAACTCTAATATATAGTGCCGACAAGGTAAATATGATATGATTCGTTGAAGCAACCTTTCTAAAATTACAGCAGCGTCATTATGAGAACCTGGATTGGAAGGTGTTGTATCGCAACAAAGCGCCTAACTTTTTCGTCTATTCTCAACCTTCTAAGACATCAAAGATGGCTTCTGCCTGATTTTTTCTTCTCTATTTTGGGCACCCCTAGAAGTTTTTCCATGCCATCGTAACTGAGGACAATTGCTAATCCGTCAGAAACTAAACGATCCGTGATACTATTGATCAATTTTCCATCCCAGTGCAAAGGAATTGAATGTAAATTTTCCTTCTCGAAATGTTTTCTGATATTGTACGCTTTTGCTGCTCTTAGTTGCTTTCGACACCTCTGAATGAAGGCATTATTGATTGTATATTGCCTTAAATCAATATTCAGGCTTTGAACTACAGCAATAATTATTTCTATTACTTCTCTTTGCAGCGATCTAAAAGAGCCACTTATATTGAAATGCAATATTATTGAACAATATCGTTGAACGGATGTTCATATCTATTTTATTTCAATGGCATAGATTCAACGATATTGATCAATGAAATTGACTAATAAGAACCTGCCTTTAGCTTCGTCAACGATAGAACGAATTTGAAAGCCCGCATTGTTGCCCTCGAGGTACAACATGTAGGCTTTTGAATTTTCTTTCTCTTCCACCTCATTCTTGTATGGAGTAATTTTGATAATCTCTGTAGCAAATTGGTGTATTCTTTTGCTCAATTTCTATTTCAGCTCTTGTCTGTCCTCGTTGCGCTAGTACTAGGTTATTCTGGATTTTCAAAATCGATTAAAAATTCACTATCGTAAAATTCTAATATAATGTTATCATCTTGGTGGATTTCTTCTACAAGTACAGCCACAAAAGTGGCTGTAACCAGTTTTTAGTGGACCACAGTATCCCCTGTCGAGTGACTGGATTTTGTGACTTGAATGAGATGGTATGGTCAAAAGGTGAATATCATTCTCTCTTTAATAAATAATAACTTCCAAAATTCGACGGGAAACGTGATTATCAAAGATGAGTAATACTGGGTTTCCTCTCGATGGATTAGTGTGATGTTTGAAATGTTCCATCCATTCCAGTAACAGACAATTCATGAAACCAAAATCCGATATTTGAAGCAGGGTTCCGAAAACCGTATCACTGAAAAGTTCTTCATTCATTATTTTCTGACCTTTCATTGATCAAACCTGTTTTGACCCCACCAGATTGACAATCGAAAATTATATGTTAAATAAATCAACCTGAATAAAAAGATATAGAAAGAACACCTCTTAAGACAACATCATAACCTTTTTTATTAACTCGGACTATAATGCAAAATTAAGTACAAACTTTTCGCTATTCCTTTAGTCATTGCGAAGTTAGAAACTGATACAACTCAGCTTTGAAATCGGATAAACAAAAAATATCTGGTTTTATTTTAATAACGCGCATCTGAGGTTGATTACCATCAGATCCACTTTGAGTTTATGATTAATTTCCGCAAAATTCACCAGTCATGGATTTGCTTATCTTAACTAATAGATTAGCGTCGGGACATATAATAGCATCTAATGAATCATTTCCTTTAATTTTCAAATATGTCGAGTAATCTTCTTGTTTAAGATTGGTTGTGTAACCAATAAATAAGTTCTCCGCTTCTATTAGGTCCGTCAACTACATGTAGTCTGACGTGTACGACCGTGCACTAGACATCTTGGATCAGGTATCCCACGTGAAAAATAACGTAGGGGAAGCCGGGGATGAAAGTAAAATTTTGTTGATTGTAATTTTTGTTTTTTAAAACTCGCTCAATTTTGGACGTTCATGTAGATTAAACGATAGATCAGACATTCAAGGTACTTCGAAAGTAGTATTTATTAGATATGTTTGGTCAATGAAACAGCTGATTATTGTAATGATTATTAACAAGAAAAGGTATTTTTTCCAATAAGAGTTCATAAAAATACAGAAATGTAAAATAATATCATATGAAAATAGCCTGGAAATTCTTCGGCAAAATGCACAAATAAAATTAATATCGAAATATTCTAAATTTAAAATTATAGAATATATATCTGAGGGTTGAAAAATATAAAGACAATTGTTCATTCTGTCAAACTATCATCCGATTCGTAATTTCTGCATAAGAACATTTTTTATATTTAACACAGTTAACATGACCCCAGAATTTACATCGGAGACGACGCACCCACTGCTCTCCAGACATACTGTTTGAATAGGATTGACACCACGTGAGGCAGGATTTTTACTCTTCGTCATCTTCTTCTTCTTCATTTTTGTCACTCGTTTTCATCAATGAATAGTTGTTTGGTCACTTTTTTCCTCTTTTCCTTGGCCCAGAATCATATTCTTTTTTGCTTGTTCTTCCTTCAATGCAGTCATTTCGGGAGTGTCTGTTAATATTGCAGTCACGGCGTTCACGCCCCCTGTTCGTTTGTTTTCTTTTCGATGCTTTTGAAAATGGCTTCAAGGTTTCAGATGAGGATTCAAAATTAGATTCTGGCCTAGACAGAGGTTCAGCAACTTCAGCTTCTGTCTCTTTTGTTGATCTCGCAATCTGGTGGCAGCTCGAAGGTCCAGCAATTTCAGGACTAGTGTACAGTGATGGCGCATCGGCTTCTATGGCACTCTCGGGAGTCTCAGGCATTGAACGATCTGTCACAAACACCGCTGCAAAGTCCAAGTCTGAAAGATTTCTCTATTGCAAGGGTACATTCCGCTTTTCGAGAAACCTTTCATGATATTATTTGGGGTTGTTGCCGGAGAGAGTGTCATCTTCACGATTGATGGTAAGTCGTAGATCGTCATCATTTTTCCAGGATTATTATGCATCCATGCATCTTGAAATGTAGCTAAATAGGTCTTGAATGGCTCATATACACCGACATCCAGAGGTTAGAGGCGGTGCGAACGACAACATGATAACGTGGTTCTCTTTGGCTTCTATTAGGTCTGTCAACGAGAGAACGAATCCGAAAGCTCACATTGTTGCCCTCGTAGTACAACATAGAGTCTGAGGTGTACGACCGTGCACTAGACATCTTGGATCAGGTATCCTATGTGGAAAAATAAAGTAATTTTTTCAACATTCAAAATTCCGCTTGGAGGTCTGAGAAATTTAAACTTTTTCAAAATAAGGGCCACACTAATAGAAAATTATCCTTCAGAAGCCTTGTACTGACACCTCTTGATATCAAGTCGGCGTGATTATTCGCAGGTGACAAATACTGCTCGTGTATGATTGTATCTCGCCGACTCTATTCGCAATCCATGTTTTGAGTCCATGAGCAGGTGTTTTTATCCAACCCAACACGATAGTCGAGTAGTCCCCAAGAAAATTGAGTTCACTGCTGCGATGAGAGACTTAACTACCTTTGAAATTGATTTTGCCAAGATTAGTGCTACACAAAGTTCCAATTTTGGTATTTTTCGAGGTTTTACGGGAGCTACCTCTGATTTATCACGAAGTAATGAAATTGAAAAGGTTTTGTAGTATAGGAATCTTCCATCCCTATACGAGATTACCTAAAATCCCTCAATTATAGAATACCGCCTTATTTCTATTATTAAATGTATTCAATTTATATGTTTATAATTCATAGCCGATACACAAACGATATGTTTACTGTTACGAGTATAATAAACATATTGTTTAGTATAAGCTACATGGAGACCGTGGGAACCGCAAGGTAGTTAATGATAGATCGATGTTTATACTAAGACTAGAATAACTAGGACACAATAACAATAACATTACATTACATTATTATATATTCATACATTCAAGTTACATAACTAATTCTTCGAATAAATAGCAAACGTTGTAATCTGAAACAGCGTTATTGGATTCATGCGGACTGCAGCGATTCTAGGACATGTGTTGAGATGTACTTCATTCTGTTAGATATTAGTTTAGTCTTAATTCAACTTTCGTATTGTAAACCTCTTATAGACAATAAAATTATTTTTTAAAAAGCTATTTCCAATAGTTCGAAAGTTAAGTGGCGCAGTCGGTAGGATAGCTAAACAAATTAGTGAATATAATTTGGTTCGTTTCTACGATTTATTGGTTATCGAAAACTGAATATTTCATGTTAGGTGGATTGAGTAGCCAAACGCAAAATCTAAGCTTTCGTATTCCAACAGTCCATCATCGTCGTGAATGGTTCAAGACTACATGGGGTGGAGAATAATTCTGTTGTAAGTACTAATGTCATTTAGAGGTTCTAGTGATACAGAAAGTTCAGATTCTGACTCAAATTTAAATTTACATGTCTGTTCGATCTAGATCTCCAATATTCAAAACAAACAAGGTAACAATGGCAGTAAATAATCAAGTTCATGCTCAAATTCCCCTTCTCAAACAGGAATACTCAGCTATGATTCCTTATTTCAATGGTGAAACAGAGTTACTACTTCGATTCATAGAAATTTTGGAGAAACTAGTAAATAAATCTTATAATTTGCAAAATACTGATGACTTTCAGAATGAATATCTGATGTCCAGCATTTTAGCTAAAATTAAAGGAGATGCTGCTAGAAATATTTCGTCTTGTGTTATTCACAATTGGTTAGATTTGAAAACTTGTTTAATTAACAGTTACGCAGATAAAAGAGCTTCCTATACATTAACATCGAGCTTACAGAGTTAAAACAACAACTAAATGAAAGTCCGTTTGATTTTTACAATAGAGTACATCTATTGAATTTACAAATATCGTACTTAGTGACACATTTGCCTACTGACGAATCTAATGTTTTAGCTGGTTATTTTAGAAACTATGCTTTGAGAATCTTATTAAGAGGATTAAAAGATCCGATTGGTTCTCACATGGGTACCAAAAATCCAGGAGACTTAAATACAGCCCTGAGTATGCTTACCAATGATTTTCAACTAGAAATAAATCAACAAAAAATAGATAGATATAAATTTAATCCTAAAATTCAACCTTTATCAATTGCTAATTACGCACATAATGTTCGAATTCCACAAGGTCCTAGTACCAGTAATTTCAACAGGCAACAAAACTTTACAAGATTTAATAACTATTCAACACAGAACAGGAATTCAAATAATCAACAAATAAATCCAAATAAAAATATCCCTGTTCAGATTCCTATGAGCACTTCAATATAAAATACTTTTCAACCTACACGATTTTCAAATCAAAATACTAACAATCCTAGGAATTGGAATAGAAATAAATTGAATTATACATCCGAAGAAATATATAATATCGATCAACAACCATCGGTTGAATTCCCGGAAGACTCGAATAATTTTTTAGAAGACGAAGGCCTCCTTCGAATTAATGAATTTAACTAATTATCGACGTGATCTACCATATGTAATCTTTTCTGATTATAATCTGAAAATTTTAGTAGATACTGGTAGCACTAAATCCTTTATTAACCCAGAAACAGCTGAGAAATATTTCAAACGTGCGATAAGAAACGACCCGTTTCAAATCAACTGCTCATGGTACATCAACCGAGATGTACAGTACGTTGATACCATGTAACAAGTTATTCAATACTCAAGATAAGCTTTCTTTGAAGTTTTATTTATTTAACTTCCACAACTGTTTCGATTGTTTGCTAGGAATAGATAACTTGAAACTGTTAGAAGCAATTACTGATTTAAATAAAAATATGCTTATTACCCCAAATTGCTCTATAAACCTAAATTATCATAAACTTCCTCATAACACTAATTGTATAGTAGTGCAACCGAGGTCAGAACAAGTAATTAAGGTTAATATACAAAATATTAAAGATGGTGAAATAATCATCCCATACACTAAGATAAATAATCTAGAAATACCAGAGTGTATCGCAAATGTGAATAATTACGTAGCTATATGTACGGTTTTGAATCCTTCAGAAAACAAAGTGACAATGAACATGTCAGTTTTCGAAGCGGAAAAGTTCGATGAATACGAACAAAACCAAAGTCCAAATTTCAATCTAATCGAAACTGAAAAAGCTCAGTTTGATATTTCTCAAATTCGTACAATCCATATGAATACTGAAGAGAAAGAAGTTGTTATCAATTTAATAAGAGAATATTCAGATATTTTTCATACGGAAAATAAGCAACTAACTTTCAAAAATGAAATTAAACACAGCATTAAAACCAAAGATGAACTATCTTACACTAAGTCGTATCGTTATCCGGACATTCATAAGGTAGAAGTGCAAAAACAAATTAAGGATATGTTAGATCAAAATATTATTAGGCCCTCAAATTCTCCTTGGTCCTCTCCTATATGGATTGTCCCAAAAAAAATCAGATGCTTCAGGTACACGTAAATGGCGTATAGTGGTGGATTATAGGAAACTGAACGAAAAATCGGTTGACGATCGATACCCTCTACCCAATATTAACGACTTATTAGATAAATTAGGTCGGTGTCAATACTTTAGCACTCTAGATTTAGCATCAGGGTTCCATCAGATCGAAATGGCTGAGGAAGACATACCTAAAACAGCGTTCAACACAAGGAATGGTCACTATGAATATTTAAGAATGCCATTCGGTCTAAAAAACGCGCCTGCAACTTTTCAGCGCGTTATGGACAACATTTTACGCGGTATTCAAAATGAAAAATGCGCGGTATATATTGACGATATAATTATATTCAGTACAAGTTTAAAAGAACACGTGAATCGTTTGAGAGTGTTCAAAAGATTAAGACAGGCTAATTTAAAACTTCAAATTGACAAATCTGAATTACGTAAAGAGGTATCTTACTTGGGTCATGTTGTAACGCCTGATGGTGTCAGATCTAATCCAGAAAAAATCAATGCGATTCAAAATTATCCCTTACCAAAAACTACAAAACAGATAAAAGGATTTCTAGCGTTATTAGGGTACTATCGCAAGTTCATTGAAGATTTTTCCAAATTAACTAAGCCTCTTACAAGTTGTTTGAAGAAAGATGCAGAAATAAATACGAAAGACCCCGAATACATTGAATGTTTCAATCTATGTAAAAACTTACTCGTAAATGAACCTATTTTACAATATCCCGATTTTACTAAACCCTCCAATGTTACTACAGATGCAAGCAATTTTGCAATAGGTGCCATATTGTCACAAGGAAAAATAGGCTCCGATTTACCAGTAGCTTACGCAAGCAGAACTTTGAATAGGGGAGGGTGCTGTACCTTGATACCAAATTATTTTAAGTGCTTGTATTCAGCAGCTAAAAATGTTTATAACTTTTTTTTTGTATACGATACAAACTACTGGGTATATGTTATCATAATATATTATTAGTTTTACTAAAAACCTGTGTACAGCCCTGCAACAAAAAATTTGAAAATAAAAATAAAATGGCCCAAGGTACAGCACCATGTTGTGTAATGTCACCGAGTAATGTACCTTGATCCGAGCATGGAAATTTAAAACTATTCACTGAAAATTTATTAAACACAGCAACCAACAGGTAAATAATATTAAAGGCATTTTTCTCTAAATATTTATTAACTAAATTAGTTTACTGCACATTATAGCCCCTAAAATCAACCGGAAAAGTTAAATAACACTGTTGGCGAGTTGAACCGAAAGGTGTCATTGGTGGCGGTAACTTCATCACTATGTCCTCTGCTGCTACTGCATAAACGGTAGAAGATTCTTCAATCAGAAATTTGTTTGACACTGGTTGCTTTTTTAAGTATATTACGTTGAAATCCTCCAGCTCTCTTGAACGTACTTTTGCTACATAATAATTTATATACTTTTTCCGGGTATTTTTATTAGAATAAAGTCTCCGTCGTCAATGGTCCCATTTTCCATTGGCTCTTCTAGTTTTTGGGCCTCAACTCCATCGGCTAAACTATCATCATCGTCTGAATTTGACGATACATTTTGTAAATCATCCGAATCAGAAGAACACGGATGGTCTGAAAAGACCTTTTTCTTGACCATTTCCACTTTTTTTCTATTTGAATCTTCTTTCACTGTTTCTTCTTTTGCGGCATTTTCTTCTTTTTCAGGAGTATCGGTCCATATGCGAGATCTCCCTTTTTGCCTACCTCTTTGTGAACATTTCCTTGCTTGGGATTTGGGAAATGGTTTAACTGTTTCAGGTGAAATAGTGTTTGTTACATTGTTTGAATTGTTGGGAATCTCCTCAACACGAGTTTGGGATGATGTTGCAGGAATATTTGACGTATCCGATGTATGTTCCAAAGGACGATCAGTTACATTGGATGGTGCGAATTCATGGTCTTGAAATATGATCTCGTTTAGTGGCACAATTCCTGATACTTTAAGTCCACTGATTATATTATTTGGAGTAAAACTCAACGGATACGCATATCCGACCATTTCAGCAACCTCGTAGATGCTTAGAGGTTTTCCACAATTCCCAGGCGTGATCACCCATTGACTAACTGCCGAATTATAATAATTTTTAAAGGGGCCAAACACTGTCCTATCCAGCGGTTGCATCTTATGACTGGTGTGAGGGTGAAAGGTAAGTAAAATTATTCCAACTTCTTTGCATCTTTTAATGGCAAGTATAGACACGTGACTATCATGGTTATCCATTATTAGAATTACTTTATCTTCAATTGTTGGTTTAACGTGACTGATAAAGTGCTCCAAAAATTTAAAAAATAAGACTTCTTTCGACCAACCCGAAGGTGTCGCCGCACCTATTGCCCCTGGAGGTGCTCCTTTCATCATGTGGTCTTTAAAATTTACTCGGGGGAATACCAGCATCGGTGGTACACTGTTTCCAGTGGCATTTACTGCAGCAATCATCGTGACGTTTACTCCACGTTCTCCTGAAGTCATATGACCAATTTGTTTAACTCCTTTTGGAGCAAGCACTTTGGGTGGGTTATGGACTGTACTGATTCCAGTTTCATCACAATTCCATATTCTGGATTCGGCGAATTGTTTTCGTTTCAGCAGGTTCTTATAATTCTCAAAAAACTTTGCTACAGTTATTTTATTGAAACCCGTAGACCTTGCAAGACTAGTGGCTTCTGGTTTACGCAAAGGCAATTCTTTGTTATATGTATTGCGAAATCCTCGTAACCACGATTTTCCAGCTTGTTTATTTTTGTTCCATTTGTCTGGATACTTTTTATTGTTTGAACTTGCAAACTGGTATGCTAGCGTTCGAACTTCAGGCAAGGTTAAACCATAATGTAATCGAGCAGCTTTTTGTAGGTAGGCAACGAGCTGTAGTTCTTCGTGTTTGGAAAAAACTCTGTGAATATCGTAAGAGACACTGTACTCAAATGACTCTTCATTACAATTTTTAAATTTTTTAATATGTTTCATTAGTGTTGCTCTAGGAATATCGTGATCCTTGGCTGCTTGCCTAACTGATAAATTATTATCCAAAACATCCCTGCAGCTTCAAATTCATTGTTATTAATATGTGGTCTCTTAACCCCTATTTTACTGCGAGGCATTTTTCTGAAAAGAATTTAATATGGTAATCTACTTTTTATAATAAATATTTTGATTTTTGGATTACAATTGTGTTCAATATATTCAAAAATGTTGTACCTTGAGCCAAACGCTGTACCTTGAACCGGCCCAAGGTACAGCAATAAGTTGTGGATCAAGGTACAGCGCGCAACAGGTTGAAAAATAAATGATAAAATTAATTTTGAGGTTAGACATGCATTCAACCTAATCACTCAATTACAACCACAATACATTTTACTATACTTTACATTATTCGAAAAAGTAGCCGAAATTTCAATATAGATAATATTAAGTTCATACTTACCAACAATATATTTACTTTAAATACTTGAAAACTTTCGTAAACCCAACTAACAACAGAAATGCTTCTAAACTGCATTTTATGAACTTCGGGCGTCATCTATTTTTAATTGATTAATTTCATTCTAGTTTGTGTAGTTTACTACATACTGCTGCTGGCAAAAATCAAAGTGGCTCAAGGTAATACCTGTCCAAGGTACAGCACCCTCCCCCTTCAGAAATTAATTACTCCACTATAGAAAAAGAATTATTAGCTATCATTTATGCAGTCGAATATTTAAGTCCATATTTATTTGGGAGAAAATTTTACATCGTAACTGACCATAAACCACTACAGTGGCTGTTCTCACTGAAAGAGCCGAATTCGAAATTGGTTAGGTGGAGGTTGCGTTTAGAAGAATATGATTATGAAATTATTTATAAAAAGGGATCTTTGAATAAAAATGCAGATGCACTATCGCGAATTGAACTTAACATGTTTCACGATACAAAAGATAAGCCTAGTGTTATTCTTAGCTACATGGAAGAATTTAACAGACAATTAGATAAATCTAATATGAAAAAAAATCATGATGAAACGAAATCTTTGATAGTAGAAGTTGATGACAGAATTTATGATGATAGTGACACCATTCATTCAAATCACGAAGATCCTATTGTAGGAATAAAATAACAGATTGTCCAGTTAATTATGGAAAAAACCAAAAAATAATTTCAACTTCATGCCCAACGGTTATAAAATTGTATAACACCAAACAAAAAATTCTGATACAATTTTCAAAGAATAATTTCGAACAAGAAATGATCGATTTTATTAAAGAATTCATCGTACCCAAAGTTAAATATTATATCTATTTATGAAAAATTTAGCACAGTACTTCCAACTCATTTCAAAAATTCGGAAATACAAATGATAAAATGCGATAAAAAATTAATTGATGTTTGCGATGACAACGAATTGTTTCAAATTATTCAAAACTACCACGAAGGTAAAACAAATCATAGAGGTGTGGATGAAACTGAAATATAACTGAGTAGTGATATAACTAATTCTTCGAATAAATAGCAAACGTTGTAATCTGAATCAGCGTTATTGGACTCATGCGGACGGCAGCGATTCTGGGACATGTGTTGAGATGTATTTCATTCTGTTAGATATTAGTTTAGTCTTAATTCAACTTTGTAAACCTCTTATAGACAATAAAATAATTTTTAAAAAAGCTATTTCCAATAGTTCGAAAGTTCAGTTTCATATATTGGCATATTATAATCAGATATTATATTGAGAGATTCATAATGATCAATCATCGTTTACATTAGTACTATTGATTTGTATCTGTACTGTTGTTATTTAGTAGAGCAAGACATTACGTCGTAATGCGCAAGCTCTACATTCAGTAAAGTGTAACTCTTTTATAAGTGAGTGTGTTTCAATTCCTATGCCTCCACCAGGACCACGGGGGGTCGGCCTAAGGCAAACCGCCTCGACTTTAAGAGCTAATCCCTACAGTTTCCAGACTTGTCAATGGAATGGAGGTAAGCGCAGGCTCCGTAAGCTAATAGGGAGGCGTCGGAAAATCCGTGGCATCTCTATTTTTGTGAGAGAGCACATCTTGGAATTTGTAATAGATTGAGACACTTCAAATCGCTGAAATTCTAACCGTTCAACACGTTACTCATCAAAAACTTCATCATTCCAATCGACGTGTTTCAGCCAAAAATGTTGAAGCCTGAGCTTAACTTTTATTATACATGGACTCAAAAGTCCTAGGGAGTCTAAGATTTGTGCAATTGCAGAGAGTATTGTACGCTTTGTGATGATTTCTGAAGTTGTACTATATGTTGTAATCGAAATTATCCGTACCTGACCGAAGCAAACCAAGCGATTTCGTTAATACCAAAATCCAAGGTTGGACAT
The DNA here is from genome assembly GCA_958510875.1 of Endomychus coccineus. Taxonomy (NCBI): domain Eukaryota; kingdom Metazoa; phylum Arthropoda; class Insecta; order Coleoptera; family Endomychidae; genus Endomychus; species Endomychus coccineus. The sequence continues at coordinate 141,160,808 of OY294068.1, forward strand.
GTTTTGTCCACCTGACCCAATAAGTTGAGAATTTCCTGCTTATCGGAAATTCACAGTCTCAATTTGAAATTTTCAATCATCAAAATGTGATTGTTGTGATTACTTAATACACACAGTTCTGCATTATTATGAGAGTCGGTCAACAAATCGTCGACATAAAAGATGACCCTAGCTGCGGTAGGATTTGATTGTTCATTCCCAATTGACAATTGCTTTAGGCATCAAATTGCTAAGAAAGAGGCAGCTTCTATGCCATAAGTAACGAGCTGATATATTGATATGTTATTAGTGGGTTCAGAATGTAAAGTTGAGTATCGTAACTTCCGCTGTTCAGGTTGGATTAATACCTGGCGGTACATTTTTCTGATAATCGCTGATACAACGAAACGATGCTGTCTGAAACGGAAGAGAATTGACAATAAGTAATTTTGAATGGTTGGGCCAATCAAGTGTATATAGTTGAAGCTTTCACCTGAACTGGTGAAAACAGTACCATCAAATCGACTCCCAATTTTGTCGTATTGCTTTATGCTCTTCAAGAATTTCATGGTGAGGAAGAAAATTGATAAAGGTTGCTGGGTCTGAAATTATCTGTCTTGTGACAATTGCAGATAATCATGCATCAATTCGGCCTATCCTTTTTTCAGCAAGGCATTAGAATTATATTTTCTAGCAATGTGCCTAGATTCACCACGCTATCAGATAGTGGGATGTGAACTATGAATCGACGTGGCTACGGGTGTGCGTTTTAATAGAGTCGGTCTCACATTTAAGCTCATCCGGGGAATTTACCTCTTCATTGCTGCATCCTTCTAATTCCCAGAAACGGGTCAGGGTATTTTTAGGAACATATAACGAAAGATTACAACTAACATACCTTGATTGCCGCGATGGAATACGATTCATCGAAATTTTGTCATCTGTAATACCGGAAGATTGCGCCCAAGAATATTTTGTGCATGACTCAATAAATTTCAAAATCCAGTAGCCCCAAGTGAAATATCTATTTTGGAGGATACGTAGAAAGAAGGATCGGCAAATTCTAATTTATTTGGGATTGGTAAAGATTTGATACATATATTGTTCGGAATGTAAGTAGCGGGTGACGTGAAAGTATGAGTTGAAGCGAGATCTAATCTCAACGGTCAACGTTTCTAGAATGTGTCACGTTTGAAGATGTTTGGTTTATACCAACGACATATATGTCGGCAGGAGCTTTATCAACAATAATACTGGCCGGTTTAAGTTGGTACCCAACTTCCTAGAAAACTCACTAGGAATATGCGATTTTCGACCATATCGACGATCAACTTTGAACCCGACAAGCTAAAATAGGCGACGGGATCGAGCCTGGAAAAGGGTCGAAACGTTAAATTTGAACCTTTTAAAAGGTCGCTACAGCCACGATCCGGGACAAAAACTGTTTTAAAATAGTCAATTTTCGATAAATCGAATGACGTTCACGTGAGAAGCGCGTAGCTCGCGAGTTGGAAAAGTGCAAAAGTTAGGAACATAGGAATTCTTTACGAGGACTTTTCGCGTACCGTTTTCTCTCCATGTAGTTAGATTTAGTCGGGATACGCACCCGACGACCTTTCTTTTTTCCAAAAATTTCGTTTAAATAGGAAAATTGAATTAAAATAGAAACAGGTACTATCAGGTCTCAACTACGAGCTTCTGACGTTCGACGTACCAAAGGGAATTTTCTAGCTACCAAAATATACAAGAAGCGAGTAAAAGCTAGCGGCCTATAGCCGAAAACACTTCATTACTACTGGCGCCAGCCGCATGGGGCACGAAACGGCCCCAAATTAACAAGATCGAGGTAAAAAGTATAAACTCTAACTGACGCGTAGCGAGCTTCTCGAGGCATATGTCAAAATGATTACGTTCGTAGCTAATGACATAGGACGTCTGGCGTTCATGCATTTGTGTTTTTATACAATTCGAACCTTCTTATTTCGATAGGCCTAGTGAAAATCCCGGAGCCTCAAGTGCTAAAAACTTCTGAGTGTTTAAACATTCGTATAAAATTGCGAAATATCGCACTTTCAGAAACTTCAAATAAATTAATCTGACATAAGATCTGGGGATATTTTTATTCAAATCGATTCGATACCAATTTTTGACGGCCATATTGCAAGACATTTTTCAAAATCGAAAACTAAACCCTGTACGTTCAATTAAAATTCACCTTTCGAAAGATCGTCATCGATTTAGTCAAAGTGATTTAGATTACATAGTATGCGACGTCGTCACTCCCCAAAAATGCCGCCAAGTACCTCAAAATAAATCATAAAGATTTGACGTCGTTTGACGGTAACCTATGTAAGAATTACCTGATAATTCACGAAATAGACCAATTTCGGAGGTTTATTTATAATGAAATGAAGTAGAAGCAATGCGAAAAGCATTATAAAAGTTCTATACGGCCTATGAATGTCCAAAATGGTCCATGGACGAAGATATCCTTCCTAGGAGTACAAGTACATTTTTACTTCTTTCGGTGGATTCGGGGCACGAAAAAGCATACCTATCTAGAACCTTTTAAATAAGCTTTGGCACAAATCTATGGTCTTAATTCACCATTTCTAACCTTATTCATAGTCTGGGAGTTATAAGTAGTAAACATCATGTATCTAACTAATAGTCAACAAAACTACATAAGTATGATATAACAGAGGGGCCCCATCTATTAAAAAACGTTCTAGAGGTATGTCTGAATAATGTGTAACAATGAGACTTACCATATTTTATTTCAGAAATAGATATATTGTACATATCAATTTTGGTGCCTACTGACACATTCTTGCAAGAAACTAAAGTACATAGAGATTGAAAGTATGACAAATCGATTAAGAAAGGTATATACATTATGTACGAGAAGAGTACAATAGATTTTCAATGGAGATATCAAGATATCTGTCATATTCTACAGTAAACGTAGCATCTTCCAGAGCTACGTAGCAGCACGAACATTGGATTCACTCAGAATTACTTCAAATTCATAGTACAAAACTTTCAAAGTACTCGAATAATGTTACTGTATATACAATAAAGATATTTCTATACACATGTGTATGGTGTATTATGTTTTTAGGAATACAAATAGTCATTTCACATGTTCAACGTGAAAACAAGGTTATGTCTTACATCTTACAAGAATGCGATGCTAAATATGGGTAAATGATATTGAATAAAGCAAGAAAAAGATGTATTCAAGAGTATTTCATATAATGTTGAATATAAAAACATTCTATGTGTAACTGATAATGTATAATATTAACATCTGTCGGTTGCTAGAAAAATCTTATCAACATCCATCAATGCCCTTTAATGAATGCTCACATGCATGGAAATGAATATAAAAGTGTTCAACAATGAATTTGCTACCACAAGGTATACTTTCAACAAAGTATACATCGTTTTATGGATATTAAGAGAGATGACGGGAAAGTTTACAAATGATAGATCGTTCAGTTTCAATAATCTAAATTGAGCTTTGCAAATGCATATTTAACAAAGGGTAAAACTTTTTTATAAGATATCTTCCTCCGATTCGTCTGACATTGTAATTAGCATTAAAAATAGTGTGAAAAACTGTTTCAATGATTAACAATCTAAAGTGAATTGCATTTTATGTGTTAATAATAAAACCTTATTTCTGATCATGATAACTTCCAAACTTGAATTCATTCCTATAGGTATGTGACTATCTTTTTCAAATGATGAAAATTCAACAATCATATTTAATATACTTACTTCTGATGTTTTATGTAAAATGATTGAAACGTCAATAAAACTGAAATGAACATTTTTCAAATATGGTAAGTACATATCTGAATAACATCATTTTCCTACTATTGACATTATCATTATTAATGAAAATCATAAATAAGTTGTAGTAAATTAATTTTTTTGAACAAAATAGTAAATAACATAAATAATCAAAACAAAATAAAATTACGGATCATTAAGAAGGATTTCTTCTTCATCCATTCCTGTAAAGAAAATTATATCAATAATTTATAGAATAAAATTGAAAGGTATGAAAATATATAAACGTAGGTATGAATAGTAAAAAACATACTTTCTGCTGTTGGGGCCGAAACCGCCACTTCCTGGCCCGGAAGAATCGTTTCCTGAGCCGGAAGTACCACTTCCGTGACTGGAAGTGGTGCTTCCGGGGCCCCTTTTCCATTTCTCTGCCGGCCCCGTCGGTTCTTACGGCGACCTCCTCTTCGCCCTTTCATAATTACGTTTACTACTTTCTCCTACAACAACAAAAAAATATCTATAGAATGATTTCCTTCATATCAAACTACATTATGTATCCCATTAATCGTCAACATTTAATTTGTACAATGAAAAACTTGGAATGAAATATAATATATGTAGGTATTTAATGATTCAACATTTTACGTTGATACAAAGTGTTACCTTCAATATTGAAAGAAAAAACAAATTTACTTACATTGTACGTGGTAATGTTCACCGAGCCTCCCGCATTGTGGACGAGCACCTGTCCGGCTCTTTCCATTTTAGATAATAAATGATATAAAATGACATTACAGATTGTAGCGTCTGAAAGCAAAAAAGGAACGTTCCATTTCAACACTTGATTTTCAATTACCCATAGATGTTTCACTAAATCAAAGTAAATATAATTGAATAAAACCAAAAGTATTAATTATACTATTAAGTTATTATTTACCTTTGAAACTAATATTTATATATTTTTTTCCGCGCAGTATAATTTTAATAATGAAACATAGAATGACATGGATATGGTTTGTCTTTTCATCCAATGTCAGAATATTGCACAGATGGGGACTCATGAAGATGGACTGAGACTCAAGATCTAGTAATGCCCGACATACGTGCGAGTCACTATTTATGTCTAACACATTGACAATAACTGTGGAAATTGTGAAACTTTGATGATTCATTGTAATTTGACATCGTCACTTGTTTAGGAATTCATTTCTTAATTATTTCTGGCTTATCGAAATGGAGCAGAGTATTATGCTTGAAAGAACACTTGGCACATCCAATTGTTTTACAATATTTACTTAAATGGCCAGTATTAAGACAGTTAATGCACAATCAAAGTGATTTCATGCGTTCAAGCCTTAATTCCGGTTTCAGATCTAGAAACCTTTTGCATTCACTAATTTTGTGAAGTTCGTTGCATGTTGGACAATTTGACAATGAAGTCACAACGGAACGCTAATAATTATTTTGGGAATCAAACTTAGTTCTGGGCTTGGATTGTTTCACATTTTATCCAAAATATCTGATAACTGGGATCTAGCCTACACAAATTATTTCAAATCTTCAATAGTAGGCAATTCACTGCCTTTGACGAAGCCTTATATATTTTTGTTGTGTTACATGAGGCCTCAACGTGACTAAAAATTAAACTCTTTTAATTGTTACATCTATCACAAATCAACGTCCAAACAGTTTGATAGTTTGCATTACACACTGGCAATGATTTAACGTCATTTGCAGCGACTCTAATCAAATAATGACACCTTTGTACTGGTGGTATATTAATATTTTCCTTCATAATTGAGTTGAATTAGTCACGAAACTCAAGCCAATTTCCAGGAGTTCCGTCAAATTTAGGTGAGAATGTACTTGACAATTTGATATTATCATGTTGCATATGTGCTCAAGTTGCACTATACAGGGTGACATAGAAAATAGTACCGTGAATAGTGTCAGGCGATAGATGACACTAAAATAAGAAAAAAAATTCCTATGAACGTAGGTAGAGGGTGTTGAATTTGAATTTTTGTTTGGTTTATTTGAATATTTTTGGATAAACATGTGATAATCGGACGAAATTGCATTCTTCCAATAATAGACAATGGACATCCTCTAATAATGTGTTTAAATCGTTCTCCAAGAAATTTCGGTACAGTCAATCGTAATGGGCCAATTAAGTAATTGTCCACTATACCTGCCCACACATTAATAGGAAACCCATATTGGTGACTTCGAAGTACGGTTTGATAAGGATTTTCATCACTCCAATGGTGATGTTATGTAGCTTCAGAATACCAACACGGCTAAAACCAGCTACGTCTGTAAACAATATTGATGAAATGCTATTTTGTCTTTGATTTTGCAACCATTCGCAAAATTGTACACGAGGAAAACAGTCATGTTCCAATAGTGAATGAATTTTTTAAAAACGATATGGGCGGAGTTGTTCATTGAAAATTTGTCTTACTGATTCACGGTTAACGTTTCCTACCGCTGAACTTGTTTTCCTGGTGCTTGTTCTCGGATTATTTTCCACCATTCGTAAGACAGTTTCTTCGTTTCGCAGAGTGCGACGACTTCTGGAAACCCCACTATTAACTTTAGGTTTTTAGGTTTTTTAAAACAGCCATCTTCTCCCAAACGCCTATGCACGCCAATAAATGTTTTAGCATTAGGAATCTGCCGTAATGGATATCTTTCTCGATAGATACGTTGAGCTTCGAAAGAATTTGATCTAGCTTCGCCGTAACACATAATCATATCCCTGTATTCTTCAAAAGTGTAGTCAACCATTTTTGAAAAATCAATAAGAAAATCAATGAAAAACTTGAGCAACAACACAAAATACCTCTAACAATTATTACATTAGTTTGGCAAGTGTCATAGATTTCATTTGTTTTTTCGTCGCACTCTGCGAAACGGAGAAACTGTTTTACGAATGGTAAAATGTATTGAAGTACAAGGGCAACAATTTGAACATCTTTTAAAAACTTAATGTTTTGTTTTGATTGATCATTATTTTTCATATTAAAATTTAATCATTGTATTGTATTATAACATTGTATTTGCAAATAAGTTACTTTTGCGCTTTAGATGCATTTTTACCAGAAACCATTGCTTCTAGCGACTTAGACAAGGTATACCTTTCTTAAGCATAAAAGATGGGAAAACAAATTTTTCTAGTTGATATTGACATACAGTGTGAGGCAAAAAAGTTAGGACCGATTCAAAGGAGATGGAACCCTGTATGTGGCGCCTCCTATCAGTAATCAAAAAACTAAGATCATGTTTGAATTCAGCGTGATAAAAAAAACCTGTATACTAAATTTCGTCCGATTATCACATGTTTATCCAAAAATATTCGAAAAAACCAAACAAGAAATTAAAATTCAATAGCCTGTATCTTTTGAACGAAGGCGTTGAGGACCTACGTTCATAGGAACTCTTTTTCTTATTTCAGTGTCATCTATCGCCTGACACTATGCAAGGTACTTTTTTCTATGTCACCCTTTATAGATACGGATATTGATTCATTTGATGAAGATTAAATGTGTCGTAAAAACTGTTTTAAACTATCTTGTTTCAAACTCACTGCGAACAATCAGGTTATCATCGAATTTGTCTTCAATCAATTCAATTTCAGTGTGAATTGCCTCAAATTCTTCGAAGATTGTATTCATTTTCGTATGACTGTGTTCTAATTCAAAGACAATTGTGTCGTTGATTATAAAATTTGCATCAGACTTTTCTGCTTCAATATTTGCCAAATACTTTTCATTATTAGTTAAACGAGTTTTCAATGCACCTATTTCATAATTCAAGGCTTTCAAATCGCTCATTTTACCTGTTGACGATACAAATCAAGCGAGCAATTCAGACCTAAATAAACTAACTACACAGCTGCGATATCCAATCTCTAAATAATAAGGTTGAAGAGAACTCACACTGTGCTGATTATATTTTAATCCAACAACTACTTAGCCTTCCTCCTGCAACACCAAATAATGGTAGCTCTTTCTATTGTACAACAACTTACAAACAATGGATACGGCAGCAAATCCGATTCGCCAATTTCATCGGCTCATAGTGATGACAATTAAGAAAGTACCATCCGCTTCGCTCCTTTCGGGGTGGTGCTTGGGGGGAATGTTGTTCAAAGAAGGATCATCAAAACCAGACCTCGTTGGATGGTCATGGTCGTTAATATAGTTATCCTCTGTTCTCTGTCTCTTTACGTTTTACTCTTTACATTAAGTTCCTTATTTCATTGCGTATAACTGTCTCTTTCGGTAGACAAAAGTAAGATCTTGATTATTTTAATCATTCTCAAAACTTTTGGAATTTTGCAAGTATAGTAAGACGCTAGTAGTGTTGGTCTGGCGACATTCTTGTATAATATGTCAATAACTGCAAGTAGTATTCCTTGTGCATAGTAAAGTTGTTGAAAGTAAGGCGTCAACTTGCCTACTTTAATGTCGTGCTAGCTCCATCAGTTGTTATAGCTATATCTTCTTCGATGTTAAGACTAAAGTTTTCAAGATGATCGTCTACAACCGTAACACTATCTTCTGCAGTACAGGAGCCATGTATGTGAACTATCCAGATTATGGTATGTTTTGTTGTTTAAGCGTAGATTTATATTTAAATATCGAAGGATTTTCCTTGAGGTCCACTCATCAAATGCCAGGGAAAACTTTTGATTTTGCTGTTGCATGTTGTACAAATCTTTTATTATGGAATTCCTAGTAGAATTTGTGAAGGTAATACCGTATATATTATCATATTAATTTCGTGACTTGGGGAGTTTGTATCCACTTTTATTGAACATATGTCGTGAATCAGTGGACTTACAAAACGAATCAAAAGTAAAGTCACTTCTTTGTCTTCGGAATGTCTCCAACTTCATCCGCTTTCCTGCTACTTGAAGAACTTGATCTATTTTATTCGACGATTGATTATGTTTCAACTTTTGGATGATTTTTTGTTTTCGTCTCACCTAACATTCTAATTTTTATGAGCTGCTTTACTCAGATTTTTCATATACGTTTTAAACTATTCTCCTTGACAATTCCTTGTAATGCGCTCCCAAAGTCTGCTATGCCAATGTAAACTTTTGTTCTAACGCAAACCTGCTAGGTACACTCGTGCGTCATATGATACTCTAAAAAGTGTAAAATATTCATCAGCTGCTCACTTGTGTTGTTGTTTTCGTTTTCAACAAGCAGATTAGTTTTTATGAATATCAAATCGAGAACTCCATTTCAATGATGAAAAGTTATGTCAGATCATTTGAAATTAACGTGAACAATAGAACAATATGTTTATGACTAAGGAAATTGTTACGAACTAAGTTTCGATTTAATATGCGCCTTCCGGACCTGCTTTCGAAAAGATGATACGGAGGAAGTGATTTTTCTCCAGAGGGCAGATGATTGAAGATTTTGATACGTAAAATACTGAAGGAATTGGGCAGTAGCATGTAGAAGGACTTTGTAAAGATATGAATGACATGTAAGACAGTTATGCATACTCGATTAAGCTTGATGTGTTTTTCAATCAAGTACTGCGGTGTTTGGGCCTTTCCTATCTCGTAAATTTCTCTTATCTTTATAGAAGATTGTAGGTCAATAAATCACGTCACAGTATGCAATAATAGAGAGCATTGAGGCATCACAGAGTCTCAATTTAATATCACTTATATCTTTATGTATATACAAATTTTTTGGGTTACCATAAGACTTTCGAAGTAACTGTGGGGGGAGGGGATCGGTGTAATTATCATGTAGGTCTAGTATTAATTATTTATTCAAAAAGACACTAATTATGATAGTGCTATTATTCTGGAATAATAGAATACGAAATGATGTCACTACTTCTAATTAACTAATTGAATTTTGAATACTGATTGAATCAATTAAAACTACACGACCGTAGTTAACTTGTGTTCCTAAAACAATACGAGGACTGTTTCAAATAGGTATTGGTTCAATCCTAACGAAGAATGAATGGATGTTACTGAAGGCTGAACGACCTTTGACAACGTTAAAATATATATACACCCCTACGTAGCTGGACGGAGGTTTATCGTATAATCCAGAAAGCGAAATTATACTCGATGAAAATAAAAATGGAAAAAGAAACAAAACGTAGCAAAACGATATGATTTGGGATAGCTCACCAGAAGATGAACCTATTTTTTCCTCGAATATTTATGGACTTCCCCATTGTCCACAGCGGCGAGTAATTTGCTGACTTTAACCAATTCAACAGCGGATTATGTTAGACGATACAAATTTGTATGCACACGAATAACGTGTCTCAAATGGTTCGCCAACCATTCCATTTCAGTTTTATCCATATTACATATTTGGCAAACCGTTGCTATGTATTTTCGAAGTTTGGTTGCACGAATAAGAGTGGACCATTCCAAATTAGTATTTATAGTCACTTCTCTCATTACATCTGTTCCTCTTATGTATGTTGCACCAGCTACATTTGGGCGAGCAAAAATAAATGGATTTTCATTCGCAACTCCACATTATTTCCTCTTAGTAATCAAAATATTCACAGCTGCTTTGATCTTTGACGTAAGTAAAACTGGAACTGTCCCCCCCCCCTCTTCTTTCTTTCGTCTGAATTAGAATCAGTTTTGAGGCTAATTGGCTTTCAGTATCACTTGAACTATTTCTCTGTTCGTGAGTAATTTCAGAGCTTCAATCCTGTCTGGTAAGTAAGCAGCATCTTTGCTGCTTCTCCGCTTCGTCTTTTATTAAATAATATTATACGAGATAATTCAAGTCATTCAAGCGATTTCCAAGTGGTACATGTGCTTTTATTTTTAAGTACATTGGTTAATTTTTTTTTTTTTTTATTATAAGAAAAAGCCGCTTCGACATCTTTGGCCATTAGCGGACTTCGGTACTAATTCATGTATGAGTATATGTACATAGGGTGGTATAACAGTATTTATGACTTAAGCTATTTACAATTTGTTTATTATTTGCGCTTCTGTTATGAACTGTATTGTTTTTTTCAATGATTCACGGTTTGTACCAAGAACGGCTCTTAAATTTGGAGGAAAATTATGCTTTATGCGCAGATTATTGTACTTTAAACAAACTATTAGTATATGCTTCACAGTACATTGCACTTGACACATATCACACACTGGTGGATCCTGATGTGCTAATAGATGTCCTTGTGTTAGGCGAGTATGCCCGAGTCTTAGCCGAGATAGGGCTACTTGGTGGTTCCTACGTGGAAGATACGGAAGTGGTTCTAAAGTAGAGGGCTGGATTTCTTGGAGTTTAGTTCTTGTTTCTTTCCATTCACTGTCCCATTTTTGTTCAAACAGTTTTTTAATGTGGGTTTTGATATCGGTGTCTACAACTAGATTTACTATACGAGCTTCCGGAGACGATGTAGCTTCTTTCGCTAGACGGTCGGCAATTTCGTTTCCACGTATTCCCATATGAGATGGAACATAAACAAATACTATATTTTTGTTCGTTTCCGAGGTGGTACCTATTTGATCATTGATAGCTATCACTAATGGATGGGTAGGATATAACTGTTTCAGGGATTGAAGGGAGCTGAGTGAGTCACTGCATATTACGAATTTATCATCATGAGTTGTGCCAAATCGAACTGCTTGCAGCAGCGCGTATAATTCACCAGTATAAACACTAGATATAGATGGCAGTGAGAACTTTTGATTTAAATCTTCCACTGTAAAAGCCGAACCCACCCTGCCTTTGTCCTTAGAAGCATCCGTATATATGAACTTATGGTTAGTATATTTTTCACATAGGTTTTTGAATTCAGCTTGGATTTGGAGGGGACAATTTTGAGCTTTGGAAAATTTAGACATATGTAAATCTACTCGCTTACTCGAAATAGTCCACGGTGGAGAGCGGGGGTTGCACTTTTGAAGGGAATTTAGTGATTTTGTATTTATCTCTGCCATACACATTTTAACTCTACCGTACAAGGGAAGCTGGTTGTACTGTCTGGTGGAGCATTTTTCATCATACCTTGTTGAGAATACATTTGGGTAGTTTGGGTTTTTCGGGCACGTTGCGATGTTGGAAGCGTAGGATAATGTCAGCTGTTTTCTGCGAATGCTTAAGGGTAGCTCTCCACTCAGACATTGAAGGCTTTTGATCGGGCTCGATCGAAATGCTCCGAGAGCTATTCTTAGTGCCGTGTGCTGGATGGTGTCAATTTTTCTTAAATTTGTTTTAGTTGTTGTGGAGTATGAGATGCATCCATAGTCGATTCTCGCGCGTAAGAGGCTCTGATATATGTGAAGCAATACTTTAGTATCGGCTCCCCATTTGTGGTGTGATAGTACCTTCATGATGTTAAGAGCGTTATTGCAGTTTGCTACTAAGTTATTTATATGTGACTTCCACTTTAGTCGACTATCAAAAATTACTCCAAGTATTTTTATTTCGTCTACAAATAGCAGCTGAGTCTTTTCCAGTTTGAGGACAGGTGTTATATAATTGCTTCGGTTTGAGAATTGGATGCATTTTGTTTTCTCGGCAGAGAATTCAAAGCCAGTTTTTTTACTCCATTTCTCAATTGAGTTGATAGCTAGTTGTAGTAATTTTTCTATAGATTTTTGACATTTACCTTTGATGTATATTAGTAAGTCGTCTGCAAACAGGATTGCTTTAATAGGTAGTTGAATTTTTTTGGCACATTCATTGATGGCGATGAGGAATAGCGTGACACTTATCACTGATCCTTGTGGGGTTCCATTTTCCAGATTTTTTTCTAGTGATAGGGTACTGTTTACCTTTACTCGGAATGTCCGATTATTCAAGAAATTTTTAACGAAGCAGAATATGTTTCCTTTGATTCCCCATTTGGAAAGTTTTTGTAGAATCCCAAACTTCCATGTCATATCGTAAGCTCTTCTGAGATCAAAAGATACTGCTACCAGGGTTTGTTTATTCATGAAAGCTTCATGGATATCTGATTCCAGTTGCGTTATATTGTCATTCGTAGATCTGTTTCTTCTGAAGCCGCTTTGTGCAGGTGTGATTAAATTTTGGTCTTCGAGATACCATATCAGTCTGCGGTTTATTATTTTTTCAAGCAATTTACACATGGTACACGTCAGAGATATTGGACGGTAAGAGTCGACATTGCTCTTTTGTTTATTTGGCTTATGGATTGGTAAAACAGTGGCGTGAGACCAGATCGCGGGAAACTTATGTTTTGAGTAAATCTCATTATATATGTCAAGTAGGTGGTTTTTTGCTATCAGAGGAAGGTTTGATATAAATATGTATGGGATATCGTCTGGACCTGGGCTAGAGTTGGGACAGGATAGCAATGCGTCGTTTAGTTCGTCAATTGTTAGTGGTAGATTTATTGGATGTTCATAGTTTATGTCATTTATGATGTCATGCGATTCTTTGGATTCTTTGTATTTCAGGAATTCAGGCGAGTAATTTTGGTTACTAGACATTAGTTCAAAATTGGAGGCTAGGGCTTCAGCTTTATCTTTGTCATTGGTTAGAATTTGGTTGCGGTGATCCATATTTGCTATCTTATGTGAAGTACTTACGCCTTTTATTTTCCTAATTTTGGACCATACTTCTGCTATTGGCGTTGAGCTTGTTATGGTGGAGGTATATTGAGCCCAGGATTCTTTTTTACTCTGTTTTAAGATGTATCTAGCTCTTGCTCGCAGTCTTTTGAAATTGAGTAAGTTTTCAGTATTATTTTTCCTTTTGAGTTTGTTAAGTGCTCTTTTGCTCTCCTTGATTGCTTTCTCGCATTCATGGTTCCACCAAGGGATTGACTTGTGATTTTTAGGAGTAGAAACTTTACCTATATGTATTTTCGCGGCTTCAAGAATGGTATTCTGGAGGTTGTGTACTTTCTGATTTATGTCATTTTCAAAAGTGGTGTTTGACATGCTGTTTTCAATTTTTTCAGCATAGTGATCCCATTTTGCATGTTTTATGTTCCATTTAGGAGTGTTTAATTTTTCAGGATTTTTATTTTCCAAATCAATGTCTATTTTTATGGGGTAATGATCGCTCCCATATAGATATTCGTATGTTGACCATGTTAAGTGTGGAGCGAGGCGTGGATTGGAAAAGCACAGGTCAATGGCACTAAAGTTTCCAGTGAAAGAGTTAAATCTGGTTTTTCTTCCAGAGTTTAGAATAACAACGTCATTTGTATTTATAAAGTTTTCAATTTCTGTTCCTCTAGCATCGGTATTTTCTGATCCCCAGAGCGTGTTATATGCGTTGAAATCTCCTAGTATAATGTATGGTGCTGGTAGTTGAGATGCCAAGTTATTTAATTCGGCTGTATTCAGTATATTGCTATTTGGTGAATACACGTTACAGATAGTTATTTTCCTGCACATGTTTATTGTTACTGCTACCGCTTCTAGTGGTGTTGTTAGGGGGATGTTATTTGAAGACAATTTGGATTTAACGTATGTTATAACACCTCCACTAGCTCTACCTATTATTTGTCTGTTTTTGTAGTACTTATCATATCCTTTAAGAGAGTGCACATTATTATCCGTAAAATTTGTTTCTTGTAAGCAAATTATATTAGGGGAATCCTTTGAGATAATGATTTTCATCATTTCAATATGGGCATAATACCCATTTATATTCCATTGTAGAATAAATGGCATGTTATTGTTTAGTAGGTGCTTATTTGGGAGGAGTCGGTATCGACTTCAGTGTTGTTTCCGTCGTTTTCGTCGTCATTTAGTTTCGAACATATTTTTCTTCTTATCCGCGTGATTCTTGATTTGATGCCCCGGTTTTTTAGGTGGGGGTGTATTCTTGTCAGCATATCAAGTAGTGCGGGGATATTGTCAGTGTATTGCAAAGCGACACTCATAGGATCGGTATTTCCATGGACGTTTTCGAGAAAGTCTGAGACTTGCTGATAAGTGAGTACGAATGGAGGGACAGTTTCTTGGATATAGTTTTGGGCTGGTAGTATTTGTTCCGCCATGGGTATTAAAGATTCTAGGGAGTCACTTTTTTTTGGCTTTTTCTTTTTACTGGTTTGAGATGGTTTCATGGTATTTGGCATCAAGAAGTTTATAGCATCATGGGAGCTACTTTGTTCACATGTAGGGCTTTCCAGTTCTCCACTAATTATCGAAGAGGCTGCACGCTTGTTTCTTTGTGGTGTTTTCATTTGTTCAGAGGAGTTCAGATTTTCGTCCGTTTGTTTGGTCAAGGTGGGTTGTATTTCTTCATTTATTTGCTTTTCGATTGTGTCTCCTTGAGATATACCTGTCGAATGTTGATTTGTACATTTGCTTGCTATATGCCCAGTTTGTTTGCATTGAAAGCAAACTAGTTCGTCATATGACATGAATATTCTATAATCGGTATCATCATGGTTTAAAATAAATGAATTGGGTAAGGTAATTGTATCATCTGGATTTACAAAAATTTGACGACGAAAACTAAGGACGTGACTATATTCGTTATCTAAATTTCCAGCCCGAAGGAACGTGATTTGGGACGCAGGTTTGAATCCCAAATTTTTTATATGGTCTTCTATATCTTCATGAGGGATTGTAGGGGATACATTTGACAGTATGATTCTTTTTGCGGGGGTTACTAGCCTACGAATTTCGATTTCATAATTTTTAATTGTTATTTTGTTGTTTTCCTCCATTAGTTTGTCTACTACTTCTTTGCTGGACAGATATATACATATTCGATTATTTGAGATCTTTGATGCAAAAATAATGTTTTCGGGATTTGGTACTAATCTTCCGATGGAGCTTACGTAATCTACAAGTTTAATATCGTCTGTTGCGTTTATAATTATGGCTTGATTCTTTTTGGGGTGTGAATATTTAGTTGCATTTGCATAAGATTTTACATTTCTTTCACTATTTTGGGTTTGACTGTTTTTAGATGGTTCTTGATTTATTTGGCTGGGACCCCTGTAGTCAGGAGTTCCCATTTTTAGTTGTTTATTAGAGTTTCCCTTATTAGGTATGCAGTATGTTATGATCCATTCCTGTATTGTGTGTTGCCTATCTGAAAGGTATGTAACCTTCCTTTAGGCTTCTTTCGAATGTATTAATATAGTTCTTGATAAGAGGTTATTAGGATTTTAGCCCTTATCGACTGCAAATACTGCAACTGTAATTACCAATTACTGGCGAATTAGATGTTCAGATGTCAAACTATTTTCACATACAGGTCACTAATTTAATAAGAGTACTTCAAACTATACTATGGGATTTATTTTGGATTTGATCAACGACTAATTATCGAAATAATAACGGTGATTTGGTACACGTATTTCACTACTACCACTCACTTTGTCGATCAAAGTTAATGGTTAATTTACTTATTCCGTTAGATTGATAATTCATGAGTTTCATTAAGTCAAAGGTGAAATATTCGGAGCCTCCATTTTTCTTTTGTTTGATGTAGAGAGAGCCTTTATCTTACGAGACCATTCTGGATCAAATAGCCTGCTAAGTGATTTATGATCTTGATCACTTTTTGAATTACCTATTTTCAAATCAGTTCCACGAAGGATGTTTACACATTTTTTTAAAGAATGATCTCAAGAGATGATGTATCGATCTCGGGTCTGTTAATAATGTTGCCTAGTACACACTCACCATATAAACTCTGAGTGCATTGAACAACGAAATCAAAATGTTTAGGTGTGATTAAATTCCGTCAGAGTGATGTTTACTTTACTCTCAGATTTTCTGGCTTCAACAACCAATCTACCAAGTTTAACTCATTCTGTGTCGGTCCAAGTTCACCAAACAATAACATCCCAAAATCACAAATTGAATTATCATTTTTGCAATCGTCTGCCTATGGTCGTTGTTGAATTTTTAGATCATGGGTGAATTGAATATCACAAATATCATTTCTTGATATTTTGTAAATGGTTGTCACTGATATAAATTAGCTGGTTTGTGTATCGTTCATTTCCACAATTATATGTCTCTGGGTATTGTGTAAATGGTTGCCACTAATATAAATTAGCGGGTTTGTGTATCGTCTGTTTCTACAATTACGTATCTCTGGGTATTGTGTATAAGAGTGCCACTACTATCGAACAACTGGTAATTGTGTTATGTATCATTCGTTTTCACATATACTGATTCCATGTCGAATATATGCCACAAGGTTGTAATATATGTTTTTCTGAACCACTCCTATAACAAAAATACGTTACTATGTTTGCATTTGTAGAATCTGCATACAGAATAATTATACCAGAAAGAAAAAAATGATTCGTATCCAGTAAAAATATTGCAGCAAAGTGATAAAAAAAATACGCGAAGAGTTCAGTTAATCCATGAAAAAGTCGCGCCCTCTTGCGTTTTTTGTCATTTTCGCGATAGAAATCGAAAGAGAAAGTAGAATTGGTCACAAAATAACAAATACGAAAAAATTGCGCATACGAAAACTCATTCTCAGGCTTATGGAAGGGTCAGTTTTTGAGTTGTTATTATTACAATGGAGCCTTTTTTGAATTACGTGGAAAAATGATAAAAATTAGAACTTACCGAACATTGAAAATCAGAAAAGATTAATAAAAAGATATTATATGGAATTAAAAACAATATTAAAAGTTAAATAATAGTATAATATAATAAACAATGTAAAACATAATAAACAACAATGTAATTAGAATTAGAAGTGTAAAACAAGAACTTCAGTGAAAGTGAATAAACGTACAGTGTTACGAAGGCAGAAATCATAATTAAAATGATTACAAAAACTATCATGAGATAGCACAAACTATTGAAAAATGTTATAGATATAAGTTAGGATTAGTAAATTTGAGTTATATAATGTTAAAGAAATGTTATTGATATATTATATTATGTATTAGTTTTTAAGAATGACAACTGTCAAATTTATAATAATTATTGGAATAATCATATTAATAATAACCTTATCATAGGTTATCTTATACCAAAGTGTGTGGAAAAATGTAGGCAATATCAATTTAAAAAGAAGGAATCATCATCATTTAAAATAAGTTGAAAATCTCCAATAATTCAAAATTTATAGACTACTAAATTCTGATTGGTCGAGACGGATTATAAACGTCAGACAATGTAAAACTTACGTCAGTTTGCAACAATCATCAAAGCATTCTTGATAGGTAAAGAAAGCACCTCATAGGTGGATTATGACATCAAGTAGCGTCGGTTTTGAAATCCTATAAAAGGCATCTGAAGACAAGCCAAGCAGTTAGCAAATACATCTGAAGAGTCAAGGTACTCCTGCAACTCACAAAATTATTTCCGTAACCTAAGTTTATTGGATATACATCGGTGAACCCAAGTGTTCCAGTAGCTTCGTAAGGTTGAAAGTAACCGAAGTAAATAAATAATTTCTACAAGTCAAGTAGTGTTCAAAGTTCAAAGGTTACAATAACCTATAATTCATAAGTAACATCGAACGATAGCCAGCCTTCGATAAAGTTCCAAACATCATTGAAGAGTTTTATATCTTTAATAAAAAGAATAAAACTGAGTTAACAATTTTCAACAGTTCCTGATTTCAAAAGAAGTAACCATAGTTTACCTGTGTTTATTGTGTATAGCAGAGAAATTGTGTACGGTTAAAGTGAATTATCAAATTAATAAGAAGATCAAGCCAATTGAACATTGCCTACATTTTAAAACATATTCTTGGATATAAACTAAACGTAAGTTTATTTATTATTTCTCCATTGTATTATTATCTGTCTGTAATTCCTCTTAAGAAGAGCGGTAAGCCAATCCTTTCCAGCTAATTTATTAATATGACAACTGTCTGGTATTTTCCGATTATATTTAACGGCAGATTCATAAACAAGCCCACGTACATCTGTTGCAGTTAAACCAAAAAATATAAATGCACCTTTTATAAGAGTTTTTTAATATTTTTTCTTGTTCAACTGGAAAAATTTGGCGTACTGCTTAAACACAGCAGAGTCATGGTTAGCTTCTAACTTATTAACATATCTCGAAACCTTAGTAGTTTCAGCCGCTTTACGGCTACTTGTACCATTGATGACTTTATCTACAGCTCGTTTTATCAAATACTGATATTAGCACGTTCCGTTTTTCTTTTGTAAGTTCGCATCCTAAAATGAAAAGAACATTGATGTAGAATTATTCAAGCGTAGCGTGACTAAATACTTCGCATTAAAATCTTTACAAGCAATAATTTGCCACAGTTTTTAACCACACTATATATTATAACAGAACTTAAACAGTGCAACCAAACATCATATTAAAAATTAGGGGTCACTTGAACATGGATCATTCGACCCCGATTGTTTTGACACAAATGACCCCTTCTCAGAATTACTTTTAATATGTGAAGTAACTAAAAATCTATTGAAAACAATTTATTTTTGATACTAAAGCCATTAATAGTAATCATGTTGAAATCAAAATACACTTAGTTGATGGCCGTATGATAACATTCGTTATTTTTAAAACAAAATTCAGTGAAGCGATTTTTTTACTTTTGACGCCAAATTTGCAACATTATGCACTCATACCCAGAATAAACGCCGGCCGGCGACTAAAGCAACGGTGGCTTGGCTTCCTCCCCACTTCGTCTAATGCTACCTCCTCGTATATATCACGCAACGTAGGTAATTTTTTCTCAAACAGTTAGGTTTATAAAAGAACAAAAAAAGACAGTCTACCGATCATACAATGTTGTTAAAGCCTCGGTAGAGGCGATGGAATGCACGAACTTCCGAACGCATCTACTGCGCCGATCCGCTGTAATTCGCTATAACTAATTGTACATACCGGCATTAAATTGAAATCTAAAAAGCTGCTTTTTTGTCTACAAGTAGTTTACGTTAATTATTATTAAATTAACATCGTCTACTTTCGATTCAATGTGGCTAAAGCTTCGGTATACGTGGCCAAAATTTTAGCGTGGAAAATCGATTGATCACATGTCAATGAGCGAATAAAATTTCTAATTTAAATGTTATTTTTTTTTAGCTTATACCGTGATTATTATTATTTTATTAAAGCAAAGTAACCATAAGAAATTTGTTAAATATATAATATCAACAAAATATAGGTCAAAATAGCTGAAATTTTTTTATTAGATCAAATAATTCAACCAAATAAATTTTATTAATTGATCATCTTTCATAATTTATAAACAAACTGTAGAAAGGGTTCATAAAATGAAGAGTAATAATTAAAATGTATATTTGAAATTATTTATAACAATATGGCGCTTATATAAAAAATAAATGTATGGTACATTACTTTTCTCATTCCTCATCGCTATCCATATCTTCATCATGTTTGTCATAATACACGACTATCATAGCCATATATTTCAGCAGATTCCTCAAGCAGTTCTGTATCTGAAAATAGCAATAGATAAAATGAATAATAGTTATTAAATATTATTATACTACGCAGACATAAGTTCAATTAAATTCCGAATGTGTGTACCTGAATCTTTATCGGTCTGTTGATCAAATGTAACATCATCGATGGACTGGGGCAATTCGTCGCCACTAAACCAATTAAAACAATATTTTTCATTTTCATCGACACAATCGAGAGGGTGTAAAGTTGTAGGCTCTTTCAAGTGAGCATTGCTCCAAATTTGTGAAATATATGTTGTTCGGAGTCGGAGTATATGTTCTCGGAGCTCTGACTGACGCGGTGGCAAAGCAGATGCATCAGAACTCTTCACATTCTTACGAAAGATTTCATTATTAGTAGTTTTGTACGCTTTCAAAAACATGACTGATCTAATTTCATTAATCTGCTTAATTTTTTTATAACCGCATACAAATTCTTCCACCGTTTCGAATACTGCATCATCATAATCAGGATATTTATTTAAATTTGTCAAAGCATACGTAAATTTTTCGGAGTTCCTTAACAAAGTAAACGGTATTTTTTTCCCTTTTCGGAAAAAAGCTGGATTAAAGTCACAGCCAATGCTCTTAACGATTCGAACATATTGAATTATTTATTTTATCCATTTTCAAACTTCAATCAAATCTATATTTATCTTCGCGCCACATTCATCAATAAATTTATTCCGCAATTATTCTCCTTTCTTCTCAACAGTGAGCAAAAAATCAGCAACGTTATCGTGTGCTGCTTGCTCATTCCATATATTGAAGAGTAAATCTTTATCCAACGTGATGTCAAAAGGATTTATACTCTCTTACTCTCTTTAATAATATGTATCAGATTCTGAAGCTGTAAAGAACTCTTTTGTATCCTATAATATAATCTTAAATATACATTTTGATTGTTAACATTTATTTTATAAACACTTATAGTTTGTTTATGAATTATGAAAAGTGATCAATTAAAATAAATTTTGTTGAATTATTTAATGGTAATAAAAAATCTGTTATATTGAAAAAAAATATTCTGACCTATATTTTGTTAATATTATATATATTATATATTTTATAAATTTCTAATAGATTACTTTGCTTTAATATAATAATAATAATCACTGCATAACCACTTGATCACGTCTACCGAAGCTTCAGCTTTGATTCGAAAGTAGACAACGTTGATTTAATAATAATTAACGTAAACTACTTGTAGACAAAAAAAAGCAGCTTTGTAGATTTTAATTTAATGCCGTTATGTACAATTATTCAAAGCAACTTACGGTGGATCGGCACAGTAGCTGCGCTCGGGAGATCGTGCATTCCATTGCTTGTACCAAGGCTTTAACAACATTGGATGATCGGAAACTGTCTTTTTTTGTTCCGTTATGAACTCAACTATTTTCGAAAAAAAATTCGGCCTTTTAGAAATGATTCGAAAAATGTACTTTCAAACACCTTGCGTGGATGGTAGACCTTAGATGGCATTACTTCCGACGCGGTAGACTATCATTATCTTGTATTTTTAGGTATCCTTGGTCACTCGAAAAAGTTTCAGTCTTGTAGGTATAATATATTTACATATTATTTATTTACGGGTTTAAAATTGTTATTAATGTTTGCAACGTCATAGGCGCGGTAGACTGCCATTATATTTACTTACGATATCGAAATAACGGAATGAGAGATAATCAGTTTTGTGGAAATAATCACACAAATAGTGTCGCTGTCTCCCGGACTAAAAAGGGTATTCATGAATACATTCATGCAAAGCGCTTGTCATCACTGAATGTTTCGCAGAATTCATTAACGATTGAAACCAACACTAATTCTTGACGGAAAATACTAATTATATACAAAACGGAAATTTCTCAATATATTCTAAAACCAAAATTAATTATTGATGGAAAATACTAATCAACTTCCAATAGATTCAGGGAAACAATAGTCAACTCTTTATTGTTTTCTATAATTATCAATAGTAATATCCCTAGAACATTGATAATAGACGAGATAGTTGTGGTGTTCTTGATCGAGATTTAAGTATGGTTTTCTAGAATTTTCATTGCTATGACCAGTAATTTTCAGCAATTGTTGCTCTTCTACACCACTTTCTGCCAATTCGCTAACAGCAGTTGATCTATTCGAGTGATTTGTTATTTTCTTGTCCTTTACATTATCGTACGATTCGTCGGTTTCATCTTTCCAAGGTCGATTTGGTTTTAAGAACAGTCGTGGTGAGGTAATATTGTCGCTTCGTTTTGATATCAGTTTATGAAAAAGACGTACAGGGCAGCTTTGTCTTTAACTATTGGAAACCAACCATTTACTACTTGCACAGCTTTTAGAACCACCTTGGCACGTTTTACTGAACACCGGATTGTATCCAATGCGATTTGTTGGAGAGTCATCGTTATTTTTCTCGATTTGAAAAAATCCACCAGACAAGCAACTGCAAGCAACGTAGTAATAATTTTTTGGGGGCCGGGGGTGGGGGGGGGTGGGGTGGAAATGGTTGATGGGTGTCTTGCAAGGATATTTGTTATTAAAGTTGGACTCATTAGTGAAAAACTGCTTTATTGTAATTAATATCATCACTGTATTTTGATTGTCAGTCGAGCACATACACATCAATTGTCAACCTGAAACGTCAATTTCAGTAGACAAAATTTAAAATTTTAACTTTCGCGATTTCTTTGCTGCCATAATCTCAAGACCTCATTCGGATCGATACCTAAGTTTCCATGAATTGACAGTACGGCGAGTGCACTAAGTCTTTCGTTGCCCGTTGAGTTACGTAAGTAAGTCTTGATTCTTTTCATTGTCGAAAATGACCTTTCCACACTTGCCGTTGTGACCGGAAGAGTTGCCAAAACTGTTAATAGATATTTGATTGTTGGAAATCTGCTCTTGTCACAAAAATCCAATACTTGTAACGCCTCGGCATCTTTCTCGAGTCCCGATAATTTCTCACACCACAACTTATACTCAGCTTTTACAGCGGATTCTGAGACTCGATCATCAAAGTATGGCGAAAGATGATGCAAGTCATCTACTTTTTCAATTACACCAAATCCAGGGCTGGCTACGGGCCTGATTATAGTACTTCTCTTGCAAAAGTTTGCACGAAACGTTCCACATTGTCTTCACCGCTGCTTCTTTAAATTCGGCCCCGTCTTTCTTTCTCAAGTTGACCGCTCAATCTTTTAGTATCAACGCCAATTTTTCTAAGCTTCTATGTTCATTTCATTCATATTCTCGTTCGCAGCAAAATTCCATAAATATTCCCCAAATATATTTGTGACTATAGGTTGTATTTCTTGAAATTTTTTCTTTGATTAGCGCATTTACACTTTGAACATTGGCATTGCCAAAACGTGACATTTTGAAATTTATTTGGAATGGAGTTGTCAAACTTAATGTGTTTTCATAGTGATTTATAATTGCACTGAATGCAATTATCGGTTATAATTGCACGAGTGCATACAAATTACCGATAATTTTGCAAGCAAGCGTGTTATCTAAAAATTGCACGAGATTTTTTCCATATTTTGGCGAAAGAGCCCGAGTCCGAAGGAGGAGGGCTCTTTTACAAAATATGAAAATAACGGAGTGCAATTTTTATAAGATAACACGCATGAATGTAAAATTATGTGGTCATTCTTATGCACGAGTGTAATTCAATGGAATATTTCACGAATAAAGAAATAACTATTGATTTTTTTCTGAGAAAAATCACAGAATCTACTTACTGACAAAGACTATGAATAAAATTGTGCTAGACATGCTTTTAAACAATTTTATTTTCAACACACAAATTAAAAATTACAAGAATTATAATTGAACACGCAGTTGTCAAAGTTTTTGGCATTCCGACAGGATGGACCCGATGCAGGCGCATTGAGAGCTGCAGCTGACACATTATCGGAATTCGACGCAAAACTTAGTTGCGGTGCTACTTCATTTCCACGCATTTTTTCAACTATTTCTTCATGGTGACCTTCGTCTAACTGCAGATACGGTGTAATGGATTTAGTGGTCGAATGGCCGGTAATTTTAATAAGCTGCTCCTCACCGACGCCTTTTTTTGCTAAACTTGAGACAGCTGTAGACCGTATCGAATGATTAGTTATCTTCACGTTTTTTTTATCCAGGCCAATTTTTGCTGCTTGTTGGGCTGTCCAAGAGCTCATTGTATTCCTTCCTACAGGAATATTCTTATACCATGCTCTGCATGACTTCCAAGAGGGGTTTACAGTAATAAAATTCGATCTGACTTAATTCCCTCCCGCTTCTTCAAAAAATTTTTGTATAATCGTATGGGACACAAATCAGAATTCGTTTTATTCCTAATTAACCATTTTAATGGAACACACGGTTTTTCCCCGCCTTGTGTTGTTTTTGAAAAAATGGGATTATAAATTATTCTTCCCGTCTTTTCACCATTATTATTCTCTTCTTCCTTGAAGAATGACGTTAAACACTTGCTACCTTCTCCACCACGCCAAGCTAACTCAAAAGCAAAAACGAAAAATAAATTTTTTTGCAATCCATCTGGTGTCTCTTCGTCACAATTCTGAACCAAATTTTTGTATTCGTCACCTTTGAGAAACACTGAACTCTCCTTTCTTTTCTCGGGCATCGTTTGGAGTTGTTTTCTCTTAGTTTGTTTAGCGTCCCTTGCTGATTTAAATTCGATATCGGTGAACGGATTAAAAATAATACCATACTCCTTGTAATACTTTTCCATCAATAATTTTGCGGTAACATTCCAGATTGTCTCTATTGTGAAGTCCTTATATTCCTGACCATTCTGCTTGCGCATATTGAATGCCCACTCCGTTAAAATTTTTACCAGTACGCTTATAGACATCTCTTTGTCCAGGAAATATCCTTTGGCCTTGCAAAAATCCATGAACTGTCGCCATATATAATGTCTGTTGGATTTGGTATTTTTTGATTCACTTTCAACTACATTTTCCTCAATAGCTTGTATGGACCACTCACCAAAACGCGACATTTTTTCACTTTTTGAAGTATATCTGACATTTATCAGTATTGTCAGTCAGTGTTGTTGTTATTGGTGTCATGCCGACGGGATGTTTTCGCAGTGCAATTATCGCTCCGCAGTGCAATTACCGCTGTAATTTTTCGATAATTGCATTCCTCTTATGACAAATATCATACATGAGGGAAATATTCAGTGTAATGTTGACATGATTGGGTGAAATTGTTTCATATGACACAAAATGACAAAATTTGAATGGTTGTTAGAACTGTCAGAAAATTTTCGAACAAATAAACTCGCTTTTTGAATAGCGGTGGAAAATATTAAGTAATTATGAACATGACCGCGTTTCTCAATTTATTCAGGAAACAATATTTGTTTTCTAGAATTATCGAAATAGACTCACCATTTAAATAGCAGCGGGAAATAATAGTTGATTATGAACAGAACAGCGTTTCTCAATACATTGTAAAAAACAAAAAACACCTTATTGCTTTCTAGAATTATTGAAAAATAAACAGCATTTAAATCTAAACGGAAAATTACTAATTAACAAAGTCGAGAATATCCTTACTCTCCGATCATCGGAATAACTGGCAATAAAATTCTACTTTCGGTATGTTAGTTTTACGGATTCAACTTCGGCGATCTCCTAGCAAGTGCTCCATATATTTTGACTTTGACTTTGATCATCATTACTTTCTACAGTCAGGATATGACCATTTTACTGTGTAATTTCAGGGGTTCTCTATATGTGGTTTGTGTTGGCTATTTGCTATAGCGATCGCCGTTCACCGTATTTTGTTGCGGCTGCGGCCGACTTTTCGTTAGTCCACCCGGCATTTGCCGTAATGTCTAGGGAAACCGCAGAAAACCTAGACAGTGAGGCGAAAATCTCCTGTGTTCACTGATCACTGTCATTAAGTAGAATAATCTCGGTCTCTTGTATTTTCTGTGTTCGTCCTGCCGCTCGCAGGAGTGGATTTTCGTGGTTTTCAGCGATCTCAAAGACTGCAGTCGCTGCATCCCTGATGTATGGGGTGTTGCTTTCCCTGTGAATTTGTTCGTTGCGAACAAACCAGGGGGCTCCTATCATCATTCGGTGGACTTTGTTCTGGATGACTTGAAGCTTATTCATATGTGTTCTAGCTACGCATCTCCATATTGAGCTGCCGTAGAGCAACGTAGGTCTGATGTGTATATGGTGTACTTGTTTCTGGTGATCATTTTGCTGCGTCTGCTTAGAAGTGGAAATAGCTGAGCTAGTACCACTTAACCCCCTTTCTGGACGTGCTCGACGTGTTGTCGCCAAGTCAGTCGTCTGTCCAGCATGATGTCAAGATATAAAGTCTGCGTCTTCCACGGAATTGTCCTGTCGAAAATCATTATGTCGCCTTCAGGTTCCGCTCGCATCCTCGAAAAGAGTATGGCGATGCTTTTCTCAGGATTAACTTCGATTCTTCATTTGCAGTACCATTCTAGTTGTTCGTCAGGAATAATCTTCAGTTCTTCTACAGTGTCCTGTAGTCTTCATAAAATCACCGCCTCAGCTAGTTTCCCCATGGTGGGTAAGAGACTGATTCTATCTCACCCATTCGTCTCATTCGCCCACATAAAAAGTAAGTACAGTTTACTAAAAATATGGTACAATGTTACTAGGATATTAAAACAGTACATGTGTAGAATAAAAAGAGAGGTGAAGAAAAAACGCTACAAAACATTTATTTAAAAACGAAAACTATAAACAATATTTACCAATAAAACTAAAACATTTTTTCTAAATAGTGCAAAACTAATACTAGTTTAAATATTAAATAAGTATATATTTTATTCAAAGTTGTGGAATTAGTCCTACAAAACCGGAAACTTAGAAGAGCTTGTTTCATCATTCATGGTTGGTACGCTTAGTGATTGTAATAATTGAATACATCCAGGTGATTCTATCGGTGTATTGCTCGTTGATGAATGAAGACCACTCGATGTAGGCGATACCATTAAGAGCTGTTGATGAAGTAGCGTTTGCCGACCTCCTAATAAAATGTGATTGTTGTTGAGCATAATCATGGGTTAATCATTGGCCATTTTGTTCTTCAAATGACTTTAACTCATACGATAGAATATATTTCTGATTTGGCAAAATGAAAAAGTAAAGGTGAAAGCGAGTTTAGAGCTGCGGTGCTATGCTGCTAATAGTTATAGCCCAGTTTCTGACTATAAGAGCAACTGTAGCTACCTTCACATTTATCTTAGAGTCGATTTTTGAATATTGGTATTCTACTAGGCGCTAAAGTCTATTTTGGAGTCTATAACGAAAGTCGATGTTATAGTCCATCTTTTAGCCATCAAGATAGCTGCCTAAAGCAGGCTACAACTTCATAATTCTATTTACTTCAATTGAAAATGGCATTGATTCTTATAGCAGCTTTTTTGCGGGAAAGAGAAAGAACTCGTGCAGATATTTTTCATTTTAATATTCAACGCAAGCATTTACGGGATACTTCAAATCCGTTCGACCTACGAAATTTTGAATTTGTGCGATTATTCCGAGTGGATAAAACAACGGCATCGTTCTTAATAAATAGGTTGAGAAACAGAATACAGCCTATTCGTACTGATGGATTATCAGTTCAATTGAAGGTAAGTTTATTGTTAAGTTTTTTTCATAAAATTATCGCTGTTGCTAATATAGGTATTGCTAACATTAAGATTCCTTGGATACGGAAGTTATCAGCGAGTGGTTGGTCAAGGATTTTTTCTGGCTGTGAGCCAAAGTAGTGTAAGTCGAGCAATTAAGCAAGTTACAAGAGCCCTTAACGAGGAATTCTTATTGCAAGTCATCCAGTTTCCATGCACTAATGAAAGTAGAAGGCAGACAGAAGAAAGGTAAACATCACATGGATTTATATAGAAAAATATATATTTTTTTTAAGGTTTCGGGCAGTTGCTGGGTTTCCGGGGATCTTAGGATGTATTGACTGCACACACATTGCAATATGTACACCCTATAGAGAAGAATAGTCATATAAAAATCACCATGGCTTCTATTCTCTCAATGTGCAAATGGTATAAATATATTATATTAATATATACATATATATATATATTCTTTTGTTGATATTCTTGAACCATTTGTAATATTTGTATGTTTTCTTGGTATATTGGTTCGTATATATACTGATAATATATATACGAACCAATATACCAAGAAAACATACAAACATATATATATATATATATATATATATATATATATACATATATATAAATATATATATTACATATTATATATTTATATATATATGTTACGATTTCTTGGTATTTTTGGTTCTTCAATACTACTAAAAATAAAATAAAGAAAAAATATTTTTTTTTAGTAGTTTAAATAACCAAAAATATCAAGAAAATGTAACATACATTTACAAATGGTTCAAGAATACAAATACAAGAATATGCATTTTATAAATTAATTTACTTGCAAAGTATTACTCTAGGTATGTGATGAGAAACTGAAAATATTAAATGTGAATGCCAACTTTCCTGGGTCTGTGCATGACCAATTTATATTTAATGGAAGTCGTGTCAAAACAGAGGTACAAAGACTTAATACTGAACGAATAGGACAATTTTTTCTTCTGGGTAATGTACAGTAGTTGAAAATAAAGTTTGATTGAAATTTTCTACAAATCAATTTCTTTTTACAATAGGCGACTCTGGGTATGCCTTAGACAGTTTCCTGCTAACTCCAGTGATTAATGCTGCAGCAGGTTCTGCAGATGAGAGATACACACATAGGCATTGTCAAGTTCGTAATCGTATAGAAAGATTATTTGGAGTTTTGAAAGCAAGATGGAGATGTTTAAGAAATGAACGTGGTCTCCATTATCAGCCGAGAGAAGCTGCTCTTATTGTTTATAGTTGTGCCATATTGCACAATTTATTAGTAGAAAGGTGAAGAGCAGTCTTATATTTACAAACTTATTTTTAATCTTATCAGAATATAACTTGAGAATACAAAAACATGTTCTTTAACAAACAGAGTTTAAAATTGAAGGAGACCTTTGGTGCTTCATATGTACAATTGAAACTACCTAACACTTCAGAAATGCCCTACTGAATTTTGTGTATCAAGATCAAACTTTTGGAAGTTGAGAATATAGCCCAGCATAGTTAACATTAAATCAAGAATATTTCTTTACTGATTGCAACCTACTTTATTGCAAGTGCAATTTAAATGTTTAATTACTATTTAAGATTTCTTATTGAGTTTTCCAACTGTGATCTGTTTATTCATGCCAGTTGGAAATACTTTCAGGGTCCAAATACCAGTAGAAGAACAAGAGGTTGAGCCAGTGCCCCAGATATTAGTGAATGTGCCTAATGCTGAAGATCGAGCAGCAGGAAGACGGCTTAGACAAAATATTATAAACAATTATTTCAACAATTAAGGAAATTGTGAATAAAATTGTTTGTATATTAGTTTAGAAAAATAAAAATCTTCAACGTATACAATGTTTTACTAATAAGAAAAATTAACTAAACATTCATTAATATAAACTTAAACATATTTGAAAAAAAAATCATTAATCAAGATTAAAAACTAAACTAAAACACATCCTCCTATAGATTTTCCAGAGATCCATTTATATTGCTAAGCTCTCGAGCAACATTATTCATAGCTTCAGCAACATTGTTTAGAGCATTAGCTATTGCCTAAAATAAAAGAAATCATAGCAAAAATACTGTTCATTGACTACCAAAATAAACTACTTTCATCAAGACCTATGCTAAAATTTATTTGTTCTATTTTAGGTTTATACTAAAATTTATATATTTGTCTTACCATTAAACCCTCATAATTTGTTTCTCCCACTTGGTGCAGAATATCTGCTTCTTTGTCAACCTCTGCAGAAATGTAATTGGTTATAAAAACTATATGTGTTCCTTTCGGAATCTAACAAATGGAATTATTACTCACTTGACAAACGAGCATTTGTTTTCTTAGAGGTTTTAGGGGCCTTATATGTTACTTCATCCTCTACATCTTCGATCACAGGAGACATGATAGCAGTCTCTAATGGTTCCTCTTCTATCATGTCAAAATCAGCCTATAAAACAAATACAATTAATGTTAAAAAGGCAATATAACAAAAAGATTCAATTTGTCATTACATCTCCTGTATGTGTTGGTTGGATAAAAGCTCCTTCCTCGAATCCTAAACCTTCCTCCTGTCTTCCCTATTATTCCTATAATTTTTTCCTCTCCATCTGTTAAGGGTGGAGGAGGGGTGAAATTTCCTGTTCTACGCTGAGCTACTTTGATATCCCTATTTTTCTTCCTTGCTAGACCTCTTTGGTTCTTCCATACCTGTGAATATTTATTTAGATACGATACATAAATATTAATTGAATACCTATTTACTTTTTGCCACTGATCTACAGATTTAATAGGCCCAAGTTCATTGAGTTCATTTTTCAAACCTTCCCACATAGTTTTTTTTGTTTCTTTACCGCGTATGTTGGTAAATTTTCCTGTGGCAAAATCTTTATTCTCCACCATATAGTTTAATAGAAAATCCATTTGTTCTTCGGAAGACCGAGACCTCTTCTTGCATTCTCTATAAATAAATAACATAATATGAATGAGATATGACTGAATATATTATATTCTTTGTACTTACTTATGTCCTTCCATATCCACTTCTTTTTGATATTAAACAGAAAATGCGAAATATTAATCGTTTGTTACGAACGTATCAAGTATATAATCCACAAGATAATTCCTATAAAACTGACAATTAATACTTGTCATTTGTCAAATATATAAAATATGCTGCGTTGCCGATATATAAAATAAAGCTACATTCAAAACGCTATAGTCTTTCTTCTAGTCGATTTATATTTATAGTCAGACTTTAAATGGAATTAATAGAATACCACTAGACTATAATTTATGGTCTGTATCTAAAGTCGGCTATACTTATAGCCTGGTTTATAGTCGTTTAGCAGCATAGCACTGCTGGTGTTATACCAGTTAAAAAGGCCTCAACAGCGTTAAGTTGTGTTGTGGTCTCATTTTTGGTAAGTAAATAATCCATGAGTTTTGCTGCAGCAGTACACTGAGAACTTGTCACTTCTCTTTTATTAGTGCTCTTTTTCAAAGTAGCAGTTTGTTTTTGTACGGGTAGTTTTTAGTTCTTTGTATGGGAGCAGACGAATGTTCTCTGTGAATTTTAGTTTCTTGTATTTCTTCATTTCGAACTTCCTTTGTGTCTTGGCTTCATCCAGCTACATCTTGTTCTCTTTCATCATCAGAATCACTTTCTCCTTGTGCGTGCACTATTTCTTCAGACTCTTGTTCGGTATTATCAAATCCCATAATGTTAGTTTTCGTCTCTCTTTAATAAAGATGTTTCTTCAAGAAACTTAGTTGGTCAGCGTATTTGTACTTCTTTGTTACTTTACCACTTTTTCCACTCTTTGTAATGTTTTTTTAATATTTTCTAAAAGTCTCTAATATTGCTCCATCTAGTCTTACAGAGTTGACCTAGAAAAAAAAATTAGCACTACATTTGTTCTTCTTTTTTCAAGTATTTGGCAACAGGAGACTCTTTTTTGACGATCTTTTTTAGCAACCGCTTAGGGCATAGCACAGTGCAAAAAATTGTACATGAAGCATTCAAAATCATATGCAACGATTTGATAGCTCAAACACTACCAGAACCTACGGAAGACATGTGGAGAGCAATTGCTGAAGATTTCAACACAAATTGGAACTTCACCAACTGTGTGGAAACCTTGGATGGCAAGCACATTACTATTCAAGCTACTGCAAACACCGGATCGTTGTATTTCAATTATAAAAAATCGTTTTCAATTGTTTTGATGGCTCTTGTAGACGCCAATTACAATTTCTTGGTTGTTGACTCGGAGAATATGGCAAGAACAGCGATGGCGGAATTTTCGCAAACTCTTCACTGGGCAAAGGACTCCAACAAGGAACACTGCAACTACCACCGAATAAAACTTTGCCCAATGCAGGCGTAGCAGCGCCATATGTTATAGTCGGAGACGAAGCATTCCCATCAAAAACATATTTATTGCGACCATATCCACGTTAGGATTTGAATGTTCCAGAACGTGTTTACAACTACCGTCATTGTCGTGCCAGAAGAGTTGTAGATAACACGTTTTTTATTTTGTCCCAAAAATTTCGAATTTACAACAGACGAATTCAAGCAGCACCAAAAAATGACAATAACATTGTACTGGCGACGTGTATTCTACATAATTTTATAAAAATTATAATGAATATACATACAACTACGACAAGAATGAGCCAAACGTAGAAAAGAACAGCGAACTGCAGAATTTGCTTCTGCAAGGTGGCAATGCAACAGGAAATGCTTTTAATGTAGTAGAAGGGTCGGAGCCTGACGGCTTGCAAACTGTTCAGCGCCTGACGAGTGTGAACACTGTCATAATCTTGCATTAAACAATATTTTCTCTGACGAATAAAGCGAGGCGCAAACTGGAGCGGTGGCGGGCGCGGTGGCGGTGGCGAACTCAAAGCGGACAAAACATCCGCACACCAAAGCGTTCGTTCGCTAACATTCAGTGTTAAAATCAACAATGGATGTAGAGGAAGAAGCGTTGCTCCTCGCCCTGTTGGTGGACGAATCTGAGGAAACACACAAGTGAGTTAAAAAACAACATTTTGTCATATAGTCTTATATACACTTCATTTTTAGGAAAAGACGAATTTGGGTTCACGACGTGAATTTAGAGCGGGAAAGTGAAGGAGAGTTCCACACAATATTCCAAACACTTAGACAGAATCAAGAACGATTTTTTGTGTATTTCAGAATGACTGTGGAATGTTTTGATGAAATATTGAATCTAATACATTCAGATATAATAAAGAAGTTCACACATTTCAGAAGACCCATAGAACCAGCTGAACGACTGGCAGTAACACTCGGTGAGTAAATAACAAACTAACATTGTATTCGAAATTTTCATTTATTATGTTAACGAAATAAAAAATATATTCCAAAAATTTAAATATTGTCCACTGACGTTCCCAAATTTCGATACCAAGCTTCAGGCGTTGAAGACGATGTATGAGCGCATGTTTGAGAGAAGGATGTTAGTGTAGAATTTGGTCTGCCAATAGATGAATTGCTTGTTTCACAATCATGTGACGAAGAGCTACCATAAGTAATAGGTGTTGAAGCGTATGATTCTAGATGGAATGATTGTGCAGAGTTTGGCCTGCTTTGATTTGTTGAATCACTTTTGTTGAGGACACGCTGTTCCTCTCCTAGTTGCGCTAGTTCCTGTTCCATGAGAATTTGTGAAATCCTAAATTTTACCATTGCTTGTCTTTTTGGATAAAATTTCTTTATAGTTTTTACATATCCTTTAAATATGTCGTCAATGTCCTCAGTGGTATTGTTTTTCTTCTCCAAATAAGAAATGACTTGTGCTACAGATGATGGATTTGTTTCAACTAGTTTTTTCTTCTTCTTTTGTTGTTGATTTTCCTTCATGGTTGACAGATTTTCATTAACATCTTCTTGAATATCTGGGTTCGCCAAATCTTCTGTTTGTTCAGTATCCGGTTGATGTTGAGCTAGTAATACATTGGAATGTGTCTTCGCAAATTGTAGAGAAGGTCGCAGAAATTCCATTTGTTTGGCCCAAGGCCAAGTTTTATAGCGTTCCAAGATTTTCATTTCTTGGCCAGTTTTAGTTTTTTCGCTTCTTAAATATTTACTATATGAATCCCTCAGATTCTTCCATTTTTTTTTAACCTCGTCACCTACAGAATACATTTTTTTTATAAAACTTGATATTTTGCATATTTAGAGTATTAAAAGAAGTTGTTATTAATGGTAGTTAATTTCAGCATATCTAGCGACAGGAGATTCGCTAAAAACTATAGGTCACAGTTTTCGGATGGGATTTAGAACAGTCAGCACCATAGTTTTGGATGTTTGCACTGCTATCTGGAACCGTATGCAGCCTTTTTATATGCCAGATCCAACCAGACAAATATGGGAAAATACTGTAGCTGGCTTTTATGAAAAATGGCAATTCCCAAATTGTTTAGGCAGCATTGATGGGAAACATATAGCTATAAGATGTCCTGATAGAACAGGCTCCAACTACTTTTGTTACTTGCAAAAGTTTTCTGTCGTTTTGTTAGCTATAGTTGATCATGATTATAAATTTATTGCTATTGATGTTGGAGGATATGGCAGAAATAGCGACTGTGGCCTTTTTGAGGAGTCTGCCATGGGGCAAAGACTAACAAACAGAACCTTCAATGTACCGGAACATAAACCTTTGCCAGGTCAGGAGAACCCATTGCCTTGTGTGCTTGTTGGAGATGAAGCTTTCCCACTGAAGGAGTTTTTAATGCGACCATTTCCACATCGCCAATCAAGATCAGATGAAAGAAAAGAGATATTTAACAAAAGATTATGTCGAGCCCGTCGTGTTGTGGAAAACGCATTCGGAATCTTGTCTCATAAATAGCGACTACTCTTCAGACCTATTGAAATGAAAGTTGACACCGCTATAATCATTGTTAAAGCAGTTTGTGTATTACACAATTACTTGCGAATAAAAAAATGTGACAAGTCACTTAACATATTACTAGAAAATGAACAACACGTCTCTGGGGCTTTTCAGAATTTTGCTAATGATGGTGCAGCTGAAGTGCTGCGTCGGCATCGTCTCCGGGGGTTCGGGTGAATCCAGTCGCCGGACATTATAAACCCTATTCAACTGAAGTTTCATAAAACGCATCAGTCATCACGTAAGCAATTCAAATATTGTCCATGTACGGCGGGTTGAAAATTTTCTTCGTAGGCATCGGGTAGTCCTTGAGCTTCTCCGAACAGCGTGCGCGGTTGATCTAGTTTTCTCCCATAATTTAATAAAATAAAATAAATAAAAAAATAGCAGGATTTTGGGGTCGGTCTCGTTGTTGAATCGGGGTGGTGTTCTTTAATTTAATTTCATGTTTACCAAAGGAGTTTACCATTTAATATCCTTGAATTGTTTTTATTCTTTCTTCAGAAGGGCCTGTAACCGTGTTTCCTGTGTTTCTCTAGTCGAGTTATTGGTTGTACGGAATCAACCTCTTCTTGCTCATTAGAACCGAAAGTCTTAGGTTCGCTAGGTTGATTGTCATTTATGTTATTTCCAAAAATATTGCTTTACCTTCTCAGAATTGGCATTCTTTTAAATAGTAGCTTCTACAATTTTCAGGTCATCATTCACTTGATTGTTCAGCTTGAAATAAAAATACTTAGTATTGATAAACTTTGAAGAGCAGGCAAGGTAAAAAATACCAAATTAACAGAAATGCCTATTTTATTTAGAATTAATATCCACACTACGCTTGGACAAATTAATGCTATAGTTAACTCCTGGTCTCTCTTCATTTTGAAATACAATAATTATTTTAGGTATATTTTCATGGACAAATTGAATAGATGGGAGTAGATTTGCATCTCTTGTGTTTCTCAAGCCTTCTACTACTTCAGAACCTCCACTATATTTCTATATGGTCCCTTTCGCTCTCAAGTGCCTCACGTATTTCTTTTGATTTCCATAACACCTTTTTAGAATTTCCCATTCCCGACGGTAACTTACCGGCGAGACAGCATTGAAACTCGCCCTATAACCCCAGAATATGTTTACAGGCAATCGTCATAGCTGTTGTATGTCAAATACTAGAATGCTACCAACAAACGAACAGTTAACACGAATGTCACAAAAATTCGTGACCTTGCCAAATTTATTGAAGGATCAACTAAACTTTGTATGGTGCATAGTGTAGAAAGGTGAAGGAGGTTTGTTCAGGTAAGCTTAGGGTATGTTCCGTAAATAACCGCGTCAAACCGGCCGGTTCCGGAATGGTTACTGAAATTTCGGTTATTTACGGAACTCCTTGACCGTGGTTTGTATAAACGTTGCTTTATGTTCTGTTATAACCTAAAAATATAGTGTGTTGCTGTTTCGGTTTGCCTCTTCTGAGTCATTTGCGTTATATAGCTGTCAAACGTTTTCTGGACAATGAATCCCGATCGAGATCACCAGATAGCAACTTTTTTCTTCAACGAACTGCTGTTATCAGAAAGTGATAGCAGTGACGATGATGTTGAAGAAGGTAGAGGTATCCAAGGTATAAAGCCACAAGTAACCTTTTGAACTTTGGTTTTACTAGAGTGGCCTAAAAAGCTCAATTCCATTTTATTTTTTAGTTCTTAGACCCAGGGTCAGAAACTATATTAAAGATGTAGTGGATTCTATGTTGGAAAGTGAATTCCGAGAAAACGATGGAGATTTCTTAAAGATACACTAAATGTAAGAACTATGGAATATATTCCCAAATATATAATAGCAAGTTGTGTGCTGCATAACATTTGTATAAAGCAAAACGATTTCGTTGAATTTTTGAATGTCGATAATTTTAATGATATTGAGATTATAATGAAGTTCATGATAATGCAGAAGCTGGGCTGGAGGGGCTCTCAGAAGGAGGCAAGTATTGGGAAATATAAAGAGAGACCAATTGTGTGAAGAACTGAACCATTGAAATATCTATCCCTGTTTTATCTCATTTGTAAAGTTTGCATATCAATAAAATATATTGCTCAATACTAACTTCCTTTTATTAAAACTAATAAATCACAACTAAAATAAATGTACTCTCAAAAATAACAAAAAATTCTGGAACAATAACAAAAGTAAAAAATGTTTTAGGATATCAGCTTATAGAAAGTATTGATTAATCTTTTCTTGGAAAATTTTCCTTATACCACTGGAACATTTCCTGCTTTAGTTTCATTTTTTATTCTTGACGTTCTTGCCAGCGCAGTTCTGCCTCATGAGGGCTCATTTTCTTCGTTTCTTTTAAGGTTTTATTTTTATTGCAGGTCGCTTTATATTCAACTTGAAAGAAGTAGAAGGCTTACTATCACTTCCTAATGAAGTAGAAGCTTTATTACCATTTCCTAATATTTTACATCCTTCATCAGTTCTCTGTATGCTATTTGCAGCTGTTCGTTTCACTGCTCCTGTAGTTGAAAGTGCATAAGGTGGATTAAAGTGAGGATCTCTATAATAAATGTCATTAAAATTTCCAAACAAAAATTCATCAGCCCTATTTTCTCTCCTGTTGTTTTCTGTTGTGTTAGAATTTTATCGTATATTTTTTCCAAGTTTCGCCACTTTTCATCACATTGTTTTACATCCTTTGATACCCCTTGTTTCATCACATTGTTTTACATCCTTTGATACCCCTTGTTTGACAAGGTCTGCACTTATGTGTTCACAAACTGACTTTTTATTATGCATAGGAGACATAAACTTTTCCTTAAGTTCAACATATGATGATATTAATAACTTTATCATATCATTTGTCCAAATTGCCCCAACTCCGCCAGACCCTTCAAATGGTTGTTCCGACTCTTGACATGAATAGTTGGACACTGCTTGGGGAGAGGGTCTTCTGTCATCATTATCATTATATAAAAGGTTATCTGATAATATCACGTTTTGACCAGAAGCAAAGCAAAAGTGGGTGTTGATTAGATTTGAGTGTTCCATAATGGTTTGCGAATTGCCCATAATTGTATTACAATATCCACAAAAATGTTTTCGTTACTATCCTTAAAAAAACAGCTCTTTATTGCTATGAGCAATGATATAGATCAGAGAAGTATAGATTTGTATGCAGTAAACTTACCATATTGAAAAATATGTACCTGTACCAAAGGAAAAAATGGAAGCAGTTCAGTTAAATTCGTAAATCAGGACATAGAAAATCAAGGAATAACAAAACATCAAACTATCCTTCATAACCACAGAACTAAAAGAGAAGCACGAACCGAACCGGAGCAACCGGCAACTTACGTTGGTTAGTCTGGTTCAACCAATTTCAGGAACCGCATTCCAAAAATCAAACTTTTTCAGGAATCGGCTATTAATGGAACGCTAACCAGAATTCTGATTAGAAAAGTTGATTCGAGGAACATACCCTTAGTTAAACTCGTTTATCAAAACCAACGGAGAATACGGGCATTACAACGCGTGATGGGGGTAATAGTATTTAATAGCATCAGGTTCTGAATCAGGATGTACTTTGGACATATTGGATGCATGTTTCATGAATTGTAAATAATATTCATGCATTTCGGGGTTTTAGAATAATTTTCGTTTAGGTGATTCAAATCTTTTTATCGCACCTTCGAGGGTGTTTTCTATCTTTGTGGTGTTGTCTCGTACTGGTGGTTGAACAATAAAACAATCTGTGCTGCCACGACGATAATTTTATAGGAAATGTGCTTCGATCTCCGATTCTTCTTTGAAATATACGGCCACCTTACTCGTTTCTTCAATAATCCAGAAATTGTCTGATTGATATTGAATGCGTGTATTGATTGTTGAAAAATGAGACTGACATATTAGTGATGCATGAATCAATCCGTAAATGATCCAGCTGAGTAAAGTATTTTGCAGAATTGGACCGACGCGACAAGACGTATTTGCCCAATGCACATTAATGCGAAAAAAATGCTCGCTCCCAATATTTATAATGTTTATACTAGGAGTATCAGATTGTGGATTAGGAGAAAGGAAGAAAATCATTCTTAATGGTTCACGCCATGACTTTTTGCTTTTGGATGATTTTTGACTACATTTACCTTTATTATTTAAGTTGCGCTTCCTTTTTTTGCATGAAGTTTAACCTTTGGCACGTAGGCCACAAGGAAGTCTCTCACCCTTTTGTCATCTCCATTCTTCTTCTACTTAATGAGGTTGGCTGAACTTTAATATTCAAATTTGTTATGTGTCTTAATGCTAAGGAACTTCCTGCAGCGCGTAAGAATGTTCCCCAAGAAATTTTGGTTTTTATAGATTCTAATCTCTGTAAAACTTGTTTTTCAGTAAACTGTCAAGTATCAAATATATTATGGTGTTGTTGCATATATGAAAAAATTCGTAACAAACCTTCATTACACTGGTCATCTGAAAATCTCAATCAAAACTTAGAAGAATCTACTTGATCCTCAACTTTACGGATATTACGTCAAATGCTTTGGAGCTATATGTTCAATTCTTTCGAAATTTCTGAACGAAAGTCACCGAAATTCAAAGCATTTGACGTAATATCCGTTAAGTCGAAGATCAAGACAGATTCTTCTAAGTTTTGATTGGGATTTTCAAATTTCACCAATCAATGGCATATAAAAAGACATCGAGGGAACATTGTCACCAAATGCCAGTTTGGCCATTCGAGATTCCATCGTAACATCAGGAGCATTTATTATTTTGTCGTCATAGTGACAGTGGACCGCTGCTTGGTGTTTACAAAACCGACCCAGTTTACCAGTAAAACATGTGCAAGCACCGAAGTTTCCATCCACAAAATAAAATTCTTCATGCTAGGGACTTTGTACATTCTTTCACCTAAATAAAAAATGTCGCCCTTTTTAATGTTCGATGTTTTATTTGTTACATTTTCAAGTAACAATCTTTGCCCAGCGTTTTTTCAATTGGCAAAGCTTAGAATTCTTTTTTGATAATACTCCCCTCTAAGCAAGTAACAGTAAAATAAATATAAAATAAGTGATATTATACGCTTTGTATCGCCACAAAACATCTTTAAAAAGTCGTACACCTAATTTCCGCAAAGTTATTGGTTTGATGTCCATGTATTGCAGCATCGAGATAAGCCAAACATCACTCATCTCATCTTTCTCAGTAAGATTCTACATAACTAATCCATTGTCGATATTTTTCTACAATTTCAATACTTGAATCGTTATCATCAATTTGGGAAGATATTTTTCTATGGCGATGTATTGGAATTTTGTGGCATTTGCAATATCTTTTGCTATGAAAATATTGTGGAAAGTCGTGAAGAGTATTCGCTGATCGTTTGCTTCGGTATTATGTTTTTTTCAAAACCCATCGCCATACTGCTTGCAAAACGTAAAATTTACATCTGCTCTGGGGCCAAGCAAATTTTAAACCATTTCTTTCGGCAGAACTATCATCTGTAACAAATACCCTTGACTACCGAAACTATTCTGTAAGTTGATTTTAGGTAGTGAAAAGACATTTTTGTAATCTCACTATACATGGAGTTAAAATATAAGTAATATGATGGCCAGCTGTATAACAAGATGCAGTGCTGTCTACGAAAATTATATCTTTCGAAAAGTCGAGCTCATGTGCCACCTGCATTATTTTAGTTATAATAACCACAGTATAGTCTTCTTCATATTTGACTATCATACCTTCATTTTCATAAAGTTGACATTTTTCTCTCAATTTCTAAAACAAACAAAAAAACAATTTTTAAGGACAGCTCAGAGTCGGAAAACTTAAAAGTAAAAAATAACAGTAACAGTCAATTTTTCTCGAATAAAATTTTACGTCAATTGACTCTGAGACAAATCGAAGCCCTAAGTTAAGTTTGCTCCACTCGGAATTCCAATAAAGAACTGCGATACTGGGGATTAATTGTGGCATTGACAAATGCCATACTGCCTAAACCAAACTGTACCTCTAGTTTTGATTCTTTTAAATTTATAGATTCTTTTAAGGTCATTCCATCATTAAAGTATGATTCATAACAAGTCATAATTTGTTTTTAGGGCGTGGAAAAGAAGCCTCCCCGGCAGTTTTTAGGGTATGGTTATGTTCATACTTTAGTTAACATAAAAATAAAAAAAAATAACTTGACGGGAAGACTGGGGAGGGTTGATACATTTTTTACAAAATTGTTAATAAAAACTCTGTGTTTAACATTAACCAATCCATTTATGTCAGAGTGTAATTTAAGGACTTCGCTTAGGCATTTAGCAATATTTAATTACTGAAAATTGAAATTTCAACCTTGATTATGAATTTTTGAAATTGTCGGTGCAAAGTGTCTCAAACCTCCCTATACATGGGAGGCTTGATACACTAAAAGGGAGGTTTGATACAATAAGAAATTAGATCTAAGCAATAATAAGATCGCAATCTTTTATTATCAGAACACTACCTAATTCCTACATAATTCGCAAGTAAACATTTTTATCTTACTACTGACACTTGCACAGGCTGAATGGCACCATTTTAGACATTGCAGGCAACGAATCCACTGTTCTCGAGGACGAGACGCCGAAAATAATGAATTGAAGTAGATGCAAGCTGCATCGTCATCTTCATCAGAAAATGGATCTTTTTCATTTTCGTCCTCAGGATCCAAGTCATCGACCACACTTTTTTTTTGTTCTTGCATTTCTATTCAAAACTTTTCTTTTGAGGTGGGATTTACTACACCCTACCCTGCATTGTGTTGTTCGAAATGTTCACTTTTTCCAATTTCACCAGTTATTTTTCGTTTAACTTGTTGCTTTTTTGTTTTCACCCTATTTTTTCTTCCCTCATATTATATTCGGCCTCAATGGCCTCTTTTTCTGGGGTGTCGGTTAAGATTCTGGTCCGACCAGGCTTTCTGCCACCTTTTTTCTTTCGTGGCAGTGCCTTGGGATAAGGATGAACTTCTTCGGGGCTTTTCAATAAAGCAGATGTGGTGCTCGAGGAAATGCCAGGTTGAGCTGTTGGGTCATCTATATCCGGTGACTCCTGCTGAGATAGGGATGTGCCAGGTTGAGCTGTTGGGTCATCTATATCCGGTGACTCCTGCTGAGATAGGGATGTGCCAGGTTGAGCTGTTGTGTCATCTATATCTGGTGACTCCTGCTGAGATGAGGATGTGCTAGGTTGAGCTGTTGAGTCATCTATATCCGGTTCTTTTTCAGGGTTTTGCCCTACTTCCTGATACGGTCTGTTTGTAACTTCTGCTCCTGTGAAATCGAGATCTTTAAATAAATGTGGGTTTAAGGGATAAATTCCAGTAGTGGAAAATCCTTTTGTTATATTCGAAGGTGAGAATGCTCTAACATAAGCTAATCCAGCTAATTTCGATATATGTTTTGATGAAATAGTTTGTCCTGGATGACTAACCATTCATGCATCTGCCTGCTCATTATAATATCTCTTGAATGGACCAAAAACCGATACGTGGTTGTAATCGGTGGCTCGTGTGAGGCGGTAAGGTTAGCAAATGGATGCCGTTTAATTTACACGTGTGTAAGCCTTTGGGTGAAATATGACGATCGTGATTGTCAAGGACCAATAGACATTCGTTTTCTCTCGAACATTTTGCGTGTTTTATGAAGTGATCTAGGTATTTCTCGAAATTATCATTGGTCATCCAACCGCTTTCATGAGTCACAGCAATGGAACCTGGAGGAGCACCTTGGGTCATGTAATCTTGTATTCTCACACGAGGAAATATATATAATGGTGGCACTGAATTTCCCAATGCATTTACAGCACAACAAATTGTTACTAGTGTCCCACGTTCTGCAGAAGTAGTTTTTGAAATTTGCTTTTGCCCTTTACGAGCAATGATCTTTTGAGGTTTGTGCGCACTCGTTACTCCAGTTTCGTCTACGTTATATATGGATTCTGGACCAAAAGCTTCCCGGTCCATTAGATTGCGCAAATTTTTGTGAAATTCTTCCACATTATGTCGATTGAACGCAGTCGCTCTGCTTCAGGATTTCTCAAGGATAATTGGGGATGACGTGACATGAAACCTCGTAAGCCAGTCGTAGGAAGCACACTCGTTTTTTTTTCAGTTTTCTGGTAGCTTTTTATTGTTTTCTTGCCCAAATGATATACACGCTTGGGCGTAAGACCATTCTGAAGGTTTGCAGAAGTGAGCAAATATTCCATTAAAAGCGATTCTTCATGAGGCGAAAAAATTTGTGCAGAGACAAAATTTTGTGAAGAAATAATACCTCTATCCCCTTGGTATTTCGAAACATATCTTTTCAATGTCATTTTGTCAACATTGTACTTCTTGGCAGTAGGCCTAAGTCCTTTATTTTCATTCACTACTTCAAGCATTGCTCTTTTTAAATCATCTGGGGAATACTTTGTCTGACCGTTGCATTCCCATTTAAACGGCATCTGAAACAATGTACTCAATTAACCTAAAGAATTGCCGTGAATATGTCATAAATTGTTATACATTATAAAATAAATAAATACAACATACATTCACTTCATATAGGGAGGTTTGATACGCGTATCAACCCTCCCGACACAAACTGTATCAAACCTCCCGAGAAGACAAATTTAGGAAATATATCGTCGCCTCAGAACCAGACTAGTCTAAGTCCATTTGTTAAAACTTTACAGGAGGAGGTTTTCTAATTTTGAAAACTTCTGGACTGTATACTCATTTCACTTTTTGTCTAATTGTATGTTTTTTTACTTATTTTGACAGTTTACTGTTGGATAGTAAACAGCTTAATTGTTATATTTTATATGAAAAATTGTGAAATTTAAAAAATGT
The DNA here is from genome assembly GCA_958510875.1 of Endomychus coccineus. Classification (NCBI taxonomy): domain Eukaryota; kingdom Metazoa; phylum Arthropoda; class Insecta; order Coleoptera; family Endomychidae; genus Endomychus; species Endomychus coccineus. Next base: position 141,204,421 of record OY294068.1, read on the forward strand.
AATTGGGACATACAATAAATTGAACTTTATATAATAAACGAAGTAGATGCTTACCTTATTCTATGTCCAGAACTCTTTCATATTTTGAAAAATAAGCAACAATACCATGTCTACTGAAATATACTTTGATTCTGAATAATGCTATTAGATACTACAATCAGAACATTGAAGAACTTTAACAATAGAAAATAATGTTTAGAAATTTGGAATTATGGCCTTCCAAAATTCCAAATCTACTGCAGAAAAGTGATTTGATAAGCATCTGATGTGTTCTATTTTGTCTTCGGGCAGGCAGGCTGGTGGCGGCTGTACTGGGGGAGATCATTCTTCCTGGTTGTACGTTTCAAAATCGATGTAGAGTGTGGTTCAATGGCATTGAAAGTTAGCTTATATTTCACCAAGTGTGAGTTATTTTCATAAGAAATCTGCACTAAACTTTTATATGGAATGTTAGAAAGAAAAATACGTTGCGACAATGCTTTAAAGTCCAAGAAATAATTTTTTTTGCATGTGAACAAGTTTATAAGGCTTCCTGCTTCTGGTATTTTTCATAGCTCTGAAAACTGTAAGTTCCAATTAACTTAAACTTCGATCCAAGACGCTATGCATCGCGTCGACTTCCTGCACACAACTATGCCCAGGTACTTTAAATTTTTGAACGATGGATTTCATTTGAGGATGCGTCTTCAGAAAATTTAATAAAGCTGCAGACATGTGGGAATTTTTATTCACACACGCATCCGACCACAAAATGAACTTTTTCTAATAAAATGTATAATGCACTTGCAATATCTGCGCCTTTTCTTCCGCCCATAAGCTCATGCCATACAACGCAGAAACCGTTCTTCTTTCCTACTTCATATCCTGTCAAATTGTATACTGCATACTTCTTCTTGTAGTACGCTTTTGAAATTTGGGTTTGTGGGCATGTAAGTACACTTTGCGTATCAAAACATATGAGAGCTGTAGTCTCATCATCTTTACAGGCTTCTTCTCATCTCTAGCTTTATGTTTGGCTTCTATGTGTAGTCTGTACTTCTGATATAAGTTATCATTCAGATTTTCACCTTCCCTTTTTGTTTCATATTCTGAACAAATTTCACACAAATCCTTCTTTGATTTGTGGAAACCAATGTTAAACTCATAGTTGAAAATTTGATAATATAGTCATTTTTTTTCGGCAGTGAAATTATTTTCTTTACAATATTCGACGTATAGTTCGTACATTCTAGCCAGAGATAATGAAGAACTACTTCTACAGTAATGCGAAGGAAGACGAGGGAAAATATTAATATGATCTTTAATAATTTGTCTTTTTTATTCATTAATCCGCTGCTTTGTATCTGAACCTCTTTCATCACTTTGAGGAGTTCCTGTTATTCCTTTACGCTTATGACTGTGAAAGTACGAGATTCTTATCTGGCTAATGCTTAAGACACCTAAATAAAATCGCTTACAAACACGTATTTTGTTGTTGTTTTTTTCGAAAAAGTATTTGAAAGAGTAGGTCTTTGTTCTCTGACGCAAATTTCCGTTCCTTTTGCGCTCGACAAAAAATCTTTCGGTTGTTTTGTCGTAAAAATAGGCCTTTTCGCTGTCACTATTACTCCAAAAGTCTTTATGAATTATAGCTCTACATCTTCCAGACTAAAATTGTCAATGCATTTAAAGCGACAATTTAAACAGTTTCTCACAGGAATCTTTCCCACATCAGTATCACCACGGCAGTTTTCATATTCGTGACCACTTTGTCTTAATTTTTTTCTTATGTTTTTCTTCCATTTTGCAGGATCGCCCTCCCGTTTCCTTGTTTTTTGAGGCGAGGTACCAGTTGAGCTAAAATATTAAGCTTTCGTGATTGTTTCAGTGTTAATTAAAAATCAAAATAACTGTTTGCTGCATTTTCTGTATTTCCTGGACTATCTGAGACAACGCCCTCATTTTGAATGTCGATTTCATTTTCTGCACTGCCATCATTTTGCGACTCAACGACGAGATCAGAAGAAATATCATCTACATCGTAAATAAAACAATTGAAAACAAATATGCATTCTAACCTATAGAACTTTTACAAACGTAACTCACTCATTTGGTGTTTCGCCGATTATCGAGGGCTGATATTCTGACCCGGAGTCCTCAAAGGGGTCGGCAAGCGACTCTTCATATTCACTCATATTATCCGCAATTTTTCACTGCTTGAATCGTAAAAAAAATTGGTCCCAACACACCAGCACAAACAAGGTGACTGGTCGAACTGTTATGATCAAAATATTTGTTCTAGTTTATTCTATGTCCTCACGTGACGCTTATTCTGAAGGTTCTGATTGGGCGCTCGGACATAGACTAATAAATACGGTTCGAACATTAAGAAGGTTGAATGGACATAGAATAAAACAGGCACCTCTTATTTACAAAACCAATTGACGTTTGAGAACATGAAATATACTGGCGGATAGCGTTAGGGACATGTAATAATTTGGCATAAAAATGTTATTTTCAGAAAAAAGTGAACTTGGACTAGTCTGGTTCTGAGGCGACGATATGACGTGAACATATTACGATATTCGATTGAAGATCTATACTACCGGCCTCTATGTTCTAAATGAAATGCGCTTCAAGCATAAAGTAATGAATTTCGTTAGATTTTGTTGTTAAATAGATAAAACCTCACGTTTGTTATGCAAAAACTCACATCGAATAGGTAGAAAACACACTTTAACCTTGAAAACTATTATGCGTGACGCGATCGTTGCTAGATTTTAATTGACACTCTTTCAACATTTACAGTCGGCACTGCACGTGGTTACGCCTTCTTTGAAATACCGAGGCGGGAAATTTGAACGTGTATCAAGCCTCCCCTTGTATCAACCCTCGCCAGACTCCCTACTGTGTAGCTCCTAAAATAAAAAAATATTATTATTATTTTAAGATATGAATCTTTCTCCTGGATGTCCTTTGTAAAATTTTTTATAGTTATGCCTAATTTTGCTCGATGTGTTTGTTCTTTGATTCCCCGTTTTATTTTCTTTGGCGCAAATGCTAACAACTAAAGGGGATGATATGTTTCTGTATTCCAGCATTCCAGCACCGCTCATACATTACACTTCTGAATTCGGCACCGTATGCAGCTAGAAATTGAATAACAACCCACTCTCGATTTAAGCACCGTCGAATTCTGCAGCATATTTAAATGAACCAATCAGATTGAAAACGGGGAGCCGAATGCTATAAAAGCAGGTTTGGATATCTATGTAAGTCTTTGAGAATAGCACTCATTTTGCAAAAATGTGCACATTATGAACAATAAGATAAAAATTTGGTTCTTATTCTTCGCATAAACTATAGATGTCAAATTGAGACGCAGTCTAATATGTGAGAAAATTTTATTTCTAAACTAATATGAAGGAATACAGAAAAAATAACGTTTTCCAGGGAATGTGAAACTGGCCACTGTACTCATTATAAGGGACATAGTGGTCACATGAGCAGGCAACAGTGGCCATCAAACTTAAAACTTAGTATTTCAATATAGGTGAGCTTAAAACATATATTCTCATCAAACAGATCATAACATTACAATATACTCATCAAAATTATTATTACATTGGGAAGTATTCTGTAATCTGGTAAAGTAAAGAAGAATAAGCAGACATAGATTCAACTCGACCGACAAAATATTACACTGACTTGTTTGACACGAACTTGACTCAAACGAATGTTTTGATTTGAATAGTTTGAAGATCAGAGTTCACTTCAGAAATATCACTAAAAATGCTGATATCATCAGAATCTCTTATTAATGACATATCACCACAGAGTAGGGAGCTATACAGAGACGACACTACTAGGCGGTGTCTTTGATCTTTCATTCCGTAATTTTCGTGACCTTGAAATACCAGTTAAGTTCACACTGAGAAATTGTGCGCTTCATTTGGTATAATTTTATACACTGAGATAAATTTATGTGGAGAGTCTAATTTACTAGGTGTGTAATTTATTGAAGTAGGTTGGTATATCCAATGAATCAATGAATGTCAAAATATTATTTCATTCAATATTTGCATATTGAAAAGAATATTTTGATATTTGTTTAAACTCATTAAAAAAATGTATTTTGGAAAGAAACTTTTTAACTTTCTTCAAATTATGTAAGAAATCCCTCAGTCTATAATATTATATTGTACAATGAGCAGAAGGCGAGTGCTGCAATTCATACAAGTGAGAAATGAGCAATCCACGTGAGTTGTTCACGAATTTTTCTACGACTGCGAAAATGTCGATCCTTACTATATATTTCGTACAATAACACAAAAAAAGCGTCAAGGTACTCTTCAATGGAATATAAAGCTTGCTCGAGTGATGGGTTTTTTACATATGATTTGAATTTCTGCAGTGGCATCTCTCTTACATGGTTTGGCAATTTGTTAAATAATTTATTCCCATATAATTAGACTATATTTTGACGTGGTCGCAGTCAATGGGCAGGTATTTCCATCACGTTTGAATGTCTTTTATTATAGTAATTTTTGTTTGAGTAAGATTTTACGTGGGGTCAATGGCTGGTAAATATAAATGCTAGGAAACGTACGAATTTTAATTTGTCAGAATATTTCTTGGCAATTAAACGTCTACCAACTCTGTGAATGCGTCTAACAGTTCTCTTTTGGAGTACAAACACTCTTCGAGCTTCACTCGATATTCCCCAGACTAAGATTCTGTACGAAAGTCAATTGCATAAATTATCTGAAGGGGTCCTAATATTAAGACTTGAGACACCCCAATGAAGTAATTTAGAATGTCTGTCTGAGTTTTATTCGAAGTGTCATCTGATTTTGATCTTACCTTTGATGTTCTACCCTGTCCTACGATGGTGCATGCTGATTCAATTTTATTTTTCGAGTCATTCGATACGTTTGTATAATATTCTGTATTTTTTACAATAAAGTGACATTTCTATCCGATATGACAGCTAGAGGGTACAAGCCTCTTAGTTTTAATAACAAGCAGATAATTCTTTTATTACAATTGATGTTTTCAAAATTCTACAGATGATGTGAGAAATAACACAAAGTCCATTCCAGAAAGTACGATAGTTTATTCAGTAATTATTCGGGCAAATAATCAACATCAATGAAAAAATAATTTCAGGATTGGTGCATTAAATATACTTTATCGTATCATTGACAATTAAGCTTCCTTTACGTTAAATCTTTATTACAAATTATTAATATCATAACATCACAACAACACATAATACATTAGTTACAAAATATAATACGTTACTTACTTAATAATATACTAGATACCAAGCTAAAATGACAATAACGTGACAATAAATAACCAAAGTTGTTAATTTTTTTTCACATCATGGTTGTCAATGATACGATAAGGCTTTGAATGTAACTAGATTATTATTCAATTGAAATAAATCTCGGAAGTTGAATCAGTCGACTATTATAAATCATAATAATAATAATAATAATCTCGTTATATTAATAGCTATAACATATAATGGAAAACATTAAGTCGATATGTACATAGAAAGAAAAAAACTCCACTCAACAATATTTACTTACGAACTTTTCATAAAGAAATAAAATTATTTAAATATGGGAAAGAATACTTATTTTCCTATTTTTCTTTCCCTTATTCTTACTGGCCTTGAAATCTTGGTTTGGATATTTCACAGTATAAAATATTTTCAACCTAACAAATAGTTTGATTACATATTCTAGAGGAAATTTGGTACAAGGATGATAATATTGTACTTCTTTCATTGTTTCGAAGTAAGTTTGAGAAATCCTTTGTCTCCTGCAAATCTCTTCGAATGTATATGAAAATATCTTCTCCAAAACATAAACATAATTGATGAAATTTTCACTAGGCACCCTCAACCCTCCATAAATACTTTTATCAGTATCATATGCTTTGAAATGCATGAATAACTTATCAATATCTAATTTGTCCGAGTCTTTGGATAACTTCTCACAAATATCACATCGATGAACCTTGAGTGCTTTTCTGATCAGATAGCCACACACATAAACAAAAGCATTTTGTGTTGGAATCATCGACATAATACATATGGACTGCGCGTGGCAATGATAAGCGCGGGTAGTGCCGGCGTGAGAGAGGGCAAAACGAAGAGGATTAATACTGTCTTTATCTATCGTGTTTCTATTAGCCGCTGCGTTGCCATGGAAATGCAACATGACTGTAGCTAGTACGTTTACGTCCCGAGCCGACACATGCGATTCTTGCGAGTACAATTATTATGTTTATTATGTCTTCTATGCACTGATGGTGGACGGCCATAGATGTCGTTCTAGTTCAATTAATAGATGCAATGTTATGGTCACTAAGTAACTGTCAGTCAATGAGTCGTGTGTATTGCTTCATACTAACTAGTCATGTTGCATTTCCATGGCAACGCAGCGGCCAATAGAAACGCGATAGATAAAGTAGATAAAGACAGTATTAGTCCTCTTCGTTTTGCCCTCTCTCACGCCGGCACTACCCGCGCTTATCATTGCCACGCGCAGTCCATATGTATTATGTCGATGGTTGGAATATTTTCATTTTTGTAATCATAATCAGGAAGATAAATTGCTTTAGTTTCAATTTACTCATCTACATCAGTATCCGAACAATCAAACTGACTAATATTTGCTAAGAATTCATCATGATCCTCTACACAATTCATACCAGTGGAATGCAGGTAATTCTGATAAAAAAGTTTTCTAAAAGCTCTCTCGAATTGTATTGCTGAAGGATTGATACAGTTGCCACCCTGTTGTCTAATACTACCAAAAAAGTTCTCTATCACATCTTGATTTATTCTTCTAGTGATGAGATATTTGAAGTTAGAAGCTGATAATCTTTTCCAAAGTCTTTTGATGCCGTTTATTGTTATAATCCAACTTGATTTAAATTTTGACCATGATGTTACATCTTTCCCCTCGGTATTATATATTTTAATTTTTTGCATAAAATCTGCCATTTCATCCAAATAGTTCAATTGAGTTTCGTTTCCCTCGAAAATATTTTTCAAAGGGTTGATGGTATCTTTGCAGGATGAATTCAGCAAGTCAAAAAGATTATTGCACTTTTCGATAACTTCAATGGTTCCTAGAGCTTCTCCCGAAAGTGCACCTAAAGCCATGTAAGTGTTCATACCACTGGCAACTGTGTGGCTGAGAACTTGAGTAGCAAGTTTAACTTTCATTTTCTCAAAGTTTGTAGGATGAATATGCGAATCAGTGAGTTTAGGTGCGCTCCTGTAAAACTGTGATTTGTCTCTTTGATAAAAATATTCAACATATGACCAGGAGGTTTTTTTTCCATCAAAACTTAAAACATTTTTCATCAGGTTATTCCTGGTGGCTTTAATCAAATGACATGTATCGAAGAGATAAATGATGTTTTGACCATCTACTTCGAATTCTGGTTCATCAGCTCTTACTCCCAGGATGTTAGCAAGTTCAATGAAATTAGATCCCAAGTCAGTTACAAGAGCACCCACAAGTAACCCACATTGCGTCAATTTTCTAATACATTCTTTAATAACAATTAGTAATTCATTCGCTTCAAACTGTGTGTGAACAAAGAAGTAAGCAATTGGCTGCTTCCAGTTGGAGTATAGCCCTCTTATCATGATAACGAGGGCGTTGTGTGCCATTAAAAACTTCTTTTCACCACTCCCAACATCATGAAGTCCAACTATTTCATTCCGACCAGTGTGGTAATACAAATTTGCTTTTATGGCCATCTCATCGATGCACAAAAGGCAATGTTTATCTTGATTCAACATCGTGTTTACCTTTATATCAATGGCCTTAAATATTGCCTCGTTTTGCAAACCAGGCTGACAAACAAGTTTCTGAGTCATTCTTTCTAAGGAACGCTTTGTTGGAAAGCATATCAATTTTTGCATGAACTTGTATGCTCGGGGACCCAAAAAATAAAGTGTGATGGCAAAACGTTTGTATTCTTGGGTATACCTCCTACCTACGGGTTTTCTCACTTTGAGCACTGATTGTGACTTAACAATTTCAGCAAGAGGTTTGGATAGGAATTTATCACACATATTGTGGAAATCATTGATGGTCCAGTCCTCTTCACTCCGAGGTAATACTTTCTTCGTGTTCTTTGTCTTCCTCAAAATATCCACCATCTTCCTGAGTTTTTGTTTCCTTGGGCTCTTGGAACTGAGGGCAGCTGGTGTTTGAGTTGAAACTGGAGACAACATCGGTACGGCCAGCTTATAAGAAGTAGCACCAGGTTCAATGTTCGTTATTCCATTTGGACCTGCAATCAAACAAGTACTTGACAAGTTGGAATAATTTGTGTTATTGTTCAGGAAATTCAGAGAATTTGAAGAACATCCTGCAAGCACTTTCAATATGCAAAGAGATTATCACAATTTCATATTAAGAATCATGCCGCTCTCACAACCGTTTCAATGACTACAAAGAAAACTATTGAAGTTTATCAAAGAGAAACACCACTTTGACAATAAATCATTGGGAACTTTTTATGATGAAAAATCTTACTACCTACAAGTTACATCCTAAAATTTTCCATGTATTCAGGGAAATACCCAGCGTGTTTGACATCACTCAGAGTTTATAAAAGTTTAATTCGATAAGAAATTATAACTGAACAGGTTGACTCTTTTTAAAAGTCGCTGATTGTGTAATGTGATCTGATTTAATAGGCTGGTAATATGTTGGTATATTTTGTTTTCTTTTAAATGTAATCTCAAATGGTCATTGTATTTATATAATTCAATAATGTTGTTATATATTTATACATTTGTAATTTTGAATATTAGGCTTGCCTACTTAAATTAAATAAATAAAAAACATACCTGGTACAGGAGAAGCAGATCTTGAGATGATCACATTTTTGTCACATTGTTCTGCTGGAGCTTGGAGTACAATATCTGCAAATAAATTCAATTAAATACAATTTTAATCTCATTGACAAAAAAAGAGAAGTTCATAGTTCAAAATAACTCCCTTGAATCTTAAATTTTTTTGAACAGATCATTATGATTTGGGCTAGTCTCAATCAGTGCAAATAGTTCTTTGCGAAATATTACTTTGGTAGTATTTTTTTCTACAATCGTCACATACTATTTGTTATGCGAAATAACTCTTATCATTTTGGTCTTATTTTGCATTATCCTTGACAACGCGCAAGAAAGTAATTTGAACCCTAAAGCACCGCACTCAGACATATCATTAAATCATTGAAACGAAATGGTTGTAGAGAAGATATTGTGTTATTCAATTAGCTGCGCCTTGTGAAATATTCTCATTCTCGACTACCAGCAGTAGCGTTTTTTGCTCCATAGATAACTATTCTTCAATCGTTGCATTTCAATGATTTGAATGAGTTAATCATTTCAAATTCCTTTCGTCAACGGTATTGTTGAAAATATTGATGAAATTAATACTATCAAAGAAAGATCATTTCGCATTATGACAATAGTATGCGAATGTCATTTTTTCAAGACTGTAAAATAAATAAATTTTCACATCATGCCATATTGAAGCTGTACTAATTGGACAATTGTTAAAAAAATAGAAGTTGATAGAAATTTTTGAGCAAATATAAATATATCTGAACCCTTGTTTATTGAGATGAAACTGGAAACATCAGTTTATATTTTTGTATGCAACTACCAAATATCTAATTCTTATTGATCAAGAAATCTAATATACTATACAGGTTTTCATTACATAGTCAATGGCAGTTTGAAGTAAGTAAATGTCAATGTATGAAATTATGGAAATAATCTATATTTTAGTTTCCGAAAAAATTTAGCATACAACGATACAACTGGTACTTCTCACTAGTATGAACCACAACACTCGCTTTTGGCTTATACTACAATCTTCAGCCATTGTGAAAAAACACTCCATTACTGTTCATTTCAATAAAATATTTCTCAATTACTCACCGCTTAGAATTACAACTTTCTTCTTTCGCTCTTCAGACTCACTAGGAACAGTTCCACATTCAAGTAGGTGCGGAAATAGTGTTGGCACAGCATCATAACTGAGACGTTTCCGTGACTTTCCACCTTTTGATATCAATTTACTATCAAAATATTCCTCACATAGCATGTAGTTTTTGGACAGTGTTTCGCCGATTTTACCAAGTAAATCTTCCCTCAGACAAGCTCGAAGCCAAAGCACAGCTCTTAAAAATCAAATAATTCAGGGTTAGATTTTCACGATACAGTTCTTAAACACAAAATCAGATCAATATAATTTGGTAATGTAGGAAATTATAGCATATTCAAAAAACTTGGTATCATAAACAAACCTTTCAGCATCTCTTGGAAAATAAAATAGGGATATTCCTTTGCCAGTCCTAGAGGAGCACCCACGAAATGCACAAACAGTTCCACCTCTCAAACACATGCTTTAACTTGAAATAATTCACAATTCACACAATAAACAATAGCACAACTTCAAAACGCAGTCAAAAGTCAAAATTAAACTTTGATTAAACAAAAAGTGAGGTTGACAAATATACCAGTTATTTAGCGCATGCGCATACAAATTTCTGCTTCGTTTTTTGACAGGCCTTCGCCTCTGTATAGTTCCCTACTCTGTGATATCACACTCGCTTTCAGTTGTCGACACCAAAAGTTCCGCAATTGGTTACTTTTTTAGTTGTGTCTTATTATTTTTAATATCAACCTTTCTTCATGTTAAACTCTCCTTTTTCTGTTTTTTCATTTGGGCTGCTCGAATGCTATCGATAATTGGTGTGTTGGTCAAAACTTCCGAATGTTTCTTTTTACGTCCACTTTTAATTATAAAATTTCCGGATGTCGCAACTTTAGGTAATGGTCGCACCATTTCAGGCGATATGAAGTTGGAAATCGATTCTTCATGTATAGGAGTTTCTGATCTGCAAGGAACTAGTGGTCTTGTACTAGTTGATGGAATGTTCGTAGGTTGTTTGTGAAGAAGCGTGGATTTTACTGGTGTAACATCACTGGTAGAACATCCATCTGTGACTTCGGCAGGTAAGAATTTACTGTCATCATTTATATATATACCTTCAAAGGAAAAATGCCTGTATTTTTGAGATACACAATTATTTTGGGTGAATGCCATTGGATATGCAACACCTAACAATTCAGCAATCTCGTATACGGTGATTCTTTTTCCTGGATTTGATGCTAACCATGATCTACAGGCGTCGTTATAGAATTGCTCCAGAGGGCAGTAAACACATTTATCTAAAGGCTGTAGTTTATGACTTGTGTGTGGGGGGAGGGGGGGCAAATTAGATAACTCCAGAATCCTTGGCTATACTGATGACTTCATAGGTCAAGTGAGCCCCATGACTATCCATGATGAAAAGAACAAGATCATCTAGGGTTAGTTTCGAATAATAATAATAATCTTTCTTTATTTCAGCGAATGCCCATATACAATTAAATAAATAGTCACTACTATATACAAACATGAAATGAAATGACGTCACATTAAAACAAACTGCTACCTACAGTACTCTTCCTGAATATTCTCCCCAATTGTAGGGTTCTGTGTCCATCAAAAGTTCACTTACACGTCTCTTAAAACATCCTGGATTCTTAATATTTTAATAGCATTTGAAAGTTTATTATAAATTTTAACGCACATATAGAAAGGACTTTTTTCACTTAAGGTTAACCTATGAATAGGATAATGTATATTTACAGCTCTCATTTCATACTCATGGTTTGTATTGTCTACTATAAAGTCATTTTTGTTTTTAATAAAAAACATCAAACACTCAAACATATGCAATGCATATACTGTCATTATTCTCTTTTGTTTGAATGTTCCTCTGCAAGATTCCCTATAGCTCATTTTATGTACAATTCTTATAATCCTTTTTGTAATAGAAAAACCTTTTTCCAAATTTGTGCTATTTCCCCAGAAGATTATGCCGTGCCTAATTACCGATTCGAAGTTTGCGTGGTATATAGTTTTCAGCGTTTTTTCGTTCATATATTTCGCAAGAACTCTTATTGCAAATCATACACCGTTTAGCTTTTTAGATAGATATACAGTGTGTTGGTGCCACTTGAGGAACTCATCAATAATATACCTAGAAACTTTGTGTAGTCTTGTATTTCAATGTTCTTATTTTTATGACCATGTGCTTTGGTATCTCCTTTTTACAGTAATCTTGTTGGAATCGTTTAAGAAAACAATGAACAGTATTGGCCCGGCAATCTTCCCTGAGGAATTTTGATATCACTAACACTGCTTTTAAATTTTTCAGTTTGATTTCCCTTTTTTATTTCCACACATTGTGTTCTCTCAGAGAAATAGGACCTGAACCATTCGAGAGCAACATCTCTGATGGATACTCCTTGTTTACACAGTCAAACGCCTTTGATAAGTCTATGAACATTCCCGGTGCTAGTTCACCCTTTTCAAGAAGCTTAAGTATATTCCGTGTAAACTGGAAAATAACAGTCTGAGTTGATCTTCTCTTCAAATATGCATGTTGCACATCATTTATTGTATTACACCTATTCACAAAAGTGATACTGATAACTCTTTTTTGTTTCCTCATACATTTGTAAATAATGTTTGCTCTGTTTACTTATTGCAAACAATGTCTAACCTATTCTTGCACTCTTCAATTGCCTGATGAGTAAATCTTCGTTTAGGATTCCTGTTGTTAACTAGTTTTTTTGGAAAAGCCTCGTTAAAGATATTTAATGAAGTAGGTATTTATAAATATTTTGCACTGTTCATTTACGTTTCCTGCATCTGTATTATATACAACCCTCCAGTCTTGCTCCCTTAATCTATGTATAAATTTACATTTTTCCTTGTCACTAAAAAATCTACAGAACTTCTGTTCTTTTTACTATTTTTCATAATTTCAAAACCTCTGTGATCTGATATATGGTAATTAGAAGTTTCACTTAAGCCCGGTCCAGACACAACGATTTAACTGCACGATAAAACGGTCATGTAAGTCGTTCAACAAAACGTAGTATAAATGGCGTGTCCATACAGTCGCGAGTTATCGTTCAAACTTCTCGACTTTCAGTTTCGTGACGATCGCTATGGAAGAAGTGCTACTATGGTCAATTTATGCCGTATGGCTTGCACGAAAATTTCGAAACAGAAGAAAAAATCGAAGAACAAAGTGGTCCAGGGAATGGTTGTTAAAGAGATCCGACTATTCTCATATCAGATTATTAAATGAACTTCATAGTGAATCTGATGATTGGCGCAATTATTTGAGAATGGATGTGGAAACTTGCATGTATCTGTTAAATTTAGTAACGCCATACATTCAGAAACAAGATACTTGCATGAGAAAAGCGATTCCACCTCACGAGAGATTAAGCGCCACTTTAAGGTTCCTTGCAACTGGAAGAAGCTACAAGGTTATGGAATATACAACTATAATGTCCAAGCGCATTGAGTGAGATTATACCAGACACCTGTGAAGCAATCTACAAGGTTTTAAAGAAAAACTACCTGAAGGTAAGTGTGAAATACATACTTTGTAATATTTTTTTATTAAGGAACAAGTGAAAGTAACAATAAGAAAAAATAAAATAAAACATTGTCAGTACATTTTAATATGTTAATCATTAATATTAAGAAAAAATAATCATGTAGCACTATTGTCGTGGTCAAAATTTGTAACTTACTGTGATAAATATGAGCAAGACGAATCTGAATTTTCATATTTCGATGGGCAGCTGCTGCTGCTGTGTATTTTCAGGTATAATTTTCTGAGGCTGTTGAAACCGTTGAAGACGATTCTCTCCAACTATGTCAATTTTGCAATTTCTATTCAGTGACACCATTTCTGTCTGAAATAAGACATCGCCAATCAGTTTCATAGCAAATCTCACTTGGTCGCCTGCAACTGCTCGAAGTCTATCAGCCACGTGTTTTCCAAATCTGTCAAATGAATCTTCTTGTAGTGATTGTAGTCTTTCACCAATTTTCATCATAACTGCATCCGTTTTGTCTTCTACCCTAGGAACTTTCCTTTTCCGATTCGGAGTTCTTGAATAAGTAGTGTTGAGGTTAACCGATTCGATCAAATTAGAAGATGTAGATGGTGCTGGCGTAGAAGGTGCCGTAGGCAAATCAACATCACTCTCACCGTCGAAGCTTTCTCGCTGAAACAGAAAAGTTAATACTATAGTACAATAATGTTCTACATTTTATACATCATATGAATCTGTATTTATTTTTTTTTTGTTACAGTTTCCTCATGGAGAAGAACAATGGTTAGAAATCGCAACTGACTTCGAAAATAATGGCAGTTTCCACACTGTTTGGGAGCCGTTGACGGCAAACATATCAGGATTGTTCCGCCCAAGGACAGTGGGTCGTATTTCTTCAATTATAAAAAAAACACATAGCGTTGTACTGATGGCAATAGCTAATGCCAACTATGAGTTTATCTACTGTGATGTTGATACGAATGGAAGAATCTCTGATGGAGGAGTAATTGCCAATACTGCATTTTATGAAAAACTGATCTACCACGATCTAAAAATTCCAAAGCCTGCATGTGCTCCAAATTCGAACGAAATTTTGGAATATACATTTATTGGCGACGAAGCCTTTGCTATGCGCCCAGATTTTATAAAGCCGTATAGTCAAGAAGCTCTAACTAAAGAACGAAGAGTCTTCAACTACCGTTTATCCAGGGCGCGACGTGTTATTGAAAACAGTTTTGGAATACTTGCATCCAGATTCCGAATATTCCATACTGCTATAAATCTGAAATTGGATACCATTGATAAAATCGTTCTAACATGCTGTGCATTGCACAATTTTCTACGTAAGAAATCTCCAAACACTTACACCCCCGTAGAAAGTATAGACCGTGAATATAATGTCGAATGTATTCTCGAATTGGGTGAAAGATGTGATCCTAATGTAATGCATAACATTCAACGAAGAACAAGAGGACAAGTTCTAAACAGTGCAAAAATTACCAGAGAAAAATTCACCCGCTATTTCAATAACAAGGGCTCAGTACCATGGCAAGACAAATTTGTTTCACTAAACATTGAATTGGTTAACACTTCTTTATACAATTATTAATATTACTATATTAATAACTATAATTATTATAATATATACTATATATACTATAATTATTATATTAATAACTACAATATTAATTAACTATAAATAAATTTACTAATTTGTATAAAATAATAAAAGCTAAATAGGAAAATAACGAAACTAATAAAAAATTAAGAATTTGTCTTTTTTAGTTTTGCCGGTTAATATCTCCACCAATTTTGATTTCGTAAATTAGCTTAAACATTATACTATGAGTATTCCACTAGTTGAAAATTATTTTAATTGAATAATAGTGAAATTTTCCTTACCTCTTGTCCAGTGTCCCGAGACGTTTCATCATCAATGGTGCTTGTGGAGGGTCGTACTTTTTCTGGATCGTTTAAAAACTCTAGTTTATCAAAATACCAGAGGCTTGCTTTAAAGATATCGTCTTCACCAGTACCACTTTTGGTTGAAGCAATAACTTTGGCTACTTCTTTTTTATATACTGTACGTAAAGAATTTATTTTTTTTGTAACCGTTTCCTTGTTAGCGGATGCGTCAATTTCTTTAAACTTTTCAATTAGCGATAGCATTGACGTAGATCAGACATGTTGCGACTCTATACTAAAACAAGAACGATAAGTTGTAGCACCCGTCTACATGCTCCGACTTGTCTCATAAGTTCTCGGAAAATGATGCCTGGGCCTTCAGTCTTTCGATTTATCGTTCGACCTCATTCCGTTTAGACAAAACGTACGTTTTGCGGTCCACACATTCCATTTTACTTGATACATTTTGTCTGATTCGACATATCGTTCAGTTAGTCGTTGTGTCTGGACCGGGCTTTATACCTATTACCTACAAACTATCAATAAGAATTCCAATGATTACCGCTGTGGGTATTATATAATTCTAGCAAGTGTTTTGCTTTGTTAACCACTTCAATTATTTAGAGAAATTAAACATATAATAATCTAATAAACTATAAAAAAGTAAACTAAATTAGAAATCGAAATGTGCCTGTTTGAAGACTATTTGGGTATAACAATGCAAACAAGGGGGTACCCTCCCTCAGTTGGAGATAAATCGGAATTTAATAAATTGCTTTTGCGTTTATACATTTTCATCGTTTCTAAATTACCCAGATTTATGTCCGTTTTAAAAGTGATAACCTTTCTTGAGAAATGGTGTGACCTGTATTCAAAATATGTTTGGCTAACCCTGATTTTTCATCATTATTTTTCTTTGTATGAGCAAAATGCTCTTCATTCCGAGTTAAATCGTTCTTTCTAGTTTGACCAACATAGAATTTTGAACACGACTTTTTGTTGAAGTCGGAAACTTTATCGAAAGATAATTTCCATTTAGAATTAAACAGAATCGTAGATATTGCCAAAAATAACGGTTATAATGTAAAGATAATTAATAAAATACTCCAAAATAAACTCAATAAAAAAGCCTTAAGCATAATTTATCCGCAAATTAATAATAATACAAAATCAAATTTCACATGTCTAACATATTTAGGTAAACATTCACTAAAAATATCTCAATTCCTTAAAAAACAGAATAAAAACGTCGCCTTTAAAACAACAAATAACCTATGCTCGTATATTAATAACTCGAAATCTAAAAAAGATAACTTAAAGAAATCTGGAGTTTACAGACTGAGATGTGATGACTGTAGTGCTTTGTACATAGGACAAACTGGACGCAGTTTCAGCGTAAGGTTCAATGAACATTTGAGAAGTTACAGGCTCAAAAAAGAAGACTCTAATTACGCAAATCACCTGTTAGAACATAACCACAATTTCACCCTTAATCCTGATATTCTACATATTCAGGAAAAAGGACATAAACTTAATATATTAGAATCCATAGAAATTTTGAAACACGCAAAAAACAATAATAATGTAATATTAAATGATCAAATCGACACATATAATTCACCGCTTGTTAACAATTTTGTAAACACACTCCCACCATTATCCACCCCCATCCCTCAATTTGCACCACATTCTGATCCCTGATATTTAAGGACATACTTTTAGATTTAGCTTTAGTTGATAACTCCTCGCTTTGATAATGCCACAGTGTGGTGAAACAATTTGTCAGCATTTTTAAATTAAATGTTAAAAGTTTTGTGTGAAATTTGAGTTTTATTCTCCAACTTCTGAAGTATTATGAATTTACACTACGTAAACGCCGAAAACATAGATATATTTATCGAACGTGTTGTCTGAATACTTTTTTAACTTGTTCTTACATCTATAAACTGGTTCTATTGCAGATTTAGAAAACAAATTATGAAACTTATTAATGTCTGAAGGATGATAAGTGAAACTTTTGAATGCTATTGAAGTATTATATCGAAAATGTATATATTCATCATATGAATAGATTGAGATGTTTACCCTGTGTTTATATAATATGAAGAAATAAACAAATTCTACTTACCCTCGGTCAAATGTATGATATTGTTCTCCCTGAAATTAACGACTGTTCCATCTTGTTTTCTTATCTCACCTCGACTAAACAGTTAGTACCCGAAACGTCAAACGAGGTAAATAAAAGACAAACACTCGCGATTGGCGTGAGCATAAGTAGCTACAGATCCAACATATTTTAGCATAGGCATGTTACTTTTTTTTAATCCATTTATAAGACAAAAACATTGAACACATATAACGGCTGTTCCAAGCCAAGACTGACATAATCAAAATGAAAGTATGAATGAACGCAGAAGGTGTTTTATTGCGCTGAACCCAGTTTGTTCGAGTTTTTTTTTGACAGTAGTGGCTTGTACACAGACCTTGTACACTTGCCGGTTTAGCCTTTGCTTCCCGATAGAACGAGTTAATCTTATCAATATTACATTATTTTACCTTCGGCCCAAGACAATCGTATCTTGGGTTGTTCTCGGTTAATCTCAGATTTGTAATAATGAAGGTACGAATAATATCGAGCAGCAGTTACTTTAAGTTGCGTACATGTTGTACGTCGTGAATATGTTTATCCGAATCGTAGTTACGGAGACTGCGACCAGAAAAAAAACCATCAAATAAACATATCCAAATACCAAACCGATGATATCTAGTGATCTGAATATCCATTTTGGCAACTATGATGACATCTTCCATACAAAAACATCAATTTCGTTGCTCTCCGGCAACTAAATTTATTTGATACTTATGGATAAACAATTGAATGGTATTATTTGAATGTCACTTGAATCAAAATCCAATGCACTAATTGCAGTTACTTTTTCAAACTTGATCATATAATTATTTCCAATCATTATATCTAGCTGGACCGTTTATATCTTCAACATACTCTAAGCATAGATAATATGCAAAATACACTTGATTAGCTCTTTATATGTTGAGCTTTCATTAATATACATTTTTTTCATATAAATTTTATCTAAAGTATCTATTTATTTTATTAGGGGAGACCGGGGTTAGTAGCCGCACTTTTGAATTTTTTCAATATATATTTTTATGTGTTTAATGTAAATAAATGTAAATTGGTCTATTGAATACTTTCATGTCTTAGGTGCAATCTGACATGCTTGATAATTTTTCAACAACACAAGTTTTTGAAAAAAAAATTATATTTTTATGAGAAGCACGGTGTGGCAACCTACCCCGCTTTGGGGCAAATTGCCGCAGCGATGGGGTACGTTGCCGCGGACATCCTTTTTCTTGAAAATTACAAACACATCGAGTCTAAGTATACATTTTTATTTTTTTCAAATATAAAAACATAAAAAAAGAATAAAAACACAAAATTGTTCATAAATGACTAAAGACTAATTATCGTGCTCGCTTAAACAATTAATACAACGAAAATCAGAGTTATTTCCCTCGGCGCAGTCACAATATGCCCACTGGTGACAGGAAACACATTGGATCCAATTTTCGCCAGGTTTACTATTTTTGAATGTATCAAAACAGTACAGACAAGGACAGTCTTCGTCATCACTAGTATGATTCAAACTGTTAATTTGTTTGTCTATTGTTGGCTTACTTTTTTTTCTAGGAACATTTTTATTTATGTTTTCCTCATAATCCTGTTGAAACACTTTCTTTTTAGATGAGACCTTCTTGTTCTGTTCATCCCTAAGAGCCTCATTGACAGGGGTATCTGTCAATATTGCCGTTTGGCGATATTTTCTCCCTCGTTTCGTTTCTTTTCGTGGACCCGCTTTTGGAAGAGGCTTTAATTTAAGAGGTGTAACTTTTTCAGTAGTGATTTCTGGCGTATATTCTCTTATACGATCGTTCGAAGTACCTGGTTGAGATTCTATTTCGAGACTAACTTCACCAATTTGATTACTCTGACCTTGATCACAACTTTCCGTTGGAGCGTCTCCATTTTTATTCAAATCACTTTGTTTTTCTGGACGATCTGTCGAATATGATGGTAGAAACTCTTCTTCAGGGAATATATCTCTATTCGAGGGATATATTTCTGCCACCTGAAAGCCTGCCGTGATATTTTTAGGGGTAACCGCTAGTGGCAATGCAGTTGCAACAATTTTTGGAATGTCATAGATTGACATGGTTGTACCAGGATGATTTGTAATCCAGGAATCACAGGCTGAGTTAACATATTTTTTTAGTGGCCCATACACAGATCTGTCTAGCGGCTGCAACTTATGGGAACAGTGAGGTGGAAAAGACAAAACTGTTACACCATTTTGTTTCAGGAAATCTAAAGCAGCGATGGACAGGTGGGAGTCATGGTTATCGAGGAGAAGAAGAACTGGTTTATCTGGGGAACATTTCACGTGTTTAACAAAATGCTTACATCATTCTAAAAAATGTACTGCGGTCATCCATCCCGAAGGATTCGCACCTCCAATACTTCCTGGCGGAGCGTTGTTCAACATATGTTGTCTGAAATTTACTCTTGGGAATATAAAATATGGTGGAACGCTATTTCCTATAGCTGATACCGCAACGGCCAAAGACACCAACGTGCCTCTTTCTAGGGAAGTAATTCTTCCAATTTGTTTAAAACCTCTTCTGGCTACAATACGGTCTGGTTTTTCTACTGTAGTGATCCCCGCTTCGTCGATGTTATATATATCTTCGGGTCCAATTTTAAGACGATTCAGAACAGTGCTTAGGTTGTCAAAAAACTTCTCAATATTGGATTTGTTAAAGCTCGTAGCTCTTGCCAAACTTGTCGCCTCTGGTGTTCGGATGGATAGTTCCCTGTGTCGCTTCATAAAAAACGTAAACCAGTCTTCGCCAGCCATTTTTGTTACATTCCATTGTGGCGGGTATTTTGTTTCTAGCGCCACGGCATATTCAAATGCAAAAGCTCTTATTTGTTTCGGTGCTAATCCATAGTATATGTCTGCAGCTTGAAGAATGTAACTCGCCAGAAGGGTTTCTTGGATGTCGGTAAAGACCTAAAATTGATATAGCCATATGAAACATAAACCACGCACACGCACAAAGACACATCTTACCTGTCGTGGTTTGGAATAACCGATACGTGTTGTTGGTATCTCGGCAGACCCATTTAATTCATCTTCTCTTACTTTTAACAAAAATTTTCTCAGACTTCTCTCGGCAATATCAAAGTCTTTTGCCGCACCCCTAATTGATCTGTTTTCTAATCTTACAAGTCTAGCTGCTCTTAACATGATATGAGGCGGTGTGGTACCTCGTTGGGTCTTTCTTTTATATGTTCTCATGTTTCTGAAATTAAATTTTACAAATTAATGAATTGCAACGTACCCCGGGGCATGTAGCCGAGTGAGGCAATTTACCCCGGAAATAATGCGGCGAATAGCCCCAGTAGTATTTTAGTCATAATTATCATTTTTAACCTCAAAATGTAAATAAATACATGCTCTCAATAATTGTCTAGTAAAGCAGAGAGTGCACCGTTTGAGACAGGGTATTTACCATTTTCAAATAATAAATGTAACGAAAGATATTACAAATATACTGTGATTATAAAAACTTACTTACCCGTTATATATTTGAACTTGTTCACGTGTGCTCCGTACTATTGCTCTGGCATTACTGAAAATTTCTACACAGTATCTGCCTCTATTAAGCAACACGTAGACATAATATGCAGCATTGCCAGACCTAAATTTTAAAAAAAATTTTTCGTGTCTTGCAGTGGCACCAACTGGAATCCGCTTTGGTAGCCTTTTAGTCACATCAGTTAATGAAAGTTCATATATTTCCTCAGACCTATACACAAACTTATTGCCTGTCAAGTGTTTCATTCTCTTTAGATAACGCACTTCCAGTTGAGATTTGTCTATATATAAAATTTCCACAATGAAATAATGGGTGGTCTTCTTACCCATAATTCGAGTTAAGGCGAAATCAACAACAGTTAAATGGATTTCTTCACCGGCAGTATGTTCAGACTCTTGCATGAAATCTAAATCAACATCTTGGAGCGAATCATCACTTGGCTTGGAGGTATCGACACATCGTCCTCAGAACTGCTTGATGAAGTTTCTACTTTTTGGATTTTGCATTTGACTTGCCCAATTTTTTTCGAGTTTCATTTAGCTTCTTCATTTCTCATCTCATTTTTTTTTGGGGTATCTGTCAAAATGCGACACCTGTCTTGTTTGAGACCAGCAATGTTTCGCCGTTATTTGCTTCTGCCTTCGGAAACAAATCACTTCTGGAGAAACGAATGTTGTTTTCTTTGGTGGTGTGTGTTCTGTAATATTTGAGGAACTGCAACGTTGGTGAGAAGTTCCAGGTTGGCAAGAGGATCCACGGCGGTAAGAAAATCCAGCTTGGTGAGATGGTTCAGGTTCCATTTCATTGGATTCAGTTCTATTCTCAGCACGATCCGTGACGGAACAGCTTAGAAAGTCATCATCAGTGAATATGTTTCCACTGAGGGGAAATATCCCGAATGCTCTGAATCCTGTTAGAATTTTTTGTGGTGTAAATGCCAACGGACAGGCATGGCCCACACATTCTGACACATCGTAGATAGTCATAGGTTTTCCCTCATCAGACAGAAGCCACTCGCCACACGAAGTATTGCAGTATTTTTTCAGGGGTCCAAATACTCCTCTGTCCAATGACTGGAGCTTATGACTCGTGTGAGACGGGAAAGTTAAGAGCACAATGCCCGATGTTTTTGCCAAGCTTAGTGCCTCAACAGATATGTGACTCTTATGATTGTCAAAAATTAAAAGTACTTTGTTGTCCACTGTTGGCTGGGCATGTTTGCTAAGCTAAGTATTTTATAAAAATTTCCGAATTTCACCATCCAATTATGTGGGCGAAAACAACACTATCCGGGGGTGCTCCTTTCAACATATTTTGCTTAAAATTGACTCTCAGCTTTGCAAGAAATGTCCTCACGTTATGCCTGTTGAAACTAGTAGACCGAACTAAGCTGGTCGCTTGCGGTTTTCGCAAAGAGAGCGCATCTTTATGTCTATTCATAAATTGGTAGTACCAATTTTTACCTGCTATTCCGTTGGAGATCATGAATAATTCATATTGGTAGGTTCTATGCAAATATAATAGTCCAGAAATCAAGGAAAAATATCACTTGATTCTCAGAGACAACTTGCAGGTCTTGTTTAGTTGTAGTTTTAAAATTTTGTCAACAGAATAAACTCGTCTTATGTTACAAATGAAGAGGAAGATATGAACAAGAAACAGGTATTTCAACACAGACTGACCAAACCATAGAGGAACTCACTTTAAAATTTGAACAACTGAGTTTTGCATCACAGAGAATAGTAAAACTAGAACAGAAACTAGCAAATCACCATTTGTACTGATGGACAATCAGATGACAAAAGTGGAAGTATTATGCTGGGTTTGACTTCAAATTTGACAATTCAATTATTTTTACGATAGTGGAGAAATGCATTCCCGCCAAATCTACAACTGCTCTCAGTCCATTCAATCAGCTGCTTCTCACTCTCATCGAGTTAAGATTAGATATGTATTTCAAAGATTTAGCATATCATTTCAATATTGCTCCAACAACTGCATCAAAATACTTTGAGAATGTTATTGGAATTCTTTATAAGGAATTTAAACCATTAATAAGATGGCCAGATCGTTAAGTTTTTCGAAGCAATATTCCATCGTGTTTCAAAGAATCGCATGATAGAACCACAGTGATAATAGATTGCTTTGAAATGTTTATTGAAAAGCCTGCATCTCTTCTAACTCGGCAACAGTGTTGGTCAACGTACAAGGACCATTATACAGTAAAATTTTTACTTGGAACAACACCACAGGGTAATATAAGTTACATTAGTGATGCTTGGAATGGGTGTGCTTCCGACAAACAAATCGTGGAGGGTAGTAACTTTTGCGATAATATCAAACCTAGTGATATTGTTTTAACAGACAGAGGATTCTTGATATAGGATACACCAAGAGTTCCCCAGACTCGATTATGTATGCCTGTTTTTACCAGAGGTAAGAAACAGTTACATCCCATGGAACTTGAGGAAACCAGGCATATAGCACATGTGAGGGTACATGTTGAAAGAGTCATTGGTCTGTTGAAAAACAAGTTCACTATCTTCTTTAAGGGAACTATTCCAAGAACTATGGTGAACAGAGGTACTGAAAATATGAGTTTATTAGAGAAAATTGTTAGTGTTTGCAGTGCATTGGTGAATATTTGGCAACCTATGATTCCACTTTAAATTCTGAAAACTACCTTAAACAGGAATACTCAAATACAGCAACTGAGTTTACATATGCAGTGGCCTGTTTGGCATATGTTTTTTATTTGTGGATTCAACCTGTCTTTACTTTCAATGGAAAAAATCTCAAAAAGTTAAAATGAATGTTCATATACCTCCTCAAAAAACTTTCTTACAGCAGACTTGTTAATTACTTTAATAACAATTTTCCTCAGGATTCTGGTGTTTCAATAAATATAAATATTTAGAAATATGTGTGTTTTCAAATTTGAACCTTTCCTTCATAGATATTTCAGCCAAATGTGGAAAGTCAAAGTTTTATGATGGGTGTGCTGAATATACTAGAGAGCCTTGAAATTACTGAGCACAAAAAGCATATTTTTTGAATGATTGATTTGAATAAATCCCCATTGTTGAATTTATTTTACTTTCATGACCATTTGACTTGTTGAATCTTTGGTTTCTATTGAACCTTCTTAGAATTAAACAGTTAATCTTTTGCACCTATAATAATAACTCATCTCATCGGATATTAATATAAATTACATTCTGCAATAGCAATTCAGCCTATTTATATTGGATATTGTTTTCAAGTTATTTGATGATTGGTATTTAATTGAAGGTACTTGACTGAATTAGTATAACAACGAATGAACAACCATTTATTTATTGACACAAACAACTAAAAATGCAATGATTAGTGTTGCCCAAATGCAAGAACAAGACGAGACTTAGCCAGTCTTGGTCTTGGTCTTGCGCCAATACACCTGGTCTTGGTATTGCGCTCCCAGTCTTGGTCTTGGTCTTGCAGCAAGAGTCTCGCAAGTCTCGCAATTACCTATTAGTGTTTCTGTTTTTCATTTTCATTTCAACCTTTTTATGTTGACACAATTTACACAAAACAATTTGCGGTGCATGAATTATTTCGAAAACTCATCAAATTTGCTTTTAGGTCTTTTAAATCTATAACTCCAACTCTCACTACTCCGACTAGAACTATTTGAATCTTCGTCACTCATGTCAAATTGTAAACGTGATAAGTTTTCCGAGAACAACAAGGATTAGAGTAAAAACAATTATTACATTAGACTCGAATCAAAGCTCAATTGGGAATGACTGGAATTGAAATAAATACTCTCTCATTAAAGGATGCCGCCGCAAATCAAAGGATGCCGCATGCGGCGTACAGACGCATGACATTGTAGCGTCCTGATTTTCGCTCTTATGCCTACCTTATTATTATAAGTTAGATTTCAAATTAGTTTGTAAGATCTCTTTTTCGGCCTGTACCTTTTGAAATATTAAGAAAATAAACATTTTCTCGGTAACATACTACATGTAATTTTATTTCGCTTTATTCTATATAGTTTATTCTTCGTTTTTATCATTTTCATATTTTTATTTATTTTCATACTATATTTAACACGTTCACTGCTAGTTAAATATAATCGGAACTTAGTAGAAGACGATACGAGATATATATGACTCGCTCCGTCATATTACATGGGACGGTACAAGACTGATATAACTCATATGCCCCGTTTTCTACGACACATCACTGCACGTCAGTAGAGGGGAGAATTGAGTAGGTTGTTGTGGAACATCAATGCTAATGAATATATAAAGTAAACATATGACTAGGACGAGCCATATACGTCTTGTACCGTATCCGTGTATAGAAATAATTTTTGTCATACACATTATTCAAATGGATTTATTCTCAACTAAAAATGTATATTTTACAAAATAAGAAGGAAATAAATCAAGATTTCAAATAACAAATAATATTATTATGTTTGGGTAGCATGGGCTTTGTTAAAGCAAGGTAAACAATCGTGTGGATTTCCAGTACATTCCTGGCAGAAAGTATAGACTTGTTTGGTTTTTTTATCAGCCTCACGGCTGGTCATTGTTTCTCTAAGTGTTTGATAGCATCCTCTGCACTTTCGTCTTTTTTTTGCTCAGGACCGCATTCTGACAGGGTATGTATCCTTTTTGGTGTTCGAGCCCTAGGAATCTCTTGTTCTTGATTGTTTAATCCTTTACAAACCCGATCTTTAAAATTATTAAGAATCCATGCATTGGTCATAGCTGCCCCAAATATAAGTTCCATTGCGACCTTTCGATACCATTTCATTCCCTTTCTTAAAACATTCTGATACGATGACATTCGATCACTAAAATTAAATACGGATTCAATGAGTATAATATGAAAGAAACTTTAGTAAAAATTAATTGTCTTACCTGTAGTCAGGGACGCGCCAAGTATTTTCGGCGCTGTCGTGCGGAATCATGACAGGCGCCTTTCACCAATATTATAATATTCTCTCATAGTTAACTGTCGAATTTTTTGGTGAAAACTCTTTAGTACTAATGACCATATGTCTATATTTATTTGTGACAAACGAAAACTACACAAAAAATATTAATAGAATATGAAACAACAGTAACAAAACAAAAACAGTATCAAAGATACAAACTATTGAAAAAAAAACAGAAATAAAATAGCGATTGTTTTAAGACAGATAATACATATGATCATGATACATGATGAAGAGGATTTACAAAAATTGGACTTTCCTAGCTTTACTTTTTGCAAATTCGTTTACAAGGTCTTCCATTTCAAGTTGCTTTAGAAAGTCAGATTCTATAGAAATAATAGCAAGATTTTCCAACCGCTCTTGGCCCATTCTAGATCGTAAATAATTTTTAATCAACTTTAATTTAGAGAATGACCTCTCGGCTGTAGCTACAGAAACTGGAATGGTTAATAATATGCGCAATGCAATCGTAATGTTTGGAAATGAGTGAGTTAGGTTATTTATTGCAATGTAATTAAGTATTTCTACTACAGACGTCGCCTTTTTGTCGCCATTTTGCAGAAATTGTAATTCGTGTAAAAGTTCTGTTCCATCTATATCTTTCTCGTTTCGATCTTTGTCAGTTAAGGTTTCTTCCAGTTTTTTACAAAAATTAAATTGATCTTGATCAGAGTATTTGCCGAAATCCTCAACATTCCACAAAAAATTGAAAACATCAGAATGACACGATAATAGTTTAAATCTTTCATGTACTGATGAAAGAGTAATGTCTAGCATTCCGAAAAAGCAATTTACTTTAAATTTCATTTCTTGATTTTCAATCGGCTGGTCGTCACCTTCGTAAGAAAATTGTTTTTTAATCTCTCGTGGCCTTAACATTTCTGCGGATATGAATTTTGCATCAACTTCTAAGCCAGAAGCTAGTTCTTTGGCATCTACTAATAAGTCAATAAAGCCTTTGTCAGATCGATATTGTTTTACAAATTCATTGAGTTTACTCAAACTTTCGCAAGCCTGGGAAATATTAAATGTTTTTGATTGCAGAATCTTAGTAACAACATCCACTTTATTTAGAATCTTGTACCACAAGACTACCATACACACAAACTCATGATTTTTTATTTTTTTACCTAAGGAGGTAGCTAGATGTTTTGTACTAGTGTCAAAATTATTTCCGGATAAAATTTCAAAAAGAGCATCGTAAATTTCGCCCAACTGGAATCTAAGAGTGGTTATTGCATCAATTCGGCTAGACCATCTAGTGTCTGACAAAGGCTTTAACGTCAGACTTGAAATGTTACTTTTCAAAACAGACCACCGATTGGTTGAGGCAGAAAAAAAATTATATAATTCTTGAACAGTTGAAAAAAAATGTATACTAGATATATTGGATTTCACAGCATCGTTTATGACAAGGTTCAAACTGTGGTTACAACAAGGAACAAACATTGCTCGTGGATTAATGTCTAAAATTCTTTTTTGTACACCTTGGTGTTTACCCTTCATATTTGAAACATTATCATAACCTTGGCCGCGCATATTATAAATGTCTAAACCATAATTCTCCAAAGTTTTTAGTAAAAGGTTTGTTAAACCTTCACCTGTTGTATCACTCACAGGATTAAATGTTAAAAAACGTTCTTCGACACTAAATCTATTGTTTTTTAAATTAACGTATCTTAAGCAAACAGAAATCTGCTCCTGGCGGCTGACATCCGGAGTACAATCAAGTAATATAGAAAAATACTTCGCTTCTTTAACTTCGTTTAAAATATTATTTCTTATATTGTCACCTATTAATTTAATGCTTTCGTTTTGAATTTTATCCCCAAGGTAAAGTGGAATATTTTTTTGAGATCTATTAATATGCGCAGACATGACTGGATCAAATTTTGCTATCATTTCTATACATTTTAAAAAATTCTTTCGAATAATTTGTTACTAGGACCACGAAAAGCCAAGTTTTGTTCAGCCAGAAATTGAATAGTATACATTATTCTTTCAATGACACTGCGCCAATGTTTGGTTTCATTTTTTGATAAATTTTGCATTTCAGAATCAACGGTTCGATTAGTTTTTAATCGTTCCAGTAAATCTGACCAGACACGTAAATTTTGAAAATGAGATTTACTTTTCTCGCGGATTTTCAAATGTTCGCTCAAATGATGCCAATCATTGAATCCGTCTTGGTTACCTAATTTAGTGTTTTTAAAAGTCAATGGATTGTTGGGGTCATTGAATATTTTACAGCAGAAGCAAAAAACTGCATTTTTTTCTTTAGAATATAGCAACCAATGACGCTGAACCTTTTCACCATTTAACAAAATTCGAGTAAAATATATATCGGAAAACTTACGTCCACTTTTCTCTTTAGGATACTGATACATAGTTTTATTTTGATATTGCATTGGACCTTTTTCGACAAGTTCTTGCACCTGAATTGAAGACAATGCACTTGGCCAAAGACCTGGATCGTGAGAAAGGGGCGCTTCTTCGCATAAGTCGTCTTGCTTACTCGAACATGATGTTACCGACACTGACTGAAACGTATCAAGATCTAATTCTTCTGGATCTTCATCCTCATTAGCTTGCTTTTCTAATTCTGATGGCAAGTTTGATTGTGTTGATTGTAGAAAATCGCTGTTATCAGAAGTAGTGTCTTGTGTGGTCTTTCGAAAAAAGTGACTAATTTTGGAATTGGTTTTCTCCAAGTCTTCCTCCCGTTTTCGCTTGTTGAGCAAGTTCTGGTAACCAGACAATTTCTTTTTTTCTTCTCTGGCCATCTAAATAAAATAAATAAAAATTATTAAGCACTGAGTCTTATTTGTTTCATAAACAATAATTATTAAAAAGGAAAACAATTATTTTCCATATGTGCATCCCTGGTAATTATCAGTTACTTACCTTATTTGTAACTATTTTTCATAACTTCGGTAGATACGTAATAGCAAATAAGGCCCCTATATATATGTCTTATGCGCTCATCAAGACAAGAATGAAAAATCAACCTGTTAAATCGATTACGAACACGCAAAATTTTGCAAGTTCAAACCTGCTCGTCGAAGGCTACGCGGATGTTCGCTCCCCCACTCCTCGGGAATAGGGGTAGAAATATTTCACCGGCGGTCGGCGGTCGGTATTGGGTATTGGTGGAGCGGCGCCTTTAAGGCCTTGGCGCCGTCGTGCGCCGCACGACCTTGCCCATATGGACGGCGCGTCCCTGCCTGTAGTCCACGCCTTTTTTAGCTTTGTTGTAGTCTATTATCAGTCTCTTGTAAAGAAACGTAAATTCCCCCTTCAACGAAAATGCACTGATAGTCATTTATATCTGTACTTCACGTCTTCCTATTCTCTGCTTATTTTCTTCTCCAAAATTTTATATACTAGTACTTTCTTTTATTTTGTTTCGTTTGTTTTCTATGGGTCAATTTCTTGTATTATAAATTAAGCCTGTCCGCTCCCTGAAACGACACTCAGTCCTAACTGCAAGACGCAAAAGTCTCGCAGGCTTAGTCTTGTTCTTGCTCAACTCTTGCACGGTCAGTCTTGGTCTTGCAAAAATGCAAGAACAAGACCAAGACTGCAAGACCAAGACCGATTTTGGGCAACACTAATAATGATTGAGTCATGAAATCAGTTTTTAAATGAAATATAAACATTATAATATAGATTCATTTAAAGACATAATACTATTTTTTAATAAAGATCTGAGCAACAGGCTAGTTGTCCAATACATTGTGAGATTGTTATGACGCTCAACAGAACATAAAACTAATAATCTAACACATTCACTGTAATACCAAGCACAATCAGGAAAGTGTACAAATCCAACACATTCAAAATGGAACCATTCTGTGAAGTATTTCCCTACAAGTTCCGGCATTATAACTTCTCATAAAAATTTCATTGCAGATTCACAGCCTCTTTCCCACAATCCCAGATCTGGTAGTATCCGTTCTTTGAAAAATATATTTGCGGACCATACGACAAAATCGCATTACCCCAACTGTGAGACAAATAGTTGCATTTGGACTTGGTAATAGTAACTGTGATTTTTATTTCTTTATTAGCCCCTTTTGTTTGACCAAACATGAACTTTTCATATTTAAATATCCCCTCATGTCCTGTACCTTATTTGTGTATAATAAATAGGGACATTTAACTCCCAGACAACACTCACAGTACACCAAACGGTCGGGAGATGCACCCTATTGGGGCCACTTTGTGTTGATGATCAGTCCCATTTCATTCACTTGAAAACCTTCATGATATTCTTCCTTCATATTCATCTTGTATTCTTCACAACTTTTTTTTCATAAGATGTACCCCAGCCCTGGTATTGCATAACATTTTTGTTGGGTAACACATTGATTTAATCAGTGAGATGGAAAGTTTGCTTTTTCTGTCGTACATACAGATTTAAATTTCGATGCAGCTATTCTTCCAGCTGTTTGTGGGTACCAATTATAACTTTCAGATTGCTCTCTGGTGGCTTCCTCTATACGAACAATATGTGCTTCTGTCAAAGATAAATCGATTGTTTTTGTCATCATCATTAGTTCAGAATAACTTTTTTGCGTATTATTCTGATGGAAAATATTCAATACCGAATCTACAACCTTGATACTCATAAGAGGACAACTGTAACCCAGCTCCGAATGTTTCTCCAACATATCGACCAATTCTTTTTCTAATATGGGTGGACTTCTCCTTCAATACTTTGATGATATCCAGAACGCTTCCCCCAATTCATTTCAAGTACTGGTGCAATTGGAACTTTTTATGACATGGATGGCATTGGCCCATATCTTCCAAATCTTTGCATGACTTGGTGTTTGCATACTCTGCTGCAAATAATACGGCACCAACATGACTGCATACTCCATTGTTCCAGGCCATACAAGTACAGTAAGCTGTACATATGCTCTCATCCTTTGCATTTGAAGGTTTCAATTTGCCTTTTGTGAATGCTTGACCTGAAAAAAAAGTAATGTTGACTAGCGGTATTTGCAAAGTAATATTCCAAAATATAAATCAATGTCTGTTAGAATCAACATAGGGGGCCATAAACATAGTAGATTATATCAGAAGTTATAAATTGCCTCTTATAAACTATTATTAATTTATAACAGTCCTGTTTGAAATGCAAAACTCACATTGGTGACTTAAGGTTCAAGATTTGCTACTTTATATGTATCCAACATTAGAAAAAACCTGCGGCATAGGAAAAAACTTACCTGTCTAACAATAATATATATCTGAATCTTTGTTCCCACTTTCACAACGAAGCCAGATTCAAAATATTTGTAGGATTCTAAATTATTATAAGCCGTCATCTGCCCTTGGGAATAGAAGCTGTGAGTTGAAACCAAATACAAAATAATATCCATATTCTTAATAGGAGGAGCACTATCAACTGAACTATTCAGTTCAGAAATATTCAGTCTGAAAGGATCTAAACCACTGATCAATCTCAACTTCATTTTATACCTGAAACAAACAGTGATAAAAATGTAAACACAAGATAGGGATGTATTTTCAAGCATACCGTTCACCAACTTCTTTGCTTTTCAACAATAGGGTCTTCAGGTAATCACTCTCCATCTGAATATTATTTATTAACGAAACTAAAGCTTCGAAAATATCCAAAAATACACTTTCACTAGCCCAACGACCACACTGACAATGATCTAATGGCGATTATCAATTTGTGTGCCCTCAACCGTCATATTGGGTCACGTGGTGTGGATTGCCTTATAGTGTTATCAGTAGTAATACCACAACTGACTAATTTTCGCATCTGTCGTTTCATTTCCGAACGAAACTGAATTGTTTCGAGAAAACACCACGAGTCCGCAGGACGAGTGGTGTTTTCTCGAATCAATTCAGTTCAGATCACAAATGAAAGACAGACTTATGAGATAAATTCAATCACGACTGGAATTTTATTAGACTATTTCACAAACAAAGTGAGAGATAAAATATCTGAAATTCGGCAGGATTAGAGGAAATTGGCAAAAAAGTTGACCTGAGAAATTAATAAATTTTAATGAACAGAAAACATTGAAATCGAAAGAAATACTTATTCAATTTAACCAACAATAACATAACATACTGAAATATTTTTCAATTATAATTATAAATGGTACAGTTATTATATACAATGTTTTGAGCTTGATTATTTGAACACCCGCTTGTACTTGCAATAGTTACATCTTGAATGGAAGTAGGGTTTCAGCGAATTAGAGCTCGAATGTCCAGTAATTTTTATGGTTTCCTGTTCTCCTACTCCTCTACATAAAAGTTCATTGACTGCAGTTGCTCGATTTGAATGGTTGGTAATTTTTTGCTTTTTCACATCAAGCCCTATATTCTGAGCTGATGTTTGGGTGGGTCCATTTATTGATCATATTGATCCCTAGAGGCATATATTTGTACCAAGAAGTGCAATGATCACCAGGCTTCCAATGTTTATTCACAGTAAGAAACAACCTATCAGATTTTACATTATTACCTCGTTTTGAAATCATCTTTTTATAAAATCTCACGGGGCACATTGTAGCATTTTGCACTTTTTCAATCAACCATTTGCTGTTCGCACATCGCTGACCACCTCCTTGGCAAGTTTTTGAAAAAACTGTGTCATATTCTATTCTGCCGGTAGGCGCCCCCTTATTATCTAATTCTTCTTCAAAATAATGTAACAAACAATATGCAGCTTCACCTCCTCTCCAAGCAAGTTCTACCGCTGCGATATGGAAAAATTTCTTTTGGAGTCCTGTGGGTGTATCTTCATCCCATTGTGTACATATTGCTTGATGTTCGTCATGGGTCAACGGTGCCGAACTGATCTTTCGTTTCTGTACGTTACCTTGAAGCAATTTGCGTTTTGTATCTCGCGCATTTTTGGCCGATTAAAAATAATATCTTTGAATGGGTCGAAACCTCGTCCATATTCATTATAGAATTTTTCTTGCAATAATCTAGCACTCGTATTCCAGATCGTCTTCACAACACATTCCTTGTAATCAGAACCATCGATTTTTCTCATGTTGAAGTACCTGTTTTTAGAGTTTTAATTTAGTGGACTGTATTTTTTATAATAGGTTGGTTTAAATATTTATTGAGGCTTTTACAATTTTATAATGACAATGTATACTTTTTGATTGTTTCTATTTATTAATTAATTCAAATCCTGTCACCATTCCTTGGCCTGCTACGCGCTGTCCGTGCGGGTCATAGATACGGTATATATATATAACATAGTCATAGATCTTTACAAGATTCGGAACGAGAAGTACATATGTAAATGCTATATTACTAAAGACAATACTTATCAAATATTAACGATTTACCCAAAAAAACACATTAACACAACAATACAAAGTACAATAATTTCGCGAAAATATAATATATGAAAAAACTTAAAAAAGTATCCATATGAAAACATATAGGTACCACTAATGAACATAGATAAAACAAACATCAGTAATTCAAGGTGCGAAAAATATTAGGTATATATAAATATCAGAAATGTATTGAATAGTACACATTATCCATAAGCGTGACAATGAATGTGAAAACAGTATGAATAGATTAAAGTGCTGTAATATAATTAATTGTTTTTGGAGTCAATAATATTATTTATAGTTTTCCTATTAATGCTATGGATGTACTGCTTTAATTCTTTTTTAAATTTTTTTTCTTGTGAAATGTGTTGCAATCTACGGGGGAGAGAACTAAAAACTTTAGCTGCCAAATAATTGAATGAACGCTGTGCAGTAGTTGAGTAGGTTTTTGGTATTACAATATTAGTACGTTGTCGGGTGCTGTAAGTATGTTCGGGATAGGTTTTGAATTCTTTCATTTGCCTACAAGCTATATTATAATAAAACAGAGTTCTTAGATCCATAGTTTGACTTTCCTGAAACAGTTTGTCACTTGGATAAGTATTAGGTTTTCCTAACCATATTTTTAGAAATCTTTTTTGTAGTACTTGCAGTTTATTTAGATGAATATTAAGGACACCACCCCAGGCAATTATACCGTAACACAAGTGAGGAGCAACTAGCGAGTGATAAATAATTTTAATAAGATTTTTTGTTAAAAATTGATTAAGTAAACGGAATGTGTAAAGAATTTTCCTTACTTTCTTCGAGACATCATTTATGTGAGAGTTCCAACGTAGATTTTTGTCCATTTTAATCCCAAGATAAGTAACTTCATTTGCCGATTCTGTTTTAAAGTTTTTAGTAATATCGAGATAATTAAAATTCGGAGATGTAAGTGTAGTTAGATGAAAAGGTAAGTATTGAGTTTTCTCTGAATTAATTGTTAATAATTTGTTGTCAAAGAAATTTTTTATATGTAAGAAATCCCTTTCTACCCGAATGCATTTTGGGATTTAATCCTTATTAGCAATAATTATAATTTTATTTATCTTAAGATTTTCTTCTATAATTGAAACTTTCAGTTATCTTAATTTTATAATTAATACTTGCTATTCTCTTGTAATTTATTGCTAATAAATTTCTATTATTATTCTATCCAACATGGCCCCGCGTTGAAAACTAGTTTTCAAGAAGCATTCGCCTGGTCTGTACAGTCTTCGTTTCCAAGTGGTGGGGACATATTTTTGACACTGCTCTACGCAGCTCCGTTATAGAAGTTTTGATAGTGGCCACTCTTGCAATACCATCACGGCCAGGATGGAGAGAGATGATTCTGCCTAAAGGCCACTTGAGCGGAGGGGTGTTTTCGTCGCGGATAAGAACCAAGGCACCGCATTGTAACTTAGTAGTGGATGTCTTCCACTTCGCACGAGGCTGTAGTTGGTTTATATAATCACGCTTCCAACTCTTCCAGAATTGCTGCTGAAGATGCTGGTAATATTGATATCTGGTTAAGCGATTCGCTGCTATATCGCCCATATCTGGATCTGACAAGGATGTAGCTGATCTCCCAATTAAAAAATGCGATGGGGTGAGCGCTTCTTGGTCAGAAGGATCGTTGGAGAGGGGAAAGAGTGGACGAGAGTTGAGGATCGCCTCAATCTGAGTGAGGACAGTATAGTATTCTTCAAATGTAAGAAATGAATTTGCAAGTACGCGTTTCAAATGAAATTTTGTGGATTTCACGCCCGACTCCCATAGACCACCGAAATTTGTGGAGTGTGGTGGTATGACATGCCACTCTACGCCCTCGTTGTTTATCTTATTTGATATATCGTATGCCGTTGAGTGAAGAAATGTAGCTAGTTCAGTCAATTCGGAATCAGCTCCGATAAAATTGGTACCGCTATCGGAATAAAGCCGACTGGGCTTTCCACGTCTACTTACAAATCTTTGGAATGTCGCTATGAAAGATTCTGTGGTCAAATTTGAAACCAGCTCCAAATGAATGGCCTTAGTGGTGAAGCAAATGAAAAGGCAAATGTAACATTTAATAGTTTCGCATCCACGTTCCTTTCTATCACGAATATGAATGGGACCAGCGTAATCCACGCCCGTTACGAAGAATGGTGGTTGTGGATTAACACGCGAGGATGTCAGGGAACTCATTATTACATTTCCACACGTAGGGTTAACGCGAAAACATTTTATACACTTGTGGCATATGGCTTTGGCAACGTTTTTTCCACCAATAGGCCAATAGCGTTCCCTAATTGAGGGAAGTAGAAGCTGAGGTCCAGCATGCATTAAAGTTATGTGTTCATGCTGAAATATGAGTTTCGTCAGTGTGTGCTTTGAGGACAAAATAATAGGATGCTTTTTCGAATAAGGAAAATTCGAGTTTTGTAACCTGCCACCTACTCTCAGTATACTGTCTTTATCCAGGAATGGTGGGATGCTTAAGAGATTGCTTTTCTTGCCAAGAAGTTTACCAATCTTTAGCTTTTGAATGGTATCAGAAAATGACTCTTCCTGTGCTAGTTTGATGAGTTGTTTGATCCAGTTCTTGCACCGATATGAAACCAGTAAGGCGGTTAAGCTTCACACGGATCCTGCCATTGTGTATAAACCTTAGACAAAAGGCCATTGTTCGTTTGATTCGGTTGAAAGAGGAGAATCTATTGAAGTCAATAAGTTCTTGACCTTGTGTTGTGATCAAAGATATCCGTTCAGTTTTAGTTTCAGGTAGGTTTGCAAGCATGATGGGAATTGATAAAGGCCAATCATGTTCTGATTTGCATAACCATGGGGGACCAGCCCACCAAAGTATAGAATCTTGAATCTGAGATGGGTATATACCTCTAGCGGGTAGATCGGCTGGATTTTGCTTTGTATTAAGATAATGCCAAAAACCAGAATTTATTAATTCTTGTATTTGTCTAACCCTATTAGCAACGAATATTTGCAATAAATGAGGAGGAGTTTTTATCCAACAAAGGACAACATTTGAATCGCACCAAAGGTGTACAGAATCAAACTCTAAATTTATGGAGGAACGAACTTGCTTGTATAACTTAGATATAACCAGGGCTCAGTAAGTTCTAACCTGGGGACATTGAGTGTCTTAAGAGGGGCCACTTTGGATTTGGCCAATAATAATGATATATGGATTTCCAGATGCATCCATGCTACGGATATAGGGGCAAGCAGCGTAGGCGTCTGTAGAAGCATCTGCAAAATGAAGTTGACAGCTAACAAAACTGTCAGGCAGAACACGTCTAGAAATTTTCAATATATTTAGTTGAGACAATTCCTTTTGAAATCTTCTCCAAGGAATTTTGATCCCTTCAGGTAATTCTTGATCCCAATTAACCTTCATAGTCCAAAGTTTCTGGATGAGTATCTTTGCTATTATGACACATGGAGACAGAAGCCCAAGCGGATCGAATATTTTCGAGATGCTAGATAAGATAGATCTCTTTGTTATTTCTCCAAATATTGTCAAATCATTGAGACAATATTCAAGGTTGTCAGATGATGGTGTCCAGTACAAACCAAGAGTTTTAGTCCTTTCCTGACTGGAAAAATATACTTGACTCAACATTTCATTCCGAGCTAACCCTTCCAATGCCTTGGATTCATTAGATGACCATTTTCTCAATGAGAAATGGGCTGATTGTAAACATGATGATACCTGAAGACACAGTTCATTCACTTCTTCGACGGAGTCACCACCAGAAAGAAAATCATCGACATAAAAATCTTCGGATATTGCTCTACTTGCTTCAGGAAAGCGCATAAGAAAGTCTGTTGATATTTGTTTCAGACAACGTATTGATAAAAAGCTGGCCATAAGTGACCGTGTTTAAGTTATATTCTGAGATTTTATCATTTGGAGAAGACCTCCAGAAAATGCGTTGAAAACATCTTGGTTTGGGATTTACAAGTATCATGCCATACATTTTTTCGATATCTGCTCTGACAACAATGCGATGTTGATGAAAACGAATGAGGAGAGATATGAGATCATCCTGAATTTTTTGCCCCACGATCTGGAGGCTGTTAAGCGAAACACCATTGTTAGAAGGGGCTGAGCCGTCAAAAACGACTCTCAGCTTGGTAGTAGAACTATGATCATTAAATACCAAATGATGAGGTGAATAATAACAATGATTAGAAGATTGGTCGGGAATAATCTTGGTCATATGTCCTAAGTTTTCATATTCCTTCATGAAATTTATGTACATATTTCGTAGATTGGGGTTCGCCTGGAATTTTCTTTCTAGGGAGTGGAACCGTTTGAGTGCTGAGATCTTCGAATCACAAAGAGTGGATGAGGGATCAGTCTTAAAAGGTATGCTGACCACGAACCTGCCCTTCTCATTTAGCTCTATGAAAAACATTATCAGGTAGATTATTTAGCAAAATATCAGTTGCCAGAAAATGGTTTTCTCTGCGCACTACTAGGCCAATTGTGCTTGATCTCAAGACCAAAAAGGATATGGGGCCAGACGGAATGTGCTCCAGAATTAACACCAATTTTATGCCGTTGTTTATCCTTTTATATTACATTGGTGTGTTTCGTTCCAGCTGGAAGACAGATAGAATCCGAACAATTTCAAGAAAAGGAGAGCATTCTCGGCAATATGACTGTCGTCAGGATAGAGTCTCGTCTACGTAACCGTGTAGGATAGAAATCGATTGAAAAATATGGGTCAGCTCCAGCATTTGACCGAGTCTTGGACCAAGGTCTTCTTGGGAAATCATATACGGATCACTCCATGTTGTGTTTGACGGATGTTCTCCCATACAATATTTATCAACTCCGGTGTTACATAGAACGAGGATCTATTGGAAGTGACCTCCTACCCCGTCCATAGCTTTGCAGTTGGTACACTCAATACCGCTTTCTACTCTAGAGCCCCTATATCACATTATGATTCATCATCAGTTAGTGGTTTAGGTTCCTGGTAAGGTTCCTCGATTTCCCAAAATTTTGAAAGCTGTGTTTGCAAGCTTGTATTACAGCAGCAATTGAGTTTTGATTTTTGTCTAGATAAGGGACTTGGACCTGATATGATCCAGCCCAAGACAGAGTTTTGCAATGTGGAAGATTAGGTCCAAGCTTGATGTTTCCATTGCGAAATAGAGTATATAAGATTTCTGCACCTACAAGGAGGTCGATTTCAGATGGTTTGAAGAATTCAGGGTCTGCTAATTTGATATCACTAGGTATCTGAAGAGACGTAGTATCAATGTGAGCCCCTGGCATCCTATCACATACGTTTGGTAGAACTAGGCAAGACAGAGATTGACTCTAGGGGTTATATCTGGAAGTAATGGTTACCTTGCAACGATGTTTAACTGTCGATATAGTTTGGTTAATTCCTGCTATGGCCAAACTTTCATCGGTAGTAGTTATTTGAAGCTTCTCACACAATTCTTGTGATATAAAATTCGATTGACTGCCAGAGTCCAGTAAAACCCGACATGTATGTATGCAATTGTATGAGTAGTAAATATTGACCAGAGCTGTTGAAAGAAGCATGCCGCATGTATGTACAAAGTTGCAGTTTGATGTAAGAGTGCTGAAACGACCAGCGGAGATATCATTATTTGGATAATTATTTTCTGTTTGATCAGTTTGAGACCCGTTTATATTATCAATGTGCAATAGAGTATGATTCTTCCGATTACATTTTTTACAAACCGTTGATTTACAGTCAGAAGTTTTGTGGTTATTTCGCAAACAGTTTGTACATAATCTGAGAACTTTCACCCTTTCCAACCTGGCAACTGGGTCTAGTTTCAGAAAATCACCACAGTTAGTCAGCCAATGATCTCCCTTGCAAGATAGGCAAACTATATTAAAGGTAGAAATAAAAGATTTATTATTCATTCTTGATTTGGAACTAGATGCTGAAAAGTTTCCTTGATACATATTTGTTTGGTACTGCTGGGATTATTATGCTCTTTTCTCTCCAAGACATCAGCTCGATCATTGAGAAATTCCTCTAGTATAGGGACGTCACCCGCAATTTTGTATGACTCCCACTCATCCTCAGTTTTCTTGTATAGCTTTGGAGCTAAATGAAAAATAAGATAAGAATCCCAGTTGTCCGTAGATATCCCTAGCTGATTTAAGGACCTTAGATGCTCAAACAAACCTCGTCAGACAGTTGTCTCAATGTTGACGAGGATTCTTGAGATATTGTTGGAATGCTATTTAGAGATTTTAAGTGATTATGAATTAACATTCGCTTGTTATTGAAACGTTTACATATGGTATCCCATGCAACCTCATAGTTATGAGCTGTTACATCGATTCTTGCAATGAGTCTTTTGACACTATCATCAAGATGAGTTTTCAATTAATAGAATTTTTCAGCATCTCCGACACCCTGATTATTATGCACAAGATCTACAGTTAGGTCCTGGAACTCTAACCACGATTGATAGCCACCCTTGAAAATGGGCAATTTTATCTAAGCCTAATATTAGGTGCATTTTGAGAATTTCTCTGTTGATAAGAATTTACTGAACCAGCTACTTCTGAATTTGAGCTATCTTCCAGATGTAAGATGGTCCAAATTCATTTAAGATACCTCGTGCTATTGATGTTATACTATAAAAGGAATTTTCAAATGATTCACGCTCTGATAATTGCTCATCAAAGTCTCCACAGTTTAAATCAATTTGGTCCTGAATATTTTCAAATTTATTGAGCAACTGTACTCCGTTCTCTAAGCGTGCTTCAATTTCAATCAAAAACATTTTATCTGGTAATTGGTTTACTTGTGACGTGCTTTGTCACTTTGGCGTTGAATACTTACTTCGGAATGATCTTTATCTCTCGGGCGCCAGATTTTTGTTAAAGGTTAACTCCTCATTGTGGACTTCTGCCCTCTTAACAAAGCCGTCACAGTGCTGTCTAAAGACTGCCTTGTCGCAGGATAGCGTCAGTGAAGAAATATAACCAGGGCCTTGCAAAAAGACAACTTTTTGAACTATTGAGTTTATTTAAAAAAAAAACCAATGATAACAGCGGTGAATGAATATTCAACAATATATTATGTAATCATTAATCTTTCGGAGGGAATGCAAGGAACCTCTGTACGTTCTTTACGGCAAGCGGTTATAGCAAACTAATAAGTTATTTACAGATATTTTATCAAGCAAGCAAGCAAGCAACTAATATAAATTCGTGCGGTATTTTCTATAAGATACTAATCAAAGCGGTGAAAAGCAGTGCAGGTGAATCGGTGCAAACGGTTTCCGTCCGGCTATCAATACTCGCCCCCGCATCCGCAGATCATCTGTAGTTATTTATGGTTCAAATAATTACAAAATATGATTATGCACTTCAATTGATTCTGTTCTAATCTGAGTTAGTACACGGAATCCCTTTACACGGTAATTGCAAAGTAGTGTCAGCTCTTTCAATTTCTTTCATACAAAGGATGTCTATAGCTCTTACTTCCGGAGATCACAGTGTGAAAAAACTATAGATATCTCAATTAACAGTACTCCGTTATTTCCGGAGATCACAGTGTACAACTGAGTACTGCGATCCACAAACACACTTTGACCTGCAGTTCCTACTTCCGGAGATCACAGTGTGCAGCAACTGCCGGTAGCTCATCTACATCCTTCCGTTATTTCCGGAGATCACAGTGTACAACTGAAGGGTGTGATCCTGTATCACCTTTTTCACACTCTGACACCATACAATTACTTACAGTTCAATCAATATAATTATTATCGGTAAACGAGGTATAGATAGAGCCAGAATAAATCTACTTCGGATAATTTAAACAATTTATCTGATTATTTCTACAGACAATGCCACGGCGCAGTCACAAGTAATGAATCCAGAACAGTTTCCGCTAAATTAAGCAAGCGGTGACATACAGGTATTATGCGGTTCTAAATCTCACCTTAATTGAATCTTGAATAATAATCACTCTCGGTAGTACCTCGGTTACTTACTTCTTGAAGTTCAAATTACCAGTTAGAAGTCGGAGTCAAAGGTAGAAATCGAAGTCAACGATAGAAGTGTCATTCTTAGGCTGCGATCTGGTTTAAATACCTTATTTCCTCCGGGTATCATGGAAAGGGATTATGTGGAGGGATATTCCCTCTACCGCGACTCACATACATCACTATAATTAACATATTCGGCGCATCTTCCGAATCATGCTAGAAGAGGGTACAGGATTTTGACCCTAGTTAGTTAATTAGGGTCAAAATTCTGTAAAGTAAACTAATCTAACGAATCGATTAATTCGAGCGTTAAATGAAACAATCCTGGATTATTCGAAATATGAACTAGATAATTTCGGTGCTAAATAACATAAGTACTTTACAATAATATAATTATTCGGAATCATTCAATAATATTTCATTTTGCAAGTTTTGAAATGTGATATTATGAAATATTCATTCTGACTTTACGAACAATTTCTCCCGTTCCTTATTTGATAATCTACAATATTTTGAGCTTCGTTACATACTAATAAACCTTTTAACTTTGATTCAGCTATATTTATAAAGTTTTTGAAAAGAGTTAACTTTCTTTTTATCACAGCGCGTTGTTTTTTAAAATTTTATAATTCCTCCTTCATGATTAAATTGTTAGAATTATGGAATGAATACTTTACCGTCCTCAAACAGGTTGAACGAATAAACAGGGAATGTATAGGTAAAATGGAAGAAGAATACTCTCACCAGGATATGCTGCCACCGACTTGTTTTCTCTCTGGTTTCACTTGAATCCGGCTCGAAGGACCAATGTTTTTAGAGTTTTAATTTAGTGGACTGTATTTTTTATAATAGGTTGGTTTAAATATTTATTAAGGCTTTTACAATTTTATAATGACAATTTATACTTTTTGATTGTTTCTATTTATTAATTAATTCAAATCCTGTCACCATTCCTTGGCCTGCTACGCGCTGTCCGTGCGGGTCATAGATACGGTATATATTATAACATAGTCATAGATCTTTACAAGATCCAACAGTCCCAGTCCTTCAAAATGATAGCTAGTCTCTCGACTTCATCTAACAGGTATTTTCGTTCATCGCAAAATCTAGTAAATTGCTTCCAAATGTATTCCTTCGATTTCCTCGTATTTACATTTTCATCGATTTTTTCGTTGATTGATTCGATAGAATTCATCCCAAATCTACTCATTTTTGAATGCGTGCACAGCGTAATCACTTATATTTGACGTTCAACTGTCACATGCAATGTAAACAAATCTGAAAACACCGAACTTGATAGGCCAATCAGTGTCAAGAGTCAAGTTTGGTATTATCGGTAATCCGAACTTGACTAGAGCTTCTGATTGGTTCATTTCGCAAGTCAGTGAAATAGTCAAGTATATAACCCAAAATGCAGTGATGTATACACATTTTGATATAAAACAAAACTCACCTGAATTTTACGCGGCAACACATAAACAATATATCCGTCATAGAACTCGCACGTATTGGATGTTCGATGTGAGTAATTGGCAAGATCTGTTTTCATATTAGTCACCCCTATGAAAGATGGCGGCTCATTTACTGAATATTTACTAGATAAAAATGCAATGTGACCACTATATCCCAATGACCACTGTAATCCGTCTCATGAACCTTGAAAGTTGTTCCAAGTCATTTTTCGAAAATGGAGTGATTAACAGGGGCCAAATGTGTCCGTAACTTAGTAGCACTGATACTCTTCGTGTTTTTGGCCTCTGAATATTCATATAAAATTTTTGTTCCATTTATAAATGATTTTCCATCAGTGTGACAGGTGTAACTCATTGTGTTCTATAAAGTTGTCCCTTATGTTTAACAAGAAGTCCAAGTGTTCTTCACCTTTGCAACTCCCCCTCTTTTACTCCTGATTACAATAATTGTAATTCGACTGCAGGGACTAAGAAGAATTTCGTCAATTTCGGTGATCCAACTATCAAATTCACTTTCCCTACTATCTAGGTTGATTGACTTATATGTTTCTACTTTCATCTGCGATACCTCAGCAGGCCTTCTTCTATTCATTAATATAATTTGGGCATAAAATACTTTTATTTTTCTTCTAGCGTATTGTAAGCGAGTTGATTTTTTTCGTTCGAATGCAAATCTTCAACCTTTTTCTGAGAAATTTTTCTTGAGAGGAAGTGATTCTTCTTTATTCCATTTTGTTACTTAGTATAGAAGTAAGTTGCGTTAAATTATTGTATTTTGGATTCCCCTACATGCCCCTGCTCTGTGTCGGTTGTTGTACGAAACAGCCTGTATAAATCTTGTATAATGAGAAACTTAGTTGGTACCGTTTAATTATGATGTTTTCAACATTCACTCAGAAATGGTGGGTACTACTTGAAATGAAGCCATGATAAAAAGTGGAAAAGTGACTCGTTTCCATTTAGTTTCATCTGTCGTTACCTATACTACGAAATTGAGCCATGTGTGAACATAAATTATCTCAGTTTTAATAAGTTATAAGGACGAAATTGGAGAGTTCCATCTGTTATTTATCGATTAATGTAAAAAAAAATCTTTCAAAAACATGGGTTTTGTTCGAATAATTCGAATTTCCCATAAGTCGCCATGAGAATATTAAAATGAACAAACACAGCATTTTTTATTTTATATAAATCCTTAAAGAATATTGTCTGTCTCATCCATTTGTCACAAAAATTTAGTCTTTTCGAGTAATTCAATCATAATACACAATTACTTAAACGATTATTTGAACGTGATATAACTATAAAAATTATGCATACTTGTAAGATATAGTAGGAAAATCTTATTGTTTTCGCAAATTTATAATTTTAACTAACGTTCTTGTAAACGCTTCCCTTAATGTAAGTCTCATCTCAGGGCTATATAGACAACAACGTTAGATTTGATTTATTTCAGTTGCATCAAAACATTGAAAATTTTCACGTAATTGTCACAATCAAACGTGACTGTGATCTTACAACTGCTTTATCTTTTCTCGATTTTAGACGGAATTGTCAACTCGACTTTTTCCCTAAGAATAGGCGGTTCCAAAGGGAACTATTGTTCTTCTCTATTGTTGGGTCTGTAATATATAATATAATCCCTTTTTCCCTGAGTTATGTTATACATTTCCGTTCGGTCACTAAAATTTCAAGTACGCTTTCATCCGAGGATGATCCAGTTGAAGAAATGATGGATTTTTATCATAATCCCAAGAGTGCAGTGAAAATAAAAGAACATAATATATTCTCCAAGCGGTAATTCTAAGATATTTGCTTACTTGTAAGTTTATTTATTTTAGGATACAATAATATTAACTGAACACAAGAAACAGGAAATATATAAATATTGATGAAGGCCAAAAAGGAAAAATCAATATATTTTTTTAAATTTATGAACACTCAATGGTCTCATTCTTTCAAAAATTTTCATAATAAATTGTTCTGCTTATAATCACTAAAAAACTTGATTTCCTACTTTTTAGTGCAAGGCAGTCGAAATCTCCCTTTCCAAATTGTTTCATAA
Source organism: Endomychus coccineus (assembly GCA_958510875.1). NCBI lineage: Eukaryota > Metazoa > Arthropoda > Insecta > Coleoptera > Endomychidae > Endomychus > Endomychus coccineus. Next base: position 141,249,410 of record OY294068.1, read on the forward strand.
CACGTTTTTAATTAAATACAAGATCTTAATAAACAAATCGCTTTTGTTACCCAAAACTAACATTATTAAACAATATGATATAATATAATTATATATTGAAGTTTTACAATTTTGATAAATATTTTAAACAATCACTCTCCCCAATTTGTTTATGGTGTTTTGCAATAAGTCGTATTCAGTGGCCATAATGGCAAGTGGATTAAATCTCTCACTTGTCATTGATTCATTGTTGATGAGTGACAATATTCTAGAACTTAACTTCGAAAAAGTTCGTTCACCAGAAGCGTTCGTAATCGTGAGACACCTATAAATTTAGTATGCTGTCATAAGCAAATGTTGAATGCAGTATATTTTCAATAATGAGTTTGTACGATTTCGATACTGGTACTGTTATTCTGATCTATTTTGATATGAAATACTTGAAGTGAACTATTTCATCTGCAAACTTCATGTATAGGATAAAAAAAATCTCAGGTCAGTTTCTTTAATTTCAACGTCTGTCTCCGTCTGGAGCTATACGAGGAATTAAAGAAATATCTAATGGAGTTTAAACATGATGGGAATGCTTCGACAGGGACCAACTTTCGATAATTTATAACGTTTTTATGACATTTCAGTCCATTAATTTTTTTCTATTTAATGAAAATAATTAGAAAAATTATAATTGTAATTCTCTTTCAAGAGTAAATTGAATATTATTTTGATCCGTTGTCGCAGGATCCCTAAAAGGAGTAAGGCGCATAGGCCGGTGATCTATTGGATAATTCGGTACTGGCTTCGCACGTAAAACAAACTAAAAACAAGAAATTTCTCGTTCTTATGATTATAATGGGTTTTCCATTAAGGCCGGGTAGAAGTTAAAACTGAATGAAACCAGTTGTGTGTGAGATATCAATGAAATTTAAGTTTTATTTGAAAGGCCTATTAATGACATTATTTGTGAAATATTACTATGTTATCGTTTAAATGGCCGCCGCGACTCGATTTGAGCAATGACACGGGTTATGTTGACTTTGAGTGCACCGGTCGTTTGCGGCCTATTGGCATAGACCAGCGACTCAAGAAAACCGCACAAAAAAAAAATCTAACGGGGTCAAATCGCACGATCTCAGTGGCCAGTTCACGTCGCCTCTGCGTGAGATAACCCTGCCCTCAAATCGCTCGTGCAGAATGTCCATTGTGACATCAGCTGTATGGCACGTGGCGCCGTCTTACTGAAACCATATATCGTCCACATCCATATGATCTAATTTGGGCCAAAAAAAATTACTTAACATAGATCGGTAGCGCTCTCCGTTGACGGTGATGGCAATGCCATCGTCGTTTTTATCAATTTAACGCGTTGCTCGACACTGTAACTTGCGATGGTGATTTGTCTTGAGTGACTGAATAATAAACAATAGATTTGACAGATGCAGCCTAAATAACATGGCTGCCATGAGTTGTCAAAATCTACCCGTCCCTTTGGAAAACCCATTGGAAGATCTTCGCATTTTGAGTAACCAGATTCCTCAAACAAAACGCAAAAGTGAGAATGAACGAAAATAGAGACTAGAAACAACAGCCTAGTTCAATTTCCTTATCGATGTCCTAAATTGAATTGAAAAAAAATCATCATATTTCGAAAAACTATTTTATATTAAGGACCTCTATCGTAAAATCGTCATTGTGAGTTCATGAGATATAACAACAAAATTATCATATACCTACTATATTGAAATTGGTAATCTAGATTTTCGAACGTAAATAGAAAAAAATCATTTCCAAATAAATCGTAAAAATCAAGTATTTGACAAGGGCATTCAAAATAATACCACAATTTAATATCACTCTAATTCTACCGATTTGTATGGTACACGAACAATAGAATAATATTGATAAATTAGTAAAGTTGTTTTCACATTTTTCGCCAAAACTATTTTGATGCAAATCAATATAAATGTTACATGGAGTGACTCCTAGGTCCGAAATATGATTATTTGACCAGACATGCTTAGGGTGAATATTTCTCGTTTTTAGATGGATAAACGTGGATCATAAAATATCATTCGGTTGAGAATAAGTAAACGACTTGATAAATGTATAGTGTTGATATGTTTAAACTGCTTTACAAACTTCTTCGAAGGACCAGAGTGAATTCGAGGGATCACACAACCTTTTATTCAAACTAGCTGTTCCAAGAAAATGTTTGCTTTATCCTCTATCTGGTACGGTCTACCGATTAACTCACATTGAAACTTTTTTTTTTCGGATGTGGAGTAAAATGGTCTTAAGGACCAGATCACCTTAACGTGATACTGTGGGCTTCTCCCGCATGTGGAGCATGCTGGGCATACCCACTTAAAACCTTCACTTGATCGAACTTTGTAAGAGATAGTTAGCTCAATCCGTACATGAGGGTTGGCCAACGTGAGAAAATGGAGGGGAACTGCTTGCTCGGGACGAACTCGATGAGACTTTTCGGGAGTCGGTAAATTGGGAACTTGACGAATGACGCCTGGAAATGATGGGTTGAATCTGGAGGTTCGAGAATAGTAGGAAGAAAAGATGGTTGCAAGCTGGACTTGCTGACTTGTGGGTTGATGGCTGATAGTGTTGTGCTCAATCGGTTGTTTAGTTTGTAGAGTGTCGTAGGTGAAGTGAGTGGTATTATCCTGGATCGTCCAGGATCTGAATTCTCAGCCGTTTGTATCTGTTGTACGGATTACGAGGGTCGTAATCCACAGACTGCCGGAATACCGGGTTTGGGTGATTCTCCGCATTGAGAAACACTTTGGAGGCATTCCGCTCCCCGTCTACAAGTGGGTCCCAGCGAAGATCATTTTGGATGGTGATTTTTCTCACGTGCCACGGCGCATCCACCATAGTTCAGAGAGTTTTGTTCTCCACTGCTTGGAGACTTGATGAGATGAGGGGAGGCGTGTCCTCATGATGCTGAAGCTTAGGATAGTGCAGGTCTGATGATGGCTCTGACCAAGGCGAGGAATTTGTTGGCAAGGGAGAGTTTGTTTCCTCTTGCTAGCATGGGTCGGAGTTTGGGGGGGATGGTGAAGGCTTTCTCCCTCAAAATTTGGACTTGTTTTTGGAAGTTTACTAGACTGTCGATGGTAACGCCCAGATATTTGGCATGATCTACCCAGGTGATAGGGTTGCCTCCGACAGTCAGATCTGCTGGCCGAACTGGCCTGCACCTGCCTCGGATAAGGAGGACTTGGGTCTTGTCAGAGTTGATCTGAATTTTCCAGAGATTGCACCATTCGTAGAAGCGGTCGAGGGAGTCCTACAGGAGAGAATAAATCCAATCAGTTTGCCATAAACTGGCAGAGATTGCAGTGTGCGAAAGTTGAAAGTGAGGTGTTTGGGATCACGCGGAATGTATGAAGTGTAGATTGAGCAAAGGAGGGGTTCAAGGACGGTGCCCTGTGGAACGCCTGCTTCCATCTCTTCGGAACGAGAAACTGATCCTTCGATTCGGACTTCGAATTTTCTATAACTGAGGAATGATGCAACTAGTTGGCATGTTGCCTTGTAGAAGCCGATGGAGTGCATCTTGTGCACTGGGCCGTCGTGCCAGACTCGATCGAAGGCTTTGGCCACGTCCAGAAACACAACCCCTGTTAATTTCCGATTGTTCAGTCCGGAGACTGCCTTCTCGACTACTCTCATGACCTGCTGCTCAGTGGAGTGACTCCGCCTAAACCCGAACTGTTCATCAGGAAGGACGCTGAGGGCCTCTGTTTGGGTCTGTAGTCATTTGAGGATAACTCTTTCAGCAATTTTGGTGATGGGTGAAAGGAGAGCGATAGGGCGACGGTTTTGAGGGAATGTGAGATTTTTGCTGGCTTCGGGAATTGTAATGATTGTGCCTTCCTTCCAACGGGTAGGAAAGTGTCTGAAAAGAAGAATGGCGTTGATGATGTTGAGGATTGCAAATTTTCCTTTTCTGGGCGTTTTTTGACGACGAATTTGCCGTACTGCACGTCTGACGCTCCTCTCTAGTCCGTCGACTTCTACACGTCATCAGCGTCGAGGGGGGTGTCATTCAGTCGAAATGCCCTGGCGAGGGAGTCCGCGAAAGCTGCTGTTTTTTTGTCATTCGTAAACACGATGCCGTTTGGGCCGTAGATGAAAGGAAGTTTGGGTTTTCTGTTGCGTAAGACTTCTTGGAGGTTCCAAAAAAGGTTACTGCGCGGGTCTAGGTCCTGAAGGAAGCGATTCCATTCCTGCGAACGGAATTCGAGGAGGGCCTCGCGAAATCTGAGTTTTTGCCTATTAAATTCGACTTTCTCTTCTTTGAGGTATGCGCTTTTCTTGGAGAAGTTTGAGATCTTCTGGGATGTTTAGAAAAATTTCTCGACTTGGGACATTTTTGGATCTGGTGGCTTTGGAGATGGCTGTTTGAATTTGAGTCTCTAGAGCGCTGACTGCGTTCTCAAGTTCAAAAGTTGAGTTGATTCTTGGGATGTGAGGAGAGGGAGAGGATATGGCTGACTGGAAGTCATTCCAGTCGATGAATTTTTTGGTTATTGAGAAGTCTCTCGCCTGGATCGGAACCGATTTCGAGGATGATTGGGTGGTAGTCTGAGGAACCTTCGTTGATTGCGAGAATGTTTGTTGGGATGTGGTCTGTGTTTCGATGGACTGAGATGTCTAGAATGTCGGTTTGGTGGTCGTTATGTGGGAAGAAGGTATGTTCATTTGGAGCTTGTATGTAGACGTCGTTGTTTTCCACAAAACGCTCTAAGACTCTGCCATTTGTGTTTGTGATGCGGCAATTCCAGTCTGAGGATTTAGCGTTCAGATCACCAATGAGAATTGTTGGCATATTTGAACCAAAAATTGCATTCAAGTCTTGAAGATTTAGACTTGTGCTTCGACAGTACACGCCCAGAATTGAGATTGGGCCGTAGGTGGAGGTCGAGATTGTGATTGAGACTGTATTGATTGCGTCGCTGTGGGGAGAGATTGTTTGGAAACGATTTTTCCGAATTAGAAGACCAATGCTTCTGGAAGGGTTGTTTTCGATATCAGACCGGTAGACGTCATAGTTTGAGACGTTGAAACTGACGTTGGATTTGAGTTTTGTTTCTTGGATTTCTGCGACGTCTATTTTGAACTCCCGAAAGCATGAGTTCGAGCTCAACTTTTTTGTTTCGGATGCCCTGGGCGTTCCAGGACATCACAGACAGAGAGGAAGGTTGAATTTTTGTGTGATTCATTGTGATTTTAGCAAGAAGTATTGTTGCATGGCTTGCTGAGTTTGCATGAAAGTTGTTATCATCTTTTCTAGATTATCAAGCCTTTTTTCGAGACTGGGATTTGAGGAGGTTACGGGCGAGCCTGTGGTCTGATTGGGCGTTTTTGAGAGTGTGGGTTTGTGATATTTTTGCGCGTGACTTGTGCGAAACTGCGACCTGGAAATGTTTGAGTTGGTGTTTGAATTGGCTGTTAACGAGGGAAGGAAGGGGGGTGGGTATGAGGGACACCCACGGTAGTTCGCCGTGTGCCGCGTTTGCAATTTGCGCAGGTAGCTGGGGTGTCTGTGGTATTGTGACATAATTGTCTGGATTGTTTTCGACCTCACTTTACTCATACGAAGTTTGCATAGCAGTGTGACTGAGTGTGGTAGAAGCCTTGGCATCTGTGGCACTGTGGGACACCGACATTTGCCGTTTTTTGTTCGGCCCGCCCTATTAGGGAACAGCAGTAAGTTATCTTGGAGATGTGAGACTCCGTCTTTTGTACTTTAACTAGTACCAGGGAGAGTGAATTTTTTGGAGGAGCTCTTGAAGTCTTTCTTGCTACAGAGGAGGGATTGAAACCATGTTCTCTGAGCGAATCTGTGATTTCCTCATTAGTGATGAATTCAGGGATTCCGCGGAGAACGACGTTGAAGAGTTTTTCGTCTTGAAAAGGGTATGAGTTGAACTTAACTTTGCCTTGCAGGGCATTTTGAGCTCTGCGGTAGTTTTCCGCATCTGGAAATGTGAGGTTGATAGTTTGGCCAATCATGTGAGCTTTAGTATATGCCGCTTGATTTTGTTTCAGAAGTGGATCAGTCGAGGAGGTCTGCGGGGAGCTGAGGCTGAAGTGCCCAGATTAGTGAATTCTGTTTGAGATGACAGATTTGAGGGTTCTGGTTGGGGCTGAGAAAGGGTGAGTTTTTCTGTTGGGGGTATTTGCTTCGGAGCCATGGTTGATGACGATTTTGGGACGGTTCCCGTAGGAGTCTGCGATAGCTGCTGCTTTTTCGTCATTCGTAAACACGATGCCGTTTGGGCCGTGGATGAAAGGAAGTTTGGGTTTTCTGTTGCGTAAGACTTTTTTGGAGGTTCCAAAAAAGGTCTACTGCGCGGGTCTAGGTCCTGAAGGAAGCGATTCCATTCCTGCGAACGGAATTCGTGGAGGGCCGCGCGAAATCTGAGTTTTTGCCTATTGAATTCAACTTTGTCTTCTTTGAGGTATGCGCTTTTCTTGGAGAAGTTTGAGATCTTCTGGGATGTTTAGAAAAATTTCTCGACTTGAGACATTTTTGGATCTGGTGGCTTTGGAGATGGCTGTTTGAATTTGAGTCACTAGACCGCTGACTGCGTTCTCAAGGTCAAAAGTTGAGTTGATTCTTGGGATGTGAGGGAAGGGAGAGGATATGGCTGACTGGAAGTCATTCCAGGCGATGAATTTTTTTGTTATTGAGAAGTCTCTCGCCTGGATCGGAACCGATTTCGAGGATGATTGGGTGGTGGTCTGAGGAACCTTCGTTAATTGCGAGAATGTTTGTTGGGATGTGGTCTGTGTTTCGATGGACTGAGATGTCTAGAATGTCGGTTTGGTGGTCGTTATGTGGGAAGAAGGTATGTTCATTTGGAGCTTGTATGAAGACGTCGTTGTTTTCCACAAAACGCTCTAAGACTCTGCCATTTGTGTTTGTGATGCGGCAATTCCAGTCTGAGGATTTAGCGTTCAGATCACCAATGAGAATTGTTGGCATATTTGAACCAAAAATTGCATTCAAGTCTTGAAGATTTAGACTTGTGCTTCGACAGTACACGCCCAGAATTGAGATTGGGCCGTAGGTGGAGGTCGAGATTGTGATTGAAACTGTATTGATTGCGTCGCTGTGGGGAGAGATTGTTTGGAAATGATTTTTCCGAATTAGAAGACCAATGCTTCTGGAAGGGTTGTTTTCGATATCAGACCGGTAGACGTCATAGTTTGAGACGTTGAAACTGACGTTGGATTTGAGTTTTGTTCCTTGGATTTCTGCGACGTCTATTTTGAACTCCCGAAATCATGAGTTCGAGCTCAACATTTTTGTTTCGGATGCCCTGGGCGTTCCAGGACATCACAGACAGAGAGGAAGGTTGAATTTTTGTGTAATTCATTGTGATTTTAGCAAGAAGTATTGTTGCATGGCTTGCTGAGTTTGCATGAAAGTTGTTATCATCTTTTCTAGATTATCAAGCCTTTTTTCGAGACTGGGATTTGAGGAAGTTACGGGCGAGCCTGTGGTCTGATTGGGTGTTTTTGAGAGTGTGGGTTTGTGATATTTTTCGCGTTACTTGTGCGAAACTGCGACCTGGAAATGTTTAAGTTGTTGTTTGAATTGGCTGTTAACGAGGGAAGGAAGGGGGGGGGGTGGGTATGAGGGACACCCACGGTAGCTCGCCGTGTGCCGTGTTTGCAATTTGCGCAGGTAGCTGGGGTGTCTGTGGTATTGTGACATCATTGTCTGGATTGTTTTCGACCGCACTTTACTCATACGAAGTTTGCATAGCAGTGTGACTGAATGTGGTAGAAACCTTGGCATCTGTGGCACTGTGGGACACCGACATTTGCCGTTTTTGTTCGGCCCGCCCTATTAGGGAACAGCAGTAAGTTATCTTGGAGATGTGAGACTCTGTCTTTTGTACTTTAACTAGTACCAGGGAAAGTGGATTTTTTGGAGGAGCTCTTGAAGTCTTTCTTGTTACAGAGGAGGGATTGAAACCATGTTCTCTGAGCGAATTTGTGATTTCCTCGTTAGTGATGAATTCAGGGATTCCGCGGAGAACGACGTTGAAAAGTTTTTCGTCTTGAAAAGGGTATGAGTTGAACTTAACTTTGCCTTGCAGGGCATTTTGAGCTCTGCGGTAGTTTTCCGCATCTGGAAATGTGAGGTTGATAGTTTGGCCAATCATGTGAGCTTTAGTATATGTCGCTTGATTTTGTTTCAGAAGTTTTTCGGCTTTTGACCAGTCCTTACAGTCGTGGATCAGTCGAGGGGGTCTGCGGGAAGCTGAGGCTGAAGTGCCCAGATTAGTGAATTCTGTTTGAGATGACAGATTTGAGGGTTCTGGTTGGGGCTGAGAAGGGGTGAGTTTTTCTGTTGGGGGTATTTGCGTCGGAGCCATGGTTGATGACGATTTTGGGACGGTTCCCGTAGGAGTCTGCGATAGCTGCTGCTTTTTCGTCATTCGTAAACACGATGCCGTTTGGGGCGTTGGTGAAAGGAAGTTTGGGTTTTCTGTTGCGTAAGACTTTTTGGAGGTTCCAAAAAAGGTCTACTGCGCGGGTCTAGGTCCTGAAGGAAGCGATTCCATTCCTGCGAACGGAATTCGTGGAGGGCCTCGCGAAATCTGAGTTTTTGCCTATTGAATTCAACTTTGTCTTCTTTGAGGTATGCGCTTTTCTTGGAGAAGTTTGAGATCTTCTGGGACGTTTAGAAAAATTTCTCGACTTGAGACATTTTTGAATCTGGTGGCTTTGGAGATGGCTGTTTGAATTTGAGTCTCTAGAGCGCTGACTGCGTTCTCAAGGTCAAAAGTTGAGTTGATTCTTGGGATGTGAGGGGAGGCAGAGGATATGGCTGACTGGAAGTCATTCCAGTCGATGAATATTTTGGTTATTGAGAAGTCTCTCGCCTGGATCGGAACCGATTTCGAGGATGATTGGGTGGTGGTCTGAGGAACCTTCGTTAATTGCGAGAATGTTTGTTGGGATGTGGTCTGTGTTTCGATGGACTGAGATGTCTAGAATGTCGGTTTGGTGGTCGTTATGTGGGAAGAAGGTATGTTCATTTGGAGCTTGTATGCAGACTTCGTTGTTTTCCACAAAACGCTCTAAGACTCTGCCATTTGTGTTTGTGAAGCGGCAATTCCAGTCTGAGGATTTAGCGTTCAGATCACCAATGAGAATTGAAGGGGTGAGTGGATGAAAGATGTATGTAACGAAAAGGTAGTTTTGAGATATTAGACCTTGAAGTTTTCATTGTGGTACTTTTTTTGTATTCATTTTTTTCAAGTGCTATGTAAACCATACTACTCCTATTAGTGGTGAAATTGGGGTAAGGTTAAGAGAAGGGTTGAATATCTGCAGAATAATTAGAAAAAAAAATTTTTTTTTGTACATACCCCCTTCTTCCTCATTAATTTTTTCATATTTGCATTGGCCTAAAGGGACGAAATGGGTATGTGCATACAATTAAAATACTTTTGTATATATATTCAAAATTATATTCTGTTCTGTATATTAAAACATAATCAAGATTCTATTGAGTATTTTAATAAGAGCAGTTATGCTAAAACTGTTACAAGCAACCATCTTTCATCTAACATTCCTTCAGGTTCTTCGTGTAAAACATGTTCATAAAACCATTTGTGTTGATCTGGAATGAAGCAAAGTTGTTCTTGTAAATTTTCACGTTTTTCCTTAGATAAAACACCAGTTTTCCTGAAGGATCTGGGAATATCAAAATTTTCAGGAAGAGAAGACGGATTTTTCGAATTTTTGTGAATATTGACTTCCTTGAAGGGAGTATAATAATCAAAGCTCTCCTTGAAGAGGTATGACCCATAGGTATCTACACGGATCCATTTAATTCCATCTCTGAAATATACTTTTTCATTCAGAACATCTTTTTTTCTATTCATAAGTTTCATTTTTTGTGGTAGGTCCTCAGTGTCTCTGAAATGATGTTCCATATCAATGACCATGCTTTTTTTATTGGAAGAGGCAATAATTTCACGATACTGTTGAGGAGTACAAATAGTTTGGTGTTTTCTCAATATTTTTTCTATTCGACCAAAATCCCGGTCCGAATCCAAGTAAGAATGACCTACTTCAGAAAACTTGTGGTCGATTATTTTGAATATATTTTTCTGTAATAGATATTGATAAATACAGAGCATTAGGAAATTTTTGTTCTGCCCTGCACAGGAGTCTGTCCAAATAATCAAATGATTTTTTTGTTTAAGTGCCAGTTCAACTTCAATGGTTCTTAAAAGACAACTGGAAATCTCACTACTACCCCTACATGCTATATTTTCGGTCCATGTGCAAAAAACTGTCTTGTCCACTTCTTTAGTTATAATGTGAATGCCTAAATTATAAAACCACATTTGGCGAAGATAAAATGCTTTCGAAGTACTGAGTCGGGGCAAAGGCATGGTTTGTTGCAGATCGAATGTTATATATGCGACCCCATTAGAATTTTTGGCTAGTTCTCTATCGACGACCTGGGCCACAAAAGCTGCTTTGTAGTTTTCGGTATGTCCCTCATTTGCAGTACCTGAATCGCAAGTGCTGCAAGTGTCACTTTTGGGATGTCCAAATGACAAATTAAATTCATTGTTGAAGATATAGCGGTATGTGCATTCCTTGACTTTGAATCGATTAGGGACTTTGTCAGCATTACATGTGTCGATATAAAGTTTATGCATGATTGGGAGTGACAGAAGAGGAGAAAGGTACTTCTTATGGATATTACAATTTCTTGAATAGTGCGATGATTCGGAAGGGAAACTTGAAATATGCTTGATTATGTAAGCAATGACATCTTCGGGAGTCATTCCAGTCGATGAATATTTTGGTTATTGAGAAGTCTCTCGCCTGGATCGGAACCGATTTCGAGGATGATTGGGTGGTGGTCTGAGGAACCTTCGTTAATTGCGAGAATGTTTGTTGGGATGTGGTCTGTGTTTCGATGGACTGAGATGTCTAGAATGTCGGTTTGGTGGTCGTTATGTGGAAGAAGGTATGTTCATTTGGAGCTTGAATGCAGACGTCGTTGTTTTCCACAAAACGCTCTAAGACTCTGCCATTTGTGTTTGTGAAGCGGCAATTCCAGTCTGAGGATTTAGCGTTCAGATCACCAATGAGAATTGAAGGGGTGAGTGGATGAAAGATGTATGTAACGAAAAGGTAGTTTTGAGATATTAGACCTTGAAGTTTTCATTGTGGTACTTTTTTTGTATTCATTTTTTTCAAGTGCTATGTAAACCATACTACTCCTATTAGTGGTGAAATTGGGGTAAGGTTAAGAGAAGGGTTGAATATCTGCTGAATAATTAGAAAAAAAAATTTTTTTTTGTACATACCCCCTTCTTCCTCATTAATTTTTTCATATTTGCATTGGCCTAAAGGGACGAAATCGGTATGTGCATACAATTAAAATACTTTTGTATATATATTCAAAATTATATTCTGTTCTGTATATTAAAACATAATCAAGATTCTATTGAGTATTTTAATAAGAGCAGTTATGCTAAAACTGTTACAAGCAACCATCTTTCATCTAACATTCCTTCAGGTTCTTCGTGTAAAACATGTTCATAAAACCATTTGTGTTGATCTGGAATGAAGCAAAGTTGTTCTTGTAAATTTTCACGTTTTTCCTTAGATAAAACACCAGTTTTCCTGAAGGATCTGGGAATATCAAAATTTTCAGGAAGAGAAGACGGATTTTTCGAATTCTTGTGAATATTGACTTCCTTGAAGGGAGTATAATAATCAAAGCTCTCCTTGAAGAGGTATGACCCATAGGTATCTACACGGATCCATTTAATTCCATCTCTGAAATATACTTTTTCATTCAGAACATCTTTTTTTCTATTCATAAGTTTCATTTTTTGTGGTAGGTCCTCAGTGTCTCTGAAATGATGTTCCATATCAATGACCATGCTTTTTTTATTGGAAGAGGCAATAATTTCACGATACTGTTGAGGAGTACAAATAGTTTGGTGTTTTCTCAATATTTTTTCTATTCGACCAAAATCCAGGTCCGAATCCAAGTAAGAATGACCTACTTCAGGAAACTTGTGGTCGATTATTTTGAATATATTTTTCTGTATAAGATATTGATAAATACAGAGCATTAGGAAATTTTTGTTCTGCCCTGCACAGGAGTCTGTCCAAATAATCAAATGATTTTTTTGTTTAAGTGCCAGTTCAACTTCAATGGTTCTTAAAAGACAACTGGAAATCTCACTACTACCCCTACATGCTATATTTTCGGTCCATGTGCAAAAAACTGTCTTGTCCACTTCTTTAGTTATAATGTGAATGCCTAAATTATAAAACCACATTTGGCGAAGATAAAATGCTTTCGAAGTACTGAGTCGGGGCAAAGGCATGGTTTGTTGGAGATCGAATGTTATATATGCGACCCCATTAGAATTTTTGGCTAGTTCTCTATCGACGACCTGGGCCACAAAAGCTGCTTTGTAGTTTTCGGTATGTCCCTCATTTGCAGTACCTGAATCGCAAGTGCTGCAAGTGTCACTTTTGGGATGTCCAAATGACAAATTAAATTCATTGTTGAAGATATAGCGGTATGTGCATTCCTTGACTTTGAATCGATTAGGGACTTTGTCAGCATTACATGTGTCGATATAAAGTTTATGCATGATTGGGAGTGACAGAAGAGGAGAAAGGTACTTCTTATGGATATTACAATTTCTTGAATAGTGCGATGATTCGGAAGGGAAACTTGAAATATGCTTGATTATGTAAGCAATGACATCTTCGGGAGTTTTGTTAGGTCTATTGTTATGTTTTCCTCTTTTGTCTGGTAGGGGGGCAGCTAAACCTTTCTTTATTGACTGCTGGATCAAGTCAACCTTTTTCATGCTGATATTGTATAATGAAACAAAAGCTCGTTTACATACAGCAGTTTGTTTTCCACCATATGTTATATTATATTGGAATGAGGCTGTTTTGTGTTGTAAAGCTCCGGTTCTCTGTCTTTTTGTGGGGGTTATTTTTAAACTGTTATAAAGTAGAGAATTTTTGGCATTTATATCCAGTTTGTAAAAAGATGTCATTATCATTTTTCTGTCTTCAATTGTAAATGACTGCGAACACTGTCGGCGACAATTTTCAGGGCATAAGTTGCCTGTGACACTAGTTTTAGCAGGTTTCAACTGATCCTTATAATTTCTGTAAGCTTCTCCTCTTTGTCTACAGAACGCAGCTTTATTTTTTTTCCATTCAGAAGGATTTCTTTGCCTTTTCTACTTACTTTTATTTTCGGTTCAAAATATTTCTTTTTAACACCGGCAGTAAGCAAAGTATTCCCTTCGTTATTTTGTTCAACACTACTTTCATTATTTGTCTGACGTACCGATATGTTGTCGTCCTCCATCAGTTCCATATTATTATGATCTTCAATCGGTTCATCACTACCTTGTACATCCATCATTTCACTAGCACTCTTCTTTTCCATTACTCTGTGACTGCATTTCTTGATTTTCTGGTCAGTTTGATCTTCTGCAATTCCGTCGTCCGATGAATCGACGTAATCCTTTTCATCTGGCACGTATTCATCACTAGAGTTGTCGCCGAATAAGTCATCGCAACTGTTGTCGGAAGTATTGTCTTCTCCAACATCTGCAAGAAAGATACACTGTATGTATTGTACTAAATGCGTTAATAGGTACTCAATGTACCATTTCACTATTAGGCCGACAACACCGAGTATTATAAGGATCAATATCTCAAATGCACGTGCCCTAAGATACAATAGTACATTGTCACTTACGTAATTGCCGATACATTCCATAAGTGTTTTTATTTGTAAGTCTTGTGCGCATTGCCTTTTCTAGAGTTGAAATTGTTTGTATTCCATTACCTCTGGCATCTAGATCTAAGTTAGCAGCTCTTACTGCAGCATGTGGTTCTGACACTACAACAATAAGATGAATTTGAAGGAATGTGGAGAAGGTAAGCTCAAATGAGTTTACTACTTTATAAAAAACATACTTACCATCTTCCTGGTACGATTCATTCATTTTTGTAAAATTGTCATCACCTCTTGACGATGTTGATATTACATTATCTAGGTTAGAATTCACATTTTCATTGATATTCTTGTCAATACTTCCGCTCGCACTGCTCGCAGTTGAACTATCTGCATTCAAAGCTAATCGTAATATCACCTTTCCTCTGGAAGTCATTTTAACTGTCTTTATAAATATTTGAAATCACCTGTTCTTCAAAACAACCGTCGTTGTGAACTGATTCACAGAGCTGTCAAGTGCATGAAGGCAGTATGTTACACAGTAAATTCACGGCACTAGTGGAAGAAAGAGGTATGTGCTATTTTTTGTTTCATACCTCATTCATCCACTACAAATAAAATAAAAATTGTTGTAGGCACTGGTGGAAGAAAGTGGTATGTCTTATGTTATGTAGCATACCTCCTTCATGCCCTACAAACATAAATTGTTGCGGTCACATAACTCCTTCATGACACTAGTATATCTGTAAATAATATGCTTGGAGAGCAGGTGTTAATTTCACAAAACAGGCCAACACATACCTCCTTCATCTACGACAAAAACTTTATTTTTGCACAAATGTTACATACCTCCTTCATCCACTCACCCCTTCAATTGTTGGCATATTTGAACCAAAAATTGCATTCAAGTCTTGAAGATTTAGACTTGTGCTTCGGCAGTACACGCCCAGAATTGAGATTGGGCCGTAGGTGGAGGTCGAGATTGTGATTGAAACTGTATTGATTGCGTCGCTGTGGGGAGAGATTGTTTGGAAATGATTTTTCCGAATTAGAAGACCAATGCTTCTGGAAGGGTTGTTTTCGATATCAGACCGGTAGACGTCATAGTTTGAGACGTTGAAACTGACGTTGGATTTGAGTTTTGTTCCTTGGATTTCTGCGACGTCTATTTTGAACCCCCGAAATCATGAGTTCGAGCTCAACTTTTTTGTTTCGGATGCCCTGGGCGTTCCAGGACATCACAGACAGAGAGGAAGGTTGAATTTTTGTGTAATTCATTGTGATTTTAGCAAGAAGTATTGTTGCATGGCTTGCTGAGTTTGCATGAAAGTTGTTATCATCTTTTCTAGATTATCAAGCCTTTTTTCGAGACTGGGATTTGAGGAGGTTACGGGCGAGCCTGTGGTCTGATTGGGTGTTTTTGAGAGTGTGGGTTTGTGATATTTTTGCGCGTGACTTGTGCGAAACTGCGACCTGGAAATGTTTGAGTTGGTGTTTGAATTGGCTGTTAACGAGGGAAGGAAGGGGGGGTGGGTATGAGGGACACCCACGGTAGCTCGCCGTGTGCCGCGTTTGCAATTTGCGCAGGTAGCTGGGGTGTCTGTGGTATTGTGACATCATTGTCTGGATTGTTTTCGACCGCACTTTACTCATACGAAGTTTGCATAGCAGTGTGACTGAGTGTGGTAGAAACCTTGGCATCTGTGGCACTGTGGGACACCGACATTTGCCTTTTTTTGTTCGGCCCGCCCTATTAGGGAACAGCAGTAAGTTATCTTGGAGATGTGAGACTCTGTCTTTTGTACTTTAACTAGTACCAGGGAAAGTGGATTTTTTGGAGGAGCTCTTGAAGTCTTTCTTGTTACAGAGGAGGGATTGAAACCATGTTCTCTGAGCGAATTTGTGATTTCCTCATTAGTGATGAATTCAGGGATTCCGCGGAGAACGACGTTGAAGAGTTTTTCGTCTTGAAAAGGGTATGAGTTGAACTTAACTTTGCCTTGCAGGGCATTTTGAGCTCTGCGGTAGTTTTCCGCATCTGGAAATGTGAGGTTGATAGTTTGGCCAATCATGTGAGCTTTAGTATATGTCGCTTGATTTTGTTTCAGAAGTTTTTCGGCTTTTGACCAGTCCTTACAGTCGTGGATCAGTCGAGGGGGTCTGCGGGAAGCTGAGGCTGAAGTGCCCAGATTAGTGAATTCTGTTTGAGATGACAGATTTGAGGGTTCTGGTTGGGGCTGAGAAGGGGTGAGTTTTTCTGTTGGGGGTATTTGCGTCGGAGCCATGGTTGATGACGATTTTGGGACGGTTCCCGTAGGAGTCTGCGAAAGCTGCTGCTTTTTCGTCATTCGTAAACACGATGCCGTTTGGGGCGTTGGTGAAAGGAAGTTTGGGTTTTCTGTTGCGTAAGACTTTTTGGAGGTTCCAAAAAAGGTCTACTGCGCGGGTCTAGGTCCTGAAGGAAGCGATTCCATTCCTGCGAACGGAATTCGTGGAGGGCCTCGCGAAATCTGAGTTTTTGCCTATTGAATTCAACTTTGTCTTCTTTGAGGTATGCGCTTTTCTTGGAGAAGTTTGAGATCTTCTGCGATGTTTAGAAAAATTCCTCGACTTGAGACATTTTTGAATCTGGTGGCTTTGGAGATGGCTGTTTGAATTTGAGTCTCTAGAGCGCTGACTGCGTTCTCAAGGTCAAAAGTTGAGTTGATTCTTGAGATGTGAGGGGAGGGAGAGGATATGGCTGACTGGAAGTCATTCCAGTCGATGAATATTTTGGTTATTGAGAAGTCTCTCGCCTGGATCGGAACCGATTTCGAGGATGATTGGGTGGTGGTCTGAGGAACCTTCGTTAATTGCGAGAATGTTTGTTGGGATGTGGTCTGTGTTTCGATGGACTGAGATGTCTAGAATGTCGGTTTGGTGGTCGTTATGTGGGAAGAAGGTATGTTCATTTGGAGCTTGAATGCAGACGTCGTTGTTTTCCACAAAACGCTCTAAGACTCTGCCATTTGTGTTTGTGAAGCGGCAATTCCAGTCTGAGGATTTAGCGTTCAGATCACCAATGAGAATTGAAGGGGTGAGTGGATGAAAGATGTATGTAACGAAAAGGTAGTTTTGAGATATTAGACCTTGAAGTTTTCATTGTGGTACTTTTTTTGTATTCATTTTTTTCAAGTGCTATGTAAACCATACTACTCCTATTAGTGGTGAAATTGGGGTAAGGTTAAGAGAAGGGTTGAATATCTGCTGAATAATTAGAAAAAAAAATTTTTTTTTGTACATACCCCCTTCTTCCTCATTAATTTTTTCATATTTGCATTGGCCTAAAGGGACGAAATGGGTATGTGCATACAATTAAAATACTTTTGTATATATATTCAAAATTATATTCTGTTCTGTATATTAAAACATAATCAAGATTCTATTGAGTATTTTAATAAGAGCAGTTATGCTAAAACTGTTACAATCAACCATCTTTCATCTAACATTCCTTCAGGTTCTTCGTGTAAAACATGTTCATAAAACCATTTGTGTTGATCTGGAATGAAGCAAAGTTGTTCTTGTAAATTTTCACATTTTTCCTTAGATAAAACACCAGTTTTCCTGAAGGATCTGGGAATATCAAAATTTTCAGGAAGAGAAGACGGATTTTTCGAATTCTTGTGAATATTGACTTCCTTGAAGGGAGTATAATAATCAAAGCTCTCCTTGAAGAGGTATGACCCATAGGTATCTACACGGATCCATTTAATTCCATCTCTGAAATATACTTTTTCATTCAGAACATCTTTTTTTCTATTCATAAGTTTCATTTTTTGTGGTAGGTCCTCAGTGTCTCTGAAATGATGTTCCATATCAATGACCATGCTTTTTTTATTGGAAGAGGCAATAATTTCACGATACTGTTGAGGAGTACAAATAGTTTGGTGTTTTCTCAATATTTTTTCTATTCGACCAAAATCCCGGTCCGAATCCAAGTAAGAATGACCTACTTCAGGAAACTTGTGGTCGATTATTTTGAATATATTTTTCTGTATAAGATATTGATAAATACAGAGCATTAGGAAATTTTTGTTCTGCCCTGCACAGGAGTCTGTCCAAATAATAATCTGGGATTTGAGGAGGTTACGGGCGAGCCTGTGGTCTGATTGGGTGATTTTGAGAGTGTGGGTTTGTGATATTTTTGCGCGTGACTTCTGCGAAACTGCGACCTGGAAATGTTTGAGTTGGTGTTTGAATTGGCAGTTAACGAGGGAAGGGAGGGGGCGTGGGTATGAGGGACACCCACGGTAGTTCGCCGTGTGCCGCGTTTGCAATTTGCGCAGGTAGCTGGGGTGTCTGTGGTATTGTGACATAATTGTCTGGATTGTTTTCGACCGCACTTTACTCATACGAAGTTTGCATAGCAGTGTGACTGAGTGTGGTAGAAACCTTGGCATCTGTGGCACTGTGGGACACCGACATTTGCCGTTTTTGTTCGGCCCGCCCTATTAGGGAACAGCAGTAAGTTATCTTGGAGATGTGAGACTCTGTCTTTTGTACTTTAACTAGTACCAGGGAGAGTGGATTTTTTGGAGGAGCTCTTGAAGTCTTTCTTGCTACAGAGGAGGGATTGAAACCATGTTCTCTGAGCGAATCTGTGATTTCCTCATTAGTGATGAATTCAGGGATTCCGCGGAGAACGACGTTGAAAAGTTTTTCGTCTTGAAAAGGGTATGAGTTGAACTTAACTTTGCCTTGCAGGGCATTTTGAGCTCTGCGGTAGTTTTCCGCATCTGGAAATGTGAGGTTGATAGTTTGGCCAATCATGTGAGCTTTAGTATATGTCGCTTGATTTTGTTTCAGAAGTTTTTCGGCTTTTGACCAGTCCTTACAGTCGTGGATCAGTCGAGGGGGTCTGCGGGAAGCTGAGGCTGAAGTGCCCAGATTAGTGAATTCTGTTTGAGATGACAGATTTGAGGGTTCTGGTTGGGGCTGAGAAGGGGTGAGTTTTTCTGTTGGGGGTATTTGCGTCGGAGCCATGGTTGATGACGATTTTGGGACGGTTCCCGTAGGAGTCTGCGAAAGCTGCTGCTTTTTCGTCATTCGTAAACACGATGCCGTTTGGGGCGTTGGTGAAAGGAAGTTTGGGTTTTCTGTTGCGTAAGACTTTTTGGAGGTTCCAAAAAAGGTCTACTGCGCGGGTCTAGGTCCTGAAGGAAGCGATTCCATTCCTGCGAACGGAATTCGTGGAGGGCCTCGCGAAATCTGAGTTTTTGCCTATTGAATTCAACTTTGTCTTCTTTGAGGTATGCGCTTTTCTTGGAGAAGTTTGAGATCTTCTGCGATGTTTAGAAAAATTTCTCGACTTGAGACATTTTTGAATCTGGTGGCTTTGGAGATGGCTGTTTGAATTTGAGTCTCTAGAGCGCTGACTGCGTTCTCAAGGTCAAAAGTTGAGTTGATTCTTGAGATGTGAGGGGAGGGAGAGGATATGGCTGACTGGAAGTCATTCCAGTCGATGAATATTTTGGTTATTGAGAAGTCTCTCGCCTGGATCGGAACCGATTTCGAGGATGATTGGGTGGTGGTCTGAGGAACCTTCGTTAATTGCGAGAATGTTTGTTGGGATGTGGTCTGTGTTTCGATGGACTGAGATGTCTAGAATGTCGGTTTGGTGGTCGTTATGTGGGAAGAAGGTATGTTCATTTGGAGCTTGAATGCAGACGTCGTTGTTTTCCACAAAACGCTCTAAGACTCTGCCATTTGTGTTTGTGAAGCGGCAATTCCAGTCTGAGGATTTAGCGTTCAGATCACCAATGAGAAGTGAAGGGGTGAGTGGATGAAAGATGTATGTAACGAAAAGGTAGTTTTGAGATATTAGACCTTGAAGTTTTCATTGTGGTACTTTTTTTGTATTCATTTTTTTCAAGTGCTATGTAAACCATACTACTCCTATTAGTGGTGAAATTGGGGTAAGGTTAAGAGAAGGGTTGAATATCTGCTGAATAATTAGAAAAAAAAAATTTTTTTTGTACATACCCCCTTCTTCCTCATTAATTTTTTCATATTTGCATTGGCCTAAAGGGACGAAATGGGTATGTGCATACAATTAAAATACTTTTGTATATATATTCAAAATTATATTCTGTTCTGTATATTAAAACATAATCAAGATTCTATTGAGTATTTTAATAAGAGCAGTTATGCTAAAACTGTTACAAGCAACCATCTTTCATCTAACATTCCTTCAGGTTCTTCGTGTAAAACATGTTCATAAAACCATTTGTGTTGATCTGGAATGAAGCAAAGTTGTTCTTGTAAATTTTCACGTTTTTCCTTAGATAAAACACCAGTTTTCCTGAAGGATCTGGGAATATCAAAATTTTCAGGAAGAGAAGACGGATTTTTCGAATTCTTGTGAATATTGACTTCCTTGAAGGGAGTATAATAATCAAAGCTCTCCTTGAAGAGGTATGACCCATAGGTATCTACACGGATCCATTTAATTCCATCTCTGAAATATACTTTTTCATTCAGAACATCTTTTTTTCTATTCATAAGTTTCATTTTTTGTGGTAGGTCCTCAGTGTCTCTGAAATGATGTTCCATATCAATGACCATGCTTTTTTTATTGGAAGAGGCAATAATTTCACGATACTGTTGAGGAGTACAAATAGTTTGGTGTTTTCTCAATATTTTTTCTATTCGACCAAAATCCCGGTCCGAATCCAAGTAAGAATGACCTACTTCAGAAAACTTGTGGTCGATTATTTTGAATATATTTTTCTGTAATAGATATTGATAAATACAGAGCATTAGGAAATTTTTGTTCTGCCCTGCACAGGAGTCTGTCCAAATAATCAAATGATTTTTTTGTTTAAGTGCCAGTTCAACTTCAATGGTTCTTAAAAGACAACTGGAAATCTCACTACTACCCCTACATGCTATATTTTCGGTCCATGTGCAAAAAACTGTCTTGTCCACTTCTTTAGTTATAATGTGAATGCCTAAATTATAAAACCACATTTGGCGAAGATAAAATGCTTTCGAAGTACTGAGTCGGGGCAAAGGCATGGTTTGTTGCAGATCGAATGTTATATATGCGACCCCATTAGAATTTTTGGCTAGTTCTCTATCGACGACCTGGGCCACAAAAGCTGCTTTGTAGTTTTCGGTATGTCCCTCATTTGCAGTACCTGAATCGCAAGTGCTGCAAGTGTCACTTTTGGGATGTCCAAATGACAAATTAAATTCATTGTTGAAGATATAGCGGTATGTGCATTCCTTGACTTTGAATCGATTAGGGACTTTGTCAGCATTACATGTGTCGATATAAAGTTTATGCATGATTGGGAGTGACAGAAGAGGAGAAAGGTACTTCTTATGGATATTACAATTTCTTGAATAGTGCGATGATTCGGAAGGGAAACTTGAAATATGCTTGATTATGTAAGCAATGACATCTTCGGGAGTCATTCCAGTCGATGAATATTTTGGTTATTGAGAAGTCTCTCGCCTGGATCGGAACCGATTTCGAGGATGATTGGGTGGTGGTCTGAGGAACCTTCGTTAATTGCGAGAATGTTTGTTGGGATGTGGTCTGTGTTTCGATGGACTGAGATGTCTAGAATGTCGGTTTGGTGGTCGTTATGTGGAAGAAGGTATGTTCATTTGGAGCTTGAATGCAGACGTCGTTGTTTTCCACAAAACGCTCTAAGACTCTGCCATTTGTGTTTGTGAAGCGGCAATTCCAGTCTGAGGATTTAGCGTTCAGATCACCAATGAGAATTGAAGGGGTGAGTGGATGAAAGATGTATGTAACGAAAAGGTAGTTTTGAGATATTAGACCTTGAAGTTTTCATTGTGGTACTTTTTTTGTATTCATTTTTTTCAAGTGCTATGTAAACCATACTACTCCTATTAGTGGTGAAATTGGGGTAAGGTTAAGAGAAGGGTTGAATATCTGCTGAATAATTAGAAAAAAAAATTTTTTTTTGTACATACCCCCTTCTTCCTCATTAATTTTTTCATATTTGCATTGGCCTAAAGGGACGAAATCGGTATGTGCATACAATTAAAATACTTTTGTATATATATTCAAAATTATATTCTGTTCTGTATATTAAAACATAATCAAGATTCTATTGAGTATTTTAATAAGAGCAGTTATGCTAAAACTGTTACAAGCAACCATCTTTCATCTAACATTCCTTCAGGTTCTTCGTGTAAAACATGTTCATAAAACCATTTGTGTTGATCTGGAATGAAGCAAAGTTGTTCTTGTAAATTTTCACGTTTTTCCTTAGATAAAACACCAGTTTTCCTGAAGGATCTGGGAATATCAAAATTTTCAGGAAGAGAAGACGGATTTTTCGAATTCTTGTGAATATTGACTTCCTTGAAGGGAGTATAATAATCAAAGCTCTCCTTGAAGAGGTATGACCCATAGGTATCTACACGGATCCATTTAATTCCATCTCTGAAATATACTTTTTCATTCAGAACATCTTTTTTTCTATTCATAAGTTTCATTTTTTGTGGTAGGTCCTCAGTGTCTCTGAAATGATGTTCCATATCAATGACCATGCTTTTTTTATTGGAAGAGGCAATAATTTCACGATACTGTTGAGGAGTACAAATAGTTTGGTGTTTTCTCAATATTTTTTCTATTCGACCAAAATCCAGGTCCGAATCCAAGTAAGAATGACCTACTTCAGGAAACTTGTGGTCGATTATTTTGAATATATTTTTCTGTATAAGATATTGATAAATACAGAGCATTAGGAAATTTTTGTTCTGCCCTGCACAGGAGTCTGTCCAAATAATCAAATGATTTTTTTGTTTAAGTGCCAGTTCAACTTCAATGGTTCTTAAAAGACAACTGGAAATCTCACTACTACCGCTACATGCTATATTTTCGGTCCATGTGCAAAAAACTGTCTTGTCCACTTCTTTAGTTATAATGTGAATGCCTAAATTATAAAACCACATTTGGCGAAGATAAAATGCTTTCGAAGTACTGAGTCGGGGCAAAGGCATGGTTTGTTGGAGATCGAATGTTATATATGCGACCCCATTAGAATTTTTGGCTAGTTCTCTATCGACGACCTGGGCCACAAAAGCTGCTTTGTAGTTTTCGGTATGTCCCTCATTTGCAGTACCTGAATCGCAAGTGCTGCAAGTGTCACTTTTGGGATGTCCAAATGACAAATTAAATTCATTGTTGAAGATATAGCGGTATGTGCATTCCTTGACTTTGAATCGATTAGGGACTTTGTCAGCATTACATGTGTCGATATAAAGTTTATGCATGATTGGGAGTGACAGAAGAGGAGAAAGCTACTTCTTATGGATATTACAATTTCTTGAATAGTGCGATGATTCGGAAGGGAAACTTGAAATATGCTTGATTATGTAAGCAATGACATCTTCGGGAGTTTTGTTAGGTCTATTGTTATGTTTTCCTCTTTTGTCTGGTAGGGGGGCAGCTAAACCTTTCTTTATTGACTGCTGGATCAAGTCAAACTTTTTCATGCTGATATTGTATAATGAAACAAAAGCTCGTTTACATACAGCAGTTTGTTTTCCACCATATGTTATATTATATTGGAATGAGGCTGTTTTGTGTTGTAAAGCTCCGGTTCTCTGTCTTTTTGTGGGGGTTATTTTTAAACTGTTATAAAGTAGAGAATTTTTGGCATTTATATCCAGTTTGTAAAAAGATGTCATTATCATTTTTCTGTCTTCAATTGTAAATGACTGCGAACACTGTCGGCGACAATTTTCAGGGCATAAGTTGCCTGTGACACTAGTTTTAGCAGGTTTCAACTGATCCTTATAATTTCTGTAAGCTTCTCCTCTTTGTCTACAGAGTGCAGCTTTATTTTTTTTCCATTCAGAAGGATTTCTTTGCCTTTTTCTACTTACTTTTATTTCCGGTTCAAAATATTTCTTTTTAACACCGGCAGTAAGCAAAGTATTCCCTTCGTTATTTTGTTCAACACTACTTTCATTATTTGTCTGACGTACCGATATGTTGTCGTCCTCCATCAGTTCCATATTATTATGATCTTCAATCGGTTCATCACTACCTTGTACATCCATCATTTCACTAGCACTCTTCTTTTCCATTACTCTGTGACTGCATTTCTTGATTTTCTGGTCAGTTTGATCTTCTGCAATTCCGTCGTCCGATGAATCGACGTAATCCTTTTCATCTGGCACGTATTCATCACTAGAGTTGTCGCCGAATAAGTCATCGCAACTGTTGTCGGAAGTATTGTCTTCTCCAACATCTGCAAGAAAGATACACTGTATGTATTGTACTAAATGCGTTAATAGGTACTCAATGTACCATTTCACTATTAGGCCGACAACACCGAGTATTATAAGGATCAATATCTCAAATGCACGTGCCCTAAGATACAATAGTACATTGTCACTTACGTAATTGCCGATACATTCCATAAGTGTTTTTATTTGTAAGTCTTGTGCGCATTGCCTTTTCTAGAGTTGAAATTGTTTGTATTCCATTACCTCTGGCATCTAGATCTAAGTTAGCAGCTCTTACTGCAGCATGTGGTTCTGACACTACAACAATAAGATGAATTTGAAGGAATGTGGAGAAGGTAAGCTCAAATGAGTTTACTACTTTATAAAAAACATACTTACCATCTTCCTGGTACGATTCATTCATTTTTGTAAAATTATCATCACCTCTTGACGATGTTGATATTACATCATCTAGGTTAGAATTCACATTTTCATTGATATTCTTGTCAATACTTCCGTTCGCACTGCTCGCAGTTGAACTATCTGCATTCAAAGCTAATCGTAATATCACCTTTCCTCTGGAAGTCATTTTAACTGTCTTTATAAATATTTGAAATCACCTGTTCTTCAAAACAACCGTCGTTGTGAACTGATTCACAGAGCTGTCAAGTGCATGAAGGCAGTATGTTACACAGTAAATTCACGGCACTAGTGGAAGAAAGAGGTATGTGCTATTTTTCGTTTCATACCTCATTCATCCACTACAAATAAAATAAAAGGCACTGGTGGAAGAAAGTGGTATGTCTTATGTTATGTAGCATACCTCCTTCATGCCCTACAAACATAAATTGTTGCGGTCACATAACTCCTTCATGACACTAGTATATCTGTAAATAATATGCTTGGAGAGCAGGTGTTAATTTCACAAAACAGGCCAACACATACCTCCTTCATCTACGACAAAAACTTTATTTTTGCACAAATGTTACATACCTCCTTCATCCACTCACCCCTTCAATTGTTGGCATATTTGAACCAAAAATTGCATTCAAGTCTTGAAGATTTAGACTTGTGCTTCGGCAGTACACGCCCAGAATTGAGATTGGGCCGTAGGTGGAGGTCGAGATTGCGATTGAAACTGTATTGATTGCGTCGCTGTGGGGAGAGATTGTTTGGAAATGATTTTTCCGAATTAGAAGACCAATGCTTCTGGAAGGGTTGTTTTCGATATCAGACCGGTAGACGTCATAGTTTGAGACGTTGAAACTGACGCTGGATTTGAGTTTTGTTTATTGGATTTCTGCGACGTCTATTTTGAACTCCCGAAAGCATGAGTTCGAGCTCAACTTTTTTGTTTCGGATGCCCTAAGCGTTCCAGGACATCACAGACAGAGAGGAAGGTTGAATTTTTGTGTGATTCATTGTGATTTTAGCAAGAAGTATTGTTGCATGGCTTGCTGAGTTTGCATGAAAGTTGTTATCATCTTTTCTAGATTATCAAGCCTTTTTTCGAGACTGGGATTGAGGAGGTTACGGGCGAGCCTGTGGTCTGATTGGGTGTTTTTGAGAGTGTGGGTTTGTGATATTTTTGCGCGTGACTTGTGCGAAACTGCGACCTGGAAATGTTTGAGTTGGTGTTTGAATTGGCTGTTAACGAGGGAAGGAAGGGGGTGGGTATGAGGGACACCCACGGTAGTTCGCCGTGTGCCGCGTTTGCAATTTGCGCAGGTAGCTGGGGTGTCTGTGGTATTGTGACATCATTGTCTGGATTGTTTTCGACCGCACTTTACTCATACGAAGTTTGCGTAGCAGTGTGACTGAGTGTGGTAGAAACCTTGGCATCTGTGGCACTGTGGGACACCGACATTTGCCTTCTTTTTGTTCGGCCCGCCCTATTAGGGAACAGCAGTAAGTTATCTTGGAGATGTGAGACTCTGTCTTTTGTACTTTAACTAGTACCAGGGTGAGTGGATTTTTTGGAGGAGCTCTTGAAGTCTTTCTTGCTACAGAGGAGGGATTGAAACCATGTTCTCTGAGCGAATCTGTGATTTCCTCATTAGTGATGGATTCAGGGATTCCGCGGAGAACGACGTTGAAGAGTTTTTCGTCTTGAAAAGGGTATGTGTTGAACTTAACTTTGCCTTGCAGGGCATTTTGAGCTCTGCGGTAGTTTTCCGCATCTGGAAATGTGAGGTTGATAGTTTGGCCCAATCATGTGAGCTTTAGTATATGTCGCTTGATTTTGTTTCAGAAGTTTTTCGGCTTTTGACCAGTCCTTGCAGTCGTGGATCAGTCGAGGGGGTCTGCGGGGAGCTGAGGCTGAAGTGCCCAGATTAGTGAATTCTGTTAGAGATGACAGATTTGAGGGTTCTGGTTGGGGCTGAGAAGGGGTGAGTTTTTCTGTTGGGGGTATTTGCGTCGGAGCCATGGTTGATGACGATTTTGGGACGGTTCCCGTATGAGTCTGCGAAAGCTGCTGCTTTTTCGTCATTCGTAAACACGATGCCGTTTGGTCCGTGGATGAAAGGAAGTTTGGGTTTTCTGTTGCGTAAGACTTTTTGGAGGTTCCAACAAAGGTCTACTGCGCGGGTCTAGGTCCTGAAGTAAGCGATTCCATTCCTGCGAACGGAATTCGTGGAGGGCCTCGCGAAATCTGAGTTTTTGCCTATTGAATTCAACTTTGTCTTCTTTGAGGTATGCGCTTTTCTTGGAGAAGTTTGAGATCTTCTGGGATGTTTAGAAAAATTTCTCGACTTGAGACATTTTTGGATCTGGTGGCTTTGGAGATGGCTGTTTGAAATTGAGTCTCTAGAGCGCTGACTGCGTTCTCAAGGTCAAAAGTTGAGTTGATTCTTGGGATGTGAGGGGAGGGAGAGGATATGGCTGACTGGAAGTCATTCCAGTCGATGAATTTCTTGGTTATTGAGAAGTCTCTCGCTTAGATCGGAACCGATTTCGAGGATATTGGGTGGTGGTCTGAGGAACCTTCGTTAATTGCGAGAATGTTTGTTGGGATGTGGTCTGTGTTTCGATGGACTGAGATGTCTAGAATGTCGGTTTGGTGGTCGTTATGTGGGAAGAAGGTATGTTCATTTGGAGCTTGTATGAAGACGTCGTTGTTTTCCACAAAACGCTCTAAGACTCTGCCATTTGTGTTTGTGATGCGGCAATTCCAGTCTGAGGATTTAGCGTTCAGATCACCAATGAGAATTGTTGGCATATTTGAACCAAAAATTGCATTCAAGTCTTGAAGATTTAGACTTGTGCTTCGACAGTACACGCCCAGAATTGAGATTGGGCCGTAGGTGGAGGTGGAGATTGTGATTGAAACTGTATTGATTGCGTCGCTGTGGGGAGAGATTGTTTGGAAATGATTTTTCCGAATTAGAAGACCAATGCTTCTGGAAGGGTTGTTTTCGATATCAGACCGGTAGACGTCATAGTTTGAGACGTTGAAACTGACGTTGGATTTGAGTTTTGTTTCTTGGATTTCTGCGACGTCTATTTTGAACTCCCGAAAGCATGAGTTCGAGCTCAACTTTTTTGTTTCGGATGCCCTGGGCGTTCCAGGACATCACAGACAGAGAGGAAGGTTGAATTTTTGTGCGATTCATTGTGATTTTAGCAAGAAGTATTGTTGCATGGCTTGCTGAGTTTGCATGAAAGTTGTTATCATCTTTTCTAGATTTTCAAGCTTCTTTTCGAGACTGGGATTTGAGGAGGTTACGGGCGAGCCTGTGGTCTGATTGGGTGTTTTTGAGAGTGTGGGTTTGTGATATTTTTGCGCGTGACTTGTGCGAAACTGCGACCTGGAAATGTTTGAGTTGGTGTTTGAATTGGCTGTTAACGAGAGAAGGAAGGGGGTGGGTATGAGGGACACCCACGGTAGTTCGCCGTGTGCCGGGTTTGCAATTTGCGCAGGTAGCTGGGGTGTCTGTGGTATTGTGACATCATTGTCTGGATTGTTTTCGACCGCACTTTACTCATACGAAGTTTGCGTAGCAGTGTGACTGAGTGTGGTAGAAACCTTGGCATCTGTGGCACTGTGGGACACCGACATTTGCCTTTTTTTTGTTCGGCCCGCCCTATTAGGGAACAGCAGTAAGTTATCTTGGAGATGTGAGACTCTGTCTTTTGTACTTTAACTAGTACCAGGGTGAGTGGATTTTTTGGAGGAGCTCTTGAAGTCTTTCTTGCTACAGAGGAGGGATTGAAACCATGTTCTCTGAGCGAATCTGTGATTTCCTCATTAGTGATTGATTCAGGGATTCCGCGGAGAACGACGTTGAAGAGTTTTTCGTCTTGAAAAGGGTATGAGTTGAACTTAACTTTGCCTTGCAGGGCATTTTGAGCTCTGCGGTAGTTTTCCGCATCTGGAAATGTGAGGTTGATAGTTTGGCCCAATCATGTGAGCTTTAGTATATGTCGCTTGATTTTGTTTCAGAAGTTTTTCGGCTTTTGACCAGTCCTTGCAGTCGTGGATCAGTCGAGGGGGTCTGCGGGGAGCTGAGGCTGAAGTGCCCAGATTAGTGAATTCTGTTAGAGATGACAGATTTGAGGGTTCTGAATGGGGCTGAGAAGGGGTGAGTTTTTCTGTTGGGGGTATTTGCGTAGGAGCCATGGTTGATGACGATTTTGGAACGGTTCCCGTATGAGTCTGCGAAAGCTGCTGCTTTTTCGTCATTCGTAAACACGATGCCGTTTGGTCCGTGGATGAAAGGAAGTTTGGGTTTTCTGTTGCGTAAGACTTTTTGGAGGTTCCAACAAAGGTCTACTGCGCGGGTCTAGGTCCTGAAGTAAGCGATTCCATTCCTGCGAACGGAATTCGTGGAGGGCCTCGCGAAATCTGAGTTTTCGCCTATTGAATTCAACTTTGTCTTCTTTGAGGTATGCGCTTTTCTTGGAGAAGTTTGAGATCTTCTGGGATGTTTAGAAAAATTTCTCGACTTGAGACATTTTTGGATCCAGTGGCTTTGGAGATGGCTGTTTGAATTTGAGTCTCTAGACCGCTGACTGCGTTCTCAAGGTCAAAAGTTGAGTTGATTCTTGGGATGTGAGGGGAGGGAGAGGATATGGCTGACTGGAAGTCATTCCAGTCGATGAATTTCTTGGTTATTGAGAAGTCTCTCGCCTGGATCGGAACCGATTTCGAGGATGATTGGGTGGTGGTCTGAGGAACCTTCGTTAATTGCGAGAATGTTTGTTGGGATGTGGTCTGTGTTTCGATGGACTGAGATGTCTAGAATGTCGGTTTGGTGGTCGTTATGTGGGAAGAAGGTATGTTCATTTGGAGCTTGTATGAAGACGTCGTTGTTTTCCACAAAACGCTCTAAGACTGCCATTTGTGTTTGTGATGCGGCAATTCCAGTCTGAGGATTTAGCGTTCAGATCACCAATGAGAATTGTTGGCATATTTGAACCAAAAATTGCATTCAAGTCTTGAAGATGTAGACTTGTGATTCGACAGTACACGCCCAGAATTGAGATTGGGCCGTAGGTGGAGGTCGAGATTGTGATTGAGACTGTATTGATTGCGTCGCTGTGGGGAGAGATTGTTTGGAAACGATTTTTCCGAATTAGAAGACCAATGCTTCTGGAAGGGTTGTTTTCGATATCAGACCGGTAGACGTCATAGTTTGAGACGTTGAAACTGACGTTGGATTTGAGTTTTGTTTCTTGGATTTCTGCGACGTCTATTTTGAACTCCCGAAAGCATGAGTTCGAGCTCAACTTTTTTGTTTCGGATGCCCTGGGCGTTCCAGGACATCACAGACAGAGAGGAAGGTTGAATTTTTGTGTGATTCATTGTGATTTTAGCAAGAAGTATTGTTGCATGGCTTGCTGAGTTTGCATGAAAGTTGTTATCATCTTTTCTAGATTATAAAGTCTTTTTTCGAGACTGGGATTTGAGGAGGTTACGGGCGAGCCTGTGGTCTGATTGGGTGTTTTTGAGAGTGTGGGTTTGTGATATTTTTGCGCGTGACTTGTGCGAAACTGCGACCTGGAAATGTTCGAGTTGGTGTTTGAATTGGCTGTTAACGAGGGAAGGAAGGGGTGGGTGGGTATGAGGGACACCCACGGTAGCTCGCCGTGTGCCGCGTTTGCAATTTGCGCAGGTAGCTGGGGTGTCTGTGGTATTGTGACATCATTGTCTGGATTGTTTTCGACCGCACTTTACTCATACGAAGTTTGCATAGCAGTGTGACTGAGTGTGGTAGAAACCTTGGCATCTGTGGCACTGTGGGACACCGACATTTGCCTTTTTTTGTTCGGCCCGCCCTATTAGGGAACAGCAGTAAGTTATCTTGGAGATGTGCGACTCTGTCTTTTGTACTTTAACTAGTACCAGATTGAGTGGATTTTTTGGAGGAGCTCTTGAAGTCTTTCTTGCTACAGAGGAGGGATTGAAACCATGTTCTCTGAGCGAATCTGTGATTTCCTCATTAGTGATGGATTCAGGGATTCCGCGGAGAACAACGTTGAAGAGTTTCTCGTCTTGAAAAGGGTATGAGTTGAACTTAACTTTGCCTTGCAGGGCATTTTGAGCTCTGCGGTAGTTTTCCGCATCTGGAAATGTGAGGTTGATAGTTTGGCCAATCATGTGAGCTTTAGTATATGTCGCTTGATTTTGTTTCAGAAGTTTCTTGGCTTTTGACCAGTCCTTACAGTCGTGGATCAGTCGAGGGTGCCTGCGGGGAGCTGAGGCTGAAGTGCCCAGATTAGTGAATTCTGTTTGAGATGACAGATTGAGGGTTCTGGTTGGGGCTGAGAAGGGGTGAGTTTTTCTGTTGGGGGTATTTGCGTCGGAGCCATGGTTGATGACGATTTTAGGACGGTTCCCGTAGGAGTCTGCGAGAGCTGCTGCTTTTTCGTCATTCGTAAACACGATGCCGTTTGGGCCGTGGATGAAAGGAAGTTTGGGTTTTCTGTTGCGTAAGACTTTTTGGAGGTTCCAAAAAAGGTCTACTGCGCGGGTCTAGGTCCTGAAGGAAGCGATTCCATTCCTGCGAACGGAATTCGTGGAGGGCCTCGCGAAATCTGAGTTTTTGCCTATTGAATTCAACTTTGTCTTCTTTGAGGTATGCGCTTTTCTTGGAGAAGTTTGAGATCTTCTGGGATGTTTAGAAAAATTCTCGACTTGAGACATTTTTGGATCTGGTGGCTTTGGAGATGGCTGTTTGAATTTGAGTCTCTAGAGCGCTGACTGCGTTCTCAAGGTCAAAAGTTGAGTTGATTATTGGGATGTGAGGGGAGGGAGAGGATATGGCTGACTGGAAGTCATTCCAGTCGATGAATTTTTTGGTTATTGCGAAGTCTCTCGCCTGGATCGGAACCGATTTCGAGGATGATTGGGTGGTGGTCTGAGGAACCTTCGTTAATTGCGAGAATGTTTGTTGGGATGTGGTCTGTGTTTCGATGGACTGAGATGTCTAGAATGTCGGTTTGGTGGTCGTTATGTGGGAAGAAGGTATGTTCATTTGGAGCTTGTATGAAGACGTCGTTGTTTTCCACAAAACGCTCTAAGACTCTGCCATTTGTGTTTGTGATGCGGCAATTCCAGTCTGAGGATTTAGCGTTCAGATCACCAATGAGAATTGTTGGCATATTTGAACCAAAAATTGCATTCAAGTCTTGAAGATTTAGACTTGTGCTTCGACAGTACACGCCCAGAATTGAGATTGGGCCGTAGGTGGAGGTCGAGATTGTGATTGAGACTGTATTGATTGCGTCGCTGTGGGGAGAGATTGTTTGGAAATGATTTTTCCGAATTAGAAGACCAATGCTTCTGGAAGGGTTGTTTCCGATATTAGACCGGTAGACGTCATAGTTTGAGACGTTGAAACTGACGTTGGATTTGAGTTTTGTTTCTTGGATTTCTGCGACGTCTATTTTGAACTCCCGAAAGCATGAGTTCGAGCTCAACTTTTTTGTTTCGGATGCCCTGGGCGTTCCAGGACATCACAGACAGAGAGGAAGGTTGAATTTTTGTGTAATTCATTGTGATTTTAGCAAGAAGTATTGTTGCATGGCTTGCTGAGTTTGCATGAAAGTTGTTATCATCTTTTCTAGATTATCAAGCCTTTTTTCGAGACTGGGATTTGAGGAGGTTACGGGCGAGCCTGTGGTCTGATTGGGTGTTTTTGAGAGTGTGGGTTTGTGATATTTTTGCGCGTGACTTGTGCGAAACTGCGACGTGAAAATGTTTGAGTTGGTGTTTGTATTGGCTGTTAACGAGGGAAGGAAGGGGGGTGGGTATGAGGGACACCCACGGTAGTTCGCCGTGTGCCGCGTTTGCAATTTGCGCAGGTAGCTGGGGTGTCTGTGGTATTGTGACATCATTGTCTGGATTGTTTTCGACCGCACTTTACTCATACGAAGTTTGCGTAGCAGTGTGACTGAGTGTGGTAGAAACCTTGGCATCTGTGGCACTGTGAGACACCGACATTTGCCTTTTTTTGTTCGGCTCGCCCTATTAGGGAACATCAGTAAGTTATCTTGGAGATGTGAGACTCTGTCTTTTGTACTTTAACTAGTACCAGGGTGAGTGAATTTTTTAGAGGAGCTCTTGAAGTCTTTCTTGCTACAGAGGAGGGATTGAAACCATGTTCTCTGAGCGAATCTGTGATTTCCTCATTAGTGATGGATTCAGGGATTCCGCGGAGAACGACGTTGAAGAGTTTTTCGTCTTGAAAAGGGTATGAGTTGAACTTAACTTTGCCTTGCAGGGCATTTTGAGCTCTGCGGTAGTTTTCCGCATCTGGAAATGTGAGGTTGATAGTTTGGCCAATCATGTGAGCTTTAGTATATGTCGCTTGATTTTGTTTTAGAATTTTTTCGGCTTTTGACCAGTCCTTACAGTCGTGGATCAGTCGAGGGGGTCTGCGGGGAGCTGAGGCTGAAGTGCCCAGATTAGTGAATTCTGTTTGAGATGACAGATTTGAGGGTTCTGGTTGGGGCTGAGGAGGGGTGAGTTTTTCTGTTGGGGGTATTTGCGTCGGAGCCATGGTTGATGACGATTTTGGGACGGTTCCCGTAGGAGTCTTCAGTTTCTTTTTCTTTAATTTTTTGGGTGAAAGCGATGACATCTTGCCAATTGTCAACGCCAGCACACCTTTTTCCGGACTGAGAGTCCGGTTCGGTTCGAGAGTCCGAGGGAATGTCGATGTCGTTGTCAAAGGTAACGGGCTGTGATTGGAGAGTGACATCTGCGAATTGTTTAGGTTGGGCAAGAGGTGTCAGTAGTATATCAAGCGGGATTCCAGGACAGTTCGATGGCATGTCCATCCGCCTGTGTCCACCAACCCCAACTGCTTGTGTTTTGTCGTCAATGACCAGAGGCTCCTTTGCTGAAGAAGTTGTCGTCAATGACCAGAGGCTTCTTCTCGAAGAAGAAGTTGTCGTCAATGACCAGAGGGTGTGTCCGCCTCACGTGGGTCTAATTAATGTCACCTTGATAGTAGGTAAAGGTGAGCCTAGCCTCGCCCATAATAATTTCAAGGTGATTTTTTTATATTTCTCGCAACTAGTTTGAAAATAGTAATTTTTTATTTTGTTGAGACGTGTTATTTTCTTATCTGTGTTGATGTTAGTAGAGGTCACAAAAGGTGAAACAAATATTATGATATTATTAATTTTAATTTTCTTGTCAAGACTTGTAGGTTTCTTATCTCTGCTGTTGACGTCAATGAGGGTTCACAAAGGTGAAACAAATATGTTGTTGTTATGATTATCTCTGACGAGGTCACAAAGATCAAACAAATATGATATGAGATGATATAATTAGGATATTGCATGGAAGTTTATAATAAAAACATTCAAATAATAATAATAATAATTTATTTCACATTAAACTACATTGTCAGAGTTTATCCAGCTGTTATGAGTATTATCGAATCCTAACCATTTGACGTATACCTTTTTTTTTTTGCTTTTTAAAATTTTCTCCATCAAATACACATCTGGATATTTAACCTTGTGTAGTTGTTGTTCATAGAATCCTCCAAGAATATTTTCATTTCTTGAGTCTTTTAATAAATATGTAACTGGATTTGTGAGTTGAATTTTTCTTATTGAAAATATTTCCGTTGACCAGTTGGGGGTGTATCTTTTATCAAATATCCCTTGAAATTTTGAAATACGCACATGATCTCCTAATGTAAATTTCAAATTTGTTGGAGCTAATTTAATATGACTATAAACTGTGTTTAAAAGTTGTTTTTCATGTTTCTTGGTAACATTAATTGGTTTCATCTTTATGGTACGGTGTTTGGTATTATTATATTTTGTGACAACTTTTTGTAGTAAACCCAACCATTTGTAGTTACCTTGTAAACTAAATTCTTTCCACATAATATTCTTTAATGTTCTATTAACTCTTTCAACTATAGATGCTTTTTTCTCGCTAAATACATTATAATGATTTACTTTATATTTTTTCATCAATTGTTTGAATTCCTTGTTGAAAAATTCTTTACCCATATCCGTTTGTAGATTATTTGGTGGTTTTATTTTCAAAACTTTCTCCATGTTATTTGAAACCTCAGCACTAGACTTGTTTTAATGGGAAATGCCCAAACATATTTGGAAAAACAATTAATTACAACTAATATATATTTGTAATCCTTATTTTCTTTAGAGTATGGAATCATTTCATCAAGATCTGCCTGATATAAGTCATTTAACGATTTCAAAATAACTCTACGTCTTTTCATATTAATTCTAGCAGGTTTATGTATTTCTTCGACAACTTGTCTTTTTGCTTCTGTGATAAATTTAGACATGATTGTTTTATTCAATGATTTCTGCTTCTCGTAATTCTTCCACGATGGAATTGATTTCGTTTGTATGACCAGTGTGACCGGCGTTTTGTGAAGCGATTAATAATTGTAAACGTTTTATAAGTTCATTTGGGTCATCCCAAAATACGTAATCTATAGATTTATTGTTTACTTCCATCAATAAACCACGTCCACTTTATTCAAGTTCCATCATCTTATAGATGAACATGTCCTATATGTTTACATTATTAGACCGAAAATCGGTTATTTCTTCAAACATATATCCTTCTGTTCCGCTAAATGATAATTCTAATCATGTTTTAGGATTAATTGACTTTGTGACTTATAATTCAATACCAAATGTTGATAAAAGTAACAATAAATTCCATTTCGATGAGAAAGTTTTCCTAGAAATACCAGAAGGTTCTTATGAAATTGAAAACATTAGAATATATATCAATCATCATTTGATTAATGTGGAAAAAGAAGTTAAAGAAAAAACTTTTGTAGATCTTAAAGCTAACGTGAACACTTTGAAATGTGAACTAAAGTGCAACAAGGACATAGATTTTACCTTGCCTAATAGTATTGGTAAATTATTAGGATTTAAGAAGAGGAAATTGAAGAGAAACATCAGACATATATCGGATTATCCCATCAATATTTTTAAAGTGAATGCGATTGGTGTAGAATGTAATTTAGTTACAAATTCATATAATAATGGTAAACCTGTCCACATGTTATATATGTTCTATCCTAACGTGTCACCTGGTTATAAGATTGTACAAAATCCTTCGAATGTTATCTATTTACCAATCAACACACGTGATATTAATGAGATTGTGCTTAAAATTGTTGATCAAGATGGAAATTTGGTCAATTTTAAAGGTGAAGTGATAACGGTCAGACTGCATGTAAAAGAAATTAAGTGAGAGAGAGAAAGAAATGGTTCTTAGATATAACATCGATTCAAATTTTGCAACTGATATTTGGAGAGATATAAAACCCAAAACTGAATGCAACAAATTCAGTTCTAAAAGAAAACTTAAAGCGTTAACATCCGAAAGCAGAAAAATTTTACGTGACTTAGGTTTCATTCTACACAGTCAACATCGGTGATAAAATTCAACAATTTTGGTGTAATCTGAAATTGAATATTAGAATTGGCATTGAAAAGTTTATAATATATTTACGTTGTTCGTGTAAATATAGTGAAAAAAAATATGAATAGTAATATTTTGAAAATTAACGAATCAGTCTATTCTGATAATTCAATAATAAATTCAGAGTACCATACTCATCAACCGTATGCAGCTACAACATTGAATAATAACGATGAAATAAGAATACCAATTCAAACACAAGACATATACACGCTACCTTCACAGAGTTACTTATATCTTGAAGGAACACTAACAGATGAAGCTGGTAAGCCTTTACCAACCGTGACTTTCGTCAACAATGGAATACTTTTCTATTTGAAGAAATACGATTTGAACTTGGTGGTACTATTATAGACAGAGTTAAAAATCCTGGAATTACATCTTTGATGAAGGGGTATGTTTCATACACAGACAATGATAATAAACGATTGAAAAATGCATGTTGGGAGATTGGAGATCAACCCCTCAAAATTGCTGATGACAAGGGTAATTTCAGTGTGTGTATACCATTGAAAAGTATTATGGGATTTGCAGAGGATTTCAATAGAATTATTGTGAATATACGTCAAGAATTGGTATTGATACGGAGTAACTCTGACTTGAACTCAATACATACGATAGTTGCAACAGATAAACCTAAAGTTAAGTTGCAGAAAATTTTATGGAAAATGCCACATGTATCAGTTGCAGACGCTCAAAAATTACAATTATTGAAATATATCGATAACAACAGAGACCTCGATATTGCTTTTAGATCGTGGGAACTGCAAGAATATCCTCTTTTACAAAAAACAAAAAATCATACATGGGCAATTAAGACTACATCTCAACTGGAAAAACCACGTTTTGTTATATTCGGATTTCAAACAAATAGAAAAAATGATAAAACAAGAAATGCCAGCTACTTTGATCACTGTAATTTGAGTAATATCAAATTATACTTAAATTCAGAAGTGTATCCATATGATAACCTAAATTTGAACTTTGATACTAATCATTGGACTTTGTTATTTCAAATGTTTGCGCAGTTTCAACAGTCATATTATCATAAACATCAAAGTGAACCTTGCATATCACAAGAATATTTTAAACAAATAACACCGTTAGCAGTGATAGATTGCAGTCGTCAGAACGATTCGTTGAAAGGTGGTGCTGTGGACATACGATTAGAGCTAGAGACAAATACAGATATTCCTGATAAAAATTAGCTTATTGTCTAATAATACACGATCGTTTAGTGAAGTACAATCCTTTTACCAGTGTAGTGAAAATATTATAAAAATGTTTGTGATTGACATTCAGGGATTTCAATATAAAGACAGCAACTTTATAATAAAAGAAATCGCAATTTTGAATATCCTTACATACGAATTGAAACATTTCATAATTCGTCCAATACTCACGGAAAAGTCTTTCAAGACAATTTTTAAGTCAGATTGGTTGGTGTAAAGAAAGACTTCACGGTTTAGACTGGAATTTTAACAACAACAACAACAGCAACAACAACAACAGCAGCACCAGCACCAGCACCTGCTCCTCCTCCTCACCCGACTACATTTATTTAGAAGACTTTAGTAGTAAGCTACTTGAAATTGTAAAAAACAAAGATGTGATAGTGTTTGTTAAAGGATCCGAGAAGAAGACTATATTAAATAGATTTCTATCAAACATTATAGACTTGAACGATTTAAAATGTCCTAGCTTGGAAGAATTAACAAAAAATAATTTTGATAATCCTAAAGTTGATTGTAATTGTCACTATCAATCTAATAGTTATTTGAATAATATCAAGTGTGCAAAAATAAATGTATTTTATTTATATGAGTGGCTTGTGAAATTTAACTTTTAATGTTATATATTTATAGAAAGGAATAATAAAATTATATTATGTAATTTATGAGTTTTATTTAATCTAATAATAATAATACTATTAATTTTTAATTTTAAAACAGAAAAAGAAAATGATAATATTTACACTTCTTCCTCCTCTTCTTCCTCATTTTCAATGGTGAGAGGAGGAAGAATCATCCTCTTCCCATTAAAGAGCTTCTTTGACGGTGAAGATGGCGATGAGGACGATGTCGAAGCCTCCGCTTCATCTTCATCACCAATCATATTCACCCCATATCTTTGAATAATTTTCTGCATTATCTTGAACTCTGCCTCATTGTCCAATGTTGTGCGGATAAATCGCAAGGGCAGATTTCCTAATTTCCTTTTCAACGTAGCCGCCCTCGGGCAGTACGTTAAATTCAAATGCACTCTATCACTCTTTACATCTATTGATTTGACTCCATATCTGAAGAAACAAAAACATGTATTAAGACTCAAGAAACCAACAAACAATAGTCTGTGTATACAGTTGTTATGAATTTATAACAATTATAAATTGTGAAGTAAATAATCATATCAAACATTTTTTTTTACTTGAAGGAATTATTTTCCTATAGTTTCAAGTACTAAACAAAATAACCTATTGAAATCAACAAATTCATAGCATGTGTGTGTGTGTGTGTGTGTGTGTGCACATTTGATCAGAATATATATTGATTAAGACTTGGTGAAATATATAACATTTGTTATAAGAAATTTAAAAAAATCAATAAATGAAAAAGTACTTACTGGAACGAATTTTTTAACACTACATTCACCCA
Organism: Endomychus coccineus; assembly: GCA_958510875.1. Classification (NCBI taxonomy): domain Eukaryota; kingdom Metazoa; phylum Arthropoda; class Insecta; order Coleoptera; family Endomychidae; genus Endomychus; species Endomychus coccineus. The sequence goes on from OY294068.1 coordinate 141,288,033, forward strand.
TGATATGGGGAAATTCACCGGATCTTCGGAGAACACAACTATCGAGCATGGAACGTTTGCCATTGTGAACTCATGTAGAATATTGAAGTTCCCTCTCATTTTATACAATATGTGGATCAAAACAAACTACGTCATTGCATACATTTTTCTATTAACAATTCTGAATCAGCGAACCGGTACTACACATCAGATCCGTGTACTTTTCCAATGCATCTATTCATAATTCACGTAAGACGTAAAGGATGATGCAATAACAACAACACGTTGCACATATTTATCGAATAGGATGCATTTATCTCTAACTTGTGTAACAACAACATGTATCAATTGCATGTATGCACGTGTACATTTTCATTCATGATGCAATCACATATGTTGTTTGCGGAATAGTTTTGCATATCAGCACATTTTACATAAAAATTTAGATTGACGTCAATCTGGATATGTTTAAATAGCTGTGGCATGTGAACAACGATCACAGTTCGAGTTCGGTAGAAGCAAACAAACAAGCAGCCAAGCATCAAGTTCAAGTTAAAGTAAGTTCTTATTATGGCATGAACAAACAATGGAACGAATTCCCATACACTTGATGGTGTTTCGATCGACATGGTTGTTTCAATTGAAATGGTGAGTAGATTAATTAAGACAAAAGATGAATATTTAAATCAAATTGGTTTTTTAAAAAGAAATATTTTCAAATTGAAAAGAGCTCTAAGGAATAGATTAAATTGTATAAATAATTCTGCAGTTGTTGAATCTAATTTGACTATTTTGAAATATTACTTACAACAATTTAAATTGAAATTGAACAAAATTAATGCCAATCGGAAATTGATTTGGGAAGATATTGAATCTTGTTTCAAAAATCGTATAAAAACGGGGGCTATAACAAATTTGAAAATAAAGGAACCTCATGTTTTTTTCAAACAAGCATTTCGTATATTTGCAAATAGGATTAAGAAGGAAGTTCAAAATTCTCTTTTGAAAGTGAATACAACTTTTGTTGGATTATTTATCAAGCCGCAATCTGGTGAAACATCGATTAAACATTTCACCACTAAAAATAATGTTATCGAATCAAGTACAAAATTGAAAGATTGGTATAAAGAGTTTGTGAGTGATAAACTGTTAACAAAACTTGAAGAATTTCAAGAAAGGGACAGAGGATATGCCCTATTGGAGATTTGGTATTTGAAAGTTAACATAAATTGTTATAATCCAATAACTGTTGGGTTCGGTACTTACTTGAAATTGCCAAAATTTGTGAAAAACACCACAAGTGTTATTAATATTGAAAATAATGATATTTATTGTTTCCTATGGTCAGTTGTAGCAGCACTTTTTCCAGCTCCAGCAAACAAAAATATCTCTAGAGTTTCTTCTTACCCTCATTTTAGTACAGTTTTAAAATATGAGGGTATAAATTTTCCAATTTCTTTGAGAGATATTTCAAAATTTGAATCGTTGAATAATTTGTCAATAAATATTTTTATTATACAAAATGAGAAGGAAGTTTTACCTTTGACTCTTAGTAAAACTGAATTTCCTTCAACTATCAATTTACTTATGATTTTTAATAAAGTGAATGAGGAAAACACAATTTACCATTTTACCTATATAAAGGATTTATCTCGATTGTTACATAAACAGGTAGGAAATGTGAAGAATAAAAAATACTTTTGTGGAAGATGTTTAAATCATTTTATGAGTCAAGAAAATCTGAACAAACATTCTGATGAATGTAAAAATGTAAACAACACAAAAATTATTCTTCCAAAAGAGAACGATAAAATATTATCTTTTAAAAATTTTTCCCATAAAATTGAGGTTCCTTTTGTAATATATGCAGATATGGAAAATATTTTGATGAATCATACCGATAATACTATTTCTAATACCAGAAAATACCAAAAACACGAACCATTCAGTATCGCTTATTATTTAAAATGTTCCTATGATGACTCATTGTCTAAATTTTCTTCTTATACTGGTCAAGATTGTCAAATCTGGTTTGTGAAACAACTGAGAGATATTGCTTTTGAACTGAAGGAAATATTTTCAAATGTTGTACCTATAACAATGTCTTCACACGATAGATATACGTACGACACTTCAGTAATTTGTCACATTTGTGAAAACCCAATTTTATCTAGTGCAGAAAAGGTTAGAGATCACTGCCATTTCACTGGGAAATATCGAGGTCCTGCACATTCAAATTGTAATTTACAATTCAAAAATGTAAACACAATTCCTGTAATTTTCCATAACCTCAGTGGATATGACAGTCACTTTATCATTAAACCTCTCAGTACGGAAATGAAAGGAAATTTGTCTCTCCTACCTGTTAATAAGGAGAAATATATTTCCTTTACAAAGTATGTTGAAGGATCCAATATATGTTTTAGGTTTCTTGATTCTTTTCGATTCATGCCGAGCAGTTTGGAAAAGTTGTCATCTTATTTGAATGATGAACAAAAAATTGTAACAAAAAAATATTCTAATGAAATTGAAAAATTCAAATTGATCACGAGGAAGGGTGTTTTTCCATATGAATTCTTAGATTCATGGGAAAAATTACAAGATGAGATTTTACCTTCTCGTGACAAATTTTATAGTAAATTAAGTCAGTCAGAAATTTCTTTAAGCGATTATCAGCATGCCGAGATGTTTGGAAGATTTTCAAAATTCAAAATTTAAGAGAATATTCAGAATTATACTTGAAAACGGATGTTTTGTTATTGACAGATATTTTTGAGAATTTTAGAAAGACTTGTTATAGTACATATGGTTTAGATAGTTTGCATTATTTCACTACTCCCGGTTTGGCATTTGACAGTTGTTTGAAAATAACACAGGTAAAATTGGAATCAATTACCGACGTGAATATGATTATGTTTATTGAGAAAGGAATCAGAGGAGGAATATCACAATGCTCAAACCGATATGGAAAAGCTAACAATAAATGTATGAATGAGTATAATTCTGAAGAAGAATCATCTTATTTAATGTATTTTGATGTTAACAATCTTTATGGTGCAGCAATGTGTTATCCTCTTCCAACTGGAGATTTTACGTGGGTAGCAGTTGATAATATTTCTGCAGAAAACATTCTCAATATAAGTGATACTAGTGAAATTGGATATATTTTGGAAGTAGATCTTCATTATCCTAAAAGTTTGTTCAATTATCACAAAGATTTACCTCTTTGCCCTCAACATTTAGTTCCACCTGTAGCTATTTCGGAAATTCCAAAATTGTTAACTACCTTATATAATAAGGAAAAATATGTGATTCATTATAGAAATTTACAGCAAGTTCTCAAATTGGGATTGAAACTGCAGAAAGTTCATCTTTGCTTGAAATTTAGACAATCTCAATGGCTAAAGAAATATATTGATCTCAATACCAATTTGAGGAAACAAAGCTCGAATGATTTTGAAAATAATTTTTATAAATTAATGAATAATGCTCCTTTTGGGAAAACTATAGAAAATGTGAGAAAATATAAAGATGTGAAATTGGTAACTAGATGGAAAGGGAGGTATGGGGCAAATTATTACATTTCCCAACCAAATTGCGATAACGTTACAATTTTTGGTGAAAACATGATATTAATTGAAATGAAAAGGTTAAAAGTGTATTTTAATAAGCCCATATACGCAGGTATGGCAATTTTGGATATTTCAAAAACTATTTTATATGATTTTCATTATAATTACATTAGAGAAAAATTTCAAAACAATGTTAAATTATTGTACACTGATACTGATAGTTTAATATATCAATTTTATGTTGATGATATTTACGAATGTATCAAGCATGATATTCATATGTTTGATACATCACACTATCAACCTTACAATATTTATAATATTCCTCTTTGTAATAAAAAGGTGATAGGACTAATGAAGGATGAAAACAATGGTATTATCATGACTGAATTCATTGGATTGCGTTCCAAACTGTATTGTTTCAAACTAAATTCTGATAAAAATGAAAAACTTAAGAAAATTGCAAAATTAGTTGAAAATAAGTACAGTCAAAATTTTATTGAACAATTTGATTCAAATTTTGGAATTACAAAAAAAGCAAAGGGTATAACATCAGCATCATTACGACGAATAACTTTTGAAGATTATTGTAACTGTTTAATGCATAAAACAAATGTAGATGTCGTACAAAATATGATTGTTTCAAAAAAACATGAAGTATTTACTGTTAATCAAATTAAAACTGCTTTAAATCCCTTTGACGATAAAAGGATTGTGAATTATGTATATACAGATACTATTCCATGGGGATTTAATGATTAATGATTTGTTGAAACATCTTTTGTCTTGGTTATCTCTCTCTCACTGTAATAACAATTACAATAATATAGAATGTAACATTTTTTATATTTTTTGAATAAGTTTATTGTTATTATACGTTTTTTTTTCTTTATTGTAGAATAGTTCTGTGATTATTCAACCTAAATTCATTGAAATTGGAGAATTCTTTGAAAAAAGTAAAAAGGTATTTTTGTTTTATTGCAATTTTATATGCATCTCTAATTTCTTTTCTTTCTTTCTCTCTCTCTCAGATTGATAAATTGGAAGAAATTTGCCTTAATAGAGAACGAGCAGGTAATAATAATATTGGTTATTTGAAGCAAATCAGGAAAATTAAGCCACATCAGCTGCAAAATAATTTGAATGGGACAAATTATTGCTACTTTTGTCAAAAATATTCCTGCTACTGCACCAATTCGCTTTATCAACACGGAGTTGTTTCTGTTGATAATAATAATATTGACAATCTAAAGGAAGAAGAGAGAAAATATGTTATTAATCATTTTTCTGGAGATGGTGATAAAGATCTTGAGGAACTAACTGAAAACCAGAGGAAACAAGTAGAGTTGCATAATTTTATGGAAAATTTGTTGTGTTCCAACTGCTACAAATTCAGTTGTATTTGCCAAATTCAAAAGACAATAGACTTTCTCGTAGATGAATTACAGTGTAAGGAGGAAATGAAAGATTCCCCCTTCTAACATCAATCAAAAGTCTATATATTTTCGGTTTATCAAAACACACAATCATTTTTTGTTATGATAATATACAATAGAGATCAATTAAAAGAACTACGTTATGAGTTTGTTGGTAATGTAGCAGATCATTTATTTTTGTATCAAAGACAACCCTTTTGGATGAGGAATGGATATTAATGGAGGAAAGAAATAAACAGGCTAAAGAAAATGACATAATTGGAAAAGACCATTATCGATGGGTGAAATCAAATAATAATTACAATAAGAATATTTGGAACTATTACAATTCCAGAAACAAGAGGAAGAATCAAAATTAACGATCATTAAATGAAAATTCGTATAAAGTAATAATAACCAATCAGTTTGTGAGGATGTCGTCGTCGTCGTCATCGTTGTCATTGTCCCAGTTATACAACAGTTTTGTTCGCAGTGTGCTAACCAGCGTTTACGATGCAAAAAAATTCGTAAACGTATGTTGTCCGAGTTTGATGAAATATGTGGAAAAATTACAATTACCATCTGAAAATTGGTTAATCGCTGGAGAATTTATAACGTTCATTATTGGAGCAGCAACAGTAGTCACCTCAACCAATTGTGGTCATGTGGATATTTTATATTTCGGAGGAGATTTCGATCCACCTGAAGAAGATTGGAAGATAATTGATATGAATGTTGAAAACGAATTCATATATCAACATAGAAGATTGAATTTTTCGTTACACCAAATTTCAGGTATCGTTCCGAAACCAAGATCTTACCTACTAGATTGTTTCAGAGTGCTACAACGTTCTGAAATTGATTTTTATCGGATTGCACTTCTACCATACAGGTGTGAAATAATGGATCTGCTTAACATACGGAAAGATACTCCCAATTCCTTTGACGTTAACGTGCTTCAAATGTTTTGTGGGAGAAAGGGTGAAGACAACTATAAAAAAAGTTCAACACCACCACCACCAACATTACAAATTTTGTGTTTCAACGTTCTCTTTCAAAATTTCGATTATATCAAAGAAATATGCCAGTAACAATAAAACTAAAGTGTTCCACATAAAAAGGTGAATCAGACATTTCCATGTATTGTATGTGATTTCAAAAGAATGAGTGGTTTCAAACACACATTCACTCTTCATACTTTGACTATAAAGAGAAAAAAATTGTGTGTTATGATAGTGCGTGTGTGTACGCTTTTGTGCTATGACATTAATTTGACATTTGTAAACCCTATTAACATAAACATAGATAATATTAGTATGTAAGTGTAAAATCAATCAATTATCATTATTAGTTATCACTGAAAATAGAAATCTTCTCAAGTTTTAGTTAACTTTAAAGATACTGTAGTTTAGTAGTAGTAGTAGTAGTATACGTTCTCAATCAATCACACAGAAAACAAAAATGGAACAATTTGTATTGGAATATCTCAAAAACCTTGAGACGTACAAATTAAGAAGTTTATGGAATCAAATACCAAAACACATTCAATCTGAATTGTATGAATTTATGGTACCATGTACGGAACATTATAAATTTTCCAGTGGAAATGATGAAATTGATGGACCTGTACCTCCTAAAATAAGATGTCCACTTTGTATAAAAGATTGGAAAACTAAAATCTAAACGAAATTCAGGTTTCATCACCTACACTATAAACATCATCATCAAAACCTACTCATACAACGTTAAACAGTAAGTTTCACACAAATTATTCATTAATATAATAAAAAATCGATTTTTCTTTTGCAGTAATATGACTAGAGACAATCTCAATTATGGAAAACAACTTCAACGATTGAATCAACTTAACAAAGAAATGGAAATTATGAGGGAACGTATCAAGAATCATCATGTTAAAGGACAACTTGACCAATGGACTCTCAAATATGAAAAACTTAAAAAACATATTATATTTGAGTCTGTAACTAAAAGTTTCTCTGAAATAAAAATACAATAGAATGTTTACATTTCTTTATTATTTAAAAACCTAACAATACAGTATTTTAAAACATCTTTAAGTTAATTACATAACAAAAAGTTGTCAATATATCTCATCCAAATTATCACTAAAGTACATTATTCAGTCTTTTGGGTAGTTATACTCGGTCTTTTCGGGTGTTTCTCACCATAGATTCTCTTTACATAATTTTCATGTGCACAAGGAAAACATTCCAGATTAGGATGGTCTGTTTCACCACCACATTTTTTACACTTATATTCTACCGGGATTGGCATTATTTCAAATTAGACTGTTTATACTAGTTTAAATTCAAACCTTCTAACTTAAGCAGAATGAATTTCCTTTCCAATTATTCAACAATTTATGAAAAATAAAATGGAGACAACAAAGATATTTGAAACATGTACTTACATCTATGAATCAACAAGTAGAACTAATTTTAGAACAATTTATAAAAAAAATAAAATGAAGACAACAAAGATATTTGAAACATGTACGTACATCTATGAATCAACAAGTAGAACTAATTTTAGAATGCAGATTACTCTGAAAATAGTAAGTAGAAATAAAAAAAATCACCTTGAAATTATTATGGGCGAGGCTAGGCTCACGTTTACCTACTATCAAGGTGACATTAATTAGACCCACGTGAGGCGGACACACCCTCTGGTCATTGACGACAACTTCTTCTTCGAGAAGAAGCCTCTGGTCATTGACGACAACTTCTTCAGCAAAGGAGCCTCTGGTCATTGACGACAAAACACAAGAAGTTGGGGTTGGTGGACACAGGCGGATGGACATGCCATCGAACTGTCCTGGAATCCCGCTTGATATACTACTGGTGTCGAAACTGGGCAAAGAAGGAGTTTTGCTCTCAAGGCGTTCTTCGAGCTCTTCTATTCTGATTAGGGCAGCTTGGAGCTGCTCTTGTAAAAGGAAATTTTGAGTTTCAAGTGGTGCCGACATGATTATTGTTGGAGGGTTGGAGATCGGACTCAGCTTAGCTGAGATGTTGGGCACAAAATTTACCGATGTCCTCTGAGGAGGACTCGAAAAGGATGGACTCTTTGTCCGGGACAGCTGAAAAAATGCTGGCGTGATACTTCGTTCAGTATGTGGGGGTTAGGATTGACGTTTAACCCTAAGAGTCCTTGAGTGCAATGAGTAACTCAGGCAATGTAAATGCTCATACAAAACTTGGTGAAACCAGTGGTTAGCGTACTTACAAATTTTGAGGAATCTTCCAACTTACTGTGTAGCGTGCTTACGCTTGGACCGAAGACCACCCTCCACATGTAACCACAATTGTTGGTGATGTCTTCACGAATATGGTCCGTATTCTTGTGTCCGAACTTATACTTGAGATTCTCGTTCCGCTTCCTCGCTACTGGTACTTTGAGGGTCACTTCGAATAGCCAAAGGAAGAAATAGCTTTGAACAAAGCTGGTGGTTTGTGTTCGAAGCTGGGGTTTGAGTTCGTCTGATGCTGCTGCTTGTACTGCGATGTGATTGCTGTCACTGCGGCTGCTCGAATGTGTCACATTAAAACTAAATGGTGAAATTTATTTATACCTGAACTGTTTACAACTCACTTTGTAAGGGGTGGATACCCAAGAATTAAGCATGACATGAATGATCCAAGAATTACCTGCTGCTGGATAGGTCAGAGTTGAAATCCTAATAGAACCTTGTCCCAGCAAGAAACAGGAAAACTAGGAAATAATGTCATAAACAGTTGACGCAGCGAGGTTAATATGCTATAAATAAAATAATCATAGAAATCTTAAATAAACTTTTCTACAATGATTAATAAACTCAATTCTCTTTACATACGTTCTATATAATAATTTATTCCATCAACAACATAATAACAATCAATTTTATTTTTGTTCTATCGATTTAGCTATCATTTACATGTTCTTTTCTGGTTTCGAATCTGCCACCAAAATTTAATGTTAACCCCACTAATACGGTCTACTTGTCATAGTGTTTACATTAAACTTCAATTAAAAAACTATTCACTTACCCTCTCTTCTTAATCCTTTCCCCTTAGTTTCAGGTAAGGCAAGAATTCGTTTAGTTCGCTCCGACATTGTAATAATAATTACCTACTCATTCACACATTAATACCACAATTTTGAGCGGCTAACCGGTTCTAGAAACAAAACAATGTTACCAAATAGAGGTGGCTGAAGATTGCATTCTAGCAGTGGTATTACATGTATTTGTACTTGTATATATTGAGAGATACTGCAGCATGTTTCATACCTACTTGAGTCACTGTAATTTGGCGTCGAAAGTTCTTCCAATCAGAAATCCGTGACTTGTTTTCATTGATAAGCTGAAATCATAAATGAACCTACTGCTGTATTTGATTCACCAAGGAGTTAGTAGATTCAGTGCACCAATATCATGGCAAAACTAACCTGAGCCACATATACGGCTCAGGTTTGTTTTACTGGCTCAAGTCTGGATGTAAAAGTTTCTATCAATGGCTCAGCTTGGTAAGATACACTGAAATAAAACTAAACATTCTTTGATATAAACTTACACACTTATATTTAAAAAAAATTCATTATTAGAGATAAACACTTACTAAAACACAACATCCTTTTTTAATAGATTTTCCGAAGATGCATTTATTTCCGTTCTTCACAAAAGGCCAAAAATTGATCTCTTCGTATTGAAGGGAGTTAAGTTATCTACCTCAGTTCTTATCACTTCTTGACTGTCTTTTCTGAAACGCGACATTTTATTTTTGTACTCAACTCAATCACAAACAAAATTTTACTAGGCACGCCTTTGAAACGTCAAAATGTCAAAAAAGTAATTAAATAGCCACCTTATATTAAAACACCAAACCTCAAAGCAAAATAAACGCTTGCCAAATTGTCAAAATTTGTATTTTTTTTTGAAATAATTTTTGGTAATAATTCAAGCTCTAGGGAGATTATAAGTGAAAATTTACCGTTTGCATCTTGTTCCACGTTATTACGAAAATGAATTTCGCAATCTAATTCTTCGTCAGATAATTTTGTGTGAGATTTTTCGATCAACCAGAATTTTTCTATTTGTTGAGTTAACGTGGATGTTGTCTAAACACATTTCGTTGGTGTAAATTTCCCTTGACTTATTGGTATTAGCGCGGTCGGTCCGGCTAATATTCATCCAAGCTTCGTGCTCGCAAGGTAGGCTTATTAGGACCTAATTTTATCTGTTCGGCAGTTAGAATTTCGAAAAAGATCTCAGCCCCTAATAAAACGTCAATTCTTTGGGATATGTAAAATTCAGGATTCGCTAAAGTTATCCCCGGAGGCAATGATAGATGTGACGAATCAAACGAAATTTGGGCTAAATTCGTTGTGATCATATCGATGATCAAAAATTGTTGGTCTGATCCGTAATTTCCATTAATCGATTGAACTTTGGTAATCACTTTATATGGATATCGCACGGCGTTTGATTGATTCCTACCACGGGACAATCAATGCGAATAAAATTTAAATTTAGTCGTCTACTTAATTCCTTAGAGCAAAAATTAGATTGACTCCCGGAGGCTAACAATACACGGCACTGAATAGGTTTACTATTGATATCAAGTGAATTTACTACAGCTGTAGCTAATAAAATTTGACTTCGTTTTGACTTTGCATAATGCGAAGCCAATGTTACCTGTGAATTTGCCTCAGTATCTCGTGTCACATTTGAAGTTGTTTTGTTACTGTTATCTGACGGCGGTTTGGCGTTGTTATCGTAATTTATTACTTGTGCATTCATACGTGATGCATACTCATTATCGTGAAGAATTGAATTTTTTGTGTGACATATTTGACACATTCGTCCATTGTCCGACGCAATTTGACAATGTGTGACCGATTCTTAAACAATTGGTATACAGGGTGTCCTCGAACTGCGTGGCAAAAATAAAACCGAAGATTCTTTGATTCGAAAAAAATTTGATGAGCTTTTTTACTTTTGCCTCAAGTGTCTTGTTCAGCCGGTAGAGGGCTTCAAAATTGCAAAAATAATTTTGTTTTTTCGATATAACTTTAGAACGTGATGAAGAACTTTTACAATATTTGGCAGGTGAGTTACTGTCAATAATGGCCATTTTTGAGAGTGGAGCACAGAGCCTTAGAGACCATAGAAATGGCTCAAACTTGAGGATGTAACGGGAAAAGTGTCCAGAACTTTTTTGTGGTCAATGTAATTCACTCGATATTTTTTATGTAGATAGCTTATCTAATTTGAAAACTTTTTTTACTCCTAGAAAATTTTGATAAAATCAACGGATTAGCTTGAAAAAATTAATTTTCGAGTCTCTGCAATTTTGGCTTACTAATTTTACTTGATTAAAATACCTTAGTTGCCTTTGCGTTTCTAATGTCACTTTGGCATTTGAAGAATTTATTCTCAAAACTGTCAGTTTTTACTTTGCTTTCCGTACAAATTTTATAAAATTATGGCTCAAAATTTCACTAACACTGAAATGGTTGATATGTTATTGATTTATGGACTTTGTCGTTGCAATGGCCGGAGAAGGGAAAGATATCCGCATCGCAGAATTCCAAATCGGCAAACCTTCGCGAAACTGGCAAATTTGAAGCAAATCGCAGAGGAAATGGGCGCAGACGGACAAGAAGGACGTTAGAGCTCGAAGAAGCGATACTGGAAGCGGTTGAAACTGAACCTGGGATAAGCACACTACGTTTGGGCCTTCGTATTGGAGCCTCAAAATCATTAGTTCATAATGTACTGAAAGAAGAACTGTTGTATCCCTATCATAATAAAACAGTTCAAGACTTATTGCCCATGGATCCAGGTCATCGGCTAGATTTCTGTCGGCTTATTGTCCAAAGACAAAACGCAAACCCCAATTTTTGTAGAAGAATTCTGTTCACGGACGAAGATACTTTCGCGAGATGTGGTCTTTTTAACCTCCATAATGAACATTTCTATGCTGATGAAAATCCTCATGAAACGGAAGTTACATATTTTCAGAATCAAACTAAAATCAATGTTTGGGTTGGAATTGTGGATAACTTTATTATTGGCCCTACCGTTATACCCGATCGATTGAACGGGGAGAACTACTTGAACTTTTTGGAACAAAGGCTACTTGAACTGTTGGAAGACTTGCCCTTACACATTCGTCGTGGCCTGGTTTATCCATGATGGTGCACCTCCTCATTTCACATTAGCTGTGAGGTGACATTTGAATGCGGAATATCCAGATCGCTGGATAGGTAGAGGACACGATGCACCAGTGAACTGGCCGGCCCGCTCTCCTGATTTTACGCCCTGCGACTTCTTTCTATGGGGCGCTTTGAAGTCGAAAGTTTATGCAGCTCCAGTAAACACACGAGAGGAATTGTTGCAACGAATTAATCATGAAGCGGATTTATTGAAGAATGATCCTGAAGTACTAGCCAGAGTTCAATTCAATTTCTTGAAACGAATTAATTTGTGTATTCAGGAAAATGGGCAACATTTCGAACAATTGATGCCTTAGCGATTTCCCAAAAAGTTTTGTTGTCTCTTTTAATTTAGCATTTGTTTTTCCTAAATAATCACATCGTTTCCCCATTTCTATTGTTTTTATTATTCGTGTTTTACCGAGATATTAACCATTTCAGTGTTAGTGAAATTTTGAGCCATAATTTTATAAAATTTTTACGGAAAGCAAAGTAAAAACTGACAGTTTTGAGAATAAATTCACAGGCGTAAATAATTCAACAAGACAGCTGATTCACTCTGGCACTTGCCCCCTTTGATGACAAATAACCTTTGTCGCTTACCGGTGGTTCCATCTAATTATTGTTGTAGGAAGCATAATATTACTCATGGCACTTACCGCCTTTGTCAGGTCAGAAAGCATGTCGTTCAACACCGTTCTACGGCAATATATCAATTTAGGAAATTATGGCACTTAGCACCTTTGTTACTTCCACTCTTCAATTTGTCTCTCCCAGTTTGTATAGAATATCTGCTTTTTTGTTAACCTCTGCAGAAATGTAATTGGTTATGAAAACTATATGTGTTCCTTTCGGAATCTAACAAATGGAATTATTACTTACTTGACAACCGAGCATTTTTTTTTCTTAGGGGTTTCAGGGTAATTATACGTTAGGTCTTCCTCTACATCTTCGATCACAGGAGATTTCATAGCAGTCTGTAATGGTTCCTCTTCTATCATGTCAAAATCAGCCTATAAAACAAATACATTTGGAGTTAAAAAGGAGATATAACAAAAAGGTTCAATTTGTCATTACATTTCCTGTATGTGTTTGTTGGATAAAAACTCCTTCTTCGAATCCTAAGCCTTGTGAAGATGTCTTTCCAATTATTCCTATTATTTTTCCCTCACCGTCTGTTAAGGGTGGAGTAGGGGTGAAATTACCAGTTCTACGCTTAGCTACTTTTATATCTATTCTTCTTCCTTGCAAGACCTCTTTGGTTCTTCCATACCTGTGAATATTTATTTAGATAATACGATACGCAAATATTAATTCTCAATTACTTCTTGCCACTGATCTACAGATTTTATAGGTCCAAGTTCATTCAGTTGATTTTTCAAACCTTCTCACATATTTTTTCTCGTTTCTTTACCGAGTATGTTAACAAATTTTCCTGTGGCGAAATCTTTATTCTCCAACATATACTTCAATAGAAAATCCATTTGCTCTTCGGAGGCCCGACACCTCTTCTTGCATTCTCTATAAATAAATAACATAATATGAATGAGATATGATTGAATTATCATATTCTTTGTACTTACTTATGTCCTTCCATATCCACTTCTTTTTGATGTTAAACAGAAAATGCGAAATAATTCCTATAAAACGGACAATTAATGTTGTCATTTGTCAAATATATAAAATATGCTGCGTTGCCGGTTTATAAAATAAAGCTGCATTCAAAACGCTAGTTTTTCTTCTAGTCGATTTATATTTATAGTCAGATTTCAAATGGAATTGATAGAATACCAATAGACTATAATTTTTGGTATATACCTATAGTCGGCTATACTTATAGCCTGGCTTATAGCCATCTGGCAGCATAGCACTGCAGATGCCAATCATCTGATGCAGTTTTTAGTTTCTCCTTGAACGGACCGAAGACACACGTCAAGTGGTTGTAGTTTATGTGACGTATGTGGTGGTAACGATAGGTGAACAATACCATTTTCGTATAGAAATCAATCGCTTCAATAGAGATATGAGACTCGTGATTGTCGCATATTAATAAGATTCGACTTTCCTTTGAACATGCCGTATTTTTTCTAAATGTTTCGAAACTTCTTTGAATAATTCCGCAACTTTCCGTTGAACATGACGTATTTTTTTGAAATGTTTCAAGACTTTTATGAATAATTCCGCATTCATCCAACCTGATCGATTAGAAAGTCTCAGACTGCCTACTGGGGCACCTTTCAGGATATAGTCCTATAGTGAAAGCGTGGAAACACATAAACTGGTGTCAAGGCGTTTCCTGAGGCAGTGACAATCCACAATGTAACCAACTCACCACGCTCGCTCGAAACAACCTGCCTAACTTGTCTCACTTTTTTTTTTCGCTAAGACCTTAGGGGTGTTCAAGACCGTTGTGATTCCTGTTTCATCCATATTAATAATCCGGTCGGGGGCGAAATTATACCTTGTTAGGACACTTTAAAATTTATTGACAGCCGTTGTAGTATAGGAATCCTCCATTCCTATACGAGATTACCTAGAAACCTTAAGTTATAGAATTCGACCTTATTCTTATTAAGTAATGTTATTAAGCATATATTGATAACTCATAACTGACCCACTAACAACATGTTGACTATTACACATTGTTTAGCCCAAGATATCCTTGACTCATAGAACAGGGTATCTCGAGGTAGTTATTGCGATGTATATGCTAAAGACTAGAGTATGTAGAACAATAACTATAAACATCACATTAGATTATAATATATATAGTTATGTAGGACATTCATATTTAGTTACATATAGATTATTCATATAATATTATGTAAGATATTGTTGTAAGATGTTGTGTACAAGTTATTATGTAGAGCGAGACTTTAACTCCTAAGGGCGTCGAGCTCTATCTTAAGTAAAGTAACTCTTTTCTAAGTGTGTGTTTCAATCCCCTATGCCTCCATGCACCAGGACCACGGGTCAGTTTAGGGCAAACCGCCCAACATTAAGACCTCTTCCCCACAGGACAACCGTTGGCAAGTCCTTTAACTTCACATGGCGATACCTACCAGTCTTTTTCTGAAAATGGAATAAACAGAGACAAATGTGATCAAACCTCACATGGCGATCTCTACCAGTTTTTTCTACGGAAAATAAGAAACGGACCACAGGAACGCTTACGGCAGTGATCCCCAACATGGCGGTCTCCGCCAGTTCCTTCTTTAAGGGAAGGCAACAGGCAACATGGAGTTGAAATGGAAATGGAAATTGGAACGCAGACATCGAGGCTGCAAGCGATGGGTCAGAAAGAAAAAGAAGAAGAAGTCAACCCCTTAGTGTAGTGCTTCGAAATGTTCCAGACAATTTCAGGTTCATATTTTGTTTTAGAAGAACAGCACGCAAATACGCCGCTGTGTTTATATATATATGCATATTATTAATTTATTGATTTATTAATTTTAGTAGATTTATCATAATCAGGTAAATTGCTAAACATAATTTTTTTTGTCACATTTAACTATAGTTATAAAATATTTGAAGTGATTTTAGGGATATAACTTCTAATAGGTAAATTTAATTCAAACTAAGTTATTAACTAAAATAATTAACGAATAACTACGTTATTGAAGAGATAAGTATTTTAAGTACATAAATATTATCAATTTTTTTAATTAATTGAGATTTAATCAGAAACTACATTTGAAAGTATTGAATATTAAGATATTGGAATAGTAATAAGAATAACGTAAAGTAATTATCAGATAATTAAAGTTATGTATATAATCATATAGGTACATATTGTTTAAAAATTAGTTTAAACAAATATGTATTGCCGGGGAAAATTATCCCACAAAAAAACCATTAAGTAAGTGTCAGACCAACAATGATGTGGCTAACATATGGTTGTTCCAGGACGGAAACCATTCATTATTATTATAAAGCATTGATTATGCAGATTTTTTTTAAATGGTTATAAGTAGAAGGCAATAAAATAAATTATGTTATTATCAAAGTTTGGATGTCTGACGAGGTTTAAAAACTTTTTTTTTAGCAAATATTATTAAATTATTATAGTCATAAGGATGACAGCAAATAATTTTAAAATTGAATTAATATAGGTTTAGAATAATGGTTACATATTATTTAGAAATGCGATTTGCGTACATTGAAATAACTTCATTTAATCACAATCATAATATAAAGAATTGCAACAAAGCATATTTCATTCATGTTATATAGTAAACATCGTACCAAAAATTTGAATCAGCAAAATAATTGCGAGCGAATAGTTTATTCGATATTTCAAGGGCAGTCTAGTGACTATAGGAATGATCACCCAGACGTTACGGAACAATTGAAATATATTATTAAGCTGAATCAATTACATAGATATGTCATGTAAGAAAGTAGATGGAAAGTAAAGAGATGAATTGTAGGCGCAGTATTGAAGTATATACAGAAGAGTATAGAAAGGTGAAATGGAGATAAATTGTAACATACGTAAGTCTGTAGCTTTGATCCGCACATGACTTAGGTACGTTGTGACAGCAGTAATATGAGTTACAGATGATTTTTTTGTTCCACATAAAACTACACTTTCGATCGGCATTGTACCTAAGGGCATTGTTGAGAAATGTAGTCAATTTGTGTAAAATTTCATTATTGCTGAAATTCATATTGATGAATTCCAAGGATAAGGAATTAATAAGAGCTGCGAAGAAGAAAATGGAAATAAAATCCGCCGGTAAATAAAATGGGATGGAGAATAAATGTTATACCAAAAGTCTAAACATAATATATAATATATAATGAAGAATGTAATAAATAAAGGAAGACATGAAGATGGTACAAAAATAACATATGTTTCTATATATATATATATATATATATATATATATATATATATATATAAACAAGTTTAAAGTTTCTTTGCCTAATTGGCCACTATCGTGTATGTAACTTAAGAGATATAGAATTAAATTTTCTGAATTATGAAGATAACTTAGATAATTTAACATAGGATTATAAAGATGAATAAACGTAAAAGACTGAACCATAGGCGGGATTCGAACCCACATTTCTGGATTTCTAGTCCAGGGTGTTTACCAATTACACCACTTCGGTCCTGTTAGATTTTTATATTTTTGTAAATATAAACCTCTGAAAGGATAGTAGATCATTGATGAACACAATGCGATTCGATGCCCTACCATAGATCAACTATTCACGCACATTCATCTGAAGTTCAGTCGTTTTTTTGAAGTAAGGATTGTAGGTTAGTACTGCTATGGTTGGCAGTTACTTGACAGTTCTTATTCAAATGACAGCATCCCGGTTCTTATATATTTCAATAGAACTGACTGAGAATTGTTCTGGTTAATTATAAACAAGTTTAAAGTTTCTTTGCCTAATTGGCCACTATCGTGTATGTAACTTAAGAGATATAGAATTAAATTTTCTGAATTATGAAGATAACTTAGATAATTTAACATAGGATTATAAAGATGAATAAACGTAAAAGACTGAACCATAGGCGGGATTCGAACCCACATTTCTGGATTTCTAGTCCAGGGTGTTTACCAATTACACCACTTCGGTCCTGTTAGATTTTTATATTTTTGTAAATATAAACCTCTGAAAGGATAGTGTAATTGGTAAACACCCTGGACTAGAAATCCAGAAATGTGGGTTCGAATCCCGCCTATGGTTCAGTCTTTTACGTTTATTCATCTTTATAATCCTATGTTAAATTATCTAAGTTATCTTCATAATTCAGAAAATTTAATTCTATATCTCTTAAGTTACATACAAGATAGTGGCCAATTAGGCAAAGAAACTTTAAACTTGTTTATAATTAACCAGAACAATTCTCAGTCAGTTCTATTGAAATATATAAGAACCGGGATGCTGTCATTTGAATAAGAACTGTCAAGTAACTGCCAACCATAGCAGTACTAACCTACAATCCTTACTTCAAAAAAACGACTGAACTTCAGATGAATGTGCGTGAATAGTTGATCTATGGTAGGGCATCGAATCGCATTGTGTTCATCAATGATCTACTATCCTTTCAGAGGTTTATATTTACAAAAATATAAAAATCTAACAGGACCGAAGTGGTGTAATTGGTAAACACCCTGGACTAGAAATCCAGAAATGTGGGTTCGAATCCCGCCTATGGTTCAGTCTTTTACGTTTATTCATCTTTATAATCCTATGTTAAATTATCTAAGTTATCTTCATAATTCAGAAAATTTAATTCTATATCTCTTAAGTTATATATATATAAGTAAGTAAATAAAATCATTTCAGGCAAAAAGCCGCAAAACTAAAAAGTATGCCGAAATCCCACAGTATAATAATAATATGTATGACCATTAATTCAAGAACAATGTTTGTAAAATAAAAATAAGGTACGTTAAAAGGAAAAAAAATGTTAATCTGTCAATCGAACATTTTTTTAAACCGCGCTGGGAGGTGTAGTATAGGAATCCTCTATTCCTATACGAGATTACCTAAAAACCTTAAGTTATAGAATTCGACCTTATTCTTATTAAGTAATGTTATTAAGCATATGTTGATAACTCATAACTGACCCACTAACAACATGTTGACTATTACACATTGTTTAGCCCAAGATAACCTTGACACACAGAACAGGGTATCTCGAGGTAGTTATTGAGGAATCGATGTATATGCTAAAGACTAGAGTATGTAGAACAATAACAATAAACATCACATTAGATTATAATATATATAGTTATGTAGGACATTCATATTTAGTTACATATAGATTATTCATATAATATTCATGTAAGATATTGATGTAAGATGTAGTGTACAAGTTATTATGTAGAGCGAGGCATTAAGCCAAATGGCGTCGAGCTCTACATACCAAGTCCTTTAACTTTACACCGTTTTATTGAACGAATGAGAGCTAGCCGCGCTGTTGTTTTCCGGCTTTCTTAAACTTATATTGTGATTTCGTTTTCGGAAGCCAAAGATCCAATCTTTACCAGCCAACTTCTTTTCGTCCCAAGACGGAGGATATTTAGCTTCCAGTTTTTTCGCGTATTCAAAAGCCATACGTTTGGTTCAGCGTCAAGTCATAGTGCATCTTGCTACTTTTGATTATATACTCGTTCAGTTTATTTTATTGCTCTGTAGTAAAAATCTGTGAAGTTGTATATTTTGTCGAATATATTGCTCCTTTTGGTTCTTGATTCCGTGCTTCATATTCAAGAGATCTTTCGACGCGAAACGTACAGCTTTTCAAACTATACTTTTTGACTGCTTTCTGATAGATGAAGTTCCATTTAGGACTTCGTTCACGGCTGACGCGACAATATGTTCGTCCTTTTGTTTTTTTTTCTGGTAATTCCTCACCATATCTTCTAGAATTGAAACTTCAACCTTATTCTCATTCTTTGATGGGAGAAATGTGAAAAAGGAAACTCCCATAGCCTACTCAACTAAGTAAATCCAAATAGATCTAACTCCAATAAAAAATAAGCAGACATGTGATGTATATCCAGCATTATTTTGAACTTTGTATTTTGTATCTAACTCTGGACTTATTTGTAATTTTTCGTCACTGAAGATGGTGAGCAGTTCACCGCAATGCATCTGCATCTATTTGAACTAGGTATTCAGATAAACTTTGAGGAGTAGACTAGAGCTTAGCTCTTTCAGTTTCTCATGTATTGGACCCACACACTCTATTTTGAGTTATTGAACTTTTACTGAAAGGTTTATTTTGTGAGAGGCACATTGATATACATCAAACTCCCTCACGCCATGATGTATCAATCCGCCCCTCAAGCAAACTGACAAATATATTAACGTCAAAAAATTGGCGTAATATTTGGCCAAACATTGATTAATCATAAGTGTACTCACCTACCCGATGAAGAAATAAACTCGCGAAAGTTAATTTGTGGCTATAATCGTTAGGGAACCGTTCATATGAAAATTTAATCAAGCGGTTCGAAAACACTCTCGGTCTTCTCACGTCCGTACCAATAGTTGCAGCGCCTAATATTCTCGTTGGCACAATTGAGTTCACGCGCGTCATCTATTGCAAGTTGACTGAAGTTTTCAGCTTCTTAACTTTCGTGCCAAGAAGTGGTGTATCAATGTACTCCTTAGATCAATCTGCCCCACTTCCCCCTAATTAAAAAAACGTATCTATACGAAGAGGGTGTTTGCGTTTTTCGTTGACCTCGATTATATTATTTTCTAGATTCATATCTTGTGCCTTTTCGACAATAAATGTTGTAATAATTTCTTTCAAATTTTTTCTATAAAACATTGGAAACCAGTTTTTCACCTCAACTTGATTTGTGGCAAATGTGGAAAGATGCAATAGTTGCCTCTTTTGCTTCTGATGTCGAAAAGTTGGACACTAAAACGTTTCAATAAGCCATCCTGACTTGCCTCCATGATTGAACGACCAGTATCCATAGTATCTGATTCCATTAACATTCAAGTGATCTTTTTATAGAGACCCCAAACATGGAAATAAATATCCAAAATAGCTATTTTGATCTCTGTAGAATATCTATAACATTAGCTAGGGGCTGTAATATTGCACAATACTCGGTCAAATATTCCAATTCCGCGTTTCCAAGCATTTGTTCCTGAATAGTGAGCTTTTCAACGAAATCTCTTTTTGAATCGTACATTGAAGTCCATGTTTTGTAACCAGGATAATTCAATGTATGATCGAATATTTGCTTGATTACTCCACTCGGTTTTCGGTTTTCCAGCCGTTTTCCACAAAGCTTTGCATTTGGCAAGAGCATTGGTGCGTCTGATTCGCAAAGTTCTATATTTCTATCACATTTTTCACATCAACTGTAGCTATAAGGTTCAGTGTATGGCTAGCACATTTAATGTGTTTCGGTGATATGCTATTTGGTAAATCCAAAAACTCAATTTCGTCATAATTTTCATTCACAATTTCAGCTGGGGGTCCAAGCTATTTGAATGCCTTCACAAAATTTGATCCATTGTCTGAGATAGTTCCCACTATTTTGTTGTTTCTTAGATTGACTTGCAAATGAATATCTTCTAGCATTTCTGTGATCCTGTCATACGTGTGACTTTCAGTGAATCGACGACAAATAAGAGCTCCAGAACATGTTTCGAAGTTTTCAGTGTCTACACTAATCCAATGAGCTGTGACGCCGAAAAAACCACGATGTTTTGCAAACCAAACATTCGCAGTAATACATACATAATAAGTCTGATCTAAGTCATTTTTAATACGAATCTCGTTTTCCAGAAAATAATCTACAATTTTTTTTCATTGGTGTCCTATGCATAACATTCACGCCCATTCCATCGAAAAGGGAAACAAAAGCGGGATTATCTACAATGCATATAAGTGACATTTAGCCCACAATGAAATTCACAATTTTTTCATCGGATACAGCTTGATTCACGAAAATATTACGTTTTTTAGGAGAGGATTCAGTTATTTTTCTTAGTTTGTAAGGAATACCGGGCTGTGTACTGGTAGTGTGATCACTATCATCAAAAGAACTGCCATAATGAGTTCTTTTTAAATTTGACTTTTTCACTTGCTTGTAAGTATTGTAATCATCTAAGGCTTTGTTGTGAACTTTTCTTAATGTTGTAACAATTTTAATGAAACGCCCAAAAACCCTTTTATTATAACCTATTTTGTTAAACACAACTGACATTGCCCGTCAACTTTTGTCTGTCTCATTAATAGCAATGAATTTAAATAACTTTCTGTCTGGATAAGGATACTTTTCAGCCTTCACCATTTGTCTGTGTCACATTAATACCATTGATGTGTTCCTTTCATGCCTGTTGAAGACTTGATTCGAATGTCAGATGTTGAAGGACCCGAAAAAGAGTGAGCAACAGTCGCAACATTTATGGAAGTTATAGAACTGCTCGAACTTCCTGACGAATCTTGCGATTTTGAGCGCGGTCCTATGGGCTTTTTGAGCCTACATGGAAGATATCGTGAATTACATTTTTCGTTTGACAATTTTTGCCCCTCTGTGGTGTATATGAGGAGTCTTCAATGTCTGAGACGTCTTCTAAATTTATATCAGCTCTAACGTTCTATAAAAAAAATCTAGAATTCAGAATTTTAACATTATTTTCAGCTATCATTCACAATTCACACACATACACACCATGCCTAAATCTTATATTGTTACTTCCTTTTTATGTGATAGCCATATTCTGTGTTTAAAATTTCATATAACCTAACTATACAAAATGACCGATTGATACATTTTTGTGATGTACCTCTATTTCGCTTCTTTATTAATAAAGAGCTTTGAAGGTTGCGGTTTCCATGAACCAGTGTCAGTTTTTTGTGAAACAAAAGTTCCCATAATAGCGGTCTTACATTCTAGGGTACTGGATACCTGGTGAAACTAACATTTTGCGCGCTTTCGAACTACTTGCCCCTGGTATTTCAGCAATTTGAATAACTTATTGAAACGATAAAAATTGGTTATCATAGCTTTTTTCCTATAATTCAATGGCATATCTGAAAATTTTTCAACGGCATATTTTTAAGAACCATTAAAACCTGAAACTCACATAATATTCAAAATGGAAGATCCGTATTCGTTGATATCATTAAATTTTATCCAAATCAAGAACGAGTTAAGAATAACTAACGGTAATAATACACTGCATTCTACTCACCAGATATTTGGCATCTTCATCAGCCATTGTTGTTAATAATGATTATTAAGGAGGTTTGGCAGAGATAGTTTTTTATGATACAATTTTTCGAAATTTCCACATGCCCGTTGAGAATAACAATATAAGAATACGTCTAATCTTTTGGAAGGTTCCACTACACCGTTTTTTAAATACATCGAGTCAAAAAAACAACATTTTAAGCTTATGGGGACGTGGTTAAATCTTCAAATTAAAAAAAAAGTTCCACTAACTATTTCTATGAAAATATGATTAAGTTAGACAATTTGCCAACTCTGTTTTTGGCGCGCGATTCAAAATTGAATGAAATTCGAATGTAATAAAAACGACTTTTCTTTCTTTTGTGAATTATAATGCTTTATTGACGGTAATATTTATATAAATACCACATAACATTTTTATTATTATTAAACAAAAAAACAGTTTATTTTGAAATATTTATAAACAGGTTTTTTAATTAAATGGTGATATTGTACTTGAAATAATGACTATACAACAATTGACCTGTATCGTTTTTTGATATAATTAAATTTTCTATGTGACTTGAACCTATTTTAGAATTTTTAAATTATACAAAATAAAAAACATGCATCAAACATTAATTTAATGATATTAGATTTCCGGAATAAAATATAAATAATATGTTGTTGTATATCAGTATATTGTTCATATTTATCCATAATAATATTGTTCAGAGTATTCAAAAATTCCAAAATATTATTCATGGTATTTATAATAATAATAATGATAATAATAATAATAATGTTTATTGATTAAAAGGTTATACAACTTTCATACAATACAGTAAGTATAATGAATAAACATATTAAATCACAAAAGTATATAGTAATATACTTGTACGTGATGCAATAATATAACACAAAAAAAGAATATATATAAAATTAGTTAAACAACAACAAACAACTAATTAAAATGATTATAAATGTATATCACAGCATGATCTAAATGTTTTATAGGTTTGCCATGAGAACTATAGAAATAGGCATCAGCAGGGCAATGTCTACAAAATTTACCCGCTATGATACAATAATATCAATGAATGTATTGTCTGTACTCGGTAATATCTCATCAATTAGGAAGAATATGCCTATAGTTTACATATTAATTGCGTTATCTCATTTTATAAGTTTCAGCATTTTTGAAATCAATCAGAGAATGAATATCTGATCTATTTCCTTCAAGAAGGAAACTCCAAATTTTTTTTTGAATTGTTTTTTTGTTAGTATAATTTTTATGTCATATGGGAGAAAATTGAATGCTCGCGGTGCAAGATACATACTACTACGTTGTCCTATTGTTTTTGATATCATCGGAACGGGTAAGTTGTCAACATTTCTTAATTGGAAATTTGTTATTAATCTTTTATTTTTTTTTTTCAGTATAAGCTTTAATACATAGACTCATGCAATATAATTGCCTAATATCCATAACTTTCGCTTCATTAGATAGCGTTCGGGAAGAGAAGGTTGGTTCTTTGTTGAGAATAAGTTTTAAAATTCTTTTTTGTAATATTTCAAGATCTGTAATATGGTTTTTAAAAGCACCACCCCATGCTATGATCCCATATCTTAGTTGAGATTCGACAAGTGAAGAATACAAAATTTTTAATTGTTTAATTTGTAGAATGTATTTGAAATGTTTAAAAATTTATACAGTTTTGCGAATTTTTTTTATTAGTTCGTTTATGTGAGTATCCCATTTCAAGTGTTGATCTATTACAACACCCAGGTATTTGACATTAGGGACAGAATTTATTGTGAAATAGTTATTTTCGTCTTGAGCTCTGAATACCTCGGTAGTCCAAATTTATTTGAAGCAAGGGAGATAAATACCGTTTTTTCTTTACTCAGTGTTAATAATTGGAGATCTAACCAGGATTTAACAGCATTCCAAGTTTCACCCTCAAAAATAATTGCAATGAAATCAGCAAATCCAATTATTTTACCTTTAATATTAAGTTGAAAGATATTATTTATGTAGATGATAAATAGTAGAGGCCCTATGACAGTACCTTGAGGCACACCGGTTAGGACAGTCAGAGAACTACTCAGGTAATCATCTAAGCGAACAAACTGTTTACGATTTTCTAAGTAACTTGATAACAGGTTAAGAGGAACACCAACATTATCCAAAATTTTTGATAAACTTTTATGACATACAGAATCGAAAGCCTTCGCTAAATCAAGAAATGTACATAGCGAAGGTTTTTCTTTGTCAATTGCATCATACATATTATCCGTGACTTTATTAATGGCATCATTTGTTGATAAGTTACTTTGGAATCCATACTGAAATTTGGATACTATATTATTTTTATTGATGAATTTGTTTATTCTGTTTTTCAGGATGGTCTCGAAAATTTTACAAAAACACGTTATCAAGGAAATTGGTCTGTAATTTATTGGGTCTAAGTTGTCTCCTTTTTTAAATATTGGGATTATTATTGATGTTTTAAATTCAGGTGGACAGATTCCAGTTTGATAAATGTCATTAATTATTGTAGATAGTGGTTTGCTAATACTATTAACTATTCTTTTTGAAGTTTCCGCTTTTATTTCGTCTATGCCTGGAGCTTTTTTGTCTTTCAAGTTGAGAATAGTTTTTTTAATTCGTGTTGATCTGTAGGCTCCAGAAACATAGATTGTTCATTGATTGTTTCTCTAAATTTAGCATTTCTAGGTTTATTTATTTTATTTGCTAATTTTATTCCTGTTTTTGTAATACAGCATTTAATATTTCACAGATATTCTTTTTGTTATTTACAACGTTCTTATGTTCATCATAAATTTTTGATATTTTTTTTCGGGCGTGTTATTTTTAAGTTTATTTATAGTAATCCACATGTTTTTGTTTCAATCCTTAGAGTTTTCTATCACCTTTTTGTAGTAATTTGATTTGGATTTCCTAATGATGTTACTTAATCTGTTTCGGTAACTCACATATGTTTCTTTTAATTTAATGTTATTTGTAGTATTGATTTTTCTATACAATGTACTATGGTTAATTGAATTGATTATTGCTGCAGTTATCCAAGGTTTGCGTCTTATATCTTGATGTCTGATTTTGACCTCTTTCGTATTCGCTAATATGCTTTCCTTGATTATGTTAACAAATCTATTCATAATAAAATTTACAGTTTCGGAATCAATTACCGTATCCCAATCTACTGTGGATAAATCGTAATTTAATTTTTTGTAATTTATACATTTAATAATTTTGTTTTCAATATTTTGTTTAATAGGATCATTAAATACTATTTGTAGTGTTACTGGAAAATGGTCTGTAATGTAGGCATCATATAGTCTTCATAATTAATTTTACTCTTAACAAATCTATGATCTATGCAGCTCCTTGACGACTCTTGAACACGAGTATAATTATTTATTACAGATTTAAATTCATTTTCGCTCATAATATTCAAATATTCATTTGTAGTTGTATTACTGTTCAAGATATCTATATTCAAATCACCAAGAATTATATTTATATCTATATTTGTTGGAGTATTTCGCAAATAATTTTCGAAATCCAAAAATTCTTGCGGTTTTATAGCTGGGATTTGTAGATACCTATTATATTTATACTTAGATCATTTATTAATAAATTAGCGTTTACGACTTTAGATTCACCAATTAAATCAATTTTGAAATTATATTCAATGCATTTTTTAAGAATAGTATGACACCATCATTTTGATTATAACTCCCTTCATTATAAATTATTTTGTATCCATCTAATTTTAATAAGTCAATCTTCGCGATTTGTCTAGTTTCAGTGAGTACTATGCATTCAAACTTAATTAGTAAACCGCTTCTAATATTTAAATGTATTATTTTAAAGTTTTTTGCTGTTCACTTTTAGTACTTCATTGCATTCATAAGCATTCATAACAACTTCTGTTTCAATATTTTTTGCATCGAAATCACGTATAAACGGGTCCATGTATAAACGGGTCCATGTCCATGTCCAGTAACCGATGTTACTAGTATACAACAATATTACAATAGGATTTATTGCTTCTAATTAAATAATATTCGAGAAATAACTTCAATAAATTGATCAAATGCAAAAGATTAAACTTATATAATAAAACATAGTAACACTAGGATGTGTAATGGCTGACACTCATACGAAATAGGCATAAAAAATTGTTTAGTTATCCTCAGAAATTATAATATAATATACTGCAATATACTTATGAATATAGTTAATTGTTCAAATTGATATTTTAATTATTTATATTAGACGTAAGTTAGGAATGAATACGTTAATCTTAGGGAAATTTATTCAGGCGAATTTAATGTAAAATTGATAATTACTATATAGCCATAACAATTAATTAATGCAAGGAATGAAAAATTCATAAGTTAATACCAATTACAATTATTGAAAGATGAACAATGAAGAGAAATTTAAAATCTAAACATTTTATAATTAAGAAGTTTATACAATTTTTATATGACTATAAGAATAATGGATAATTGTGATTTGAGAATTTGTTCAATTTGGTGAAACTTCAACTATGAATTATTTTAATATCTGAAATTGAAACAATAATACCAATTTGATAAGAATCACATGAATATTAGTTCAATAATATGCTGTAGATGAAGATCAAGAAACATTTAAATGAGTTTTAATGGTTATTTCACTACTCTCTGTGAATTAGAACGCAATCTCGTAATGTTTTTTACCTACTACCAATATGTAATGTCAAACATTACGACACTGATATGAGATTCGTAATGAGGTACTTCACCGCACTAGTGCGGTAAAGTAAAATTAATTGGAATGAACGTGTCAAAGTCAATTTTCTCCGATATATCACGGACTTTTTTTGAACTGCACCAGTCTTCGAATCGCTTATATTCTTTTTCGTATCTATTGCGGGATTTACCGGGTACTAGGGTTTGTATTGCGTTATTTGCAGCAAGTTCTATATCAGAATCCACACTTTCATAGTCGGAACTCATGTCGATACAATTATACCAAACTGATGTGAACGCGTCAAAATTGACAGTTCGCAAAATAAATCAACAATAAGCGCAACGCTTGCTTGTTACATGATTCTAATATCATTAATTTCAGGAATATTGACTAATTTTGAGTAAATAATTAACATTATTGGTAGTAGGTAAAATAATGTACTATATTCGTATCGTAAATTCATATTACGATATTCAATGGGTTATCAATCTCGGCCTAACGGCCTCGTTTGACAAATTTCCCATCTCATTTCGTAATATGAATCTTTACGACACTTGTATCGTAAATATCTATTACCGGCTTTACCTCTTTCCTTACAGTTCCAACTGGTTTTGGTGTGTCGTATGATTGATTTGTTGTTCGAATATCATTGACTTTTTTGTAGTTGTAATTGGATTCGCTTTTCAATATCTTTTTGCTCTTGTAAAATGAGTGGCTGAGTTGGGGTTGCCGGGGTACTGCTTGATTTGACAGCGTGATGCTTCTGTTTCCTGCAATTCCTGTAAGGTATATTCCTTATTATCAATAATGAGCTTAGTTCCCCTGATATAACAGTTTTTGTTGTTGTTTCTCTCTTCGATCAAGTATTTTCTTAGCTCTTGATATTTGCTGCGTTGTTGGTCAGTTAAGTCGTTAGCTATTACAACCCTGCTTCCCTTCAATTTCCTGCAATTTCTGATGACCTCATTCTTTTTGAGATGCGATACAAATTCTGCCTTTACTGAACGATTTGCTTTTTTTCCAAGGCAATAAAAATTGTTGATGTATTTTTCCACGATTTCAACTCCTACCAGATTCCCGAGCTCAGTACAAATGAAACCCGGAAACAATAATATTATGTTCCCTATCCTTCTTTTCTAGCTTCTCAACTTTTTCGTTAATATATAAATTTTCTTCCTCCAGTTGGTTATCTCTGAACTTCAAATCCTCAATTTTTAATAAAATATTCGCTTCGCTAGCTTCAATGCAATTCCTTAATTCAGATCTGCTAGTTTTAATCTCTTCTAAAATTTCTTTGATTTTATCATCCATAATTTCTAGTCAGTCTCTCCAACCCTATAATTTTGTCTTGTGGTGAAATAGCGCCCAGCCGAATTTCTTATCAGTACTCGCAATAACAGTGGTTAGCGATTTGGGAGTAAAGGTTGAAAATGCTCCTTTTACTCACGGATAACATATGATTCGTGAACCATTTCACTTTACTGAACCAACTTCACTCTTTCACAAAATTAATTGTCTTTGAAAACGTTGTTTTGAGGTAATTATTTCAAGAGAAGATGACTTGTAGGTTTACTTTTCCACCACGGTTACACTACCGTTAATCAAGTGATCATTACCATTCATAAATAATAATTTTGATTTGTCACTTCCTTCGAAATATTTGTCAATAATATCGTTATATGCAATTCCATTACGCTTTAATTTTTTAATAAGCACATTTGACATCACAGATGTCATAGATGCATAGCTGGGTGATATTTTTTTTCGTCTGCAGTCATTTTAATTTTTTGTAGAACACCTTTTACAGTGAATGTACTATTCGAAAGATCATCCCAAGAAATATATTCAATCGTTAAATTTTCCAACATATCAATATCGACTGTAGCATTATGGGCATTTTCAGTTAATAAATCATTCGCAAGATTTGAAAGTTTATGGCATTTTCTTTTTGGAAACTTTTCTCTGAATAAAACCAATGAATCCTAAAATAACATCTTCAAAAGAGCTTAACATAGATAATTTGTCAACAAGTCTAATAGAGCGATTTGAATCAAAATCGCATTTATGAGCAATTAAAACTACTTTTTAATTAAAACTTCTCAAATACTCTAATATTTTCAAAATAGCCATTCTTTAAGGAACTGTTGGTTATTATTTTTACATGTGTTTATGTATACAACTCCAGCCGGCAATATTTACAGCGTTACCAG
The DNA here is from genome assembly GCA_958510875.1 of Endomychus coccineus. Lineage (NCBI taxonomy): Eukaryota > Metazoa > Arthropoda > Insecta > Coleoptera > Endomychidae > Endomychus > Endomychus coccineus. The sequence goes on from OY294068.1 coordinate 141,317,862, forward strand.
ACCTCCGCTCTCGCCTTCCGCTTGCTCTTCTTATATTTCCCCCCGCTAACACTACCGAACCTCCTTAATTTACCACCGATCAACTGATATAATATACTACTAATAACTATTCGTAAGGTGTTTGCTGAACAGCTCAAAATTGAATAATGGCGGTTAACATTAATAGCAAACGGCGGCCGCCGAATTTTAAGCGGTCGGTCGTGTTTGAAAGAGCTCTTTGTCGCTGGCCAAGATTCCGACAGCTCTATGGTCTCAAAATGTAATCGAATTATTCGTGTGTAATTCAATTATTCGTTGGGTAATTGAATTGCTCAATGGCGGCTGGTACTAAAGGGCACAAGGCCACGTGCCCACCTAACCACTAACGTGCCAACCCACCCACCAAGATAAACACAAAAAGAAATTCTCATGTAATTCAGTGCATTATTCTATTCTGCACGTCAGGCGCATGCAATGCCAATGCTCACAACTATGTTCCGGGAAATGTTCTGAAGTATACCTATTTCAAGTATGATTCAGCTGACTACGGTTATCTTCGCCATACGCGCTTATACCGCTGGGGCACAAAAAGCGGCGTATTTCCAGTAAACATCTTGCCTTCATAGTGTATAGTGTGTGAATTCAATTTGAAGACGTGGAGTCTGGAGTGCCGTCTATTATCAATGATGTAAATTAATTGTGTTCAAAATCGTCCAAAGAACCCGCCATCATTTGAGGAAAAACTTTAGATAAAAATGAAAGGAAGGCCTATTCCTGATCTTCCACAAGTAAAACCAGAATTCACAATGTAGTATTCAACAAGAATATCTATGAAAAATATGAGTGGAGTGCGGATGTCCAGTAACGAATAAACTATTTTGTTTAATGTGCTTAATTTGTATGAAAGAGGTTAGTGCGTGGAATAAACGAGGGTTGAATGATTTAAAACACATAGCAGAAACGGCAAAAAACATGAAATATCGTTTCTCACATGAATGCATGCACGGATTTTAGTGTTCTAGGCAAAATTAAGTACAACGAAGTTGTGGAAAAGATCCTCATATTTTGCGCCGGTTAATTATGTGTATTAAATTTTGCTAAGCTTTTGAATAGGGGTTACGAGGCCATGATGAGACATTGACTTTAGAAAATCTAGGTATTCATGTAGGCCTAATCAATTTTGCAACTGAATTAGACGCTGTGCTTGCAATACATATGGAAGATTCGGGCTCACAAGTGATGAAAGGTGTCTCAAAAACTAAATGCAATGTTGCAAATTTACAAGCAAGAAATATTAAAAGGAATTAAATCTGCAAATGTCATTGCTGATGAAACTTAAGACACCTCTAATCATCAGCAAATGGTTGTTATTATACGATATGTGTTTACTGGACAAATTTTTGAATGCTTTTGGTCTTCTTTCAGGTCGGGTGGACATAATCCTAATGTATTTGCTAAAACATTGCTGAATGAAATGCAAACTATTTTAAATTCTCCTTTTGGGTGTGATAACAATAAACTAATCGCTCAAAGTTACGATGGGGCGTCCGTGATGAGTGGTAAGACAAATGGTGTCCAAGTTATTTTCAAAAGAACATTTCCACATGCACATTAGATTCACTGTTACGCGCATCAATTTAATTATTGAACGAGCGGCACAGTGCAACAAAAAGGGAAACGGAAAAAAGTACGGGTGCTGGAATAGTCGAGAAAACGGACCAAGGGGAAGAATTTTTTTGAACCTAGGGACTTTTCCAAGCAAAAATAGTTACATGTGCTCAAATCATGAGGGAGAGAGCCTATGAGAATAGACAAATCACAATCATAGTGAGCAATCTGACAGTGCTTAAGGCACTGGAGTCACAATCACCTCACAATGTGTACTTGATTGCGTCAAAGAACTAACGGCACTAGTAATGAACCCCAATAGAGTAACACTCGTGTGGGAGTCTGAAGAAACCAAACTAGAAGGGACAGAAACTGTCGTCGCACTCGCTAAAACGGGGGCGGAAAAACCACTGATTGGACCAGAGCCAACCTGTGGCATTTCTCATGCCACAGCGAAATCTGTAATCCAAAAATGGCTGGAGATAGAGCACCGTGCCTACTGGAGAGAACTGCCCCGTTTGTCGCACTCCAAGCGACTAATGGGAGATCTCCAGCAGCAACGAGTGAAAAATCTGCTGACGTTCAGCAGACAAGAAATACGGAATCTTGTTGCATTCCTGACCGGACACGCCCCATCAAACAAACACCTCTACACGATGGGACTGGTAGATCAGCCCCCTTGCAGGGGTTGTGGCGTGGAAGATGAGACACCTATGCATGTGCTGTGTCAGTGCACGGCATACACGGTTGGTCGTCGGACATACCTCAGAGTAGGTAGAAACAAGTGAGTGCACAATAGGACTGTAATGACCGGAGTGCTGTAGGGCTCCCCTTAGAATGGAGAACCAACCTCACGGAGGAGAGGTTTTAGTCGGTAGGAATCCGGCACAACCAGGGGCACGGGCACCCGAGGCGTCTATGGAATCCCCTCCTCTAAGTTGAAATTTAGATTGCAAATTTGCAGTAATTGCCAAACTTTTTTTCCGGATCGCCAGAACGAACAATAATTCTTGATGAAATAGTTAAACGTAGATTACCACGCGCTGTTCCTACATGCTGGATTTCCTAGAGTCGGACCATGAACACATTATTTGAACACCAAGATTCTTTCAAAGAATGATTAGAGACAATTATTGAAGAAGATGGGATGGGATGGATCCAGTTACTATTAGTGAAGCAAGTGGTTTATTGAAATATTTGAATTGCCCGGAATTTCTCTACTGGATGAAAATATTTCATTTCATCATGCCACATGTTGAAATATTATTTAATCAGACACTCAAATGCGCGGAATTGAAAGTGTTCAACTGCAAAAGACAATTGAACAATTCCAACAGCAAATTATTCGAATTAGAAATTCTTCTGACCTGCTATGAAAAGACGAAAAACGACAGTTGGAGATAACACACTATTTTAAGCCAAACTAGCGACCGATTTGATTTTAGGGTCACTTAAGTGCAGCAAAATCATTTGATTCTCAAAATTTTAAAACTTATGGACACGTATTTCCACAAAAACATTTTGATGAAATCTTATCCTATGTTGAACAGAGTAAAATTAAAAACTAAACTTTCAGCAATTTATGAGCGCGATGCCATGTTTGACGTAGGTGGTATTTTGCCACTTTTAGTGTTCATAACAGACAAAAACCTAAAAAAGGTTCTGACGGAAGCATACAAACTGTTGGATATTATTTGTACAATGCCCATGTCGAAACAGAATGTGAACGATGTTTTTCCACCCTCAAACGCATTTAATCTTCTGAGAAGCACAATGTCAGAAGATCAACTGAACGCATTGGCGGTCCTATCAATAGAAAAGAAGTTCGTACAGTCTATCCCGGATTTTGACAACAAAGTCATAATCGTATTTCACAGCATAAAAAATAGGAGAATGGATTTTATGTACAAAAAATAGGTAAGCATTTTCTTGTGTCCACCCTGATTCATAATTCACGAACCACCACTGGAATTACTTAAAATACAGCTACCCTTTCTGAAATGTAGTTGAATTTAAGTAATTAGTTTACCGAGAAGTAATTGGATACGAATTTTCAATATTTTTAATTCAATAACCAACAGCACTGCATGTGTAACGGTTCTTCCACGACATATTGCATATATGTAAAACATAATAGTATTATGAGTAAACTTACTGTAACTGTTCGAGAAGTAACTGTACCGAAGTTTATCTAAATTACACATATCCTTTAGCAGCCTGTATTTAAAGATTCTTTCACTACTTATGGCGTATGTGCAACGTCACATAATTATTCCGAAATAGCTATATCTCTAAGTAATAAAATTATGCATCGTCTCGTAGCCTGGATATAAAAATTATTTCACTACACGTGGCGTATATGTAAGATCACATAATTATTCCGAAATAGTTACATCTCTAATTAATACCTCAATATGTTTCCCGTATGTTTCGGTTTCTTTATTACTACTGCTAGAGCAGAGGAAAAGAGAGATAATGAGTGGAGGCGGGGAGGGGGGAGTAGTTTTAAAATTAACCCATCATGGAAAAATAGAAACAATTGAATTATTTATTATACATCTTTATTTTCTTTTAGGACAATAATGTACCTATTCATTTACTTCATGTCTTTTCTTTGCGGCGCAGATTGCTCAGCTCGAACTTCTCCCTGACAACTTCCAATTCCTTCTCTTGGATTTGGTGGTACGTTGATACTATAACATCTGAAACTAAACATATTAATTTGCTGATACTTCAATTTGTTATCTACTATGAAACCTAAATGATTGTTCAATCTAACATTTTAACTGTCCACACAATGTATTTTGAATTTATTCTTGAAATTCAAGTTCTTTCATTCACTATGAATAGAACTAAAATTCATTTTATGACATTTCGTCAGCTTATTAGATTGTCTCAAAAAGTGTTCTATTTAATCTTAACTTCCAATTTAATCCAGAAAAAAATAGATGAATTTGTTTAATTCTGTGGCCATCAGGGTAAACCTTACCCTGATCATGGCTACCTGCTAGCTGAAATAGGTTCTCAGTACTTGCAACAGTATTTTTATTGGATAAGGGTAATTGTTCCTTATTTATAAAGTTTAAGAGCCAATTGCACCGTTCTGTAATTTAAGTGATACTTCCGGAAGTTCTCTGCAAAGTAAGTGTCACTTATTACAGGTACACTGCACCGACAAGTGCGAACACTGACTTGACGCTATGGTTGATACGTTACTATATTTGAGTTGCCCGGGCGTACTAGTAATTTCTAGTAAACACATAGATTAACTAAAATAATTACTTTCCAAAGTACATTGTCTCTGGGTGATTCTGTTGTAAATTTGATCTGTGTTTATAGTAAAAAGGCAATATGACATCTAACTAAATGATGGAAAATGAAGAAAGATTTCGAAAAGTAAATTTCACGATTGACCAAAATGCCTAGGAGTAAAGAAAGTCTCAAGAAATGTTATGAAAATAAAAAAGACGAAATCAGAAAAATAGCTGCGAGTAATAGGCAGCAAATACAAATAACTGGTGTCGGAGCACACACTCCTGAGACAGATCCGTGTCTCGATACAGTTTTTTTGAAATACTAGACCGAAAAACCATTGAAGGTTTGGAAGATGAGTTTGGTGGAATCTGGAATCAGATTTTCTTCCTAGTAATGATGTCTCGAGTGAAATATGTCAATTATGCAAATAATAGATTCAATCTTCTCTTAAGCCGAGTTTCAGTTGGAACACATAGAAATTGATCATAATTATTATATTTGAGAAGAAGGAAACATCGATTCGCCAGAGAATAATCCTAATAATGAAAACATTTCAACTATGAAAAAAAAGGTTTACTGAAATATTTTTTGCTAACTTTTCATCATAGTTTTAAATTTGCAAGTGATAGCAGAAGACTGAAGGCAGTGCAGCCTGTTCACACAAACTTTCTCCCTAAACAATACTCCGAGACTGCTACTTTGAAAAGAGACTATCTAAAAAAAAAATCGGTTGTCTGTAAAGTCGGTTTACTGACGATAGTTGAACGTGACAACGTCATAAGAAAATACTGATGGAATGGTTTCATTTTTCAAAAGAAAATTTTAATTTTATTCGTTTGATAGATATTTTGTATGGATATAGAGAAGGAGGTAAATGGAAATCACTATTGAATTGATCAAGTTACATTTATTTGTACGCATAAATACAATTATGTCAATTTAGCTTTTAAAAAGCCCGCCTCAATGTGTTTGATATAGGAGAAAATTGTTCCCTTTGACGGCTGGCTGGTCCAAACTGTCATTTCAGACAAGTTGTTATGATATGTGGAAGATTTAACATTTATGTTTTAATTTTCTGAAATCATAGCTACGCTCGATAATTATTTCGATTGAATAGTAAAGCAATTGATTTTTTACTCATCGTGAAATAGTTAACTTATTGTTATCGCTGCACTAGCGGGCCGATGCTATTTATTTTAATGATGAAAGCACGAATATTCGACAATATATCACTGAACATATATTTAATATCGAAAGAATCATCACCTTTATCGCCGCAATTATCGTTGCTATAAACAATTGACACCACATTCACTTTTCACTGCACTTCATACTTGACGAAAACATGTAAATGTATTATTTTGTATAGTAGCTGTCCACGCGGACGCATAGCTCACTCAAGTAGGAGACGCTCTCGCTTGCACTTCAAGCCTTAAATGGAACCCCTTAGAGCGAGGTAACGCCGCATGCTTAAATGGAACGCATCAGAGCGAGGTAACGCCGCATGAGTCATGTTTTCTCGTGCGTGCAGCCGGCTCCATCGAATTATAAGACGTTGTCACGTCAAAAACTGGAGATTTCTGTAATTAAATAATTCAGGCAAGAAGAAGAGTTAACGTTACGTAAACGTGCATTAGAAATAGATATACAGATAAAGGAATTGCAACTGAAAAGATTCAGAAATTCTTATGACTAAATTAGTACCTCCCTACTTATATTGAGCATGATAGTTACCCTCTTATTCGATACCTCACTTCAAAAGTGTAACAAGTACAAAATTGCAATGTTGGAGAAAATCGATTAGAAGATATTTAATGAACGATAATCTTGAATATTTTTTCTGACTTTTTGTTTTACGTACAGAAATAGCGGGATTAAGTTTGAATAGCCTTAAGTTATAATAATACGTGAAAAGTTTGGGACATTTTCTTTCAAACTAATAGAAATATGAACTTTGAGTGAGTTGTTACACTATTGAATTAATTTTTTTCTGGAATTACGATATATTACTTGTCCTGGATCGAAAACCGGTAAATTGTTAAAAAAAAATTTATTAAAACATTTAAAATAAAAACAACTTATAATATTGAAAAGTAACAATTTAAAATAAAAAACAAGTTTCATAACTTCAGCATAATAATATTAAAAATAGTTATGAAAAACTCTACTCGGTGTCCGACTCAGAGCATTCCTCTACTCCATCCGGTTTTTCTGATAAACTTTCGTAAAATGACCAGTAAACAGGTCTGATAGAATTGTCTCTGCAGAGGTCCAACAGATCCTTCTTCTTCTTTTTCTCAATCGAAGGCGGTTTTTTGTAGGCTGGCTTCAACGAGATTTGCTTCTGTTCCTGATTAATTCTAAGTAGTTGTTTGATGTTTTGCCTGATATCAATAGACTTAAAAATATCTTGAGTATAAGAAGTTTTGTAAAATATTATATTGGGTTGTGTTTAATAATTTTTAAGTCGTTCCAAACTACCTTTTCTTTTTCTGTATTTTTTACAAAATTTTTTCCCATTTCAGTACTTAATGACTTCATATCATAAATATCCTGAGTACAGATTTCATTGACATTGTAGGGCACTCCAGTTTTCTTCGCCGATTTGATAATAGTTGCCCACTGTGCAGGAATATAAATTGGACCGCTTTTAAGCACCCGTTTTTTCTCCTTTTCGATTGTGGCATGCATGCTATCACCTTCATTCTGGGTGTGCCCTTTTTCTAAAAATGTATGTGTTATTGTCTTGATTTTATTCTCATACATCACACAAAACAGGTACAAACTAAACAAAAACTTATTCTTGTTCTGCCCTGAGCAGTTGTCAGAGTAGAAAATGACATTCTCACTTTTGCATGCTTCACTTTTAAAAAAATTATAAATACAGCTACCAATTTCATTTGCTCCTCTTTTTGCGATTCCTTCGTGCCAGAAAAAGCAGTGGCCCACTTGTTGTTTTAGATCGAAGACAGTAAAGTTGTAACTAGACAGTCTCCTTTTATAATAAAAACTACTAATTCCACCACAAGGAGTCGTGAGGACTGCCTGAAGATCAAAACACAATACTTGAATGTTTTCATCAGATTTTAAATCTTCAATCTTTTCTTGACGGCTTAATTCTTTCTCACTTAAATGCGCTTCATACTTACTCCCTAGTTCATTTTTTTGTTCTTCATTTCCGTTCATGTAACTGGCACATAAACCGCATTGGTCTTTTTTAGGAACGTGAAAAGCGATGTTAGTTTCTGTATTTAAGATTTTTGAATACATAGAAATTTTGGGAGCCTCGTTATTATTAATCTCGCAGCTTTCCTTGTAAAGCCGATACATGGTAGCAATGTTCAAACTGCCATCCAGATATTCTTTATTCGTTCGATTTCGGCAATAATGAGATTTTTTCCTTGGAAATGAATTGATGTGGTCTCTAATTGCTTGAATTACTTCATCCTTCATCCTTTTTTGATTGCTGTCTTCCCCGTTGATCTGTTATCAAAAATCCCTGTTTATATTTTTTTTTGGTTGTCGTAAAAATAGTTCTATTGTTGATAGCTAATGTATTCTTAAAGAATGTTTTACATACTTGAAACAATTCATCTTCAACTCGCAAAGTGTATTTTAGATTTTTAGATCTATTACTACAACATCACGCGTCTAACTAATGTAATAATTTGTCTTATTCAATACTGTAACAAGTCAAGTTGTTACACTAAGGAACTGAAGCATTTTTTAATTTGTAGTTGTTGCATTTTAAGGTCGTGCCATCTTTGAACTAAGATATGAAATACGAGTTGTTTCAGTATTTAAATTGATAGAACGTACTATTAGGAACGTTATGCATGTAGTAACTCAAATTTGAATTTTTTGGACTTGTTACCCTATTGAACTGAGGTATCGATTTATCTTATTATCTTCATGATTAGTTTATTTGTTATTGAATGTTCTGTAAGTTATAATAAATCAATAAGACTGAGTAGAAGAATGTATTATGTATTGTTATTAGCGATACTTCAAATACAATGTTTCAATTATCTGCCTCCTATATATGTTTCCGTCATGATTTGGATGTTCAACTTCTGCTACAGGTGGAATCTGACGATCGATAACCAGGTGTTCCGAATATTCTGCATTGAAATCTTCATCATCTATACCCGGCTCATCTTCATGGTTCATTTTAGCAATATTATGGAAAACTGATGTGGCAATGATGACGGGTTGGATATTTTTCAATTGTAATCGACAACTTTATGCTAACACAGGAAATCTTCTTTTTATGATTCCAAATATGCATTTAATTTCATTTCGAGTTCGAATATGGTATTCATTGTAAAGATGTTCTGTTTGCAATATGGGATCCAATAAATAATTCTTTGATTGATATCCTTTATCTCCTACGAACATGAAAAAAAAAATAATAATATTATTGAATCCATTCACATCACAGTAATACCCACCCAACAAGATGCAATGTGGCATTTCATCCCTCTCAAGCGTTCCCTTGACATTAGAGTTATTAAAAATTGTGCTGTCGTGACTCGAGCCAGGCCAACGAGCAACAACATCTAGAAAAATGTTGTTAGTATCACAAAAAAATGGAAGATTAATTGAAAAATAGTCCTCCCTTTTTTTGTAGATTTCAGCATCGTCTCCACCTATAACAATTATTATACTGTTAACATATGAAAAAAAAAATCTTACATTGACCTGGACTCAATATTTTAATGTGAGTACAATCTAGTGCACTTACAACATTGGGAAATATTGCTATTCTATAGAAATTAATCTCCGTCGATGCTATAGATTCTTCTATATTAGGCATTTTAATAAATTTTTGATATAAGGAAGCTATTGCTCAAGATACTCGGTGGATAATTCTGCCAGCCGTTGTGGGGTCCATTCACATAAAATCGCCAATTGCATCTATATGAGCTCCTGTAGCAAAATACCTCAAACAAATTAACAACTGATTGATTGGAGAAACAGAGTTGTTTCTGAAAATTGTAAATTATATAAATATAATACTTATATATGGAAAAATAGTACTCACAAATCTGAAGGAAATTTAAGCCGATTTTCTATAAATGGTAACAAGAACATTACAGTATCTTTCCTCAGCCGAAACTTTTTGAGAAATGTATGGTCAGGCAAACTATTATTATAATTTTGAAAAATCTTGTCTTCCGGATGGATTCCGCGTTACAATAGCTCGACGTGATGCCGACGTTTCGCCAACCATTACAGGTGGCATCTTCAGGGCAGGCTTGAGGCTGCTGATTTTTCAAGATTAGCTGTCCGCGGAAGTCTACTATCCAAGATATTATTATAATAATCTTGTCTGACAATAATATTTCCTAGAATCCCAAATTTAATCAATTCATGTTCCTCAATGTCGTCAAAAAGTTCCATTTCGATCAAATCCATACTTTGTTGGTTATTAGTAAATAATACAAACACGGATATCACAACGCAATTTAACCTCGAAAACACGTTGAAGTAACACTTAATGTAGCACTTAAAATTCTCACGTGAAATCTTATTTTGTTGCGGTGCAGTAAAACTTGAATTGTAAGTGCAACTTGAATGCTCAAGTGTAAACGTTGCAGTTGGACCTAAGTTCTCTAACTAAACTCACCTTTTATTACACTGATTATATTAAGGTTGCATATCCTTTCATTATTTCTAAGCCAGGAACACTATAATCCAGGTTTGTTTTGAAACACTCGTTGTAATATTCTGTCTGTTAAACCTATATATGTGTTACCTTCAATTCTTTGTATGAAATACTTCTAAAATAATGAACAAATTATGTTTGAATGGAACAATATTTCATAATTTTATGACTGTTTGTTAGCAAATGATATGATATTATACTTAACAGAAATCAAACAAGCATAAGATAAGACCACATAATTCTTTAATTATATATTGATGTTACCATACATCATAATGGTGGCATTTCATCTACGTAAATGGTATAAATCACAAAAAACTAATCAATAGTAATAAAATATCCTAGAAATACATGAACTAGGTGATGAAATTATAAGAGAGGTGAAAATATTTCATTTGATATAGAAGGCTTTTAATATTTTATATTCATTTAGGAAGACACTGCTTACCGAAAAAATAAACAGAACATTTTAAATTAGATTTTTGATTCATATAAATACTTACTAATAATATGGTTTTCTCTGCACAATTGTCAGTCAGATACTTTCCAAATTCCCTTAAATTTTCCAGTGGTAATATGTCCTTAAAAATAGGTTCAGTTCTAGTACCGTCCTTAAATTCATTTTTTTCTAGCACTTTCAATCTGGCATTTACACTTTTCACATACATCTGAATTGATGCACAAATGTTGAAGATTTTGTTCGAAAATTAAGGCATATTTAGGAAATGGTCAATTATATAAGGTTATTGATCATAGTGCAATAATGAAAACTGATATGAATGTTCAACCACAAAAAAGATGTTTGCGGTAACTACATGAAAAGGAGAATTAATTCATTTACACGTCTTTGAATAGGAAATACCCTGATTTGACCAGGTAAGATAATTTCACGTCATCATTACTGTGAAGTTCCTTGCTACTTTTTGGCGATAATTACTCACGACGGCTTCAACACTCCTTCAACTGTCAGATCTGAATCTACTTGAATGTTATGTCGATTTCTCGGGCGCTAGATCTTGTTAAGGTTTACTCCTCGTTGATGGCTTCTGCTAGGGTCCTCACCACAAAGCGTATCACAATGCTATCTATGGATAGCCTTGTCCCAGGGTAGTCTCAGTGAAGTAAGTATCCAGGGATCAATAGGGCAGACTGAATAGTATTATAATTGCAGGCTTACATTGCAAATTAATACTTGGTTACTTCTCGGCTACTTAAATGATGTTGTAGAAAGTTATGTTTAACAAACACGGAACTTCACAATAATAAGTTTATTTATAGTGTTATAACATCGAAAAATATTTGACTCTGTCTGTATAATAGTAATTTATCCCGACCCGGGGAAAGCACAAGGAAACTCAGAAACCGTAATCGCAAAGAAAGTGGTCCAAGTAGGCTAGGCTATTTCCTCATTATAGTCTTGGAAGCAAATAGCCATGTGAGTATTAATAAAAATGTCTATTCATGCACTCATTACTAGCAAAATTACTATTTACCTAATACTTCAATGGCAACTGGAGGAACACTTACTTTTGGCGGCACAAATAATTGTTTATGATCACTTCAGAAGACTTACGTTGGCTGTCTGAATGGCTCATTCCTTCAGGCGGTCTCACTGACGTATTCTCTCAACGCTTGCGAGGCGTTCTTTTTTACCAATCGAGGTGCTGGTAAAGTTACCTACACCAGCTCAAGCTGAGCCCTTTTTTGCTAATTTCGCGTGAATGATGCTCCAGTAGTTCCTTAATTCTGTGCCGTGGTTTCTATGCTTCATTATCTTATGTTGACACGAAATATGCACTGTTTGCTGTTTTCTTATAGTGGATTCGGAATGAAACAGGAGAATATGTAGTTATTATTTATTACTAAGACAATATACAGGAGTTCTTGTTCAGCTTCCACGTATGTTCATTTACGGCGTGTTAGATGCCGTCCATCTTGTTACACTGGTTCCTTCTGCCCCGGTCTGTCCTGTCACGTACACACTATAGAGAACTCTCCATAGGCAATCCGCACTACGCATTCACCTTATGGTCACTTCACATACGCCTACTTAAGGTAGCGACACAACACACTGTTTTGAATGAAATTGAATATACGCGGCTTATGAATTGAAATTAATGCAAATTTTATATGTTAATGTTGTTGAATGGCTACATGTGGAACCTAGTTTATATTCATCAGCTGAAATCATATAATCTCAGTTGAAACAGAAAAAAAAATCTATATTTCTTACGTATAGCTTCTAATGGTTGTGCAGGTGTATTGAAGATTACAACTGGAATATCTCAAATCCAACTTTTTCCTTACGCCATATCTGGTATGGAAGAAACAGGAACTGGAGTATTTATTATAACTTTTCGTGTGATTTTCGGTGATTTGTTAGCGGTGAGCGTATAAAACACTCATTTTATTAATCCCGCATGTGTGTATCATTTTTCCCCATTTTCAATTCATGAGGAACAGGTGAAACATTCCACGTCTTAGGTGGTAAAATAATATGTCTTTGACTAAACTATGTAGACGTTCTCCATATTATACATATATATATATATATATATATATTACACCAAGTATTTCCAGGAATGTTTTTTTGCACACAGGAATCGCCCCTCTCAAAGTTTTAACGGTATACTTCACACTGACCCTTTGGTTTATTTTTTACATTTTCTTTAATAATTAAATTAAGAATTATTCTTTTACCCAGCTTTTTTGGTTTATTTGTCACACAATGCTCCAAGACAAACATATCCTGATACGTTTTGGCTTTCTTGCGGTAAAAATCTTCATTGAATTTTCTTATTTCTGTCATAGTTAGTTTTATTTTATGTCCGCGTGTGGGAAATTGAGGCAGGCTCCTCCGAGAGTACCTGCAAACATAACATTTATGTTTATTTAATAAACGTATTGTTCAACTGCTATTAAACACATTATTCAATTGATTTAAATCATGAAAACTTTGAAAAGAAACTAACCTCAGAGTCTTGGCTTTCTCTCTTTTCCATTCTTGCTTATTTGCTTTGAAATCATATAATCTCAGTTGAAACAGAAAAACAAATCTATATTTCTTACGTATAGCTTCTAATGGTTGTGCAGGTGTATTGAAGATTACAACTGGAATATCTCAAATCCAACTTTTTCCTTACGCCATATCTGGTATGGAAGAAACCGGAACTGGAGTATTTATTATAACTTTTCGTGTGATTTTCGGTGAGTTGTTAGCGGTGTGCGTATAAACCACTCATTTTATTAATCCCGCATGTGTGTATCATTTTTCCCCATTTTCAATTCATGAGGAACAGGTGAAACATTTCACGTCTTAGGTGGTAAAATAATATGTCTTTGACTAAACTATGTAGACGTTCTCCATATTATTGTTTTTTATTCTCAGGTTCCAAAAAAAAGGTGAGTTGTTTTCAAATAAATACCTGCTATTATACATTTAGCTATTTCACTTACTTGTAGGTGTCTCTACTACTAGATGTACTCATAGCTGTATCCCTCTTGAGCCTTCTACCTCGTACCTTTTCTTCATTGGAAGTTACATAATCGGCAGATTCTGCTTTTCTTCATACTTTCTGTAAGTTGTCTGAAATATAGTAGATTGAGAATGTTGAAATATTCAGTTATATTATGATTCTTGACACAGGAATAAATTCTGTGCAATTCTTGGATAATAGGTCACATTACTTATGTCTATTGTATTTTCGTCATAACGTACTGGTTTGTTTATGTTGAATTTTGTTGCCCACATTGTGAATCTAATTGTATTCTTGATTTGTATCTCGGCTAGCTCTGTTTATTTATTAAAAATGAAATTTAATTTGTTATTCCAATTACTTACCCATCTAAAAAGAATGCAGAACTGATGTTTGTATGTACCCACCTTTGTTGGCTTCTCTCCCTTCTAAATTGTATTATAATAAATAATTGTATAGAATATCTCTCTTAGCTTTAAAACAAGAAATGAATTTTATTAATTAAGTAATATCTTGCTTCACTTGACTGTTCTAGGTTATTTTCATAGAACATTGCTCTCTCATATTAATATAAACAACCATATCAAAATTAGTTTCTCTATGACTTTATCTTTCAAACACTGAAAATTCAACTACTTCTATTGTCAATGATTAACTCAATGACTATGAATATTATTAGAGACAGCATTAACTATACGCTTCTGGGGTTTATTGCTGCGAACATGGTTTTGAGCGAGGGAAAGTTCAGCAGATAAATTGTATCAACATATCGAATGCAACTGAACGATATGGTAATTTTCGCAAAAATTTATTGATTAGATACTACAATATATCGAATACACGAGTGAGTTTTAAGTACTGAATAAATACGTGAATTTGATAAATTGTACCTAGTAATCAATATGTTGTGTGGAAATTATCATTTCGTTTACTATGTTAATCAAGAAATTTTTTCATCAAGTGAAGATAGACTCCATTAAGAAGATGGGAGCTTGGACATATGATATTATGCATGTATTTTCACAATATGTTGATATTTGGATCTTTAGAGGAAACAAACGAAGAGTTTTACTTAAGATTTACTGAGCTGTTGAAATGTTTTTCATGAATTGATTTGAATTTCATAGTGTTCACATCATATACCTACACACACTTGTTTTGTTTTCAATGATTTTCTTCTATGACTACTATAATATTTCGGTACTTTGTCTTGAGTGCCAGATTATCCTTGCGAGGTTTACTCCCGGGAGGGTTCTCTGTGCCAACGGTCTTTTCTGACTACGTTATACAGCCTGTGCTAAAATATTTACCTCGGAAAAAGTGTTATTTCGTAGCGATCAGTAACATTGGGAACAAAGGACAGTACGTGTCAAGAGGTACTCATGTTACTTCATAATCCTCTACTTTAGACAATACTAACTATTGTAACGGTGAGCAGAGTGTATGTTTTTATAATAAATCTGGAATTGAAATTACTCTAGATTTAATATTTCCAAATAAGTGAATAGGTTCAGAATCCTATCTCACTGCTTGTAACACTTGAACTTGTAACAGTCGGCTGGGTATTATTTCAGGTAGCGTCAATACCTCATCGACGAGTTATGTGAATTAAGATTTGTTTGTTGGAACCTGCTCGGGTATCGAAGATCTTAGTTGATCCGTGTACCCTCAAGGTTCTTTTAAGCTGCCACCACTAGGTGTATATTTCAGCCCACCTAGAAGCTGTTTTTGACTACTTTGATCCCTTGATCTCTTTTAAGGGACGGCCTCGTACTATTACTTAAAATTATATCTTTATATCTGAAGCGTCTAAATGCAAATGCAGACATTTCACTTATAACCATTTTTGAGTAAAACGCAAAAAACCTGCCTAGAGCTTATAACTCGATCAATCAACTTGAAATTTTGATAGAAATTTGGAATAATGTTTTTAATGATATTAGAGTTTTATTCAGAAATGTCTGATTTATTATTAACAAGAAAATTTGTTTAAAAAATGACACATGTCTGCTTTTGCAGCTGAGCCTTGCACATGTCTGCTTATGCAGCTGAGTGAACTCCAATTATCTGGGTTTGCATCTTATGATAATAGTGGAAACACCAATAATATTACGGCAGGCTATAAAATTTAATATTGACATAAAAAAAACATCAAGAAGTATAATTGAAAAACTGGTTCATTATTTTTTTAGCAGCTATACAGGTATAGCAAAAAAATTAACAGAACTAAACTCTGAATGCGTCGTCTTCAGCATCTGTTAGAATAACTATATCCTCATCCTCATCCTCATCCAGCTGATTTTCTACTGCTGCTTCTCTTTCAAATGCGTTTCTGAAGTAATAAAGACGATCGTCGTTCTTCCAGTTCGCCTTATAATGTTTGGCTAACAACGTTGATATGCTTTTGATTTTGTCGGGCTTCAGAATTCTACCCACACAAAGATTCTGTAAATTTATTTGAGTAATCTGCTTACCCCTCTTACAGATGCCCCTTGCAACAGCAACATCATTCTTATAGTATGGTTCACCTCTGACAAGAACAGATCCACTGGCGGATTTGGAAAAAATTAGCCTTTTAGATGGTTGAAAACGGAAATGCCAAGAGGCAGGAAGTTTAAGACATTTTTTCACCTCCCCTTTCCAGTCAAAGACTGAGTAGTCTTCTCTCATCTTTAACACAGTTGAACACTCTTTAATAATATTAATGTACGTTTCTGGATCAATTACGGTGGTATATTTTTTAACTTTTTTCTCTATCTGGCCAAACACTCGGTCAGGAGGAAGAAACGAATGACCGACTATTGGAAATAACAGTTCTAGGCGATTTACGTGAGGTGGAGAACAGCACTGCAGCCAGTATTGGGCCATTCCAACCATCGTGTTGTTCTTGTTCTGCCCTTCACAACCATCGGCTACTAAACGTACTACTTCTACCTCTTCATGAAAGGTGAAATTTTGTAATGCATGGAAAACTGCAGACACTATCTCATTTGAGCTTCTTGGACGGTCAGTCTCTGTCCATATAAATGATTTTACAGTTTCAGGATTGAGTTTTGATTTTGAATGCCCTACTACCAACGTAAAATTGTATAGGTTTATCTGCATGCTGAAGTAACAGGATTGATCTGGAATCTTTGGCAACGGTGAATTTTTTTGACAATCAAAGGACAATATTGCAATTTTAGGATTATTTTCTTTTAATAAATCATAGAACGCATTACTACGCAGTTTGTGTACTCGCTGTCATTATCCTTCCTTTTTCTTCTGGATCGGTGATTTTTTAAATTCTTTCTGAAAATTGTAGGCATTTTGAACACACATCAACCTTTGGAGATCCAAACCCAATGTTGTATTGTCTTACAAAAATATTTCAAAAAAAACACTCTTTTACTTTAAGGTGTTCTTCTACCCCAGAATTGTACATCTTCCACAATTTGATTATATTTAATTCACAGGGTAAGTATCGTCTAATGATTGTTTTATTTCTTGCATAGTGCGTTTCACAGCAATTTAAAGATTCGTTGAAAGTTTTTATTGCCTGTCGCGTAAAAATTGTTTTATGTGAAACTCTATCACCGCCTCTTCTTTCTTCTGCCAAAACTCCGGTTCTGTGGTATTCCTTCGATATTCTCTGAACTCGATTTTTTCCAACACCAAGTATTTCCAGGAATGTTTTTTTGCACACAGGAATCGCCCCTCTCAAAGTTTTAACGGTATACTTCACACCGACCGACTTTAGTTTATTTTTTACATTTTCTTTAATAATTAAATTAAGAATTATTCTTTTACCCAGCTTTTTTGGTTTATTTGTCACACAATGCTTCAAGACAAACATATCCTGATACGTTTTGGCTTTCTTGCGGTAAAAATCTTCATTGAATTTTCTTATTTCTGTCATAGTTAGTGTGGAACATTGCAATGTTTTTATTTTATGTCCGCGTGTGGGAAATTGAGGCAGGCTCCTCCGAGAGTACCTGCAAACATAACATTTATGTTTATTTAATAAACATATTGTTCAACTGCTATTAAACACATTATTCAATTGATTTAAATCATGAAAACTTTGAAAAGAAACTAACCTCAGAGTCTTGGCTTTCTCTCTTTTCCATTCTTGCTTATTTGCCATTCTTTTTCTGCCTTTTCCACTAGGACTTGGTTCAATATTACTATCGCGATCCATGTTAATACTGTATTATTGTTCACTAAATGATTCCTCAGAAACAATGCGTAGATATGTATTCAAGTAAAACTTCTTCAACCACGTGCAGGTTATAATGATGAACAATATACGTCTTATTATGATCTCGAGTTCACATGACTAACGAAGTGCAACCTGATTCGTCCACAAGCAAATGTCTGTTTTTGCATCCAACTTGTATGTGCATATGTCTGCTTTTGCATCTAAGAGTATTCGCGCCAGAAAAACAGCCACCTCCAGCAATTAGACGTTGGTTCCCGAAAACCTGAACTCTCAACTGGTGTTAATCCCACCTTTAAATTTATTTCATCAATAGAAACACCATCGGTCGCTACAACACAATACCATTGTTTTATTTCTCTTTGATTCATTGTAAATTTAATAGTTGAAACTCAATTGAGGAAACGGTGAGATTATCTTTCTCTTTCAATCTGAGTTACAATTACCTGACTACTATTTTCGGTTTTGAATAAAATCTTATCATTTCTTCAATTGATTCGAAACGAAACCCGCGATATAGGCTACAGCATTCATTACATAATCTGTTAAACACCAATCTGAATTTGTGACAACATGGAGCTCCAGTGTTTTGTTTTATTTTATGTAGAAGTTATATATACTCTGAACTTTCTTGCAAGTCTTCAAAATTTGCATTTTTGTCAAGCCACCACTAATTACAATATTGGAACAATTTCTGTATTGCTAACAATTCCTGTGCTAGGTGCTTTAACTTCACAATGGACTATCAATCGTTTATATACAGCCTGAAATTACCTGGTTGTGGGTTGTTGTACCAACCCTTGCTCCTTATTGTACTAAAGAATAATTCTAAATGATCTTGCTAAAACTTGTAAGTTAATATACACTCGCGAATCTTGTTCTCAATAACATAAAAATGAATTATACGAATCTTTTACGCTTTCAATGCATATTAGAAGTTCAAAAACTCTCTCTGAATTTTCAGAAGTGGAAAACCTCCCATACTGAGTTCAATAATATATTCCTCTATTTTTTCAAAATAAACAGAATACTGTTATTCAGTTTTGGAAGATAACGGCCTTTTATATATTTATTTTGCAGACCCGTTTCTTGAATTCAGCATATCAAAAAGATCGTTGAAAAACATTAAGAAGTTAGCAGTTGCTTCTACATTTTTAAACTGAGGCAACTCCCTGTCAACACATAGATATATTAATGCATCTGCAACACTTTTGCTCAACTTCTGAGTTGCTATGTTCATTTGCATTTTTTCCTTAGCAAAGTGCATATGTTGGGATCTTAGTCTAGTAGCAGCATGTGAATCTTCATTGTTATGAAATTCTACTAAGCTTTCCCAATAATTCCAATGTATTTGATCTCTATTGGAATCACATACTTTTTTTGTGTGTTGAAATAAATTCACACCGGTTTGATCATATGGCAGTGACCGAGTAGAATATATGGATTACGTGGTACAGGATGGCTGAATGCTGTCTTCAATTTTAGTGGATTAGAAAAATCAGCACCCAACTTTTCCGCCATTGTCATGTTCACCGCAACTCCATCAAATGTAAATGATGTGATTGTGGCTCCACTCTGATGAATGAACTGTAGACATTTTATAATTAGAGAAGCTTTTTCCATTGCTGAGAGCCCAGCTAACAAAAAATAACCCACAGGTAGCTTCCTTGCACCATTTAGGCAGACCATCATAAATACAAGAACTTCTTTGGCTTCTGGAAGAGTCACTCTATCCAACTTTGTGCCAATATCCACATAACCAGTGAATTTGAAACCAGTCCATTCTACTTGCCTTCTAATGGACATTTCGCCTTGCGACTAGATTGCATAAAATGCTCTCTGCAGAAACTTCCAATTCAATAGCAACCAATGGTTCCTTGTTGAATCTTGATGTTCCATCTACTGACTGGTATTACCTGAAAATAGTCACAGAATACGCAAGGGACAAAAATAAATGTCTTTCGAACATATTGTATGCTCTTGGAGAGTAAAAGGACAAAGTTAAGGGAAAATACCTTATCTTTGGGTTATATTTGTACCTGATGGATCTTTTCTCTCAAACTTTTTGAGGCAGTTCCCGAAAGTGATGACGAGGAACTAAATGAAAACATGACTGAAATATATTACTAATTATTTCTTATACATTTTTATTGCATTTCATGCACATTATAATTTATTCTCAAATATAGCATTGATTCTTCCATAAACAATAATTGAAAATACTTTTATAATCAACTTTATAAGGTGCTGTAAACAGCAGTTTATCTTTCAGAAGCTACATGAGACTATTCAAATTAGTAACTATTGACTGCAACCTACTCAACGTTCCCTGAAGATTTTTAACTTTCGTTTTCTGGTTTGCTCTTCACCATTCGATAGTGCATTTTCCTTTCCTTGGTGAAGAAAAATCGTTACTCGTAATATCTTCCACAAAATGTTTCCTACAATGGTCTATACTTCAAAAACAAAATCCATAGTGGTGTTTGTCATTCAATAGTTGACATTCATTCGTCTCTATTCTAAAGGCTTTCACAACCAAACTTAGTCTCATTTCTAAGAATAACTATATATTAACTGATTTTCATAATAATAATAATAAAAATACCTGTTTATTACCGTTTTTTGGTAGTAGATGTAAGAGCAAGTTTTACTCTAAACTCGGAACTAGGACCTACATATTCAACAGGAAGATCATGAATGATGTTCAGCAATTGTTCTTCAGTTTCTGAAGCAGTGTCAGTTGTGGAACAAGAAAAAGGGTTTTGTTGTGCGAAGGATTCGAGGATGTAAATTGAATGTAGGTATAAGTTATCTTACACGCAAGCTGTAGCGAAACACCTATTTTTTAATAAGCTATGCGTCTATTGTTTGTGAAAAATGAAAACTTACAGGATCCCTAAGGGTCCAACAACTTGCATTTTTTGCCCCTTATGTTTGAATCCGAAACATTAATTTATTTCAACCTTAAAGTATGAACTAAAGGCATATACTCAAACAAATCTTCGTTCGTATGAGTGAATATAAGTTTTTATATACCTCTTTGCGGGAGGACCTTTTGAATTTTGTTCCCTAGTTCTCATCTATTTTAGGAGCTGAATTTGATTGAACATAGACGACTCTGTCATTTTTACTGCAACAGTATAACATAGATAATCGGTTGTGACGTTACTTTTTGGAGATAGTTACTTACGACGGCTGCAATACTCGTTCAAGTCTACTAGATCTGAATCCAATTGACTTTGTTTTGGTTTCTCAGGCGCCAGACTTTTTGTTAAAGTTTACTCTCCGTTGAGGACTTCTGCTAGGGTCCTCACCACAAAGCGTATCACAGTGCTGTCTATGATAGCCTTGTCCCAGGGTAGTCTCAGTGGAGTGAGCAATCAGGGGTCAATGAGGCAGATTGAATAGTATTAGTAATTGCAAGCTTTAATTGCAATTGATACTTGGCTACTTTTCGGCTACTTAACTGATGTTGCAGAAAGTTATACTTTTCGTTAAATAAACACGGAACTTCCCAATTACAGGTTTATTTATGCAGGAAGCTTTAACATTGATAAATATTTGACTCTGTCGATGTAATAATGATTTATCCCGACCAGGGGAAGCACTAGGAAGCTCAGAAACAATAATTGCAAAGAAAACGGTCCAAGCATGCTATTTCCTTATTACAGCCTTGAAAACAAATAGTCAAGCTGGTATTATCAAAAACGGCTATTCATGCACTGATTCCTATCATCAAATTACTTATCGTGACTAGGATACTCAAACAGAGCAAGTGAAAGCAGTTATTTGAGTTGTATTGGTTCCTTCACAATACTTCCACTACACCCGCGCAATATCAGTAATCTTTTTGGTACTTTTCAATTATGGTGATTATTGAGATTTATTTATCCTGCAGTCTTTCAAGATAGTACGCGCAAAATCTCGTCAAGGTAATTGTACGACAGTGCCAGGCACTTATATGCTACCCACACATGAATTTGGCAATCAACTCTTACTTCCGGGTAGTCGCAGTGTAAGAACTATAATTATCTCGTCAGCATACCACTTCACTTCGGAGTATACACAGCGTGTACAGTGGATATTACGAACATACATCCCCCTTCATAGTCTACGTCCGGGTAGTCACAGCGCAGCGTATAGACCCTGGCGGTGGACTATCTACGACACACCCTTATTCCCGGGTAGACGCAGTGTATGTTGGTGTGTTGTGATTCCCTTCCACTCTAATTATGCACACTCTGATACAGTACAATTATTCATAAATTCAGTAATAAGTTTATCGGTACGCTATGGAAATTTGAACAAGATAAACTAATCAAGTACAATACACCAATTACACTTACTAATTGGACGATGTTTGATTATTACCTAAACAATGGAACTCGATGTGTTTCGCATGGGAATAACTCAGCATTGAAATTGTCTCAAAGGAGCATAGTGGACTAATAATTCTAGCGGTTGAATTAAAATCTCGAGATCTTACCTTACATATGAAGCGTACAGCCAAATCACAGTATAGTTACTCCTGTTGAAGTACGGCAGGAAGAATCCTTGATCCTCAGGGATAGCCATGCTGAACCGGCCGGTTTTTGCTGGTTGATTGATGTGGTCTTCAAGTCACTCGCGTTTGACGCTGTGTTATCGCGTGAGATTATTGAGAATACCTAAAAGCTAATTATTTAAATTTAATCAATAGGTTAATGGCGTTGTGGCGGTTGCAAATTAACACGAGTGGTGTCTCGGTTAACCATTCAAAGAATACTGTCTAATAGACAATCGACAGAGCACACGTGATCGATAGGGTATGAATTTTCCACTATCGCGCAACGCGTGTAGGGAAGAATGTATAGATTCTTTTGACGCGGAAATGATTGATTCCGATACATTATCTGAAATGCTCATTTATTGAGTTAAAATAACTAAATTATTGAATAATTTACAATACTATCTGGATATATTTACAAAGTACGTCGGGCGCAACATACTAGTATTTTGCGAGTCTTAAGCGGTGATTGGTAGCGGATAAATTCTGGTGACGGATTGTCGAAGCACGCCATTGACAGTTTTTACTAAGGCCACCGTCACCGTACCATCCGTTCCAGGAAAAACTTGGTCAACCATACCTAGAGGCCAACGTAAAAGACCCATATTATCAGCTTGTATTAGTACCAAAGTACCAGTGGTGATAGGAACACACAAAAGATCCACCTCCTCCCCCGATTCAGTTCGATTTTTTTGAATCGGTCCTCTTGCGGAATTGTCTCTACCTACTATTGTGTCCTCTATTTGTTCTGTGTGTCGGAAGTTTATTTTTTTGAATCGCGTGAGAGTTAGTTTACCATCATGAGATGATTCAGGAGGTATCTACATAATTGAATGTTTATCCTCCACGCTGCCGTGATCATGTAAGTTCTTGTTGTTGAATTAGATTCGGTGGAATGCTTGGCTTTCTTTTATTTATATATTGAGTTATATTCTTTGTGTGTTTTGTGGCTACTTTTTTGATTAGTTGTCTTCGTCATTTGTATCTGTTGTTCGTTATTCAAGGAGGCTGTCGATAGCTTCCTTGCTTAGGTTTCGAATTGCTATTGGAATGTCTTCGTGTCTGAGAGGAGAGTTGTTATTTTGATAAGGCGATCTCATTTTGCACATGTTCGAATTTCGTACACGAGGTAATTCTGTGTATAGGGTCATCCTCTTCGTTGCATTGGTCGCAGTTGCTGGTATCGCTTTTCCCGATACGATGAATGTGTCTTTGGAAGTTTCCATGACCACTGAGCAATTGAGTTGTCTTCGGGTTATACTGCCGAGGAGTGTTCAGCCAGTTGGCAACGTTGGGGATCATCTTGTGGGTCATTCTGCCCTTTGTTTTGCCATTCAGCTAATGTGATGTCATTTAGGGAGTTTTTGAAAGCTGCTATTGCGTTGGGGTCCCTGAGTTGGATTTGTCGGCCCATGTGTGATGCAGCGCCTGTCTTCTTTGCTTGACGCAGTGCGTAAATTTCTGACAGATGGATGTCCATCGGGGAAATTTCAGCTATGATGCATAGTGTATCGCTGGGGTCGAGCGGTACGCTCCGAGTATTGCTCTGAGGCATGTGGCTTGAGTGGACGCAAGGGTTCTGATGTTTCGCGTGTTTGAGAGTCTATGTCCCCATGCATCTATACCATACGAGACTATTGGAATGACGGCTCTATTATATATATCCAGGAGGGCCTTCTTGTTGATTCCCCAGTTGATCCTCGTGTATTCGCTGATGTTGTGGAATATGGCCTTAGCCTTGGAAGTGACTGCTCTGATGTGTGCGCTGTATTTCAACTTGTGGTCAAGGGTGACTCCAAGATATTTGAATTGGTGCACGCGTTTGATGTTTTCGTTGTATAACTTGACGGTTGGGTCTCTGCTTAGTTTTCCGAAGACCATGTATTTCGTTTTTTTCGTTGATATGCGTAATTTCATGTCGCTTGCCTACTTTCCCATTGTGGGGAGTGTCTCTGCTGCCTTACTTTCAAGTTCGCGCCTTGTGTTCCCTTCAATGGTGGTGGTTCCGTCGTCTGCATACGCGAAAGTGGAGCATCCTTCCGGCAGGTCAATTCTTAAAAAGGTGTCCATTATCACGTTCCACATGGAGGGTCCAATGACCTACCCTTGCGGGCATCCCTTGGATAGTGGTTTAGTGACGGAGTAACTGACGGATGAATATTCGATTTTTCTGTTACTTAGGTAGCTTTTGATGAGCTGCAAAATGTCATCGGGAAGGTTTAGCTCAGCGAGTGAGTCTCTTGATTAGGGCTGGCCACCAAAGATTGTCAAATGCTCCTTCGATGTCGATAAAGATTATCAGCATGTATTTGCTTCGCCTGTTTTCAATCTTTCCTAGTACTTTAGATAGGGCCTCTATTGTGCTTCTTTCATTCCTGAAGCCGTATTGAAGGTCGCTGTGGATGTCGATTTCTGGGACAGTGCTGTATATTTTGTCGATGATTATTCTTTCCAATGTTTTGTTAAATTCAGGAAGAAGTGAGATTGGCCTGTATGATTTCGGGTGCGAGGGTTCCTTGTCAGGTGCCTTTAGGATGGTGACTAGCTTTCCGATCTTCCAGGGGTTAGGGAAGTAGCCGGCCAGGATGCAGTCGTTATAAATTTGATGAAGGGAGTTTCTGATCTCCGGAAGGATGGTTTTGATAACTTTGTCATGGACGTTGTCTCTCCCAGGGGCTTTGTTTGAAGCTCGCGATGGCTGCTTCTTGCCTAGTTGCTATATAGATCTGCTTCTGGCATGTCGTCTGGCATGAGTCGGTTCATGAGGGTTTCTAGTGTTTCTGATTGCGTGCTTGATGTGGTGTTTCCAGTGGATATAGATGTGGTTGTGGGTTTTTTTCTTAATCTTTCGGGAAGAAAGTTTGTACACTGTTCCCCAGGTGTCTCTTTCCAGGTCCTCTTCAACGAATTTTTCCCACGACTTGTATTTTGCTATGCGTATCTGCCTCTTAAATTGCCTTATGGCTGTGGTGTATTGAAGTTCGTTTTCCGTCCTGTCTTGCTCTGTGATGCTTCTCTGCCATGCCCTTTTAGCTCGTTTGGCGGCTCTCTTGAGGGATTCGAGCTGGTCGCTCCACCACGGGGTGTGTTTTATGTTTTGTGATGTGAAGAACTTTGCTGCAGATGCGTATGATACCTGCTGTTAGTGTTTCGATCCTGTGGTCATCCTCGTGATCTTGCGCTCCAGTTCGGTCATCATCTGTTCACATTCCCTTGTTATGGCTTTTGAGTTCGCTTTTCTCATGTTGAATTTCTGTGTTGTGTTCGGTGGTTGTGCAGGTGTGCGAATTGATATATCGAACGTTATCAATTGGTGTTCGCTGTTGATGGCCTCTGGGATTACTTTCCATTGTTGTATGTTCCTGGTGAGATTGCCTGATGTCATGGTCACGTCGATATTTGTTGCTGCGCCATTTGGGGAGAGGTATGTGTGTGGCTCGCCTGGCTCGTTGTGCACGAAGAGATTGTTCTGTGCAATGAAGTTTTCCAGAATTTCGCCTTCTGAGTCTGTTCTTGCGAAGAACCAGAGTTCAGATTTGGTGTTGAAGTCTCCTGATTTTCTTTCCTCTGAGCTCGTTGATTGCCGTCTGAATGTCTCCCAGCGTGTCTTCGATGGGCGCGCTGAAGGGGCAGTACGTGTTGATGATATAGATGCTGTCTTTGCCTGTGGATATTTCTGCTACAGATGTTGTTGTAGTAGTTAAGTGCGTGAGCTGGAAAATGTCGAGATCTGGATTGAAGCATGCGGTGCTGGCGTGAAACCTTAGGTTTGACTGCATGTTTGCTGTTCTTGTTGCGGCCCCGTAACCGGGGATTTTTCTTAGTTGGTTGTCTGGTTTGAAGGTGTAATGCTCTCGTATGAGGACGTGGTCTAATTTGGATTTCTCTGTTAGTACGCGGACTTCGGCTGTTGCTGTCTTCGAGGTTTGGATGTTAATTTGACCAATCTTGATTACTCCTGGTTTACTGTCCATAGTCAGTGTTATTAATATAGTCTTCAATTCTTTTTGCATTTGTTGGAGGAGGCGGCGTGTTTCATCTTATCGCATTTTGTTCCTGATCTCTGGCGGTTGGCGCAGGTGGGCTCTTCTTTGCTCATGGTGCACTCTGGTGTCATGTTCTCCCGCGCAGGGCCCGCATTGGGTTTGGCTTCTGCATTCCTTCGCAAGGTGGCCGATTCTTTGGGATTTGTAGCACCTTTTAATTCTTAAGTGGTCATTGACTCTGCATGAGGACCATGATACGTACAGGCGTCCGCTGGAAAGTAGTCGGGTTCTTGCTTGGTGCTCCGTTCTATGACCCAGTGGACGGTTTGTTTGTCTCTGGGGCCAAATTTGTGTAGGAGTTTGAATTCCGGGACGTTTTCTTCTGATTTGAAGTTGTGCACCTTCTTTCACCTTTTCAGATGACATGTCGGAGGGAACATCGTGGATGGCGATGCGTGGCTTCATTTTTTGACTCTTTTTAGTAGTGAGTCCGGCTTTGTCTAGAATCTCTTTTATGAGGGATCTCCTATGCGGATTCCATTCTTCCCGGTTTTCGTTATCCTGTCAAGTTGTAGTCCTATTTCTTGTGGCTTGATGTTCTTTGGGAGAGCCTCTTTGGTCCCGTCGCACGTGGATTCTGCTGTTGGATTTTTAGGGTATATTATCATAGTATCCCTGTTGGAGGGAGCAATCGTCTTGCCAGTTGGCGCCTTGACTTTTCCAGTTTTTTTATTGGTGGCATTATATGTTTCTGGGCTGGATCGTGTGTTTTGTTTTCGTGTCTGGGTTCTGCATTTTCGACGGCTTCCTTGACTGCTTCCACCGCTTCTTGTATGCTGCTCATTTCTTTCGCAGCGTCGCATCGGGCTAGGAGGTTTGAGTTGCCAATTAGTAGGTGAGTGACCTCTAGCTGGATGTGGTTCAAGGTGTTTGTGATGTCATGTCTTCTGTTGGATGATTCTTTGGAGAGAGAGTTTATCTTCTGTAGCTTCTGGAGGGATGTCTGGATCTTATTGCCTGAGTCCAGGAGTTGTCGGATGTCCACGATCTTCGTGTAATTCGTCTCCAATGTAGTAGAGTCTTCTGCGTCTTGGGATGCAGAAGGGTGCGGTTCTGTTGTGATGCTGCCGCTGCTATTCCGCCGGGAGCTGATGCTGTTCCATCTGGGGGATGAAGGAGATTGTGGCATCGCTGGTTATAAAATTACAGAGGGGCTTTCGATCACTACTGTGTTTCTTTTCTGACTTCGCACTGTTGTTTCTATGTTTGAGATGGGCTTTCGCTTTCTCACTATTGTGTCCTTAATCGCACTTTTGATCACGCACTTAGTGTCTAAGACACTGTCGCTTGTCCTTGCCTACGAGTGTTGGGGCCCCTGGAGGGGGCCGACGTGGTCTTTAGCCGCTTTAGGGGCTTATGGCGTGGGGTTCCTCATGGTTACCACGGCTGATTGCCTAAGGATGTTTCCATCTTTCACCTCGTGGAAGTAGACCAATAATTAACTAGCTCAATTGTTAGCTTATCGCTTGATCACTTCGAACGCACAACTGCGTAGCCTTCTAGTTAATGCCAGAAGGCCTGGTGAAAGGAACAGAAGAATCTGTCCATTTGTTACGTTGATGCAGATATTCCCACCATGACCAGAAATTCTGTTGCATATGTTTAACCAATTGCCATCTTCAACGGAGGTTGAGGGAGACATTAATCATATCAACTTCAGGTACTGCAACTAGAGGCATCATCGTCAGGAAATGACCAGATGTCAAAGCTCTCAGATCATTACTATCATTGCTCATAGGGGTCAAAGGACGCAAGTTCAGAACCTCTTCGATGTGAGCAAATACCGTTTGTACTTCCTCAAGGGAGGATTTGTTCCCCAATGACTCGTATTACCCTTAAATTCATGATTTTTCATTTAAAACGGAAAATTGTGAAAAAATTTAGATTTGATAAAACTAGCATAGGGGAAATAATTTAAAAATTCGTGTTGCTGTTTAAAGAGATTTTTTTGGAAAAAACTATGTTGCCAGATAACAACATCATGCATCAAGTAATACTACAAAACTCAAAATGTTACATGTGAAACCGTTCAAAACAGCTATTGTTTTTGTTCAAACAAGTCCACTCCCCATTTCTCGCACTTAGTATTAGTAAATCCTTCACACTTGGGGTATTTGCATCTCATTTTAGCTTCTTGGATAATTGGCCAATTTCCAATTTGGTCAGTACGAACTCCCGTCGGCGGCACATGCTTCATAGCAACGAAATTCAAATCGACTTGTTACAGGGGGCATCTATACTTGTTTTTATTTGAATAAGAAATAAAAAAAGCAGTGTTACTTTTATTATGCACAATTTTTGGCTTTCGAACAATCCTGTGGCTAGAATGTATGATTGTAAGAACAAAAAATATATTGGAAATGATTTAGAAACAGCTAATAAATGGAAGACGTACAGTTATTATACTCTATGTTACATTGAAACTTTTTTCAAAGGTCCACATAATGTATTTTGATACTGCAGGAATATATCTGGCAACTGTGTATAAGCAACTGTATTATTGGAATAATTCTGTTCTGTGAACGGATCCATCGATCAATATAGGTCTCGTAGGTTTTCCCTCCAATACAGAAGCACATAACCAATAATAAAAAATACGACTGTGTGATTTCGGTGAGTGAGGACGTCTCTGAGAACCTAGGTAACCTAGACAACATCCCACGTGGAATTACAAGTAGAACATACTAACCTTTGTATTATTTTCTATTTAATTAATCAATCTTATATAGTTGGTAAGTGAACATCTAAATACATATCAATTTAATTTGAGAAGAAATGGGGGATGATCCCCCATCCTCTGGGGAGGATCAAAACTATGAGGAAAAACTTAAATATAATAGTGATGATATTGGCCCATATATGATATATATGGAAGCTTCTGGTAAGAATATAGGCAAATATTGTCAATTAAGTATTGCAAGAGATTTAAACAATTTAAAAATTAGAGATATAACTAAAATCAGTATTAAAGGAAAAAATAAAATAGGAATTCAATTTAATAATTATGAATCTGCGAATAAAATTCTAGATAATGAAATATTATTGAAGAAAGATTATAAATTATATGTACCCATTAATCATATTACTTGTAAAGGATTAGTGAGAAATATTGATCCTAATATAAGTGAAGAGGAATTATGCAAAATGGTTGAAAGTCCATTCCAGGTTGAAAGAATCAAAAGGTTTAACAAAAGAATAACGATGGAAAATGATACTCGATATGTACCTACGGGTACCATCTTGGTAACCTTTAGAGGTACTATACTACCAAGGGAGCTATCTTTTTGTTGTTTGCCATTCAAAATTATACCATATGTGGCCCCAGTGACAAAATGTTATCAATGTTTCCTGTATGGACATGTCAAAAAATATTGCAGAGGAAGCAACAGATGTCGAAATTGTTCAAAGAAAGAATGCGATAATACAGGATTTTGCATTAAGACATGCTGTCATTGTCTTTCTAATCAACATTCATCGATAGATAAAAAATGCCCAGAATATGTTAGACAACAACAGATTAAACGAATGATGAGTCTGGACAATATGTCTTATTTTGATGCAAATCAATTATGCCCAAAAAAATATAACAATAGTAATAGTTTTGTACAATTTGTGGGAGATTTTCTGTCTATTAGAGATATAAATAAATCAAACAGCAACATCTCAATTACACAGAGACGAAACGAAATTGCCAATAGTAATCTAACCAAATCGAAAAGATCTTACTGAGAAGTGGTGGTAACATCTACTCCAAAAAAAAATAAAACAACATTCAATCCAGGATTTAATAAAACTGAACATAACAACTGTTTATTATATCCGAATGGCCAACCAAGCACAAGTACAATACCAGTTAATTTTTCTCCAACATTTTCACCAATTACAAGAATTAATGACGAATCAGATATGATTTTAGAAGAGTTGCCATATCCAAACAATTTCGATGCAATAATATCTGCAATTAAATATAAAGATGAAACGCAATTAAGTCAAATATTAGATATGATTAAAACTAGAGATATGTTAAAGAAGGTGAAAGATATAGATAAACCCTTAGATAGTTATATGTAGATGTCAGACTTATTCAGGATCTTCACTGTACATTTAATTCATTGATTTTCAATATTTTTACACGTAAATTAGGTATATTAAACTTTAAGGATCTCATCAACCTCCTATCTATTTATAAACAATGTACATACACAATTTAAAAATGTTACAATGGAATATCCGTAGTCTGTTGGCTAATAGAATTAACTTAACACTAAATATTAATGAACATGATCGAGATATAACAATATTAAATGAAACCTGGTTAAATAATAATTTAAATATATCTATTCCTAAATATAATTTACTTAGAATGGATAGATTAGACTCCAAAGCGGGAATTGCAACTTTAATTAGAAATGATATTATTTTCGAAAAATTAAAAATAAATAATCATTATTTAAGTCATGATTTTCAATATCTTGCAATTAAAATAGACAATTTAACTATTGTTAATGTTTATTCTACCCCAAAAAATAAGCTACAACACAACTATCTGATTAAATTTTTCCAAAATTTTGAACACCCCAAAATAATATTAGGCGATTTTAATGCTCATCATCAAAGTTGGGGCAGTGACACTGAAAATTTTAATGGAAAATCAATTCAATCTGCTAGCGATGAGGATGATCTTATCATCATCAATGATGGATCACCTACGAGATTAACAAATCCAAATCAAAACAAAAGTGCAGTAGATATAACACTCTGTTCATCATCCTTATGCAATTCTATTAACTGGAAAATACTTGAAGAACATGGTAACAGTGACCATTTCCCTATTTTATGTTCCTTGAATCATCATTTTAACAATATTAAGATCAATTTCAAATTCAGAAGAAATTAAAAAAAAATTGATTGGGATCTATATCGGAAAAAGATTGAAAATACGTTAAATAATAATCCAAATATAAAATATAATGAGTTTATCATTACTATAAATAATGAAATAGATAAGCAATTAGAATACAACAACAGAAATAATGGTAATATCAGGAATCATAAAAATCTTAATGTACCGTGGTGGGATGAAAACTGTACAAATGCCATAAAGAACAGAAAAGTAGCATTTCAAAATTTCAAAGATACTGGTAATCTAGACAATTTCGTAGAATATAAACGCATTGCAGCGGTAACACGTAAGACATTGAGAGAAATTAAGAAGAAAAAATTTCAGGAATTTTGTAGTAGTTTGAATCGAAATACAGACCCATCCAAAGTATGGAATGTTATTAAAAAATTTTCTAATAAACGTATTAACTCGAGAATAACGAATTTTCCTAAAAGGAACATAGCTAATGACCTGATGAAGTCATTGACATCTAATCAGGTAGAAAACCGAATTGAGTTAACAGAATCAAATGATAAGACAATTCCTTTCACAATTAATGAAATAAAAAATAATCTGAGTAACAAAAAAGACACAGCTCCCGGTAGAGATGACATTATTTGGAAGATGATTGTGCATTTACCACAGAACGGAGTAGAATTTTTGTTGAGAGTTTTTAATGACATTCTGGAAAATAGGGTGGATATTCCAAACGATTGGAGGGAATTTACAATTCTCCCATTTCTAAAGCCGGGGAAAAGTCCTGACTATTACAACAGCTATCGACCAATAGCTGTATCATGTATGAGAAAATTATTTGAGAGTATTATTAAAAATCGACTAGAATGGTGTGTGGAAAAAAGAAACCTGTTCACAATGTTACAAACTGGTTTTAGAAAAGGATGTAGTATATTAAATAATGTAGCATATCTCACTTCATTTATACAAAGAGCAAATAGTAACAATCAAATAGTATTGTTGGTTTTTATAGATTTCAATCATGCATATGATAATGTTGAATTGAGTAAACTCTACGAATATTTATTATCCATTAATATTCCGATTTATTTGAATAATTTAATAATAAAATTGATGTATGAGAGAACAATTTATGTTGTTGATAAAGAAAATAATTTACATGGCCCAAAAGAAACCAATTTGGGATTACCTCAAGGTTCCCCACTGAGCCCAATACTATTTAATATTTATATAACAGCACTATATGACAGATTGCCGGAATATATAAAACTTCTCTCTTATGCAGATGATTTAGTATTATGTATAAGTGGTGAAGACTTAGAGGAGATAGTACAGAACATGAATCAAGGGCTAGTGTGTTTTTATGAATGGGCCAAAGCATATAGCTTGGAAATTTCAGCAGATAAATCACACTCAATGTGGTTCTCTCCTTGGCCATTTCATAAGGAAATACCCGATGTTGTTTATAATAATACTATAATTAGAACTAAGAGAAATATTAAATATTTGGGAATTATCTTAGAGAATAATCTCAAACCAAATAAACACATTGATCAAATATGCTACAAAGCACAGAAGGGCATTAATATAATTAAAACATTCTGTAGGACATGGTGGGGTGGAGATCCGAAAACATTGAAAATGGCCTATAATGGACTAGTCAAATCTCATTTAGATTATGGTTCGATATTGTTTAAACCTGCAGCAAAAAAATATTTGAATAAAATAGATATAATACACCATAGGGCACTGAGAGTGATCACAGGTTGTATGAAATCAACACCAATCAATGCTTTATTGGCCGAAAGTGGCGAATGCTCCGTAGAATATAGACGCAAATTCTTGAGCTTTAAGTTTATCAGTAAGTTAAATAGATTTGAGGATCACCCAATTATCAATATGCTTGATGAAATTAAACAGTCTATAACACACAATGCTAGATATTGGAAAAATAAAACTACTCCCTACCTTATTGAGGCCCTGAATGAGTGATACCTATAGACCGAATATTTATAGTAAAAAAAATCTACCTTGTTTTGACATTAGTTATAAACATCAAATTAAATCAATATGTATTGTAAATTTAGATTTGATAAAAGATGATATAGTTAATAGAAAAGCTTTCTTAAAATCAATTGAAAAATATCAAGAATATATACAAGTATATACAGATGCCTCAAAGGACCCTATCACGAACAACACTGGAGTAGGCATATTCATTCCTAAGATGGAATTTTCATTTTCGGCAAAACTGCATAACCAGGTACAGATATGTACTGCAGAAATGATAGCTATTAATTTAGCTATCAACAAATGTCTAGAAGTTAATCAAACGAAAATAATAATATTTAGTGACTCTAAAAGCGCAATTCAAAAGATATCAAAAAAAAGGTATTTTAGCAGATAATGATATTATTACATTGAAAACTAGAAGATTGTTGATAGAAATGAGAGAAAATAATATCCAAATTTTGTTGGCATGGATACCCAGTCATAATAACATTGGGAAATGAAAAAGCAGATCTATTGGCAAATGTAGGAAGCAACCTTAATGTCCCTCTAAATATACACAATAATATATCGGATACAATAGCATACCATAAGATAAAATGGAAACGGGAATGGAAAGAATATTGGCAAAGAGGATATGGAAACAGAGGAAATTGGTATAGAAATATTCAACAAGAGTTTGAATTTGAACCTTGGTTTAATAAATTTCCTTTTGAAAATAGAAGACATCTTACTACAATTATACGAATGAGAACTGGACATTGCCTGACATATGAACATCTTAATAAAATTCATATTAATCAAAATCCTTTATGCGAGTGTGGACAAATTGGAGATCTCAACCATATTTTATTTGAATGTCCGATTAATCAAATTCAAAATTTTGATTTGTATAAAGAATTGAGGAAAATTGGTTTTAATGCACCTTTCCAAATACAACAAATTCTGCAAAATTTAACATTAGAAGCTTCTAAATTAATCCTTTCATTTTTAAACTATAACAATATAAATCTGTAACCCTCTCTTTCAGATATACCTATCCCTTCCTGGGTCTATTCCGAGGCAACACTTCGGGTTGTGTAATGCTTCGCCGTTGCCCCGAAGCGAGAAAAGTCTAAAATCCCTTTGTTGTGATGTCCTTATTAATATGTCTCTACTTGTAATTGGGATTAGGAAAGTAAATTGGAAGAAATTGTGCTGGCCAATTATCAAAGCGTAAAGGCCAAAATATTATTAAGAAGAAGAAGAAGAAGATAACCAATAATAAAGAAGCAGTCATGCATGTTAACGAATTTTAGTCTACAATTATTTACAGGCCACTAAAAGTATTATGATACAAGAACAATTACAATTCAAATATTGGTCCTTCAAGCCGGATGCTTCCTTTATTTGGTCTTCTTCCTTAGTTCCATACAATTAGAGTTTACAATTATACCTACAATTGAATTAAGGTCAGATTACAATTACTAAGTTAAGTTTCAATACATCTACAATTATAAGCATTTGATTTATCTTTACAATGGCACCAAAGTCAAAAGATGATATAAAGATACTCAATCGTAAAAGAGAGAGTGTTATACAAAAATTTGAAAATTTTACACGTTTCTTAAATAAGTTGAAAGTGGAAATAGAAAATTTCAATAATATCGATGCATTGTCAGAGGAATTATTCATTGATTTACGTGATAGGATCAATAAATTACAGGATACTGAGAGTGAATTAAATGAAATTCAGGGCAATATTGAGTGTACAGTTAATGACGATTATTTACAAGAGCAATATAACTTCAGAAGTGATTTGAATGATAACTTTTTTGGAAATAAGGCAATTACAAAAAATATTATAGACAAATGGCAATCACAAAAGTATGTTAATAATGGGTGTGATAGAAAGTCTCCATCAAACTCATCGAAACATTCTACCTATTCACCGAATAATAAGTTGGGATCAGTGAAGCTTCCTACTATAGAATTGCCCAAGTTCAATGGTAACTATAACAATTGGCTTTCATTCGAAGATACCTATGATTCTTTGATTCACAACAATTCTCAGTTGTCTGACATACAAAAATACCACTATTTTAGGGCTTCCTTAGTGCAAGATGTTCTCAAGGTCATTCAATCAATTGAGTTTACAGCTGCCCACTATATGACTGCATATGAATTAATTTGTGATAGATATAACAATAAGAAGTTATTGGTTCAAAACTATGTCAAGTCCATTTTTGAGTTGGAACCTATTCAAAAGGAATCTGCTAGTCAATTACATAATTTGAATGATTCAATTTTCAAATATTTGAGGTCATTAGAAAGTTTAGGTGAACCTATTCAATGTTGAGACACTATACTTATCCATGTTATTAGTTCTAAGCTTGACAAGAATACCTTACGAGAATGAGAAAAACATAATATCAATAAAGATTGTACAAAACTTTCAGAGTTGAAAATGTTTATAAAATCTAGAGCAGATCTCAAAAACTGGTTCAACTTCTAAAAAATATATGGAATCAAATTAGAACTTTACATTCAAGAATACAAAAACAGCTGTTTAAGTAAGATCACAAGTTTTTGATACTATTGTAAGAAAGGTGATACTATTTACAGATGTGATGATTTCTTAAAATTAGATGTCACTGATAGAATAAAAAGGGTCAATGAGTTGAAAGTATGTAGTAACTGTTTTTCACCAAATCACATTGCAAATTATTGTGAAGCAAGTTTTTGTAAACTGTGTAAAGGAAAACATAATTCCTTAATACCTATTCAGAAAAATGATAACTCAAATACATCGAATATTATGTAAAATTCTGAGTGCACAAGCCAGGCAATCCAAATCCTGCTCAGGGTATTACTAGGTTATGTTTGTTTACTGTTCCCCCAGGTAAAAGCCTCATGGGATCATATGTTGCTACGGAGAGTGGAAACCCTTTTATGCAACTCGAGGGTTGCGGAAAGTGTAAATTACAGGGTTACACTACGAGGAGTGCCCTGTCGTTGGTAGAATGGATTAAATTCAGCTGCCACCAGTCCCCTTTTGAGATGTTTTGGAGAATAGTCCAGGGAACGAAACTAATCTCGAAGGAGTACCCCTCCAGTAGCACTTGGTATAGAATTGTTCAGTAGCGGGCCTTTCCTGGCCGAAGTATAACTATGCTAGTGTGACAGCTTCACGTTGCTGAAGATGCTCGGAATGACAATCACGTCAGGATTATTCTATTCCACTATAACATTATTTAAGGGATGGTGTATCAATGAAGAACAAGGCAAACATTATAAGTTGAATATTGGCGTATACAAAAAGATAATAATCACACAAATATATACGCTAAGTCCCATACATATAAACACACTGTGGAAATATGACAAATAGTCAACAAGAAATAAAAATAAAATAAACGAAATTAATCTGGTGCAAGTTTTCTGAATGGTGCAATAGTTATGAAAGAAATTGACAAAACTTTATCAGGAATGATCAATTAGTGAATTATTGATTCGCCTGATGTAACGTAGCCAGAGAGTTGTTTCTTTGGGTGCTAACCTTATTTTTTTTGGATGTACCAATCTGATGGATAAGTAACGTAAGGTTTTTGAAGTAGACCAGAGATTCTCTAAATATATAGCCCTGATGCCTTATCCACAACTACCTGGTTCGCCTTGTATTTGTTGATCTATTAAATTGATAGAACAAAATAATCAATATAATGAAACACTAGTTTCCAAGATAAACTCAAACAATTACACTCAAATTTGTCGCTTATGGCTAGCTCTCGCTGTCCTTGAGGAACAGGGTCTCAATAGAGGTTTTAACCCTTCAATTTCTAAATAAAATACGCTTATTGAAACCTTCAATCAATGATTCTTCCGAACAGACCCCCGAATAATTGTGAATCTAATCTACACCCACAATAACCCTAATTTCAGCCCAATGATGATCCTCGTTGGAGGATCCCCAATTATACCTATCTTAAGTAGGACACCTATATTCACTAAAAATTGTGAGAAGTTCGGCAGATGGATCGATACACTTCTAATGAATCAAAATACTCTATTATTGGTAACAATCCTCTATAACCAACACAAAAACGAGAAAGGGGCGTGCTGACCTCAGAATTTTTGCTTGAACACTTTGAGACTAAATAGCTTTTTTAAAAACTTACCCTGACTCAGTAATTATTCTTAATCCACAGGGTAAACACACCTCACGGCCTTCACAAAAAAACGTATTACGCGACGTCTTTTTGTTAAGTTAAAAATACCCCGGAGCTAGTTCTCTCTCGCACCCAGATTAAATTGTCTAATCGTTAAGGGAAATTCTCCAAAATATCTAATAACTTTAGATTTCTATCAACAAGTTACCAATGACTTTCTCCAAAATTCTTTTACAGGTTATATTCGTTTAGATTCTAGTTACCAAACAACATTCACTGAATAAAAGGCTTCAAGCAAATGATATTAAAGTAGAATGTAAGTTCTCGAAATTGATGCTTCGAATGATTTTGAGTAAATGAAAGTAACTATAAGAAAGATAAAAAATTGATTTGAATGAAATAAATTACTTTGAGTAAAAAGAAAACAGTTGTATAATAGAAATCTTGTAACTTGTAATGCACAATTAATCAAATGACCAAGTTAAAAATATCAATTAAAAAGAATTAATGAATCTGGCTTTGAGAGAGACGGAGCTATATGTACAAGGAAGTATGCTTACCCAGCAAGACACGACAATGAGAGTTTTCATTTTAATATTTTGAATCCCCGCCGAAGTTTAACTTTCCCACCCGCTAGAAAACTTCGAATTGTCCAATGGAGTTTGCCGAGCTACGGTATACTTTTCTCTGACTCACGAATCTGTATTTAAAGTTGCCTGCTTTCCATATCGAGGGGCAGCGAGTTACCATAAAAATAAACTCTACTGACGCCGTGTTTCTCGCTGTCGCTTGTGAGTAAGTCCAATTCTGCAAGAATTGCACTTCGAAGGCTCTAATTCTTAAAAATCACGTACAGCTTGAAAAAGGTATCGGATGGCGACTTATTGTCGCCAGACAAAAATTTCATTAATTAAATCTGAATAAAACTCTAAATGTTGAATCCAGAATGTTTATGTATAGTTGTATAGTCTGTTCCTGTGAGGAATTTAGAATTTTAAGATTTGAAATGCCCGTAAGGACGAAACTACACGCCACGGAATGATTTGAGTTGCACTCTCATGTGTCAAGTATATCTGGTTTGCTTAGAGCAACTTAATTTTCGGGAGTTTTCCCTCCTTTCTGCTGCTTTGATTCAATCGTAAAAATAATAATCCCCAGGATTATTACAATTATCAATAAAAATAATTCGAGTTCAAACACAGGAACTCAAATTACTTTAACAAATAACAATGAATTTTCAAATTCTCCATTATTATCAACCCTCATGTGTTATATTTCTGACAATTCTGGAAAGAAACATAAAGTTAGGGGACTTCTTGACAGTAGTTCTCAATGCAATTTCAATACACTGAGACCGAATTTTCTCGTTGTTTTTAATGAGTCTACACAGGGTTGACTTTGGTATGTTATTCTCCCTACACAGTTCATCATGCGACTATCCACAATCATAATCTGATAGAAGTTTTAATTTTTCAGATACTGATAACGTTTTATAATTACGTTGGGACATTTTGTACACTTTTATTCCCTTGTTTTTAGGTCAAAACCTGAGATAGTATGTACTGACAAACAAAGCATGCGCGAAAGACGACGCGAAATGTATGTAAACAAACATGTCAAAACGTGTTAAAACCTGATTAATTTGATTTGTCTCACTTATACAGGTAATTGAGCTACATAGTCTCAATTATAGAGGTAAACACCGAAAAAGTCTTAGAATTCAAATCTCATTCAATCAGGTTCAAAAAGTCCCATTAACAGAGGTAACTTAATGAAAAAGAACCGGGACCTCATTGCAACTATCAATAATAGGAACTCCGTCTCGTACTTCAATCTTGTGAAGATTCTACGAAATTAGTTGAAAACGAAAGGTAGATTATTAGGTAGATCATTCTTAATGATAAATAATAAATAAGAGAAGACCTCTTCACCACACTGCCTTCCCCTACATGAAGGTGCAGGTCGTTGCAGGTCTATGATATTGTTTCAGCGAAGTGCATTAGAATACCTCCCCCCTCTCGCTCTAGCGCGAGCTCGCTTACTGAGCGGATAGGGACGAAATTAGTAATTTTAAAATTCGTCTGCCGGGAGAATGGACCCGTCTGCCGAAAAATGTGTCAGAGCAAATATGATCCTGATATTTTCCTCTACATTTTAAGCTATGAATGAGCTTGGAATAAAGTCACGTGTTTTTCAATATATTTTCGGAATTTTGAGTGCGTCTGCTCGGCAGGTGCTGCAATTTACAGCGTCTGCCGTTTTGCTGCCGTTTTGGTTTCGTGTTCATTGTGATATGGGGAAGCGATTTTTTAATTTTTTTTCCAAATTCGAATGAGCGTAGCGCCTGAACGCTACTGAATCAGACCGGCAGACGGTCGATTTTTTAGTGACCAATTAACATACTTTGAAATAGAAATAGTGAACTTTTGGAATAAAGTGACTTGCTATGTTTCCCGCTGGCTCTCGTACTAATTATCAGATTGAAGATTCTTAGGGATTCCGTTTTTAGAATTACTTAGAACTTTGGTAAATGCATCTCGTACTTCTCCAGCTGTTTTCGTTTTCAACGGCCTCATCCATACTTATTTGGATAAACAATCTATTACAACCAATATGTATTTATATCCAGCATTATCCCGAACGTAGATATTCATATCAGCAAGATCAACCTGTCATAGATCGTCAATTCCTTTAATAATTGTTCTCCGACGGTTGTAATTTTTCAATGCAGGCTTATGTAACAATTTGAACCTTTTCTTTACTATACATATCTATAATCAGTCAGAGACGAAAAATTGTATCATATAGATTAGACAGCTTTGGATGAATACCAATCAATGGTGTTATAATCTGCTTCCTCTTGTTTATGTTATATTTTGTTTTTGGTTTACTAGGTGTATAAACATGTCCAAGTCTTCTTCCAGTTTTGATAATTTTGCACTATTAAATTGGTCAGCACTCTGTAACTTCTTAGTAACTTAATTAATTAAGAATTTTACCCTTTAACTTTTGTATGTTTGCATCAAAAATTTTCAACTCATCTTCCGATGTAATTCGTAATCAGTAGTAAAGTAAGGCCGGTTCTGAGTACAAACCATCCACTTCTACCCTCTTCATCAATGTTCGTGAATGCTCGTGTGTCTTCGTGCAGCGACCGCACTTCTTGTAGCTTGACGCCAATGACCAGAGGCTTTTTCGGCTATGTTCGGTAATATTTCGACTATGTTCGGGTAATATTCATGTATACTCGGTTTGGTTGACCTTGAAGTTTCGTTTCTTGTAGCTTGACACCAATGACTAGAGGCTTAGGGTGTGCCGAAGAGGTGGTGAGAATAGCATTGTTAAGGGTTGAAAAAGGGTGTTGAAGCTAGTTTCGACTATGTTCGGTAATACTCGTGTAGACCCGGTTTGATTGACCTTGATTCAGCTATGTTCGGTAATATTTCGACTATGTTCGGTAATACTCGGTTTGGTTGACCTTGAAGTTTCGGTTCGTTCGTTCGATAATCTTTTTCATATGAGGTTCGGCTAGGTTCGGCTTATTGCACAAAATTTTGTTTTTATTGCATCATCTTTTGTGATAAACAAGGTAATCTGCATTCTAATTTTGAATTATTGCATCATCTTTCTGGGGGTAAACAAGATAATCTGCGAATATTAACAAAACATGTTTGTTCAAACTTGATTTTTTTCAGTCTTCACGGCGCCGTATTGCAATTACGCTTAGTTGCATCATTATTACTTGTTTATTAATCTATTCCAAAGTTATAAAAATGCTATTTCAGAGTATAAATACAGAATGCATTCTCAACTAAACCAAACAAGCAAAATAGAATCATAGCTTCAACTATATAAGTTAAAACAACTGATCCTGTTTAATTTCCTAAGAAGTAAATTTGTAGCAATGCCAATCCCAGTAAAATATAAGTGCAAAAAATGTGGCGGTGAAACAGACCATCCTAATCTAGAGTGTTTTCCTTGTGCACATAAAAATTATGTGGAGAGAATGTATGGTGAGAAACACCCGAAAAGACTGATTATAATTACCCAAAAGACTGAATAATTTGGAATAAGATATATTAATAACTTAAAGATGTTTTGAAATACTGTATTGTTAGGTTTTGAATAATAAAGAAATGTAAACATTCTATTGTATTTTTATTTCTGAGAAACTTTTAGTTACAGAATTAAATATAATATGTTTTTTAAGTTTTTCATATTTGAGAGTCCATTGCTTAAGTCGTCCTTTAACATGATGATTCTTGGTACGTTTCCTCATAATTTCCATTTCTTCCTTAAGTTGATTCAATCGTTGAAGTTGCTTTCCATAACTGAAGTTGTCTCTAGTCATATTACTACAAAAAACAATTTTTTTATTTTATTATTAAATAATTTGTATGAAACTTACTGTTAAGTGTTGTGAGTAGGTTTTGATGATGATGATGTTTACAGAGTAGGTGATGAAACCTGAATCTCGTTTAGATTTTAGTTTTCCAATCTTTTATACAAAGTGGGCATCTTATTTTAGGAGGTACAGGTCCATCAATATCATCATTTCCATTGGAAAATTTATAATGCTCCATACATGGTATCATAAAGTCATACAATTCAGATTGAATGTGTTTTGGTATTTGATTCCATAAACTTCTTAATTTGTACGTCTTAAGGTTTTTGAAATATTCCAGTGAAAATTGTTCCATTTTTGTTTTTTAGTGTGATTGATTAAAAACGTATAATACTACACTACAGTATCTTTGAAGTTAACTAAAACTTGTGAAGATTTCTATTTTCAATTTTGATAACCCCAAGGTTGTGTATCGGTGAATATATAATTTACAATTCTTTTATCATCAAAAGGAGAGTGAAATTTTTTTTGTTTAATAGTATGAACTTGATGTTTTCTAGATCTGATTAATATTTGATCTTTTAGTAATTTAGAATTATTAAATAGACATTGATAATAATCATCAAAGGTGATTGTTCCAACTGAAGCTGCACTCACTCCTTTCGATTTTTAATAAGATTTTCCTCTTTCCCACCCATTACTTTAAACGTGTACATTTTAGATCTCAATCCAATAAATTCAGTCATTATTTTACCATTGTTTTCATCTTTCATTAGGCCTATAACTTTCTTATTTACCAGAGGTATTCCGAAAACGTTTGAAGGGTCATAGTCAGAAGAATCAAATTTTTCAATGTCACGTTTTATGTACTCGTAAATGTAAGATACTTGGAAGTGATAAATAAGAGAGTCCGTATCTGTATACATTAATTTAGCAACATCACCAAATACTGGTTTAATATAATTGTAATGGAAATCATATAAAAAAGGTTTCGATAGATCTAAAACGGAAAATCCTGCATAAATTGGTTTGTTAAAAACAATATTTAACTGTTTCATTTCTATAATCACTAAATCTTCATCAAATATAGTACAACTATGAAAATTCGGTTGAGAAATATAATAACTTGCACCCCATCTACCCTCCCACCTTGATACTAATTCCACATTTTTATACTTTCTTTCATTTTCCATAGTCTTTCCGAAAACACTATTATTCATTAGCTTAAAGAGCTAGCGCCTGAACGCTACTGAATCAGACCGGCAGACGGTCGATTTTTTAGTGACCAATTAACATACTTTGAAATAGAAATAGTGAACTTTTAGAATAAAGTGACTTGCTATTTTTCCCGCTGGCTCTCGTACTAATTATCAGATTGAAGATTCTTAGGGATTCCGTTTTTAGAATTACTTAGAACTTTGGTAAATGCATCTCGTACTTCTCCAGCTGTTTTCGTTTTCAACGGCCTCATCCATACTTATTTGGATAAACAATCTATTACAACCAATATATATTTATATCCAGCATTATCCCGAACGTAGATATTCATATCAGCAAGATCAACCTGTCATAGATCGTCAATTCCTTTAATAATTGTTCTCCGACGGTTGTAATTTTTCAATGCAGGCTTATGTAACAATTTGAACCTTTTCTTTACTATACATATCT
The DNA here is from genome assembly GCA_958510875.1 of Endomychus coccineus. Classification (NCBI taxonomy): domain Eukaryota; kingdom Metazoa; phylum Arthropoda; class Insecta; order Coleoptera; family Endomychidae; genus Endomychus; species Endomychus coccineus. Next base: position 141,361,667 of record OY294068.1, read on the forward strand.
ATAATCAGTCAGAGACGAAAAATTGTATCATATAGATTAGACAGCTTTGGATGAATACCAATCAATGGTGTTATAATCTGCTTCCTCTTGTTTATGTTATATTTTGTTTTTGGTTTACTAGGTGTATAAACATGTCCAAGTCTTCTTCCAGTTTTGATAATTTTGCACTATTAAATTGGTCAGCACTCTGTAACTTCTTAGTAACTTAATTAATTGAGAATTTTACTCTTTAACTCTTGTATGTTTGCATCAAAAATTTTCAACTCATCTTCCGATGTAATTCGTAATCAGTAGTAAAGTAAGGCCGGTTCTGAGTACAAACCATCCACTTCTACCCTCTTCGGCAATGTTCGTGAATGCTCGTGTGTCTTCGTGCAGCGACCGCACTTCTTGTAGCTTGACGCCAATGACCAGAGGCTTTTTCGGCTATGTTCGGTAATATTTCGACTATGTTCGGGTAATATTCATGTATACTCGGTTTGGTTGACCTTGAAGTTTCGTTTCTTGTAGCTTGACACCAATGACCAGAGGCTTAGGGTGTGCCGAAGAGGTGGTGAGAATAGCATTGTTAAGGGTTGAAAAAGGGTGTTGAAGCTAGTTTCGACTATGTTCGGTAATACTCGTGTAGACCCGGTTTGATTGACCTTGATTCAGCTATGTTCGGTAATATTTCGACTATGTTCGGTAATACTCGGTTTGGTTGACCTTGAAGTTTCGGTTCGTTCGTTCGATAATCTTATTCATATGAGGTTCGGCTAGGTTCGGCTTATTGCACAAAATTTTGTTTTTATTGCATCATCTTTTGTGATAAACAAGGTAATCTGCATTCTAATTTTGAATTATTGCATCATCTTTCTGGGGGTAAACAAGATAATCTGCGAATATTAACAAAACATGTTTGTTCAAACTTGATTTTTTTCAGTCTTCACGGCGCCGTATTGCAATTACGCTTAGTTGCATCATTATTACTTGTTTATTAATCTATTCCAAAGTTATAAAAATGCTATTTCAGAGTATAAATACAGAATGCATTCTCAACTAAACCAAACAAGCAAAATAGAATCATAGCTTCAACTATATAAGTTAAAACAACTGATCCTGTTTAATTTCCTAAGAAGTAAATTTGAAGCAATGCCAATCCCAGTAAAATATAAGTGCAAAAAATGTGGCGGTGAAACAGACCATCCTAATCTAGAGTGTTTTCCTTGTGCACATAAAAATTATGTGGAGAGAATGTATGGTGAGAAACACCCGAAAAGACTGATTATAATTACCCAAAAGACTGAATAATTTGGAATAAGATATATTAATAACTTAAAGATGTTTTGAAATACTGTATTGTTAGGTTTTGAATAATAAAGAAATGTAAACATTCTATTGTATTTTTATTTCTGAGAAACTTTTAGTTACAGAATTAAATATAATATGTTTTTTAAGTTTTTCATATTTGAGAGTCCATTGCTTAAGTCGTCCTTTAACATGATGATTCTTGGTACGTTTCCTCATAATTTCCATTTCTTCCTTAAGTTGATTCAATCGTTGAAGTTGCTTTCCATAACTGAAGTTGTCTCTAGTCATATTACTACAAAAAAACAAATTTTTTATTTTATTATTAAATAATTTGTATGAAACTTACTGTTAAGTGTTGTGAGTAGGTTTTGATGATGATGATGTTTACAGAGTAGGTGATGAAACCTGAATATCGTTTAGATTTTAGTTTTCCAATCTTTTATACAAAGTGGGCATCTTATTTTAGGAGGTACAGGTCCATCAATATCATCATTTCCATTGGAAAATTTATAATGCTCCATACATGGTATCATAAAGTCATACAATTCAGATTGAATGTGTTTTGGTATTTGATTCCATAAACTTCTTAATTTGTACGTCTTAAGGTTTTTAAAATATTCCAGTGAAAATTGTTCCATTTTTGTTTTTTAGTGTGATTGATTAAAAACGTATAATACTACACTACAGTATCTTTGAAGTTAACTAAAACTTGTGAAGATTTCTATTTTCAAGATTTCTATTTTCAATTTTGATAACCCCAAGGTTGTGTATCGGTGAATATATAATTTACAATTCTTTTATCATCAAAAGGAGAGAGTGAAATTTTTTTTTGTTTAATAGTATGAACTTGATGTTTTCTAGATCTGATTAATATTTGATCTTTTAGTAATTTAGAATTATTAAATAGACATTGATAATAATCATCAAAGGTATTGTTCCAACTGAAGCTGCACTCACTCCTTTCGATTTTTAATAAGATTTTCCTCTTTCCACCCATTACTTTAAACGTGTACATTTTAGATCTCAATCCAATAAATTCAGTCATTATTTTACCATTGTTTTCATCTTTCATTAGGCCTATAACTTTCTTATTTACCAGAGGTATTCCGAAAACGTTTGAAGGGTCATAGTCAGAAGTATCAAATTTTTCAATGTCACGTTTTATGTACTCGTAAATGTCAGATACTTGGAAGTGATAAATAAGAGAGTCCGTATCTGTATACATTAATTTAGCAACATCACCAAATACTGGTTTAATATAATTGTAATGGAAATCATATAAAAAAGTTTTCGATAGATCTAAAACGGAAAATCCTGCATAAATTGGTTTGTCAAAAACAATATTTAACTGTTTCATTTCTATAATCACTAAATCTTCATCAAATATAGTACAACTATGAAAATTCGGTTGAGAAATATAATAACTTGCACCCCATCTACCCTCCCACCTTGATACTAATTTCACATTTTTATACTTTCTTTCATTTTCCATAGTCTTTCCGAAAACACTATTATTCATTAGCTTAAAGAAATTTTTTTCAAAATCATTTCTACTTTTTTTTCCGCATTTCTGTATTTAAGTCTATATATTCTTTCAACCACGGTTTTTGTTTAAATTTCAATACTCTATGAACGTTTGTCAATCTCATACCTAATTTCAAATATTGCTGTAAATTTTCATAGTGTACAATATACTTCTTTTTTTGGAAAAAGTGTAGTTAATAATTCAGGTTGTTTTGAAGACGATAAAGGGGGAATCATACGTTCTGGTGCTAGTGGTAAATCTTTATGAGTATCAAACAATTTCTTAGGATATTCCAAATCAACTTCAAGAATATAACCTGTATCAGGATCGTTTAGATTCATACTATAAGGATCATCTACCCACTCAAAATTTCCATAAGGTAGACTTTTACTCATCGCTGCACCATATAAATTATTAACATCGAAATACATTAGATAGGATTCAGGTGAATTTGAATCGAATGTATCTTGCATATACCGATTATTAGCTTTCGCATACCGATTTGAACATTGTGATCCACCTCCCCTTATTCCTTTTTCTACAAACATAATCATTTCCACATCAGTCAGTAATTCTAATTGAACAGAAGTAATTTTTAACATTGCATCAAAAGCTAGACCTGGAGCCGTATAATAATGAAGTGCATCTAATTGATATGTTTTGAGACAGGTATCTCGGAAATTTTCAAAAATGTCAGCCAAAAGTAATACGTCCGTTTTCAAATATAAATCAGAATATTCACCCAAATTCTGAAAATTAAATTTACTCCAAACATTTTCAGCGTGCTTGTAGTCATCTATAGAAACACCCCGATTATGTAAGATACTATAAAAATTTGATTTTGCTGGTAATTCTGAATAATTTAATTTTTCCCATGAATCTAGAAAATCATAAGGAAATATTCCTTTGCGTGATACCAATTCAAATTCCTCGTTATTTGTATAGAAACTTTTAGTGATTTTTTTTTGATCGTTTGTCAAATATGACGCTAATTTATCTAGACTACTCGGCATAAATCTAAACGGATCCAAGAATCTAAATTTCAATTTAGTATTCGCCACAGATTTTGTAAAAGAAATGTATTTTTCCTTATTAATTGGTAATAAAGATATACCACCTTTGAAACCTGTAGCTAAAGCTTTAATTAAAAAATGTGAGTCATAACCAGAGAGATTGTGAAAAATGATAGGTACAGTATAACTATCATTGTAATTTAGATTACAGGAGTTATGACTGGCCCCCCTGTATTTTCCTGTCAAGTGACAGTGTTCCCGAACCTTAATATCAGAAGGCTGAAATTCTTTTGAACATATGTGACAACTAGAGGCATGAATATATGCAAGATTTTCCTCTACCGAAAGAGGTTTCATTGTAACGATATGTGAAAATATTGGATTGAGTTCATCACATATTTTTTTTAGTTCTTGAACAAACCAACTTTGACAATCAGGTCCAGTATAAGAATCAAATGAGGATAGATTATCATCATATGAACATTTTAAATAATAAGCAACGCTAAAAGGTACATGTTTTTGAATATTGACTGTATTAGTTTGACTAACATCATTACATTTTTCTAAAATACATTCAAAATCAGCATAAATTACAAACGGTACTTTTTCTTTATGTTTAAAATTTTTGAACTGAATTATACTTTTTTCTTTTTTAGGAGGTGTGATTCTAGTTTTATTCATAATTTTACAATCTTCCCAATGTTTTTCATTAATTTGTTTAGTTTGAAAATGATTTAAGCACCGTTCACAAAACCAAGTCTGATGTTCATGTGATGATATCTGTTTACTCAAAAGACGTGACATATTTTTGATTAGTGTAAAATGATGAATTGGACTATTTGTTCTTAAATGTTTATAACGATCGTCAGATGGTATGTCTGTAGGTAACATTAGTAAATTTATTTTAGTTTTTAAATCAAATTTTGATAGAATTATCGGTACAACCAAATTTCGTTTTCCCTCATTTTGTATCGTGTAAACGTTTATTGCTAAATTATTCATTTTTTCAAATTTAGGAATGTCTTTCAGTCGTATGGGAAATTCAATACCATCATAATTTAGAACTGTACTAAAATGAGGATATGAATATGTTATACTAGGATTATTATTTGTAGTTGGATGCAACGCAGCCACAACGGACCAAAGAAAACAAAATTCATCATTATTTTTTATATTTATAACAGCTTTCTTATTTGCTAAATCTTTTGGAACTGTTACGAATGTTGAAAATCCTCCATATATAGGGGAATATTTATTAAGGTAGTTGTCGTGGTACAATATTGTAAGAAAGTCTTGTATCATGCGCGCGGTCAGAGAGCACACGAGCTTGTAGCAGAATGTGCTATAATTTTTGTGTAAGACTGTACCCATGGAGACGCCACAGTACTCATATGCATGTCCAACTCGCTAGTACGTATACTTTCTCATAAATTGTTGAACTTGAAATTAATATTTCTTGACAATGAGACGGTCAATATTTAATTTTTTTTTTTTAATTCAGAATACAAACATTAAGTGACTGTTAGTTTTTTAAAAATTTCTGACAGTTAGTTTCTTATCAAAACTGATAAACTGGTACAAACTCTATGTAGTGCCTATACTCTCCATGTTAATGGACCGATTTTTAATTAAATGTATCTTGAGTTAGAAACGGTCAATTGACTTCAAATTTTAATAGTAATTGTATTATCATGTCCTTATTAAATATACAAAAATTCAGAATTTTCTGACTGTACGCGTTTTTCACGACAACTACCTTAATATTCAGTTTTAAATGTAAAATTTCATACAAAGCAAATCCCGAATCCTTCTCTTGAAAATCCTCTAATTTTTTTAAAATTTTGTGTTCTACATTTTCCTCATACCAATCACGTAAATTCGTATTCCTATCTATAACATTGTTTTTTGTAACGAAATGTTTGATTTCAGTCTGACCGGTTTGAGTTTTAACAAAATTAGCAGAAAATATTACGTTTACCTTTAGTGTTGATATTTTCAATTGACTTCTAATTTGTGCAGAAAAACTTTTGAATGCCTTTTCAAAAAATAATCGTGGTTCCTTAATTTTGAAATTAATTACAACACCAGTCCTCATTCGATTTTTAAAACATGATTCAACATTTTGCCAAATTAAATTCCTACTTCTTTTAGATTTATTAAATTTTGCTTTATATCGATATTTAAATTGTACCTTAAAAAATTTTAAATGTGCTAAATTTGACTCTAATTTATGATAATTTTTAATGGATTTATTTTTAATTAACCTTTTAATGATAGCAATATTTTTTTTTAGAAATTTATCCCATTTAATAAAATCTTCACTAGTTTTAATTAACTTACAAACTAGTTGAATTTTGCTCACTATTTTAGATACAATAATATCTACGCTTTCGTTAGTACTCATTTTATTATCAGATGTTTACTCAAATTCGTTTGAAATCAAATGAATCGAATATAGAAATGTAATGCAATTACGCTAATATAGATAACCTTTTCAGCTTTTCTCTGCTATCTCTGAATATTAACAAAACATGTTTGTTTAAACTTGATTATTTCTCAGTCTTCATGGCGCCGTATTGCAGTAATAAATAGATAACCTTTTCACCTTATCTGCTATTTCTGAATATTAACAAAACATGTTTGTTCAAACTTGATTTTTTTCAGTCCTCATGGCGCTGAATTGTGATTACGCTTAGTTACATCATTATTACTTGTTTATTGATTGATTATTAATAAATTAAAAATGCTATCTTAGAGTATAAATATAGAATACATTCTCAATTAAACCAAACAAGAATCATGGCTTCAGTACAATCAACAATACTCGTCAAAACAATTGATCCAGTAGAATTTCCACTATATATGGCATGTGGTAATGAAGGAAATATTTAAGTGAGTATTTTTCTTTTTAATTATGTTTCACATACTATTTATTTGTTCAATCATTACAGATATGGAGTCAAAAATATTATACAGAAGAAAAAATGTATCCAAATAAATTTATCATATTCACCAAAGAATGAAACTTTAAAAAATAAATTTGGGGATTTACCTATCACATATATTAGAACTAATTTAGAAACGGGGGAAGAGATGGCAGTTTTTGAAATTGCTTTCAAAAAATACAAATTTCAAACTATGGGGAATGATCAGAGAGATGTTCCAACACTATCACCTCTTCCTCCATTGGTACCAATAGCGGGACCATCAACAGAGAAAACAACCTCCACCACCGAGAAAATAAAAATTCTAGAAAACATTCTACTGAATCCAAATATGAAAAGGAAGAGATGTGTCTTATATGATGATGATGATGATGATAATAATGATAATAAATGAATAAAAACAAATATTACTTAATTTTTTATTTATCAGAAAAGCCATTGGTATAATAAGTTTACATGATCCTTAGCACAACTCAAACTATTATGTTAATGTAAATTACAATGAGAATTGCTATATTTTCTCTTAAGTTTACTAAATGTAGGACATCTTAAACTATCTACGTCCACAATATTATTTATTAGCAAAAATTTCTTTAAAACATCTCTTTTAAAAGAACCTTTCACAAAAGTAATATTATTGCTGCTAATATTTTCCATCAAAAAATTTGTGATATTCTCATAGGGTAGATATTCAGGATATGAGCTGTCCCAATTTAGACCATGTATTTTATCAGTGGTATATTCAATGTGTCGCTGAATTTCCATGGAGAACCAATCCATTTTATGCGGTAAATTAATTATAACATGTTTAATTTCACCATTTTTTGCATTCAAAATTGCTAGTTCTCTAATTATAAATTCACTGTCTTTATATTGGAATCCTTGGATGTCTACAATATACATTTTCCTTACAATATTTTCACAACACTTGTAAGCGGGTTATATTTAACAAGTCTATCGTGGAGAATTAGACAATATGCAGCTGTTTTATTTGGAACGTTTTCACTGGTCTCAAATTCTATTCGTAAATCAACAGCACCACCTTTGAGTGACTCAGATTGACGACTGCAATCAATAACAGTGATAGGAGCTATTTCTAGATAATTTTTAGGTGATAGACAAGGTTCACTTTGATTTTTATAGTAATATGACTGTTGAAATTGCGCATACATCTCATACAAAATTGCCCATTGATTAGTATCAAACTTAACATTTAAATTATCGTAAGGATAAACGTCAGAGTTCAAATAAACTTTAACATTAGTCAAGTGACAATGATCGAAATTACTCATCTTTTTCCCTTTCAAATTTTTCCTATCAGTCTGAAATCCTAAAACGATAAAACGAGGCTTCTCAAGCTGATTAGTTGTTTTAACTGACCATGTATGACTCGTTGACTGTTGCAACATAGGCTGTTCGTGTAATTCCCAGCTTCGAAACGCAATATCTAGATCTCTATTACCATCGATGTATTTTAAAAGTTGTAATTTTTCTACATCTGCTACTGACACATGTGGAAGTCTCCATGAGATTTTACTCAATACAACTTTAGGTTTTTCCTCAACACCAGTATAGATTGCATTCAAATCATTATTACTTCGAATCAATATCAATTCCTGACGCACGTTGATTATTATTTTTTTGTAATCTTCAGCGAAGCCTAGAAGCATCTTGAGTGGTATGCATACATTAAAATTTCCTTGATCGTCTACGATTTTTAGATTTGCTACATTATTCCATCCTGCATTATAGAGTCGTGTGACTTCATTATCGGTGTAGGAAATGTAACCTTTGAGGGTAGACGTTATACCGAGATTTCTAACACGATCAATTACCGTACCTCCAATCTCATATCGAATTTCATCAAACAGGAATGCTATACCATTATTAACTAATTCTAGCGTCTTACTCGGTTTGTTGTCCTCTAAAATCAATTTACCTTCGATGTACAGAAAACTTTGTGATTGTAGTGTATAGATATCTTGAGTTTGAATTGGAATGCGAATTTCATCATTGTTATTTAAGGTGGTTGCAGCATACGGTAGATGGGTATGATATTCGGCGTTAATAATCGAATTATCAACGTAAACACGGTCCCCCACTTTTAAAGTATTAAAATTCATAACGTTTATCTGGTACACTTAGAGGAACACCTTAAGAAGACTATAATCTTTCTCACACTTATTCTAATTTGTAATTTCAAATTATACCAAAAACCTCTTGTCATCTCCTCAATGCTGGTGATGATGTAATGTTAATCCTATGTATTGTAAAAATTGTTTATTTGCAGATGTTAACTCTTCAAGTTTTCTTTTTACACTGAGTTTACTTTTCCATTTTTTTGATGTTATAGTATTGTTATTAACTACAGATGTATCAGTAAGGGGTGATGGAGCCGAAACGTTATATGCGAACACCATTTTATTGTAATTTTTCCAAATGTAGTCTTACTGTGACAACTTCCTTTCTGAAATTGACCAATTTACCACTCTGATCAGTAATTTTGAGTTCAATATCACTAATATATCGCGTATTAATTGGCAGATAGATAACACTGGGCGGACTTTCAACGATTTTAAAACCTGGTGGTGTAGTGGGAAAAAACATGTGTAGTATATGTACAAGCTTGTCATTATTGTAAGAATTTGTTACTAAATTACATTCAATACATATAGCATTGACTTGAGAAATATCTATGAGAAAGTCAGATTCATGTCTCCTCTTTTTGATCAATGTACGTTCAGCGAAACCTAATAATCCTGCAATGCTATTAGGTTGATTGAAATAAATGTCTTTTGTACATTTTATTTCACATTTCATTGTATTATTATTGACTCGTAGGTAGATGCCGACATCTTGATTGTCTTCTTTATGCCTCGTTTGTAATTGATTTCGTATATACTTCTCAATGTCAGCAACTTCATATGTACCCTCTGGTAATTCAATTGGATCTTTAGCACCTTCGTAGTAGAACTTGTTATTAGAAGAATCAACGTTTGGGATCGAATTGTAAGTAACGAAATCGATCAGACCCAACACATAGGTTTCGTTCTCGTCTAGCAATATAGGAGGATAGATTCTAGCCGCAAGTACTGAATCACGTTGAGATAATGTAAATGTATGAGACATCTTCACAGACTGAAGTAAGTATATCGAATGAATAAGACACTAAAAATTACATCATAAATATTTATTGAATAAAAATAATAAACATATGTGACCACAATTATAACTGTTATAAGTTTGATAAATATCATGATTATATAAAATATTACACACTCCATTTGAATTGAAATATTTTATTGCTTCTAGTGGTGGTCTAAGATTTCCATAGCTATCAAAATAAATTATATTTTGCTCATTTTTCCTATAACTAGTCCAGTGCGATCCGGATTTATCTTTATCATCTAAATTAATTATTCCCATCTCATTCTTATGTATTTTTACAGGTAAATTATTTCTCATAAATACACCTCTGAAATGTGGAATTTTCAATTTTTTAACATACTTCAACAGATCGATATTTGTAAGAGGACGTTTAGGTAATGTTATCGGTAGTTTGTTGAGGCTGGAGCTGGTCTTAAAAAAAGCCCCAATCCCGTCTTGTACGGTCTCAGATACAGTCCCTTGCCCATTGCTATAGACTCCATCGTTTTGTTGTGTCGCTGAGACTCGTCTAATTGTTGTTTACATAATTTAGTATCATTTACTGCCTTCGCTATTCCAGCAGCACCTCCACCTAGTGCACCGAGTGCACTTAGTGCTGCAAATATTGGTATAAGTGGTAATATGCTATCAGTTTTAGGTACTTGTATTACACGTGCAGGTCTTATTCGTTTTTTAAGTTTTTCAACTGATTTCATTGCAGCCAGAATAGCATCATTGGAATTTTTAGGGTTACGTTGAACGACCTTTTTCTTAATTTGTCCAATTACATTCTTCAAACTTATTAACTTTTTCGTTTTTTTAACTATTTTTTTCATTTGCATTTTTGAACGTTTTTTAGATTTTTTTGATTTTTGTTTATATGATACCATTTTTTTTTTTCGTAACCAATTTGCGTGTTAACTGTTTGAAAATCGTTTTTGTACTGAACATTTCAATACTCATTAATATGTTTTTATTTTTTTCATCGATCCATCACCGGCATCATCATCCAACTTACGTTTATTAATATTTGATTCAAGTTTCAGCTTTTTGGTAGTAGTGATATCAGCTTCATCGTCTTCATTAAAACGTATTTTCCTTTTTCTCACGATGAGTTTAGGACGTTCAGTAATAGTCATTTTTCTAAAAGGAATTGTACTATCACCATCTTCTTCTTCTAATTTCCTTTTTAGTGGTGATGGTTTAATAATACTCATTATAGGAGTGTTTAATGTAATATCTTTCGTTCCCACATCATCCACTTTCTGTTTTCTAACTTTACTACATATTTTTCTTTTTTTAAAAGCAATTGTGCTATCATCTTCTTCTAATTTTCTCTTCAGTGATGGTTGTATTATAGGGGTAATATCTTTCGTTTTCACATCATTCAATTTCCTAACTTTATTTATTATAGTATATTCCCTAGTATTTGTTTTAGTTTTTATTGATGTTTTGTACTGTCTTATATTGCTTAAGCTGATTTCAATATTTCTTAAAGAATTTTCTACTAACTTTTTAGCCTTTTCCATGGACTTGAAGCAATTATTAACATTTTGATTGCAATTATTGTTGTATCCCATACCAAGTTTAACTTTAGCCTTCATCGTACCAGCTATTCCCAATGCGGCCATTTTTCCACCTAACGATGCATTGTTAGAATGAAATCTAGTCAGAGCTTTATCAGCTAGCATTTTGTCAGCTTCATGACGACGTTCAATATCCTTTTCCTGAGAATATGCTATGTCATGTAGTTTACATGCTTCATCTAATTCATTTACCCCCTTATCGCCTCGAGCTAATCTTTTTTCAAGTTTTGTACCCGGGCCGCAATATCTATATACTGGTATATGCATTTCAAACGGTAAATTATTCATAACGCATAGCTTTTTTCCTCAGTTTGTTCTCTCGTTTTTTTTGTATTCTTCTTCTAATTGTTCTTTGTTGGGTGTGTCGGTCCAAATTGCCGCTCGACCACGTTTGCGCCCTTTCCTAGTTCCCACTCGCTTTGCGGCTTTTGGTTCAGAACGTAAATCTTGTGGTGAAAAATAGGTTCTGCATTCTCGTGATGGTCCGGGTAAATTTATTGAAAGAATCTGATCTGTAGAACTCAATTTTGGCGGTGAAATGAAAAATTATGGGTGCGTTTCTGGGCGAAGATTCCGGAGTCACATCCTGTTTCAGTATAGAAACCGATTCATTTGCAGTCTCCTGACCTTATGTCTTCCTTCTTCGTTTGGCATGGATTCAGAATTTCCTGGATTTGGCCTATCTGTCACAGCTGCCGGAAGGAATTCATCTTCACCAAATATAAACCCTAAAACCGGCTTGAATATTGGTCGGGGTTGCAGCTTAGGTAATGCTTCTGTCGTAATGCTTGGTATATCGTAGATCGTCATTGTCCTCCCTGCATGATTTCTCATCCAAGAATCAATAGCGCTGTTGATGTACTCCTTCAGTGGTTCATACACTGACCGATCTACAGGCTGCATTTTATGCGAACAGTGCGACTTCTTTCTATGGGGCGCTTTGAAGTCGAAAGTTTATGCAGCTCCAGTGAACACACGAGAGGAATTGTTGCAACGATCTAATCATGAAGCGGATTTATTGAAGAATGATCCTGAAGTACTGCCCAGAGTTCAATCCAATTTCTTGAAACGAATTAATTTGTGTATTCAGGAAAATGAGCAACATTTCGAACAATTGATGCCTTAGCGATTTCCCAAAAAGTTTTGTTGTTTCTTTTAATTTAGCATTTGTTTTTCCTAAATAATCACATCGTTTCCCCATTTCTATTGTTTTTATTATTCGTGTTTTACCGAGATATTAACCATTTCAGTGAATTTTGAGCCATAATTTTATAAAATTTTTGCGGAAAGCAAAGTAAAAACTGACAGTTTTGAGAATAAATTCTCCAAATGCCAAAATGACATTAGAAAAGCAAAGGCAACCAAGGTATTTTAATCAAGTAAAATTAGTAAGCCAAAATTGCAGAGACTCGAAAATTATTTTTTTCAAGCTAATCCGTTGATTTTATCAAAATTTTTCAAGAGTAAAAAAAGTTTTCAAATTAGATAAGCTATCTACATAAAAAATATAGAGTGAATTACATCGACCACAAAAAAGTTCTGGACACTTTTCCCGTTACATCCTCAAGTTTGAGCCATTTCTATGGTCTCTATGCTCCGCTCTCAAAAACTGCTATTATTGACAGTAACTCACCTGTCAAATATTGTAAAAGTCCTCCATCACGTTCTCAAGTTATACCGAAAAAACAAAATTATTTTTGCAACTTTGAAGCCCTCTACCGGCTAAACAAGACACTTGAGGCAAAAGTAAAAAGGCTCTTCAAATTTTTTTCGAATCAAAGAATCTTCGGTTTTATTTTAGCCACGCAGTTCGAGGACACCCTGTATATATATATATATATATATATATATATATATATATATATATATATATATATATATATATATATAACTTAAGAGATATAGTATTAAATTTTCTGAATTATGAAGATAACTTAGATAATTTAACATAGGATTATAAAGATGAATAAACGTAAAAGATTGAACCATAGGCGGGATTCGAACCCACATTTCTGGATTTCTAGTCCAGGGTGTTTACCAATTACACCACTTCGGTCCTATCAGATTTTTATATTTTTGTAAATATAAACCTCTGAAAGGATAGTAGATCATTGATGAACACAATGCGATTCGATGCCCTACCATAGATCAACTATTCACGCACATTCATCTGAAGTTCAGTCGTTTTTTGAAGTAAGGATTGTAGGTTAGTACTGCTATGGTTGGCAGTTACTTGACAGTTCTTATTCAAATGACAGCATCCCGGTTCTTATATATTTCAATAGAACTGACTGAGAATTGTTCTGGTTAATTATAAACAAGTTTAAAGTTTCTTTGCCTAATTGGCCACTATCGTGTATGTAACTTAAGAGATATAGTATTAAATTTTCTGAATTATGAAGATAACTTAGATAATTTAACATAGGATTATAAAGATGAATAAACGTAAAAGATTGAACCATAGGCGGGATTCGAACCCACATTTCTGGATTTCTAGTCCAGGGTGTTTACCAATTACACCACTTCGGTCCTATCAGATTTTTATATTTTTGTAAATATAAACCTCTGAAAGGATAGTAGATCATTGATGAACACAATGCGATTCGATGCCCTACCATAGATCAACTATTCACGCACATTCATCTGAAGTTCAGTCGTTTTTTGAAGTAAGGATTGTAGGTTAGTACTGCTATGGTTGGCAGTTACTTGACAGTTCTTATTCAAATGACAGCATCCCGGTTCTTATATATTTCAATAGAACTGACTGAGAATTGTTCTGGTTAATTATAAACAAGTTTAAAGTTTCTTTGCCTAATTGGCCACTATCGTGTATGTAACTTAAGAGATATAGTATTAAATTTTCTGAATTATGAAGATAACTTAGATAATTTAACATAGGATTATAAAGATGAATAAACGTAAAAGATTGAACCATAGGCGGGATTCGAACCCACATTTCTGGATTTCTAGTCCAGGGTGTTTACCAATTACACCACTTCGGTCCTATCAGATTTTTATATTTTTGTAAATATAAACCTCTGAAAGGATAGTAGATCATTGATGAACACAATGCGATTCGATGCCCTACCATAGATCAACTATTCACGCACATTCATCTGAAGTTCAGTCGTTTTTTGAAGTAAGGATTGTAGGTTAGTACTGCTATGGTTGGCAGTTACTTGACAGTTCTTATTCAAATGACAGCATCCCGGTTCTTATATATTTCAATAGAACTGACTGAGAATTGTTCTGGTTAATTATAAACAAGTTTAAAGTTTCTTTGCCTAATTGGCCACTATCGTGTATGTAACTTAAGAGATATAGTATTAAATTTTCTGAATTATGAAGATAACTTAGATAATTTAACATAGGATTATAAAGATGAATAAACGTAAAAGATTGAACCATAGGCGGGATTCGAACCCACATTTCTGGATTTCTAGTCCAGGGTGTTTACCAATTACACCACTTCGGTCCTATCAGATTTTTATATTTTTGTAAATATAAACCTCTGAAAGGATAGTAGATCATTGATGAACACAATGCGATTCGATGCCCTACCATAGATCAACTATTCACGCACATTCATCTGAAGTTCAGTCGTTTTTTGAAGTAAGGATTGTAGGTTAGTACTGCTATGGTTGGCAGTTACTTGACAGTTCTTATTCAAATGACAGCATCCCGGTTCTTATATATTTCAATAGAACTGACTGAGAATTGTTCTGGTTAATTATAAACAAGTTTAAAGTTTCTTTGCCTAATTGGCCACTATCGTGTATGTAACTTAAGAGATATAGTATTAAATTTTCTGAATTATGAAGATAACTTAGATAATTTAACATAGGATTATAAAGATGAATAAACGTAAAAGATTGAACCATAGGCGGGATTCGAACCCACATTTCTGGATTTCTAGTCCAGGGTGTTTACCAATTACACCACTTCGGTCCTATCAGATTTTTATATTTTTGTAAATATAAACCTCTGAAAGGATAGTAGATCATTGATGAACACAATGCGATTCGATGCCCTACCATAGATCAACTATTCACGCACATTCATCTGAAGTTCAGTCGTTTTTTGAAGTAAGGATTGTAGGTTAGTACTGCTATGGTTGGCAGTTACTTGACAGTTCTTATTCAAATGACAGCATCCCGGTTCTTATATATTTCAATAGAACTGACTGAGAATTGTTCTGGTTAATTATAAACAAGTTTAAAGTTTCTTTGCCTAATTGGCCACTATCGTGTATGTAACTTAAGAGATATAGTATTAAATTTTCTGAATTATGAAGATAACTTAGATAATTTAACATAGGATTATAAAGATGAATAAACGTAAAAGATTGAACCATAGGCGGGATTCGAACCCACATTTCTGGATTTCTAGTCCAGGGTGTTTACCAATTACACCACTTCGGTCCTATCAGATTTTTATATTTTTGTAAATATAAACCTCTGAAAGGATAGTAGATCATTGATGAACACAATGCGATTCGATGCCCTACCATAGATCAACTATTCACGCACATTCATCTGAAGTTCAGTCGTTTTTTGAAGTAAGGATTGTAGGTTAGTACTGCTATGGTTGGCAGTTACTTGACAGTTCTTATTCAAATGACAGCATCCCGGTTCTTATATATTTCAATAGAACTGACTGAGAATTGTTCTGGTTAATTATAAACAAGTTTAAAGTTTCTTTGCCTAATTGGCCACTATCGTGTATGTAACTTAAGAGATATAGTATTAAATTTTCTGAATTATGAAGATAACTTAGATAATTTAACATAGGATTATAAATTATCTAAGTTATCTTCATAATTCAGAAAATTTAATACTATATCTCTTAAGTTACATACACGATAGTGGCCAATTAGGCAAAGAAACTTTAAACTTGTTTATAATTAACCAGAACAATTCTCAGTCAGTTCTATTGAAATATATAAGAACCGGGATGCTGTCATTTGAATAAGAACTGTCAAGTAACTGCCAACCATAGCAGTACTAACCTACAATCCTTACTTCAAAAAACGACTGAACTTCAGATGAATGTGCGTGAATAGTTGATCTATGGTAGGGCATCGAATCGCATTGTGTTCATCAATGATCTACTATCCTTTCAGAGGTTTATATTTACAAAAATATAAAAATCTGATAGGACCGAAGTGGTGTAATTGGTAAACACCCTGGACTAGAAATCCAGAAATGTGGGTTCGAATCCCGCCTATGGTTCAATCTTTTACGTTTATTCATCTTTATAATCCTATGTTAAATTATCTAAGTTATCTTCATAATTCAGAAAATTTAATACTATATCTCTTAAGTTACATACACGATAGTGGCCAATTAGGCAAAGAAACTTTAAACTTGTTTATAATTAACCAGAACAATTCTCAGTCAGTTCTATTGAAATATATAAGAACCGGGATGCTGTCATTTGAATAAGAACTGTCAAGTAACTGCCAACGATAGCAGTACTAACCTACAATCCTTACTTCAAAAAACGACTGAACTTCAGATGAATGTGCGTGAATAGTTGATCTATGGTAGGGCATCGAATCGCATTGTGTTCATCAATGATCTACTATCCTTTCAGAGGTTTATATTTACAAAAATATAAAAATCTGATAGGACCGAAGTGGTGTAATTGGTAAACACCCTGGACTAGAAATCCAGAAATGTGGGTTCGAATCCCGCCTATGGTTCAATCTTTTACGTTTATTCATCTTTATAATCCTATGTTAAATTATCTAAGTTATCTTCATAATTCAGAAAATTTAATACTATATCTCTTAAGTTACATACACGATAGTGGCCAATTAGGCAAAGAAACTTTAAACTTGTTTATAATTAACCAGAACAATTCTCAGTCAGTTCTATTGAAATATATAAGAACCGGGATGCTGTCATTTGAATAAGAACTGTCAAGTAACTGCCAACCATAGCAGTACTAACCTACAATCCTTACTTCAAAAAACGACTGAACTTCAGATGAATGTGCGTGAATAGTTGATCTATGGTAGGGCATCGAATCGCATTGTGTTCATCAATGATCTACTATCCTTTCAGAGGTTTATATTTACAAAAATATAAAAATCTGATAGGACCGAAGTGGTGTAATTGGTAAACACCCTGGACTAGAAATCCAGAAATGTGGGTTCGAATCCCGCCTATGGTTCAATCTTTTACGTTTATTCATCTTTATAATCCTATGTTAAATTATCTAAGTTATCTTCATAATTCAGAAAATTTAATACTATATCTCTTAAGTTACATACACGATAGTGGCCAATTAGGCAAAGAAACTTTAAACTTGTTTATAATTAACCAGAACAATTCTCAGTCAGTTCTATTGAAATATATAAGAACCGGGATGCTGTCATTTGAATAAGAACTGTCAAGTAACTGCCAACCATAGCAGTACTAACCTACAATCCTTACTTCAAAAAACGACTGAACTTCAGATGAATGTGCGTGAATAGTTGATCTATGGTAGGGCATCGAATCGCATTGTGTTCATCAATGATCTACTATCCTTTCAGAGGTTTATATTTACAAAAATATAAAAATCTGATAGGACCGAAGTGGTGTAATTGGTAAACACCCTGGACTAGAAATCCAGAAATGTGGGTTCGAATCCCGCCTATGGTTCAATCTTTTACGTTTATTCATCTTTATAATCCTATGTTAAATTATCTAAGTTATCTTCATAATTCAGAAAATTTAATACTATATCTCTTAAGTTACATACACGATAGTGGCCAATTAGGCAAAGAAACTTTAAACTTGTTTATATATATATATATATATATATATATATATATATATATGTTTCTTCTTAGGTTCTCGCGGACGTAATGTGTAGAACTGGATTCTCGGGTATTGATCCGCGTTGTGTGGTTTTGGTTCTACATATGTATATATATATATATATATATCAGAAAATTTAATTCTATATCTCTTAAGTTATATATATATATATATATATATATATATATATATATATATATATATATATATATAACCGAAGCTACTCGTCCCCACCGGTCGAGAGTAGCTTCCGGTTCCTAAAGCGTGTGCCGTCAGTATTCTCATTGAACCCAGAATGACTGCCTTTTGCATCCGGTCTATCAAGATCTGCGCCGAGTTCCTACAGACCGGAATGATCTTCAAGTACGAACGCAGCGAAGACCGAATTCCGCCCAAAACACCGATGAGCGGAACCACTAATATGACCTTGTGGCCTAGGTATAGCGTGCAGAGCTCGAACAGGAGATCTTGATATTTTGTCCATTTTTCCTCCACTTCATGTTCTTTTCTGCCGGAGCAGAGAATTCGATAACATACACAGTCTTGCTTAGTTTATCGAGGAAAACGTCAGGCCTATTCGCTTGTATGGACCTGACGGTCGGGTAATTTCAGTAGATCTGGCATTCTTCGTTTCCGACAACGGACTCAATACCTCCTGGCATGTAAGGCAGCACCGGCTCTTGGTCTATTCTGTACGAGTGCCTCATATGGTAATACAGCACCCGTAGGGCCGCATTATGGCGATGGGTGTACGCCGAGGCCGGTTTAGCCGGTCATGCCGACAGCAGGTGGAAAGTCGTATCAGGCGCATTTCGACAGGCCCTGCAGCTGACATCAAGGACCTGTACACCCATCACATTGCGGCGATAGACGAAGGTGTTAATTACGCCTTCTTGACAAGCTGCGGCAAATCTCTCAGTCTCGGATGTAAGTTCGGCTGACCTTAGGTAGCCGAAGGTCAGTCTTGTTGACAAGCCGAGCGTTTCGATGTTTCGATAGAAAATACCGTGTATCGGCTTGTCAACATGCCGCCTGAGCATAAGATCTTGCTCCGCGGCATTTATCTGGGCTTTCACACTATAACATAATATAATATTATAAATTTAACACTCCAATATTGTTAATATAGGCTCAACCGAATATGTATTTAAATATACGAAATAAATATTTCGTGATTGTTTAACAATATCAATGTTCTTCTCAACTATATAATTTAGCAATCCAATATCTCATAATCGTACAATAATTCATAAATGAATGATTGTAATGAACATAAATCTGTTGAAGTAGCAACTCAGATTATTGACGTTACAAGATAGAAAGTAACAGTAACTATATTAGAGAATTCTCCAAATCAGAAATTATAGCTATTATTAATATGTACATATCATCTGCACCCTCATATAATGACTAATTTAACTATATAATATGAACAATACTAAAGTACAGCATTGCTCAACTTACTATCAGTATTGCTGAAATTCAAATATAGTTTATTCATGATAACTATCATGCAACCTGTCAAGACTACTCACTTACTTTCCAAAATATTCTGTACACTGGAAAAATTATACTGCAGGATTAAGAAAAGGCTTTTTTATGAAAACGAAATATAATTTTTGCAAACAGAGTAACATGTAGGATAGGAATCTTCCATTCCTATACGAGATTACCTAAAATCCCTAAGTTATAGAAGGCGACCGTATTTCTATTTAGTATTTTAGTATATTATGTTTAGATCTCGGAGCTGACCCACAAGCAATATGTTTATGTTGTGTTAATATATTAAACATATTGTGTGGCACAGATACCTTGACTCTTAGACTAGTTTAACTAGAACAATAACATCACATTACATTTATAATATACTGGGTGTCCTCGAACTGCGTGGCCAAAATAAAGCCGAAGATTCTTTGATTCGAAGAAAAGTTGATGAGTCTTTTTACTTTTGCCTCAAGTGTCTTGTTTACCCGGTAGAGGGCTTCAAAATTGCAAAAATAATTTTGTTTTTTCGGTATAACTTGAGAACGTGATGAAGAACTTTTACAATATTTAGCAGGTAAGTTACTGTCAATAATGGCCATTTTTGAGAGTGGAGCACAGAGCCTTAGAGACCAAAGAAATGGCTCAAACTTGAGGATGTAACGGGAAAAGTGTCCAGAACTTTTTTGTGGTCAATGTAATTCACTCGATATTTTTTATGTAGATAGCTTATCTAATTTGAAAACGTTTCTTACTCTTAGAAAATTTTGATAAAATCAACGGATTAGCTTGAAAAAATTAATTTTCGAGTCGCTGCAGTTTTGGCTTACTAATTTTACTTGATTAAAATACCTTAGTTGCCTTTGCTTTTCTAATGTCATTTTGGCATTTGAAGAATTTATTCTCAAAACTGTCAGTTTTTACTTTGCTTTCCGTAAAAATTTTATAAAATTATGGCTCAAAATTTCACTAACACTGAAATGGTTGATACGTTATTGATTTATGGACTTTGTCGTTGCAATGGCCGGAGAAGGGAAATATATCCGCATCGCAGAATTCCAAATCGCAAACCTTCGCGATACTGGCAAATTTGAAGCAAATCGCAGAGAAACTGGACGCAGACGGACAAGAAGGACGTTAGAGCTCGAAGAAGCGATACTGGAAGCGGTTGAAACTGAACCTGGGATAAGCACACTACGTTTGGGACTTCGTATTGGAGCCTCAAAATCATTAGTTCATAATGTACTGAAAGAAGAACTGTTGTATCCCTATCATATTAAAACAGTTCAAGACTTATTGCCCATGGATCCAGGTCATAGGCTAGATTTCTGTCGGCTTATTGTCCAAAGACAAAACGCAAACCCCAATTTTTGTAGAAGAATTCTGTTCACGGACGAAGATACTTTCACGAGATGTGGTCTTTTTAACCTCCATAATGAGCATTTCTATGCTGATGAAAATCCTCATGAAACGGAAGTTACATATTTTCAGAATCAAACTAAAATCAATGTTTGGGTTGGAATTGTGGATAACTTTATTATTGGCCCTACCGTTATACCCGATCGATTGAACGGGGAGAACTACTTGAACTTTTTGGAACAAAGGCTACTTGAACTGTTGGAAGACTTGCCCTTACACATTCGTCGTGGCCTGGTTTATCCATGATGGTGCACCTCCTCATTTCACATTAGCTGTGAGGCGACATTTGAATGCGGAATATCCAGATCGCTGGATAGGTAGACGACACGATGCACCAGTGAACTGGCCGGCCCGCTCCCCTGATTTGACGCCCTGCGACTTCTTTCTATGGGGCGCTTTGAAGTCGAAAGTTTATGCAGCTCCAGTAAACACACGAGAGGAATTGTTGCAACGAATTAATCATGAAGCGGATTTATTGAAGAATGATCCTGAAGTACTAGCCAGAGTTCAATCCAATTTCTTGAAACGAATTAATTTGTGTATTCAGGAAAATGGGCAACATTTCGAACAATTGATGCCTTAGCGATTTCCCAAAAAGTTTTGGTTGTTTCTTTCAATTTAGCATTTGTTTTTCCTAAATAATCACATCGTTTCCCCATTTGTATTGTTTTTATTATTCGTGTTTTACCGAGATATTAACCATTTCAGTGTTAGTGAAATTTTGAGCCATAGTTTTATAAAATTTTCACGGAAAGCAAAGTAAAAACTCACAGTTTTGAGAATAAATTCTCCAAATGCCAAAATGACATTAGAAAAGCAAAGGCAACTAAGGTATTTTAATCAAGTAAAATTAGTAAGCCAAAATTGCAGAGACTCGAAAATTATTTTTTTCAAGCTAATCCGTTGATTTTATCAAAATTTTTTAAGAGTAAAAAAGTTTTCAAAAAAATATAGAGTGAATTACATCGACCACAAAAAAGTTCTGGACACTTTTCCCGTTACATCCTCAAGTTTGAGCCATTTCTATGGTCTCTAAGGCTCTATGCTCCGCTTTCAAAAACGGCTATTATTGACAGTAACTCACCTGCCAAATATTGTAAAAGTCCTCCATCACGTTCTCAAGTTATACCGAAAAAACAAAATATTTTTTGCAACTTTGAAGCCTTCTACCGGCTAAACAAGACACTTGAGGCAAAAGTAAAAAGGCTCATCAAATTTTTTTCGAATCAAAGAATCTTTGGTTTCATTTTAGCCACGCAGTTCGAGGATACCCTGTATATACTTATGTAGGACATTCATATTCATATATTCATATAAGATATTCATTCAGGTGTACAAGTTATTATTATGTAGAGCGAGACATTAAGTCGTAATGGCGTCAAGCTCTACCTTAAGTGAAGTAACTCTTTTGTAAGTGTTGTGTTTTCAATCCCCTATGCCTCCACCACGACCACGGGTCAGTTAAGGGCAAACCGCCCAACATTAAGAGCTGATCCCCACATCACGACCCTTGCCAACTCTCTTAACTTTACAAACTTAAACACACTATAAAGGTCGATTCTCATATAGCAGTGACGTGACAGTGCCGTGACCGGCACGTGATTTCACCGGCCGTAAAGTCACAGTGATTACTATTCATATTGGTCAGTGTTTCAGCAGTGCCGTGGCAGTGTAGTTTATAGCCAAATGGAAATATTTTCAGATGAAGAACTTTTGCAGATCGCACTGGTTTTGGACGAAGAAATGGAAGAACAAGTAGGACAGGAAGAAAAACGACAGTGGGTCCATCCAGCATAGAAAAAGAGAGGAACAGAAGGGGAATTTATAACATTATACAAGGAACTGGTGGACGATGCAACAAAATTTTATGAATACTTCAGAATGTCAGAAAATTCGTTTAACTTATTATTGTGCAAGTTAGAAGTTCATTTGAAAAAGGATGACACACGCTGGAGAAAAGCTATCACAGCAAGGGAAAGGCTTGCTGTTTGTTTGAGGTAAGTGTTTGTTTTCAAGCTGATGTAGACCATGTAGACATTAATTGAAAGCACTCAAAAAATGAAAACTGTTTTATTAGAAAAATGTTGTCAAACAAATGAAAAAAAATAAATCGTGAATCTTAAACTCAGGTTTTTCCTGAATATTTTTAATGAAAGGTTTGGTAAAACTCCCTCATTGAGTTGGGTGCTGCAGTCTCCACAGTTTGATCAGTAGATGAGGTTGATTGATCCCATGAAGGCTGGTAGCTTCCTGCAGGAGAAAGTTGTCCAGTCGGACTCATGACATTAGAACCCGTTGAGGCGGCAAACTGTTGTCGGTTCAACATATTCAATTCGAATCTTTGGACAGTAGCAAAAATTTCACCTTTGGCGTAATGCCAGTCTTGTGGGCATAATTTGTCTAAAACTGGAGCTATTCCTGTTAAAAAATCGTCAACAGGATGATGCGTTGGTGCTGGGCAGTTCATAGTTTTATTTCGTTCAACAATATACTCCATAACTGTAGCGGCTGCCGTTTTGGGGGGAGCAGTAGGCTTTGACAGCTTTCGAGTTCTTCGTGGAATGGTATCTGTTGTTGTTAATGTCAACAAATTTTGACTTTCTGATTGTTTAGTCATGGCATCGTTAACTGCTGATGCTGTAGAGTCCTCCGCTTCCTTATTTTGGTCGTCAATTTCGGATACCTCTTCACGTTCTGTTTCACCTGTGAAATCTTCGATATTCACTTCGGACTCAATGTTTGTCGTGGTCTCCCTCTCCTCAAAGAATTTCGTCAAGAAGCTCAACTGCTCTGAATATTTATACGGCTTCACTTTTGTTGCTTTTTGACCACTCTTAGTTTTTTGTTTATTTAACGATTTTCTGAAGTTGTCCCTAATATTGGCCCACCGAGTTTCACATACAGACCCTAAAAGATAAATAAAGCATGAGGCTTTCTTTTATCATAAACAAATATAAAACAAAAAATGTCTCATCTCTACTGTATTTTTTTTCCAGATATTTGGCCACTGGAGATGCACTGAACACAATTTCGTTCAGCTATCGTCTAGGACATAGTACAGTTCACAAAATTGTACGAGACACCTGCCAGATTATCACTACACATCTAATGAAAGGAATGATGCCTACTCCGACAGAGGAAATGTGGATGAAAATCGCTACTGATTTTTATAAAATGTGGAATTTTCCTTATTGTATAGGAGCTATAGATGGCAAGCACATTGTTATTCAAGCTCCTCCTAACTCCGGTTCAATGTTTCTTAATTACAAAAAAACATTTTCTATAATTTTATTAGCCCTTGTAGATGCTCATTGTAATTTTATTGCTGTCGATGTAGGGGCATATGGAAAGGATAGTGATGGGGGAATATTTGCCAAATCAAAGTTAGGAAAAGCACTTCAGCAAGAAAATTTGAAAATACCAGCAAGATCTACCATTCCTAATACAGATATCCCGGTTCCCTACGTTATTGTAGGTGACGAAGCTTTTCCTCTAAAAACTTACTTGATGCGACCATATCCAGGGGATAATCTAAATGATCGGAAGCGTAACTTCAACTATCGTTTGTGTCGTGCCAGGAGGACATCAGAAAACACTTTTGGTATTTTGGTTCAAAAATTCAGGGTTTACAATAGACGAATTCAGGCCTTTCCAAAATACGTAGATAACATAATTTTGAGCACCTGCTTGCTGCACAATTTCATTAAAAAATACGACTGTCATACGTACAATTACGTTACATCGCAGGTGGATTTGAGGGGCGAGAATCGCCCAATACAAAATTTACAGTTGCAAGGAGGAAATGCAACGACAGCTGCATTTGGCGTACGAGAAACATTCACTGACTTTTTCAATTCTGATGCTGGATCTCTCCCATGGTTACCAAATATCCAACAAAATTAGAAAATAATATACTAAGGTTCTCAATATTATTATAACCTATTCTTATTGGTAATGAAAATAAACTAAAATACAGATTGTTTCTTCACAGAATGAACATGTGATATAAAAAAATTTGACCAAAAAATATTTAATATTTAACTTGCATAGTGGCGACTCGTGTTCATTCTGTGGCCAGATAGTTATGTTTTTTACTCACCTTCTACTTGCATTTCTGCTCCTACTTTCCTCCAGATAGCATTCTTGGAATCAGAGTCCATGTATTTTGAGTTGTACATGTCGTACAAGACAGAATAACCACGCACCAATTCAGTAAGTTTCTCGTCATTCATATAATTATATGCAAAATAGACAATTTGTACGGCCGTGAAAATGAAGAAATATCGTCGGGAACTAATATAACGATCACATTACGGTGTCGGCGACAGCACTGTTTGCACTGTCACGGTACTGCGTCGGGCAGATGTGAATAGGTTCCATCAAATTCATACGAGAATAATTTTGATCTCGCCGGTGAAATCACGTGCCGGTCACGGCACTGTCACGTCACTGCTATATGAGAATCGACCTTAAACGATACTTTTATGAACGAGCTAGTTTCAATATTTCCAGACCAACGTTAAAATTTTAAATCTGACCAATTTTCTTTTTCAGTTTCCCAATAAAAACATTATTGAATACAATGAATGAAAAACATTCTCATAAGGGTACGAAAAATATTAGGGGTTCAAAGGTTATTAAAGATAGCCCTTTAGCACCCACTTCATGTGTTGAAATATATATGTTACAGCTGTATTATTAGTAGAAAACTTTCTTTAATTACCCTATATTAGATACCATATTCTTTTAAAACGTAAAATGTTCCATCTGGTCCGTTAATAATATTGTAGGAAGACGTACAGCAGATATCTGAAAATATAACTTTTTTTTTTTGAATTGATAATGTACTTCGAATGCCTGAACATCTTCTACAAAGCAAGTATTAGGCACTTCGATGTACACTATATAGATATCGTTATGCATTAATATCAAGTCCAATATTTTTCCAAATAATGGAAGAGAATCTATCGATACAAGAATAACGCCTCCTTTCTTAAATATACCACCTCTTTTTTGATCCATTTATACGTCTCTATAAAAGATATGCCAGTTTCTTATATGTACAGGCTGACATAGAAAAAAGTACCGTGCATAGTGTCATAGATGACACTAAAATAAGAAAAAAGTTCCTATGAACGTAGGTCCTCAACTCCTTCGTTCAAAAGATACAGGGTGTTGAATTTTAATTTATTGTTTGGTTTTTTTTGAATATTTCTGGATAAACATGTGATAATCGGACGAAATTTAGTATACAGGAGTTTTTTATCACGCTACATTCAAATTTGATCTTAGTTTTTTTATTACTGATAGGAGGCGCCACATACAGGGTTCCATCTCCTTTGAATCGGTCCTAACTTTTTTGTCTCACAATGTATGTCAATATCAACTAGAAAAATTTGTTTTCCCATCTTTTATGCTTAAGAAAGGTATACTTTGTCTAAGTCGCTAGAAGCAATGGGTTCCGGTAAAAATGCATCTAAAGTCGACAATGCACGGAAATTATTCAAAAGCGAAAAAGTAACTTATTTGCAAATACAATGTTATAATACTTCAATAATTGAGTTTTAATATGAAAAATAATGATTAATCAAAACAAAACATTAAGTTTTTAAAAGATGTTCAAATTGTTGCCCTTGTACTTCAATACATTTTATCATTCTTCTTGTTATCATTGACGGCATCTTTGAAATATTCCTGGGTTATTACGGAATCTATCTTCCGATTCCATAATTCTTAGCCATAATTGTTCTTCATTATGTATTTCCACAGCATAAACATAATTTTCCATAAATCCCCAAAATGAAAAATCTAGGGGATTAAGGTTGGGACTACGAGCTGGCTAGGGTACAGGCCCCCCTCGACCAATTCATCTATTTCCAAATCTCCTGTCCAAAAATTCCCTTGCCACTTGAGAAAAGTGAGCTGGTGCCCCATCATGCATGTAATACATTCTTCCAATAATGGCCAATGGGACATCCTCTAATAATGTGTTTAAATCGTTCCCCAAGAAAATTCGATACAGTGCACCTGTCGATCGATTGGGCAATCGAAATGGGCCAATTAAGTAATTGTCCACTATACTGTAACGAAGCGTCGTTACTAATTAATATTATTGCCCAAGTAAGTCACCTCTACCGAAATAAAGGAATCAAACTTTGTTACACTATGTGTATCAAAACACGACAGCAGAGTGTAGCTCCTGATAAGCGAGTCCGCGTTCCGGCGACATTCTCAATGACATGACGTGTCAACTTCAAAGTATAAAAGGAGGCCGGTCTCCCATCTAAAGATGACTTGCGAGGAGACCACCGTAGCTGAAGCAGTAAACCCGAGATACCGAAAGTAGAGTTTTTCCATTTAATCCGATAAATGGAGAGTAAGTATATTCTCGACTTTGCTAACTAATAATTTTTCCGTAAAGATTCAATTGCCGAATTTACATTTCAATAATTCTAGCAAACAGTCCAGTGTTGACGATTGTTTTTCCTGAATATATTGGGAAACGCCGTACTGTTCATAATTAATTATTATTTTCCGTCACTATTTGAATCTGAATTTACATTTCAATAATTCTAGAAAACAGTCCAGTGTTGACGATTGTTTTTCCTGAATATATTGGGAAACGCCGTACTGTTCATAATTAATTATTATTTTCCGTCACTATTTGAATCTGAGTTTATTTCAATAATTCTAGAAAACAGTCAAGTGTTGACGATTGTTTTTCCTGAATATATTGGGAAATGCCGTACTGTTCATAATTAATTATTATTTTCCGTCACTATCTGAATCTGAATTTACATTTCAATAATTCTAGAAAACAGTCCAGTGTTGACGATTGTTTTTCCTGAATATATTGGGAAACGCCGTACTGTTCATAATTAATTATTATTTTCCGTCACTATTTGAATCTGAGTTTATTTCAATAATTCTAAAAAAAAAACAGTCAAGTGTTGACGATTGTTTTCCTGAATAGATAGGGAAGCGCCGTACTGTTCATAATTAGTTATTATTTTCCGTCACTATTTGAATCTGAGTCTATTTCAATAATTCTAGAAAACAGTCAAGATTTGACGATTGTTTTCCTGAATAGATAGGGAAGCGCCGTACTGTTGATAATTAGTTATTATTTTCCGTCACTATTTGAATCTGAGTCTATTTCAATAATTCTAGAAAACAGTCAAGTGTTGACGATTGTTTTTCATGAATATATTGAGAAGAGCTGTTCCGTTCATGATTTAATAATATTTTCCGTGAAGAATCAATTTTTGTTTTAATTTTCAATCAAATTCTACGAGACGATTCAGTGTTGACAGTCGTTTCATATGAATGCAATGATGAATACCAGTTTAGTTAACAATTAAGAATTTCCGTAAAGAGATTGAGTTCCATTTCAAGTTAGGGATTCCCCGTGAACAATTTAATAGTAATTTGTTCTTCCGAACACTGATTCCGTATTTCTATTAAACCAAAAGATAAACCGAGGCGTAATAAATTGTCATAAGGAGAGACACAGTAGTACACGGGTGCTTGGTCACCTCTCAAGTAAACAGATTTCCGAGTCGAATTCAGGAAGACGTGTACAATCTGATATTCTCATTTCTTACATCGTGTTAGGGTATATTGACCTAATCGAGATACCAGCTGTTAGTGAGCCTGATAAAAAACTTCCGCGGAATCATTTGGATTTAATAATCGAATAGCGTATATCATATAGGGATGACCGAATATCACTGTCTTATAAATGTTGTCATTTCCAAAAAAAAAAAAAATCTGGAAATTTTATTTTTGTGTCTTTGCCTCATAAAATGAGTGTGGAAGAAGGTGGTTCTAGATCCATAGGGGATAGTAGAGTATCTTGGATCTACACAAAAAGGAAGGAGGAACTGGAAGTAGAACTGTTCAAAGTTGGACTCAGTGTGATGGGAACAGTAGATGACATGAGAAAGCGATTGGTGGAGTACTACCGAACTCATCCCAGAACAGCAGATGGAGAAAGAGATCTCACTTCGGGAGGATAATTTTCTCAAATCCCTCCATCCCCCCCCCCTGACAACAAGGATCGATCTAAGCTCATGGACCAGGTGCGAAAATGGGGTTTGCATTTTGAAGGAAAGAAGAATAGTTTAAAATTCCTGGAACGATTTTCCGAATTGAAAGAATCGTACGGAATTGAGGATACAGACTGTCTTCATGTATTACCGGAAGTGCTGAGAGGGCAAGCTTTATTGTGGTACTGGAATAATAACCGACAATGGGTCACGTGGGATGACTTCATTACCGATTTCGAATTGTATTTTCTACCGACAAACTATCGCCGAGACATCCTGGATTCCATTATAAAAAGGGTTCAGGCTCCGCAAGAGTCTTCTAAGGACTACGTGATTGCTCTGCAAACTTTATGCAAGCGTGGACAAGTATTGTCGAAAACCGAAGAATTATCAAGGATTTATAAAAATCTCCGCCCGGATGTGAGACAATATGTACGGCCCAGGGATTTTACTTCTCTCGCCGAATTGATCCGATTATGTGAGGAATATGAAATTGTAGAGCAAGAACTGGTGCATACTAAAGCGACGTCCAAGGTACCGAAAGACACCAACCCGCCTCGCGATATCAACATGATTCTTTCTCCTACGGGATCCAGGGCCCAGGAGATATGTTGGAGATGTGGAGGGAAAGAACACAGGCGGTTCCAATGCAGGGGTCCCTTTAGAAAATTTTGTTCCCAATGCGGAAAACAAGGCGTGTTAACCAAGGAATATGGATGCCAGAAGGCATTTTCGGGAAACGCCCGAACGTCCGACGCCAAAGCAGGCTTCGTCGGAACGTCATAAGTCCGTTGCCTGTCACCGGAAATGTATCCACGCTTGCCGAAGCGTTGCCCGATCCGAGGATACATTTAGAGGTGAAAATCGGATCAAGGAAATTCTCCGCTTTAATTGATACGGGATCGGTTAAATCCTATATCAATGATGACGTCGCCGATTATTGTAATGAACTTAATATTCCGGAAACCCGCACTTGTCAAAAGGCTAGCTTAGCGGATGGAACTATTATTAATATACAGAGAGGATACTATATTAAATGTACCGCAGCCTCGCAGGATAAGGAAGGTCAATTTTTAGTACTTCCCGGTATGGTATCGCAAATGCTTATTGGAATAGATTTGATTCGCCACTGGAGAGTGACAATCAACTTCAGCGAACCTAGGACTTTCGACTCTAGTGAGCGAAAAGAGGTTGATCACATACAGTCGATAACTCGATTAGCGAAGACCCAGGAAGCACGGCTGCAGGCATTTTTGAAGAAAGAATTAAAACAATTTGAGGGTATTGAAGGATGTACCCCTTTGGTAAAATATCAAATTAAATTAAAGAACATAACTCCGATTAAACAACGATACCGACCTCAAAATTCTGCTCTGCAAAAAGTTCTGGATGAGGAGGTGGACAAAATGTTGAAAGAAGGGATCATTGAACCATCCAGTAGTCAGTGGAGCTCGCCAGTCGTTCTTGTCGAAAAGAACGAAGGAAAATACCGTTTCTGCATAGACTTTAGGAAAGTCAATGACCAATCTGAAAAAGATGCATATCCCTTGCCATTTATTACGGCAACATTGGAGAAACTGAAAGAGGCTCGATATGTATCCACTTTAGACTTGAAACAGGGTTATTGGCAAGTACCGCTCACTCCAGATAGTAAACCGGTTACAGCTTTTACCGTACCAGGCCGAGGGTTATATCAATTCACGGTGATGCCCTTCGGCTTACATTCAGCACCAGCGACGTTTCAAAGACTTTTAGATAAAGTCATTGGACCCGATATGGAGCCTAACGCCTACCCCTATATCGATGACATAATCGTCGTGAGCAAGACCTTCGAGGAACATCTGACCCATTTGGGAAAGGTCTTTGCTAGATTAAGACTGGCTAATTTGCAGATTAACCCCGACAAATGCCATTTCTGCAAACCAGAATTGAAATATCTGGGGCATCTGGTAGGCCAAGAAGGCATAAAGACTGACCACGATAAAATAAAGGCCATCTTGCAGATGAAACCTCCTGAACATATAAGAGGACTGCGGAGGTTTTTAGGGGTAGCCTCTTGGTATAGAAGATTTATACCCTCTTTTTCTAAGATTGTGGCTCCACTGACCAGCCTGTTAGAGAAGAAAATGAAGTTTGTTTGGTTAGGGGAACAGGAGGAAGCTTTCCAGAAAATTAAAGAGAAACTTACACAGGCTCCAGTGCTAACCTGCCCTGACTTCTCGCAACCCTTTATCCTTCAGACTGACGCCTCCGATTATGGTTTGGGAGTGGCCCTTACTCAGAAAATAAGTGGTCAGGAGCAGATAATCGAGTTCGCCAGCAGAACTTTGAGCACATCGGAGAAAAACTATTCTGTCACCGAGAAGGAGTGTCTGGCCATCCTTTTCGGAATACGAAAGATGAGAATGTATTTAGAGGGTTATCGGTTCACCGTTATCTCCGAACACCGGGCGTTAAAGTGGTTACGCAAATTGAAAAACCCTTCTCAGAGATTGGCTCGGTGGGTGATCGAACTCCAACAATACGATTTCGATATAGTATATCGAGAAGGTGTGCTCAACCGATTGGCCGATACCTTATCTAGAGCACCCCTAGACGCAGAAGAAGACCAAGCAGAAATTGCCGTTGTTCAGGAGGAAAGTGTCGACCCGTGGTTGAACAAGAAAATGAAAGAAGTTTCGGAAAAACCCGAACAATGGTCAGATTACCGTATAGAGAATAATCGTTTGTACCGATATTTTTATGAGGCAAATGATTATACCGAAGGAGCTCAATCCGAACAGTGGAAATTATGCGTTTCCAAACAAGAGCGGCCTAGAATTTTAAATGAATGTCATGACGAAAGCACCGCGGGACATATGGGCATTACGAAAACAATTGCCCGAGTGGCCCGAAAATATTTCTGGCCAGGGATGTTTAGAGAAATCTCGCAATATGTTCGTAATTGTCCCCAATGTTTGAAACATAAAGCCTCGCAACAACAACCGGCAGGACTAATGCAGCGAAGTCAAGTGTCACAGCCCTGGGAAGTCGTGAGTGTAGACTTGGTGGGACCCTTACCACGCTCATCGAAAGCTAATAATTATTCACTAGTGTTTCAGGACAAAATGACGAAATGGGTAGAATGTCAAGCCATTCGGAAAGCCAATATCGCAACGGTTCTTCGAATTTTCCAGGAAAGAATATTGATGCGATTTGGATGTCCTCGAGTTCTGATCAGTGATAATGGCTCTCAGTTTATAGCCAACCAATTCAAAAGTTTTCTAACGGAAATTGGCATACGGCACAAACTGACCCCTCCGTATACACCGCAAGCGAATCCCGTAGAGAGGGTTATAAAAGTTATCAAAACCATGGTCGCTCAAATGTGCGAAGTCGATCACCGAAAATGGGATGTGAGTCTACCCGAATTGATGTTTGCCCTCAATACCGCCCGTCATGACTC
The DNA here is from genome assembly GCA_958510875.1 of Endomychus coccineus. Taxonomy (NCBI): domain Eukaryota; kingdom Metazoa; phylum Arthropoda; class Insecta; order Coleoptera; family Endomychidae; genus Endomychus; species Endomychus coccineus. Next base: position 141,394,376 of record OY294068.1, read on the forward strand.
CACTGGTTTCACCCCGGCCTTCTTAAATTATGGGAGAGAGCTGGAACAACCACGCACGCTGTGTCGAGAAGCTCAAGGACAACCCGACGCTTACAAAGAAAATTTCGAACCCGCCGTACATGCAGAGTATTTGACTGGCTTACAAGACTTGATGAGTTTTGTGAAACTTAAGTTGAATAGGGCCTATAATGTCCAGAGCCATCACTATGATTTGAGACGTAGGGATTGGATACCGCGCGTAGGAGATGAGGTCATGAAGAGGGAACATCCACTGTCGTCAGGGGTGCAAGGATTCGCGGCAAAACTAGCCTCCAAGTTCGCAGGCCCATACCGTGTGAAGAAGATCCTGTCTCCGGTAGTAGTCCTCCTTGACAATGGAAGACTCTTCGAGTCCATGTCAAGGATTTGAAGACAATAACTAAGAACTAATTTTTTTTTATTCCCTCAGGTATGACGTCCAGCCCGGATTCGTACCCCTGAAGTTCCCCGTACTCCCGGAGACGATGCCGAGGCCGCTCTTCAGCTGGGTCGGAAGTATCTGGAGCTATTCGGACATACACCGGACACGAGCCCGATTCTCCAATTGTATTATTCCCCGTTGCCCAGCGAGATGCCTCCAACCCCCGGCCGTCTTCTCTTCAACATCAGCCCCTCCCCGAAGGCAGAGACTTCTATTCCCAGTGTAAATAACCCAGTGCCCCAGAGTGACATAGACACCATTAGTGGCATAATTAGGATAAGTAGTATTAAGACTAGCGTTAAGAATATTTGTAAACGTCCGCGCCAAAAGAAATTCCGCTATTATCGGGTTAGGGATCCTTCTGGTAAAGTAGTAGTCCGCGTTAAGCTGCCCTGGGACAGCACAGAGACGCCAACTTACCAGGAGTGTTTGGATGGAAAATTTAAATAAAATTAAAATTTTTCCGAAGAAAGGGAGGTGTGTAACGAAGCGTCGTTACTAATTAATATTATTGCCCAAGTAAGTCACCTCTACCGAAATAAAGGAATCAAACTTTGTTACAATATGTGTATAAAAACACGACAGCAGAGTGTAGCTCCTGATAAGCGAGTCCGCGTTCCGGCGACATTCTCAATGACATGACGTGTCAAGTTCAGAGTATAAAAGGAGGCCGGTCTCCCATCTAAAGATGACTTGCGAGGAGATCACCGTAGCTGAAGCAGTAAACCCGAGATAGCGGAGTCCGGGGTTAGTAGCCGCACTTTTGAATTTTTTCAATATATATTTTTATGTGTTTAATGTAAATAAATGTAAATTGGTCTATTGAATACTTTCATGTCTTAGGTGCAATCTGACATGCTTGATAATTTTTCAACAACACAAGTTTTTGAAAAAAAAATTATATTTTTATGAGAAGCACGGTGCGGCAACCTACCCCGCTTTGGGGCAAATTGCCGCAGCGATGGGGTACGTTGCCGCGGACATCCTTTTTCTTGAAAATTACAAACACATCGAGTCTAAGTATACATTTTTATTTTTTTCAAATATAAAAACACAAAAAAAGAATAAAAACACAAAATTGTTCATAAATGACTAAAGACTAATTATCGTTCTCGCTTAAACAATTAATACAACGAAAATCAGAGTTATTTCCCTCGGCGCAGTCACAATGTGCCCACTGGTGACAGGAAACACATTGGATCCAATTTTCGCCAGGTTTACTATTTTTGAATGTATCAAAACAGTACAGACAAGGACAGTCTTCGTCATCACTAGTATGATTCAAACTGTTAATTTGTTTGTCTATTGTTGGCTTACTTTTTTTTCTAGGAACATTTTTATTTATGTTTTCCTCATAATCCTGTTGAAACACTTTCTTTTTAGATGAGACCTTCTTGTTCTGTTCATCCCTAAGAGCCTCTTTGACAGGGGTATCAGTCAATATTGCCGTTTGGCGACATTTTCTCCCTCGTTTCGTTTCTTTTCGTGGACCCGCTTTTGGAAGAGGCTTTAATTTAAGAGGTGTAACTTTTTCAGTAGTGATTTCTGGCGTATGTTCTCTTATACGATCGTTCGAAGTACCTGGTTGAGATTCTATTTCGAGACTAACTTCACCAATTTGATTACTCTGACCTTGATCACAACTTTCCGTTGGAGCGTCTCCATTTTTATTCAAATCACTTTGTTTTTCTGGACGATCTGTCGAATATGATGGTAGAAATTCTTCTTCAGGGAATATATCTCTATTCAAGGGATATATTTCTGCCACCTGAAAGCCTGCCCTGATATTTTTAGGGGTAACCGCTAGTGGCAATGCAGTTGCAACAATTTTTGGAATGTCATAGATTGACATGGTTGTACCAGGATGATTTGTAATCCAGGAATCACAGGCTGAGTTAACATATTTTTTCAGTGGCCCATACACAGATCTGTCTAGCGGCTGCAACTTATGGGAACAGTGAGGTGGAAAAGACAAAACTGTTACACCATTTTGTTTCAGGAAATCTAAAGCAGCGATGGACAGGTGGGAGTCATGGTTATCGAGGAGAAGAAGAACTGGTTTATCTGGGGAACATTTCACGTGTTTAACAAAATGCTTACACCATTCTAAAAAATGTACTGCGGTCATCCATCCCGAAGGATTCGCACCTCCAATACTTCCTGGCGGAGCGTTGTTCAACATATGTTGTCTGAAATTTACTCTTGGGAATATAAAATATGGTGGAACGCTATTTCCTATAGCTGATACCGCAACGGCCAAAGTCACCAACGTGCCTCTTTCTAGGGAAGTAATTCTTCCAATTTGTTTAAAACGTCTTCTGGCTACAATACGGTCTGGTTTTTGTACTGTAGTGATCCCCGTTTCGTCGATGTTATATATATCTTCGGGTCCAATTTTAAGACGATTCAGAACAGTGCTTAGGTTCTCAAAAATCTTCTCAATATTGGATTTGTTGAAGCTCGTAGCTCTTGCCAAACTTGTCGCCTCTGGTGTTCGGATGGATAGTTCCCTGTGTCGCTTCATAAAAAACGTAAACCAGTCTTCGCCAGCCATTTTTGTTACATTCCATTGTGGCGGGTATTTTGTTTCTAGCGCCACGGCATATTCAAATGCAAAAGCTCTTATTTGTTTCGGTGCTAATCCATAGCTGCAGCTTGAAGAATGTAACTCGCCAGAAGGGTTTCTTGGATATCGGTAAAGACCTAAAATTGATATAGCCATATGAAACATAAACCACGCACATGCACAAAGGCACATCTTACCTGTCGTGGTTTGGAATAACCGATACGTGTTGTTGGTATCTCGGCAGACCCATTTAATTCATCTTCTCTTACTTTTAACAAAAATCTTCTCAGACTTCTCTCGGCAATATCAAAGTCTTTTGCCGCACCCCTAATTGATCTGTTTTCTAATCTTACAAGTCTAGCTGCTCTTAACATGATATGAGGCGGTGTGGTACCTCGTTGGGTCTTTCTTTTATATGTTCTCATGTTTCTGAAATTATTCGGCATGTAGCCGAGTGCGGCAATTTACCCCGGAAATAATGCGGCGAATAGCCCCAGTAGTATTTTAGTCATAATTATCATTTTTAACCTCAAAATGTAAATAAATACATGCTCTCAATAATTGTCTAGTGAAGCAGAGAGTGCACCGTTTGAGACAGGGTATTTACCATTTTCAAATAATAAATGTATCGAAAGATATTACAAATATACTGTGATTATAAAAACTTACTTACCCGTTATATATTTGAACTTGTTCACGTGTGCTCCGTACTATTGCTCTGGCATTACTGAAAATTTCTACACAATATCTGCCTCTATTAAGCAACACGTAGACATAATATGCAGCATTGCCAGACCTAACGTTTTAAAGATAAACCCGGTGCGGCGATTTACCCCTGCGGCAAAAAGCCCCGGTCTCCCCTACCGAAAGTAGAGTTTTTCCATTTAATCCGATAAATGGAGAGTAAGTATATTCTCGACTTTGCTAACTAATAATTTTTCCGTAAAGATTCAATTGCTGAATTTACATTTCAATAATTCTAGAAAACAGTCCAGTGTTGACGATTGTTTTTCCTGAATATATTGGGAAACGCCGTACTGTTCATAATTAATTATTATTTTCCGTCACTATTTGAATCTGAATTTACATTTCAATAATTCTAGAAAACAGTCCAGTGTTGACGATTGTTTTTCCTGAATATATTGGGAAACGCCGTACTGTTCATAATTAATTATTATTTTCCGTCACTATTTGAATCTGAGTTTATTTCAATAATTCTAGAAAACAGTCAAGTGTTGACGATTGTTTTTCCTGAATATATTGGGAAATGCCGTACTGTTCATAATTAATTATTATTTCCCGTCACTATTTGAATCTGAATTTACATTTCAATAATTCTAGAAAACAGTCCAGTGTTGACGATTGTTTTTCCTGAATATATTGGGAAACACCGTACTGTTCATAATTAATTATTATTTTCCGTCACTATTTGAATCTGAATTTACATTTCAATAATTCTAGAAAACAGTCCAGTAGTGACGATTGTTTTTCCTGAATATATTGGGAAACGCCGTACTGTTCATAATTAATTATTATTTTCCGTCACTATTTGAATCTGAGTTTATTTCAATAATTCTAGAAAACAGTCAAGTGTTGACGATTGTTTTCCTGAATAGATAGGGAAGCGCCGTACTGTTCATAATTAGTTATTATTTTACGTCACTATTTGAATCTGAATTTACATTTCAATGATTCTAGAAAACAGTCCAGTGTTGAAGATTGTTTTTCCTGAATATATTGGGAAACGCCGTACTGTTCATAATTAATTATTATTTTCCGTCACTATTTGAATCTGAGTTTATTTCAATAATTCTAGAAAACAGTCAAGTGTTGACGATTGTTTTCCTGAATAGATAGGGAAGCGCCGTACTGTTCATAATTAGTTATTATTTTACGTCACTATTTGAATCTGAGTCTATTTCAATAATTCTAGAAAACAGTCAAGTGTTGACGATTGTTTTTCCTGAATATATTGAGAAGAGCTGTTCCGTTCATGATTTAATAATATTTTCCGTGAAGAATCAATTTTTGTTTTAATTTTCAATCAAATTCTACGAGACGATTCAGTGTTGACAGTCGTTTCATATGAATGCAATGATGAATACCAGTTTAGTTAACAATTAAGAATTTCCGTAAAGAGATTGAGTTCCATTTCAAGTTAGGGATTCCCCGTGAACAATTTAATAGTAATTTGTTCTTCCGAACACTGATTCCGTATTTCTATTAAACTAAAAGATAAACCGAGGCGTAATAAATTGTCATAAGGAGAGACACAGTAGTACACGGGTGCTTGGTCACCTCTCAAGTAAACAGATTTCCGAGTCGAATTCAGGAAGACGTGTACAATCTGATATTCTCATTTCTTACATCGTGTTAGGGTATATTGACCTTATCGAGATACCAGCTGTTAGTGAGCCTGATAAAAAACTTTCGCGGAATCATTTGGATTTAATAATCGAATAGCGTATATCATATAGGGATGACCGAATATCACTGTCTTATGAATGTTGTCATTTCCAGTGAAAACTCTGTATAGAAATTCTGATTGTTGATAATTGTATATAATATTGTAAATAGTTAATGATTTTTTTCTGTTAATAAATAGCTACAAAGGTTTGTCATCATTTTATTCAAGGCAAAGACATTATTCTTCTGTAGGAAGAGCATTTCTCAAATACCAACCACAAAACTAAACTAGAAGAACTCAGACCTTCTTACTTGTAAGAAACCCAGGCAGGTCTGCTAAGGTACATGACCGTACCGTAACCTTAGGGGACAACTAATCTTCCACCAACATTAGTCATTTGGGCGGAAGTTGGTTACAATACCTGCCCACACATTAATAGAAAACCCATATTGGTGACCTCGAATTACGGTTTGATGAGGATTTTCATCACTCCAATGGTGCATGTTATGGAGGTTCAGAATACCATCATGGCTAAAACCAGCTTCGTCAGTAAACAATATTGATGAAATGCTATGTTGTCTTTGATTTTGCAACCATTCGCAAAATTGTACTCGTGGAAAAAAGTCATGTTCCAATAGTGAATGAATTTTTTGGAAATGATATGGGCGAAGAAGTTGTTCATTGAAAATTTGTCTTACTGATTCACGGTTAACGTTTCGCACCGCTGAACTTGTTTTCCTAGTGCTTGTTCTCGGATTATTTTCCACCATTCGTAAAACAGTTTTTCCGTTTCGCAGAGTGCGACGACTTCTGGAAACCCCACTATTGACTTTTGGTTTTTTAAAACAGCCATCTTCTCCCAAATGCCTGTGCACGCCAATAAATGTGTTAGCATTAGGAATCTGCCGTAATGGATATCTTTCTCGATAGATACGTTGAGCTTCGAAAGAATTTCATAATCATGTCCCTGTATTCTTCAAAAGTGTAGTGAACGATTTTGAAAGCAATTTTGAAAAATCAATAAGAAAATCAATGAAAAACTTAAGCGACAACACAAAATACCTCTAACAATTATTATTACATTAGTTGGTAAGTGTCATAGATTTCATTTGTTTTTTCGTCGCACTCTGCGAAACGGAGAACCTGTTTTACGAATGGTAAAATGTATCTTTTAAAAACTTGATGTTTTGTTTTGATTGATCATTATTTTTCATATTAAAATTTAATTATTGAAGTATTATAACATTGTATTTGCAAATAAGTTATTTTTGCTCTTTTGAATAATTTTCGTGCATCGTCGGCTTAAGATGCATTTTTACCGGAAACCATTGCTTCTAGCGGAGTATACCTTTCTTAAGCATAAAAGATGGGAAAACAAATTTTCCTAGTTGATATTGACATACAGTGTGAGGCAAAAAAGTTAGGACCGTTTCAAAGGAGATGGAACCCTGTATGTGGCGCCTCCTATCAGTAATCAAAAAACTAAGATCATATTTGAATTCAGCATGATAAAAAAAACCTGTATACTAAATTTCGTCCGATTATCACATGTTTATCCAAAAATATTAAAAAAAAACCAAACAATAAATTAAAATTCAACACCCTGTATTTTTTGAACGAAGGCGTTGAGGACCTACGTTCATAGGAACTTTTTTTCTCATTTTAGTGTCATCTATCGCCTGACACTATGCACGGTACTTTTTTCTATGTCACCCTGTATATCGTTATAATCATAATCTTGCAAATTTATAAACACTATTGGTCCCAATTCAATAATTGGAGAGTCAAAACCGCTGGATGAAATAAGCCTATGGCACAATTTTAACTGGTATTTTATTGCCAGTGTTAAACATACATTAACTTTAGAACAACTTTTGTTTGCGGTTACTTAAGAAGGTCTGTGTTTCGATTCAAAACGCATAGACCAAGTATGTACTAACGGGCCCATTTTACTCATGATGTGATGATAGTAGATCATATTATGATGTTTAGGTTTTAATTCTTGTTTCAGAAGCACACAGTGAATATAATGATGTTCTGATATCAAAGAGCTTAATAGTTTTTCATTCTCTGCAATGATGGTCTTGTCCAGTATTATTTGTAAAATTTTTATCAAAATTGTATAAAGGTTCCAGTGTCTATTATTTTCAGGTACTAAATGACCAATCATAAGACTCAAATTGAATTCAAAACATTTCAGAGGAAGACATTTTAATTCCCCCTTTTTCTAAAACTTGTTTATTTATTTTCAAAGGCTTATTAGCCGATGGATCATAATCAAATGATGATATTTTTGAATTAAGTACATTTAATGTGAACAAATTTAGATCGTAAATAAAATGACACAAAATTAACGACAAATCATAATTGCATACTCCTTCCAACATATCATGCATAATATCTACACATAAATTGTCAGCCACATGAAACTCATTAACATTATTAAATAGATTACTCTTTTATATCAGTTACGGAATAATTATTTAATAAAAAGTCTGCTTGACAGTTTTCAGCATTTCGTAGTTTACTTTCATCTTCAACGAACTGATGTTTAGCATCAGATTTCTTTATTTTGCAAACTCTACAATGAAAATTGGAAACAAATTTCCACAAATCCCAACATTGAATTTAATCCTAAGTTATCTCCAACGCATAATCCAAGAATGTAGTAAATAGTTTAGGTCAGGTACAAGAGGATCGAAGACGTTGTTCCTGTATTTTTTCCTATCAGATGAATGAAACAGTTGAACAAGGAAAATATTTTCCAACAATGAAATGAATTCTGGAGGGAAACAAGGAAACGTTTCCTGTTTCGTAATCATCAAAGTATATGAACATTGGGAAGACAATATTATTACCAAATACTTGTTTTTGATTACCATAAGGGACTTTGAACAAAACATGTTTTTGCATTTCGAGTTCAGATACATATCCACTAGTTCTATCAAACACTGTGGGTAATTCAAAAATTTTCTTTAGAGTATATCGAAGACGAATGAATGAACATTTGGATACTTTTTGTAATATTCTAGGATTGTCAAAGTTACTTGTTTTGACATGTTCTACACCAGAAACCACTTCTTCTGGCTTACCATAAAATCCTGAGGATTGAAAAAAATGGAATCTCTTGTACTCAGTAGATATTTCAATGAATGGTTCTTTTAATATATAAAAACTGAACTCATTACATCATTTTCACAGTTTAATTTTCCAAGAGTGGATATCACTCATAATGTAAGTTACGGACAAAATGACTATTAGAAATATTAGAAATCGATGTTATAATACTTTGAACAGTAAATCTAGGTATTGAATCATTATTGTACAACCCAGAGACAAACATTAAGATATCTTTTTTGGAATTAACCTCAAAAAATGCATTTATATTAGGTATATTATAATTTTTTCGCCTGTAGAAATGCATTTAATGGCTTGCGCAAAAAACAAACACTTTCTGAATCGAATGCAGGAAACCGCATCTCAATCAATCCCAACGGCGCCGACTTTGGAAGGTTTGGCCCATTTTAGTACTTTATTTCCTCGACTAATTTATTAATTGAAAAAACGTCAAAAACCAAGATTTGTTAACAAGCGAAACATAAGTCATAGTGATGGAAAAATTTACAAAAGATGTTTATTCCATAAGCTATAGGTGTTGAATATTAGTATTCGAACTCTAACCCAATCAGACTCCTGCAACCCAGGTATGCTCTCAATTGCGGCTATACATTTCATTTTTTTGAGTGCTATCTTCTTTTTAATATGACTTTTTAATTTTTGCAGCACTAGTTTTTACTACTCTGGGAGCCATTTCACCCTTGTTGAGTCAGTATTTTCTTTGATTCCTACTTGTTCTTCTATTTCAATTTTTATCTGATCACCTGGAATTTAAAAATATCGAATATTTGTCAATTATCAATATCAATGTCAACAATATGTAGGTTCTAAGCCTTAATATAAACTTAGTTATTTAAAACTTCGAAGAAAGTGGAATAGATTTTTCGAGTTTAACATTAGAGCAATTCGAACTGAGAATGTTTCTCAGTTTCTCAGTATAGTTTCACGTAATTAAGATCTCCGTTTTTCAGTATAGTTTTATGGATCAAAAATATCCATCTTTCTCGAATATCTAGAGGAGAGTGGGTAAAAATGATCCCCTTAAGGTTTAATGGCGTGTAACTGCTTCTGATTACGACAGAAAATTATGAAAATTTTACTGTGATTAGCACAATGTATTCACTTTAGCCAAGTCTTGTTTTGACAAATGAAATCGTAACTTGGCTGCAGATGTGACAAAAAATCTGACTTAATACAAAGGGATCATTTTGCCCTTCTATGTGGGGTAAAATGATTACCTTGAGAGGGGTAATATGATCCCAGGGAAACATAATCGATACGTAAAAAAATAATACTAATATTCAACGTTATATTAAAAAAATGTAAAACCAGGTTTTCATGGCCACAAAAAAAAACATATTTATGTAAAATTGGCAACGAAAAATGGCACAGATGAAAAACTACAAAATAACCTAAAGAATAAACATCAAATTTTTCTTAAAATGAGATTTCTGGGCACACAAATCACATATAAAGTCATCAGGATCATCGTCTTCGACATCGGCACATTTATCATGATCCCAGTTAAAGCATACTGAGCACCTGATCCAGCCTTCACCGGATACTGAATCTGAATAAGATTCACCACAAAATATGCACTCTTCGTCATAAACTTCCTCATCGTCTTCTGAGGAATCTTGATCAACTATAACTGTTCTCTTTAGCTTTTGTTTGCCTTTGGATTTCCTATTAGAAGTTTTTGAACTTGGCTTAAATTTCCCTTTAATCTGGTTACCTTCCTGTCCTTTCTTCTTATCTAGTCTCATACGTTTCACTTCTAATGCCTCCTCCTGTTTCTTCTTTTCTTCCTGTAACATATTCTTATATTGACTAGAGGTTAGAACCGCCGTTGATCCTTTTTTTCTACTACCTATTTTCTTACTTATGGTTTGTTTTATAGGCAAAGAGCGAATATCTTTGGGAGATGTCAAAAACGACTGATCTTTATGTAACTGTTTTCGAGCAGCACTGCTGGTTCCAGGCATAGACTCGATGTCTGTTTTATTGATTGCAGTACTATCAAGAAGTCCTTGACCTTCATTGCTTAGAAACTGATTTTCCTTGTCATCTTCTTGGTCCATCTGGTTTTCCTCTTCTTGTGAAGTATGATATTCATCTGTCTTTACTTCATTGTTTCCTGTTAAGTCACCTTCTATTGATTGATCTGTAACTGTAGCAGCAGAAAATTCAAAATCGTGGAAAAGGTTACTGTCAAATGGATGTATACCGCATTTGCGAAATGCATTAATTGCATTTTCTGCTGTGCATGCCTTTAGGTATGCTTGACATAACAAGTTGCTGATTTGAAAAACTGTGATAACACGACCAGGATGATTATTCAGCCAGTTCTCCAAAGCATTATCGAGGTATCGACTCAATGGAAACATAACCCCGACGCCAAGTGGCTGTAATTTGTGTGACGTGTGGGGTGGGATACATGAAATAGACACATTATTTTCTCTTGCTTTCATAATAACATCCAAATTTTTGGTGTGTGATGAATGACCGTCTAATATCAATAATGAGGGGTCATCTGAATTTGGTTTGGTATGATTTAGAAAATGATCGAACCAGGTTTGAAATACGTCTATTTTCATCCAACCCGACTCGTTGCAGGCAAAAATAGAACCAGTTGGTGCACCTTCCTTAAGCTCTTCCTTCATCCTTCTGCGTGAAAATATTATCAATGGAGGGTATACATTTCCTCCAGCCGCCATACATACAACAGCAGTTGTGCAAACACCAAGATCAGCAGAAGTTATCCTTGCAACCTGTTTACGACCTTTTAGTGCCATAATCTTCGAATTTTTTTCTGGAACTGTGCATAATGAGGTCTCATCTACATTAAAAATTCGATGAGGGGGAAATTTGTGTTTGGTTATTTCTTGTTTCAGGAGATTGTAAAACGTATCTACAACGAGTTTATTAAAACCACCTGCTCGGGCAATAGAAGTGGATTCTGGACTTCTTAAGGTCAGCTCAGGAACGAAAATTGGCCAGCCAGTCTTTTCCAGCTGCTTGTTTATCCCGGGAAAATGGGCGGTTTATTTTATTCCTTTCGGCAAGTTGAAACGCTAAGCAGCGAACATCTCCTGCTGTTAGACCATACATTTTTGCCTCCATATCTAAAATGTATTCTACTTGTTCTTGCTCCTTCGTAAACACTGATTCAAGCCGTCCCAGACCTTTCATTTTAGATACGTTATTGGTCAGCCTTCTTTTAAGAGCCATAATGGGAACACCAAATTGTCTTGCTGCAGTTTTTTTAGGCATTCCTGCGTCATTTACTGCAGAAATTGCTGCCAACATATTTTCACAATCCCAGTTTTGTCTTTGTGTTTTTCTATGATATATTCTCGGCATATTTGTACCTACCTGTAAAAAATAAAATAAATCCAGAAACATTACATGTACCTGTTTGAGTAAGATTTTAGAAAAATTCAAGGGTACCTATGTACCGTTTAATATTTCAATAAATTTACACTCTCTTGGCTATGCATATTCGTACCTATACCTACTTTATACTCCAATTTAAAATTCTAATGGGGGGTAAAACGATCCCTCGGATCATTTTACCCCATTAGTATGGGATCATTTTACCTCAAAGTGACCTTCTATAGTTAAACATAAATTAAAATCACCCAAAATCATCAACGTTAACAACCAACAGTATCAGCACCTTCTATAGTGTCCAAGCTTTAAGGATATATAGTAAACACTCACCTCAATACGTTCCTTGTTGGCAGAACAAACACCATAAAACCGGGGTATTTTAGATGAAACTGCTGCTAACCGGTAAAAACTCAACACACACCTTATCTTGACGACAGCTCACGCCAGACTGAGAGAATAGTCTATCCCAGTTCAAAGTGTAGATTTTCAAGGTTATACATCTAATATAGAGTGTCGTGACATAGCACGTGCGGGTGATCATTTTACCCGCAGGGATCATTTTTACCGGGTCTCCCCTACACACTTTTCTTTGTTTCTCTGGAAAGAGCAGTTATCGCGTTCTTGAGAAATCGAGGATAGTAGTTATAACTTTTTGAGGTAGAAGTTCTCAATATTTCTGCTCCAATTACTGCTATAGATAACAGTGCTTCTTGTAAGATTCTGCTGCCTCTATGATTCTTCATCATCCAAATGTATTTTTTTGAATGCTTGCCTTTGATTTCAGCACTTTCACCCGTTTCTAAAAGAAGCAATACCTTAGCTGTTTCATATGTACTTTCAGTCAATCCGAAAACAAAATTCCTTGGAATATCAATCAATCATAGTGGAATAATAAAAATAATAATAATAGTAAGACTATGATATATTGTATTGGAATCTGTTTCTGAAATTCAGTTATAATTCAATTACTGGAAGGTATCTATAGAACTACATATGTGTTTTTTCCATATGACTCATGAACTCCGGCACTTGATGTAGTTTGTCTTTTCAGAACACATCAACTGCGATATGGTTGCTATCTGCTTCCTGAATCTAGAGCTCGCTAAAATTTGGGATTGTTTAGCACAACATCCCGTTACCAATTTTTGAATTACAAATGTTACCGAAATCCATCTTGTTGAACTTGATGTGACGAAAACGTATTCATTTTCTTTTCGTACTAAACTGGTTATATTGCGAGTTTGGATAATGAGGTTAGTTTATTTCTCAGTTTTTTTTTGAGAAGATGATTGTAACAGATTTCGAACATTTCTCAGCTTCTTGGAGTAAAAAATTGTAAATTTCAGGGTCGGCTTTTCAAGCCACCCTTTTGAAATGTAATCACGCACTCGCGATAAGACTGGGCCAAAAACTCTGCTTTAATATAGTTTTCGGACATGATTTCTGTCATTAACACGTTAGACGCAATGGTTTCATTGTTTTCGATTATTTTGGGCCACGGTACACGACTCAGTGCATATAAGTCTGTAATTATACTTGGATAAAAACAGAGGCCATCTGACTAACCTAACGAGACTAGATCAGGGGTCAGCGTGTTTTCGCCAAGTAAACCTAAGAGCGGTTTATGTAGATCACGAACTCGCGACCGTATAAGTAATTGTGGAACTTTTTACACTTAAAATAATAGCAATTCCTTCTCGATCTAACTGCGAATATCGACGTTCAGTGTCATTGAATGTCTTTGAGTGGTACGCCACTGGTACTTCCGAACCATCGTCCCATAAGTGACTTAAAACTCCACCCGCGCCAAAGGGTGATGCGTTGCACGATTGTTTCAAAGGTTTTGAAGTACTGTAGTGCACTAATAAAGAATCTGATGTTAAAAGTTCCTTCACCTTCCTAAAAGAAACCTTTTCACCAATGTCCCATTTGCACACCACCGGCATCGATTTTAAGTCCATCTATCTAAAATCGTAGTAGCACTTTACGTAAACGAGAGCACAATTCTTCAATAGTAGTACCGCAAATTAAAATGTCGTCGTAATAGAGGAAAATCCGTTTCAAACCAGCAAGTCTATTATTGATGAATTGTTGGAAAATCTGAGGCGCGACATTCAGTCCGAATTGCAGACGTTTCACCATAAAGCAACCTTCATGTGTAATGATAGTCTGTAGTTCCGCGGATTCTGAATCAACCGGTAATTGTTGAAAAGCTTGAGCCATGTTAAGTTTCGCGAAATATTTTGCACCTTGCAAGTTACCCCTACGGACGGCACTGGATAGGAATATGGTAATAGAACTTTATTCAGTGTGCACTTGTAGTCACCACAAATTCTGATTTCACCATTAGACTTGGTCACACAAACGATTGGTGTAGTCCATCGGGGATGTTGTATTGGTTCCAAAATACCCTGTTTACAAAGTTTTCCGATCTCGGTTTCTATTTTTAATCGCAAAGCAAAAGGTACATTCCTAGCTTTAAATGAGATAGGCACACACTGTTTGTTTATCTTTAATTTGATTGCAGGTCATTTGAATTCACAAAAAGTTTTTGAGAACACTTCTGAAATTTTTTTTTACGACGTTATTGATATTTTGTTGAATGTGAACCTGGTTAATACCAACAACTTGTATTCGTAATGCATCAAACCAATTTCTACCTATAGTCCAGGCAATAAGCCGGGAAAAAGGCCATAATAAAAAAAAATATATTGTAAGCTAGAATTTCGAAATTTTTCTTGCATTTTGTTCCTAATACCCCATAGATCATTCATGACTATCAAGACCGCGGGGTCGACCTTTCTACCCCATCGAAACGGGGTTTCAACCCCTCAGAGGAGCAATCTTATTAAAACAATCCAAAATTGATGATAAAAGCCGCAAATGACCCCAGTATGTTTTTGGGTCGCTGATCACGATTTCGCAGTTAAATTTCTTGAAAAACTCCCTCCAGATGGGAAACTTGGGAAATTTATATATAATATATAATTCATAATTTTGTTGTAAAAATGACCTCTAGTAGGTTTTTTGGGTCGCTGATCCTATTATTTTTCCCGAAAAACTCTCTCCAGATGGAGAATTCGGGAAATTTGAGATTTTCCTGAGACGTTTGTGAATAATAAAGTATAATTTTATTTCGCTGATCACGATTCCGCTGTAATTTTTTCCAAAAAACTCCAGATGGAAAATTCGGGGAATTTGGGATTTTCCTGAGACGTTTGTGAATAATAGAGTATAATTTTATTGCAAATTGACCTCTAGTAGGTTTTTTGGGTCGCTGATCACGATTTCGCTGTAATTTTTCCCAAAAAAGTCTATCCAGACTGCAAAAACGACTAGAGGTCATTTTTTCAACTAAATTATACTTTATTATTCATACCCGTCTCAGGAAAATCTGAAAATTCCCGAATATTCCATCTGGAGAGTTTTTTGGGAAACATAACAGCAGAATCGTGATCAGCGACATAAAAAACCTACAAGAGGTCATTTTTTCAACTAAATTATACTTTCATTATTCATAACCGTCTCGGGAAAATCTCAAATTTCTCGAATCAACATCTGAAGAGAGTTTTTTGGGAGAAATAACAGCGAAATCGTGATCAGCGACATAAAAAAACCTACTAGAGGTCATTTTTGCAACAAAATTATACTTTATCATTCATAACCGTCTCAGGAAATTCTCAAATTTCCCGAATTTTACATCTGGAGAGAGTTTTTCGGGAAAAATAACAGCGGAATCGTGATCAGCGACTCCAAAAACCTACTAGAGGTCATTTTTGCAACAAAATTATAAATTATATATTATATATAAATTTTCCTAATTTCCAATCTGGAGGGAGTTTTCCGAGAAAACTAACTGCGGAATCGTGATCAGCGACCCAAAAAACATACTAGGGGTAAGCGTTGAATTTAATTATTGTCAGTGAGACAGTGCGAAAAGACATCCGTAGCAAACGTAATTCGAACAGTGAGCAAGCAATTGAAGTGCGAGGTAACAATTAGACAGCCAAGAACAAAAAGTAAGTGCTCCACCAATTACCTTTGAAACATTAGGTGAATAGTGTTTTTGGTATTTGAGTTAGTACATTGAGTTTCATTGTTTTGCCCGCGGTGCTCCCTTGTTATATCAAATATTGTTTAATTAGTAATTGTAATTATTGTATTGTACCTGATAAGTTCATCCTGTACAGATTTCCACAACGTCTCGATAAAATTGATTGTGATCTGTACCGATACATATGAAAATTGTATTTGTTAAGTAATTGTATTGTGTCAGCGGGTGTGAATGATTAGAGTGGAAGGGAATCACGACGCACCAATATACACTGTGTCTACCCGGAAATAAGGGTGTGTCGTAGATAGTCCAGCGCCAGGGTCTACACGCTGTGACTACCCGGAAGTAGGCTTTGTAGGAGGATGTATGTTCGAGAGTCGTAATTTCCACTGTATAGTAGTGTTACTGACGAGGTGATAATGATTCTAACACGCTGTGACTACCCAGAAGTAAGAGTTATAATTGCCAAATATATGTGTGGGTAGTATATAAGTGCCTGGCACTGTCGTGCAATTACCCGTGACCGTTCCCGGGAAATTACGCGTACTAACCTGAAAGAAGTGCAGGATAAATGAATCGCAGTATTGACCATTGTTAAAAGTTCCCAAAAGGATTACTGATATTACCCGGGCGTAGTGAGGGTATTGCGGAGGCTCCATTACAACTCAAGACCTGCTGTCACTTGCTTTGCTCGAGTATATTTTGCACAATACTATAAATTTTGCTAAGAATTGGTGCTTGAAATGCCGTTTTAATAACACTTATATGAATATTTGTTGGCAAGTCTATAATAAGGGAAATTAGCCTGATTGGACCGCGTTTTCAACAATTATTGTTTCTGAGCTTCCTTGTGCTTCCCCCGGGTCGTGATAAATTATTATTATACAGAGAAAGTGAAATATCAATGTATGTTCAAGATATAAATAAATTATTGGAAAGTTCCGTGTTTATCTAAAGTGACTTCCTGCAACAGCATTTAAGGAGTCAAGAAGTAACCAAGTATTAATTGCAATTATAGTCTGCAATTTCAATACTCTTGGATGGTAGACTTCCGCGGACAGCTAATCTTGAAAAATCTTGTCTTCCGGATGGATTCCGCGTCACAATAGCTCGACTTGATGCCGATAGTTTCAGTACAAGCCTCAAGCCTGCCCTGGAGATGCCACCTGTAATGGTTGGCGAAACGTCGGCATCAAGTCGAGCTATTGTGACGCGGAATCCATCCGGAAGACAAGATTTTTCAAAATTTCAATACTACTCAGTCTGCCCCATTGACCCTGGTTACTTACTTCACTGAGACTACCCTGGGACAAGGCTATCCATAGGAAGCACAGTGATACGCTTTGTGGTAAGGGCCCTAGCAGAAGCCCTTAACCTCTTAAGATACACATATAGAGAACAATGAATTAGGATTTCAATGATGTGCTAAATGTTGACGGAATTGATAAAAATATGGATTTACAAACTACAAAATTTCAATTTTTCATTTCAGTGTTCCTATTTTGGTACAATGGTCCATACATCTAAATATGAAATTCGGCAAAACAATTTCTTTTCTTATTGATGTAATGTAATGTAATGTAATGTAATTTTTATTCACTTCAAAATATGAGCCATACATGAATTATTACATGAAAAAGAAAAAAAATATATGAACCACATAAGTTGACAGTACGTCACACATAAAATACATAAAGTATATCAGAATATAATAGCTTCAGTTAAGAGAAACACACACCAATTTAATAAATCACATAAACAGTTAAAATAGAGGCATTGCCTAACCCTCTTTTTGTCTAAAATTTATATATTCACTGATATTGTAAGGTTCCGCCATTACCAAATAAGACAAAATACTGGTTTTAAAAATTGCTAACGAGGACAAAAGGTACCGTTCTTTGAGGTTTTTTGGTAGTATATTAAAATATCTAACACAGCTATACAAGCATGACTTCTCAAAGCTTGCAAGTCTGTGTGTGGGAAGGTTATAATTGATACAAAGATATACCTCACATTTTATGCAATAAAAATATGTTTTCAATCCACAGTTTGGTTTTTTGCATCTCTGCCTTTGTTCTTTCTCGCATGGGAAGTGGCCTACTTTACCTGTACGTACGTCAAACTGAGGTATTGGCTTAGTTTAACTTCTCTTTCTCTTCTCTTGAATCTCCCTTTCGATACTCCCACTAAGTCTTCCCCTCTTCCTTGAATTTAGATCGTTTCCTAAATGACAGAGGCCTTCTGCCACCTCGCCACGAAAACCAAGTGAATCTATAATGTCTTTTTTTGGCAATCCTATGTTTACCATGTCGATCTTGTACCGTATCCAAGCCGTGACTATAACCAAGTCAATGAAATGGAAAAAATCTTCAAATACCACTTTCGACTCCTCAGTGCTATTCTATAATAGGATATGAGTCCATCTAACAAATCGACCCCACCCATAAAATGATTGTATTGTTTTATCATGTTTGGACCCTGAACGCCAATTCTTGTTTTGATCTTACGGTCGAAACGTTGGACGATGTCAATCGCCTGAGATCCACAGAAGGTACTTGCCAAGCAAACACTCTTATTGTCAAACCATTTCAAAGCGATGATTGGTACGCCTTGTACAGTAGTCGTATATTCCTCAAATGTACCTCGGCCTTGTTTTTTCATGATTCTGTCTTCGGGAAATTGTAGACCAGGAATTCTGTCTTTCCTTATTGTACCCAAACAATAAATTCCATCCATTTGCAGTGTGGTGAGGAGTTTTATAGAAGTGAACCAGTTATCGAAAAACAACAAATAATTTTTGTGTTTTGGAATGATAGTCGCCAGACGTAGTACTATATTCCCGCTGGCACCTATATCTTCTTTCCCAGATGTTGGTAGTATCTTTCCGGTATAAACTTCAAAGTTATGGATCACACCACCACTATCACATGGAACAAAAATTTTGTAACCCCATTTATTTGGCTTTTTTGGGTTGTATTGCTTGAGTGACGACATTTTTTTGAATGGCACTATTTGGTCGTCCACACACAACATTTGTGGTTTCACTTGGTTAGAAAATTTTTGCTGTAGGTTATCTAGGAAAGGTCGAAGTTTGAACAATTTATCTCTATTTATATCATTTCGATCGTTTGGAAGATTCTCGTTGTTATTGAAATGAAGTGTCTTCTTTATTTCCTCCCACCTCTTCCTAGACATAGAATCCGCAACTGGCGATATTCTGCAGGTTTGACTCCAATAAAGACGATGCCTCGGTAAACCAAAAATGGACATGTATATAATAGTCCCAATAAAAATTCTCAATTCTGATCGTGTGAGATTCAGTGGTTTGTTAGGATCAACCTGACAAGCATATAAATTGCTCTGTTCTACTATAAAGTCTAATAATTGATTTGAAAAAAACATCTCGAAGTAATGTCTCCCCACTTCCGGTCCCTCTTCTATGTCTAGTAATGTAAACTGTGGATTGAGTGAATTATCTTGGTCTCCTCTCACCTTAGTCCAGGTATACTTTTGTTTTCCTCTAGCAGATACATTGCTCAGAGGCTCCTCATCTTCTGAATCAGAAACAGAAATATCTCCTTCATCACTAGATACAGCGCCCTTGGTGTTTGGGTTAGGTACATAATCATCATCAGAGTCGCTTAGATTTTCGTCTTCGCTACCGCTTGGTAGTATATCAGCCATATCTTCACTAAAAGAGAGAATTCATTGACAGTTTATTATATGATCAACATGCTCATTGTTCCAAATCAGGAACTAACTAATTTTCCATCAATGACTGTTGTTCCTGATTTGGAACAATGAAATTTCCTGATATGTGTAACGGGTAGCGTTACGGGATTGTATAGAACTTGATAATGAACAGATTAGATTTCTTTCAAACTTGTCATATAATTAGTTAAAGACATCTGCAGGTCGATAAAACATCGACTATGGAAACTAGCATTCCTGATGTGAGATGTCACTAAATATCGCGGAGTGGGAATGTAGGATAGCGGAAATCGGAAATTAGGCATTGTGGTGTTAACCTTTGATAGGGTAAGTCGAGATTTATATTTCATATTCTTTACATACATTTTCTTAATTTTTGCTTCCGAAATATGATGCACATCAGGCTACTTATAATTTGATTTAGATTTGTTATTAAACGTCTGGATGTACAGTACCTGGATGTAATTATATTTCGGAGGAAGTTTACTCGACTTATCTTAAGACACACACAATCAGATTTGCATTTAGCATGATCCCAGGTATATCATTTCCATCATTACCGGGATTGTTGTAGTCATTGTATGAAATTACTCTAACGAGACGTGGGCAGTTGATGCAGACAATATTGAATTTCCACCTCTTTACTTGACCCTGCAATTTGTGCACATGGTAGTTGCGCGATTCTGTAGATCGCCATTTTGATATCCTAGTACAAGATACATAGGGTGGTCTTATTAGACCAAGGATAAGGGTGAATACGAAACAAATAACCTAATTACTGCTTATTAGGTATACATATATTTATGACACTGTCACGCCGTTTGGGAGTTAATACAGTTTACATTATCAATCCACGTGTACAATTCATTTCAAGCAAACCAGAATTTTATGCTAACTAGCAAATTTCAATCTTTCAAATAATATTCTTTCAGATATAATTTTAATTATTATTCTTTCAGTCACATGTTAACTTTTTGCTAATTTTAAAAATCAATTGTAATCGTTTATTTCTTTCAGATTAAATTAAATTTTTGCCTAAATTGATATCTCGTCAAGATATCCATTTTGTATTAGTGTTTTCGCAATTTGGGAAAGATAACATTATCGGTTGTGGAATCACCTGGTTATTCCAACCGACGGTGTTGCTTGTCCTTTTGATCTCAAGTCAGATACTGTTCGTTCTTTGAAATTACAGGGTTTGAACGTCTGAGGTTCCTCACCCCTTCACTCCAAGGCGGTTTAGTGACTTTCCTGACAGGACCGACTTCCAGTTCCTACGAGTTCCAAGGAGGGTAACATTTTCTTTTTTGAATGACCATAATTTCATTGTCTGATTTTGTTGTTTATCCGAAGTTGTATTCCACTAATTTTCATAGAATCATTCGAGGTCTACTGTAAGTCCTCTTATTAGATATTTCGTTCTTTTCAATTTAATAATTGATTGAATTTTATAATTGTTTTCTTAAAATTCAATTTATGTTACAAACCAATTTAAATGTATAATTGTTTTCTTAAAATTTCATTTATGTTACAATTTGATTTAATTTAATAATTGTTTTTCTACAAATTCAATATTATTTATATTTCGAATTGGTATTCTAAAAATTTGTAATTTAAATTTTATTTATGATTCAAATTGTGATGGAATATACGAATTGTTAAGTTGAACTTGTATTGTTTTTCTGAATTTCCATCGACTGTTAAACCATCTCGTAGTGCTTGTATTCTTGACTGTGATGTGAATTCATTTAGTTTTAGAGTTTTTTTTTTCAAGCAGTTGGCGCTCGGGCAATTCACCAGTCTTGAATCACAAGGCACGTTTCACTACGAGCCCTGAGATTAATTAATTTGAATTGAGCTAGCTGGGCCAATTAAAACCGACCCAAAGCGGGTCCGTTTCACTGGCGCCCAGCATAGATGGGCTGCCGTTTCACATCCGTTTCATATGGAGACCAAAATGGAGAAAAACTTTATTCAAATTTACCTTGAAACTGTTCTTATATAACCAACCAACATACCTGAATTTTATTTTCACCTTACGTTGATGAGAAAAAACAAAAAACACTGCAGATAAACAAGCCACGTGCTGAAGAAACAGACCCAATGAAATGAATAGTTCTGTTTCGTCTACTGGTAGTTAGATGGCGCGAGATGGATGTTCAATGCATGGTATTCGTTGTTACAAGTCGGGAACAGAGGTCTACAATGGTAAACGAGACAAATTTTAGTTTTATCAATTATTTTTGTGCGTCTATTTCCAGTGTTCCCATTTAGGAACATGAGACCTTAAAAGGTTAACGAGGAGTAAACCATGAGAAAAATCTGGCGCCCGAGGAGTATTGAAGCCGTAGAAAGTAAAAATCGCCAAAAAAATAACAAGGGACGTCACAAGTTCTGATAGTTGATTTTTGAGAATCATCAAATGTTATACTACATTTATTAAGAACTGGAGAATTTTCAAGCCACAACTTTTTGAAATTTGTGAATGAAATAATTGAACAGCTAGCACCTGTATCAATTTCCATAGGACAGTCTTTATTATTCATTTGCACAGTATGTAAGGCCTTTTTGAAGGTTTGTCTGTATTACACGTAAATATAGTTTCCTCTAATTTAATTTGTAAGATTTCTGTAGAGACATCGTTAGATTCAACTTGATGTGTATTATTTCTATTAGAGCTGTTTCTCTTCTTTAGGCACATTTTTTCCAAATGTCCTATTTTTTGACAGTATCTACAGGTAGTATTTGCTCGGATTGACATTTCACCATAACGATAGCAATATTTGTTATTCTGTCGGTTAGGTACCATTTTAGTTCCCGATGCTTGAACATTTGTAGAACTTGATCTATAGCTATTATATTCGGGGTTAACCCTACCTAATTTCTGAGCTTGCGTTTTGTTGACAGCAGTATTGTCAATGAATCCATGAGTAGAATTCCTTATTTCACTAATGTTTTTTGTTGCAGTTCCTGCAGCTACAGCATGCGACAAAGCAGATTCGAGAGTAAGATTATCTTCTGATAACAAGCGTTTTTGTAAAGCAATATCTCTTACCCCACAAACGATTCTATCTCGTAGATTATCGTCCAGCTGATTGACGAAACTGCATTTCTCTGCAACTTTCCTTAAAGTGGCAACGTAGGTAGCAATGTCCTCCCCATCGAGTTGGTTCCTCTTATGAAAAAGAAAACGTTGAACAATCTCTGACGTCTTCGCTGTAAAATGCTGATTTAGTAGTTCAAGAATCTGATTGAAAGATTCCTCATTCGGTTTTACAGAAGCACAAAGTGAACGTATTTCGTATCTAGCAGTTCCGCAGGCAGCAAGTAAAGTAGCCCTCTTCTTGGCAGGATTGTCTATTCCACTAGCCTCCAAATGAAATTCTAGACGCAGAGTCAAATTCCCCAAGTGAATGCAATGCAGCAGACATTTTGTACGTATCGAAGTCACACTTTCACAACTCACTTTGCGTGAATTTCGAGTTATCCTCGTCGCCAATATTATGTATTGATACTTTGGTGAATGTGTTTATTAATACAATATATGGATAAGTACCATTTATTCTTTTCTGTTACGGTTATCCTACTACACAATGCTTGTATATTAAAAACCGGGAACTCAAGTAAGATCATCGAACATAGTAACATAGAACCTACAGAATACATAACCTAGAACATAACAATAAGCAAAGATCTTGTGCGAAAAAAAATTGCTCACTCCAAAATTGTTACTCACTACTGAAGATGTAGCACTGTTCAATAAATACACCTCTGCACTGGCTGAACGGGCTAATGATGACATATCAAAGCATATAAACTATAAAAGAGTTCACACTGTGGATATATTATAAAACTATTGATAAGAAATTATCCACTAAAATGATATTAAAGTACTGAGGACCTTTAGGTTACGAAGTAGCCATCATCAGATAAACTAAATTGTAAATCAAAATGTGCCTGCTTAAATACTATTTGGAGATAATAACGTAAAGAATGGGTTACCCTCAGCAGGAAATAAATCGGAATTTAATAAATTGCTTTGTCGTTTCTATTTCTTCGAAATTACTCAGATATTTGTCTATACTATGTTTTAAAAGTGATAAACCACCATTTCTCAAGAAAGTTTATCACTTTTAAAACAGTATAGACAAATATGTAGGTAATTTAGAAAGGATGGAAATGTGTAAACGAGAAATCAATTTATCTCCAGCTGAAGGTAACCCATTCTTTACATTATTATCCCCAAATAGTATTTAAACAGGCACATTTCAATTTATAATTTAGTTTACTCTGATGATGGCTACTTGTAGCCGAAAGGTCTTCGGTACTTTGATAGTATTATTAGTTAATAAGGGTGATTATCTCTCATCTGTAATATCGAAGCATCATGATGTTGAAGACAGTAACAACACATTAATAAAATGTACGTTCGCTTTACTGCTCCTATTTAATTGGCGAAATACAATTTCTTGAAATTATGACTTATAAGCGACCTCCAGAAGATATTAGGTAATCAACGGGAAATGTGAGATTGTTTATCAGGCTATGAGAAAACGTTGTGCAAATGATTAAAAGACATTTGGTTGTGTTTGGGAAAAGTTCGAAACTTGCTCCAATCCTCTTCTAAAAAAAACTCATTATACATATTCGCAATACAACCAGTCTCGTATCGAAAGAAAATAAATACATTCTCGTCACATCAGGTACAACAAGATGGATTTCGGGAACATCTGTAATTCAAAAATTGGCTACGCAATGTGGTACTAAACAGCCACAACTTCTGACGAGCACTAGATTCAGAAGACTGATAGCAACAATATTGCAGTGTTGACAAAGACTAATTACATCATGTGGCCAAGTTCGTGGGTAATACTGAAAAAACACATGTGGAGTTCTATAGGTATCTTCCAGCAAATGAATAATAACTGAATTTCAGAAACAGATTATAATATATTATGTCATAGTCTTACTATTATTATTATTATTCCTATTATTTCATCATGATTGATTGATATTTCAATGAATTTTATTTTTAGATTGACTGAAAGTACATATCAAACAGCTCAAGTAGCTGAGCTATTGCTTCTGTTAGGAAGTGATGAAGGTGCTGGATTCAAACGGAAAAAGCCTTCACGAAATACATTTGGAAAATGAAAAATTAGAGGAAGAGGCAGCAGAATCTTACGAGCAGCAACCTACTGAATCAGTTAATCAGATATACTTTTATGGGACATCTAAAATGATTAAGAGCAGTAACTGGAGCTTTCGCAAAGACCTGTCTCATTCAAATTATGGAAAACTTTCTGGCTTAGAAGAAATATTGAAAACTTTACAGAAATGAATTGTACCTAGAAAAATTAAACTCCTTTCCTTGTTTTCTTTCCATAGAAACCAAGAAGTGTGTAGATCTTCGAAAAATATGAATATTTTTCATTCATAATGAGAAATGGAGACATTAATTACATGATACTATACCGAGAAACTGAGAATCTAAATTAATTCTGAAGGTTTAGGACTTGTTGACTATGATATCAATAATAGATGAATATTCAATATTATCAAATTCCAGGTAATCAGAAAAAACATTGACATAGAAGAAGAAGTGGCAGTTTCTGAAGAGTTTAATAATATAAAAGGAAATAGGTGTTCAGAAAGGGTCGAATGGCTTGCAGACCAGTTTTTTTTTAAATCACATCAAAAAGATAACAGCACCAAAAAATGAAGTGTCTAGCTGCAATCAAGAACATACCTGGTTTGCAGAAGTCCTGATTGGTCTAGAGTCAAAACACTAATATTTAATACTTACAGTATGAAATAAACATGTTGTGTTAATTTTACTCATGACTATGGTCTAGGTTCCGCTTGTTAACAATCTTTTTTTCCAATTAATAAATAACCTGATCTTAAAGTATTGTATTTTTCTGCTGGTAGGGGAGAAATTAGAGTTATTCAACAATTAACTATATAGTACGTATATGAGATTCCCAAATCTGAATAATGGTTGTTTCAGAATATTCTATTTTTATTTAATGTATTACAACTCAAACTACAAAGTTATAAGAATGCACAATATTCGACAAATATGTGACCAATGAAACAAATTACATAATAGGCAATCTCATCTTCATTATTATATGAGATAACCTAAAATTAACAAAAAAATATCAAGGATAATCAATAAATATCTACAAATGAGTATGTTTATTTAGGATATATTACTTCCTTCCAGTTCTTGTTGAAAGGAGAAAATTGAAACAAAAATGCCTCTATTACAGAATGTTCGATATATTGGAGTCATTGAATATAAATATTCCCATTTTTAAACAAAATACTTCTCGGAAATAAAACTATTTGAAATGAGCGTATCATAAAATCCACAAAAGATCATAGTGTGCACTTTTGACGTCGAAATTACTGTTATTGAACGGTAGTATGTGACGAAATGGTTCTGTATAAGCGCAAATATATATAATAATATCAGCAGTGATATAGTGTTTCCAACCTATCCACTTGCTGGAAATATTAAATCTAGAGTAAATTCCAGATATATAAAATACATACGCTCGGTGCACCGTTACAGTAGGTTAAAGTACTGCTATGGTTGGCAGTTATAGTCTAGAAGCCAGAGCGGTATTG
This sequence comes from Endomychus coccineus, assembly GCA_958510875.1. NCBI lineage: Eukaryota > Metazoa > Arthropoda > Insecta > Coleoptera > Endomychidae > Endomychus > Endomychus coccineus. The sequence goes on from OY294068.1 coordinate 141,420,720, forward strand.
ATGGTCCGAACATTAACCCGATGGCACTATGGTTTATCGTTAGAGGACGGTTCAACGATCAATTCATCTCACAGACCGAATTTTCCCCGGCTGCTAGATCTCGAGATACAGCATCCGCATTTTTTGTTTTTTTTGACTGTAGGTTAACTCTTTCCAAGTTGCGGTTACTTGGGAAGCATGCCATTCTTATACACTTCCACCATGTGCCATCATTTTTTATCGTGTCCGTTTATCAGGCCGACGAGTTAAAATTGAACCGAAAATGGACTGCAAGTTAACCCCCCAAACCTGGTGGAAAATTTTCATTGGTATTGGCAATTGTTAACATACCCTATGCCATCAAAAGTTATCGGTCCATTTCCGAGTAATTGGTCATTATTCGGATCAAAAATGTTTCTTTTTTCATTTTGTGGATAAAACTTGCGTATTACAAGGTAACATGATGGCACCATGTTAAATAACTTTATTGGAGGTCAAATAGAGATTTAAAATTATTGCCATTACCCTTGCCTATTTCAACCCCCGAAAAAACTCTAAAACTACCCCCAAAAAAATATAAATCATATGATAATATGACCAATTTTATGATAAATTAGTCAGTTATTCAGACTGGCTGGGGTGAAAATCGAAATGGCTCTGTTTTATTTTTTTCATTCTGCCGGATGATTTTAGGGAGTTTTGGGGGGTTCACATAGGCAAGGAATGATGACAATGACCTTGTAACCCGCAAGTTTTATCCACAAAATGGAAAGAAGAAACATTTGTGGTCCAAATAATGGCCAATTTTCCGGAAATGGATCGATAACTTTTGATGGCATAGGGTATGTTGACAATTGCCAACACCAATGAACATTTTCCACCAGGTTTGGGGGGGGGGGGTTAACTTGCAGTCCATTTTCGGTTCAATTTTAACTGGTAGGCCTGATAAACGGATACGATGAAAAATGATGGCACATGGTGGAAGTGTATAAGAATGGCATGCTTCTCAATTAACCGCAACTTGGAAAGGGTTAACCTCCAGTCAAAAAAAAAGAAGGCGGATGCTGTATTTCGAGATCTAGCAGCCGAGGAAAATTTGGTCTGTGAGATGAATTGTTCATTGAACCGTATTCAACGATAAACCATAATGCCATCGGGTTAATGTTCAGACCATCAATATCGCTCTGGCTCCTAGACTATTACTTGGCATTTCTTATTCAATGACAGCATCCCGGTTCTTATATATTTCAATAGAACTGACTGAGACTTGTTCTGGTTAAGTTTGAACAAGTTTAAAGTTTCTTTGCCTAATTGGCCACAATTCCGTGTATGTAACTTGAGAGATATAAAATTGAATTTTCTGAATTATGAATATAACTTAGATAATTTAACATAGGATTATAAAGACGAAAAAACGTAAAAGATTGAACCATAGGTGGGATTCGAACCCACATTTCTGGATTTCTAGTCCAGGGTGTCTACCAATTACACCACTTTGGCCTCGTTAGATTTTCATATTTTTGTAAATATAAACCTCTGAAAGGATAGTAGATCATTGATGAACACAATGCGATTCGATGCCCTACCATAGATCAACTATACACGCACATTCATCTAAAGTTCAGTCGTTCTTGAAGTAAGGATTGTAGGTTAAAGTACTGCTATGGTTGGCAGTTACTTGACAGTTCTTATTCAATGACAGCATCCCGGTTCTTATAAATTTCAATAGAACTGACTGAGAATTGTTCTGGTTAAGTATAAACAAGTTTAAACTTTCTTTTTTATAATCCTATCAAAGTTATCTTGATAATTCAGAAAATTTAATTCTATATCTTTTAAGTTACATACACGAATTTGTGGCCAATTAGGCAAAGAAACTTTGAACTTGTTCATACTTAACCAGAACAATTCTCAGTCAGTTCTATTGAAATATATAAGAACCGGGATGCTGTCATTGAATAAGAACTGTCAAGTAACTGCCAACCATAGCAGTACTTTAACCTACTGTAACGTTGCGCCGAGGGTATGTATTTTATATATCTGGAATTTACTCTAGATTTAATATTTCCAGCAAGGGGATAGGTTGGAAAACCTATATCACTGCTTAACCTCGTACTTGTAACAGTCGGCTGGTTATTAAATCTCAAGATTTTGAAGATGAATAAGGGGATTACAGGGTGATTCGGAAAGCAGCAAACATTATATTGAAATCTATTAGAGAGGTCACTTTTGACAAATAATTCTATCCAGCTACTGATTCTATGTTTAATGATATTGATATTCTGGCAAAATTATAGTATTTTATGGATTTAATTATAGTCAATGATAGCGGCAAAAAAACGAATAAGTCAAAAAATTATCAAAGAATCTGTTCGTCAATTTCACACGCTGTAATGTCAGCTGCACGTTCAAGATTTTATTTATCACCGCTTCAGGTAGCCTTATCGGTATATCTGCATCGGAACTTTGGTTCGAAAAAACTTGCCATGCGTTGGGGTCTTCCTCATCTTACATTGAAGCTATACGTTTCGAGCAATCAGCGACTTTGCAAGGTGAAATTTCATTGAAAGATAAGACCTTTGTTCAATGCGTTCATGATAACGCTGATTTTAATATCGATACGTTAGATGGTAAGGGAACCTTTCACAGTTTAGACTCTATCCAAATAATTACGCTTGGGAATGGCGTAGAGTAAAGAAGATATTTCTTGCGCCAACCGTTATAGTCAAGGAGCCAGAGCGATATTGATGGTCTGAACATTAACCATCGACATCCGCACTTTTTCTTTTTTTTGACTGGAGGTTAACCCTTTCCAAGTTGCGGTTACTTGAGAAGCATGCCATTCTTATATACTTCCACCATGTGCCATCATTTTTTATCATGTCCGTTTATCAGGCTGACCAGTTGAAATTGAATCGAAAATGGACTGCAAGTTAACCCCCCCCAAACCTGGTGGAAAATGTTCATTGGTATTGGCAATTGTTAACATATCCTATGCCATCAAAAGTTATCGGTCCATTTCCGAGTAATTGGCCATTATTTGGACCAAAACTGTTTCTTTTTTTCGTTTTAACTTGCAGTCCATTTTGGTTCAATAGTGCCATCGAGTTAATGTTCAGACCATCAATATCGCTCTGGCTCCTAGACTTTTAGCTTCAAAATCAGAAATTGAAGACCATGAAAAATACAGATTGAGCGATATGAAAAAATAAGTATGTCTGGAATGGAGAAAATTGTATCCTCTGGTCCGAACTCCAATCTAAATTTGAAACCGTCATTTGCATCTGAAATGAATTATCATTGGATGCTTAAAAAATATGCACAACCAGCGGTCACTGCCGGATGGAACGGATTTATCGAATATCGTGACGATGAAGAAACAAATTATGAATCATCATCGAAAATATAACATCGAAATTATTGTGCAACTTGGTGGATTTCATACATTGTTATCTTTTTTGGTTAAGAAAGTGCAATAATTCACCTTAAATTCATTTTATTACCGTATACCAATTTTAATCTCATTTCACTCAATATTAAAAAAGTGCAATAATGCACTTTAAATGCATTTTATCAAGCATTCTATCGTTTTCCTGATAACTTTAACTCAGGATTCGTAATAAGCGACCTCCGAGACGCCTGTATGCCAATTTTCATTTCATTTTATTCAATATTGAAAAATTGCAATAACGCATCTTAAATGCATTTTATTTTGCAATCTATCATTTTTCTGATAATTTTGACTACGGAGTCATAATTAGCGACTTAGAGAACCCCGTATACCAATTTTCAACTCATTTTAATAAAAATTAAAACAGTGCAACAGAGTACAACGTAAATTGCATTTAATTGTGCAATCTATCAATTTTCTTTTAACTTTGACATCGGATTCGTAATCAGCGACCTCAAAAACCCCCGAGTAGCTATTTTCAACTGATTTCAAACAATATTGAAGAAATGTAGAAAAAAGTGTATAATAAAATGCATTTTTAAATGAATATTAATACAAGATAGATATTTTTTAAAATTATTTTGATGTCAGATTCACAATCAGGGATCTTCAAACCCTCTAACTACAAGCTTTCAAGCTCTTACAAGCAATATTCAGGAAGTTCGTTAAAAAGTGCACTAGAATGCATTTAATAAATTTGTGCATCAAATCCTCCGGTCAAGCATAAGTAACAACAAACATTCATAATTATGACACCAGGAAGAAACATAATATTACACAAAATTTCCTCAGACTTAGTACATCTAGAATAGGGATCAATTTTACTGCACATCAATTATTCAACTTATTGCCCCCTCAAATGCAGACATTGCCACTAAATATATTCAAATCTAAATTAAAGTCAATTTTGCTAGAAAACTCCTTTTATTCGATTTCTGAATTTAAAGCTTTTAATTTTAATATAATATTTCAAGTCACTCTGATGAGTTAATAATATTTTAATAACTCTATTTGATATACTGATTTTTACCACTGACTGTATTTTAAATGTTAATAGTCTAAAGATTGTAATTAAATTTGATATGACGAGTGTAAAAATAATTTCATGTATATTTTTTAACACAATAAAGATTACTAACTTACTTACTTTACAAATACCTTCCTTAACCCTTTCGCAACGGGCCTTTTTTCACTTGACGTGGCTCATATACGGGGGGTTTTCATTGCTCGCGCATTCGTGCGCTTCCCGTTCAGAGTATCCCCGCATATTTGCGTTTCCCGTAATAAAAATTAGATGCGCATTTATGCGCTCATCACAAAAACACAGAATCTTTGTTTTTTTTATTGAATGGGATAAGGTAAACATTCAATATGATACTTTTGGATTATATAGAATTTTTTTATTTCAACCAACAGAACTAAATATGAAAAAAAGTATAGTAAAATATTCAACGATATAAAATATAGTTATAATTTTTACTGTGAAATATAATGAAACAAACTTAAATTCAGAAGTGAATGGCACTAACATTTTTCAGGAGATAAGAGAATAATACAAGGACTAAGACCAATGAATTTTTTTTGTATGATAACATTCGAAGCAAGGGATAGCATATAATGGAACATTACACAACTGGCATTGATATGTCGTTTCTCTTCTGACCTGTTTTTTACTGCAAACAACACATCTTTTTCTCGTTTGCTTATTTTTATCATCTTTTTGTAAATGCGATAAAAAATGTCTTGCTGTCAATCTCAGAGGCGAGTCTTCATTTGCTGTTCTCCTACTTGAAGGTCGCGGAGTATCAACATGGTATTTGCCAAGGATCTGCTTGACTAACAAAAGCTGAAAATCTGCAATGGATATATTGCTGCCGTTTTTCATCTTATAAACTGCATGTGCATTCAAGAGCGACATATCAAGAAGGTGAAAAAATACTTTTGTATACCATTTTACGCTTTTGCGTACAGATTCAATAGAACTTTGTAACATGTCGGTGCGGTCTACTGCACCCATGTTTGCATTATAATCTATTATCACCTTTGGCTTTGAAATAGATTCCTTTGTTTTAGGATCTATTTTTTCTGTGACATCAATCTCTGGTGTATGAAATGTACTCAGCATACTAACCTCACGTTTGTCTTGCCATTTCAGGGCCAGGAGATTATTTGAGTTGTAAAATTCTATGTCACCTTTGTTCAGCTTTGTTTTCAACTGCGGCATGTTTTTTCTATTCTGTTTCACTCTGCCACATGCGTTCGTTTTTTTTTACCACAATAAATTATACAAATTCGGGCTGGTATACCAATTGTCTGTATAAAGTGTGTGGCCAGCATTCATGTATTTTTCCATTAGAGTCAGTACAATATTTCCTGAGATCCCTACATCATCGGCTTCTTCCTTGATGTCAGTTCCGGTACCACAATATATTATAAATTTCAATATATATCCTGTTTCACAGTCACAAATAACAAATAATTTGACACCGAATCTATGTCTCTTCGAAGGTATATATTGTTTGAACGAACGCCTTCCTTTGAACAGCATGAGGCTTTCATCTATACATAAATTTTCAAATGGATAAAATATATTTGAGAAAGAATTTTGAAGATGAGTTGAAACCATTCGAATTTTGCATAGTTTATCTTCTTTATTTCTTTCATCTGTGTTGTCCACAAAATGCAAATTTCGCAGAATCGATAAATAGCGATCTCTAGAAAAATTTTGTCCAAAAATCGGCGTTTCGAGCAATGCATCTTTTGAACAGTAATCCGTTATCTTTAGCTTTTTCACTTGAGGCATAAGTAACGAAATAGCTAAGAAATAGTATAATTCCGCAACAGACACATCCGTCCATTTTTTTACATGATTAGTTGCCGGCTCATCACGATTTTGTCTATAGAATAAATTAACTTGTTCTGCGATTTTCGTCAAGAGAGAATTATCGAAAAACAACTCAAAACAATTCACTGCTTCAATATTATTCACTCGATTAGAACATCCAGAATTTTCGTTATTGAATGAATGTTTTTTTGGTATATAGTCATATTTTCTCTCCCAAAGTATTGCCTCGGGATTACTCTTCTTAGTTTTTTTTGTCCTTGGCTCTTCTGAAAATAATCAAAAGTCATATATTGAAAAAAAAAACAGAAAATAATTACCAGAAGTACATTCTGTTGAACCGCTTCTTGACATATTTGCTAGTGAATTCGAGTTTTCTTCAATATAATTATCACTACCCAATTCATTTTCTGCTATTAGATGGTGTTTCTCTTCAAAAATCTGGACTTCACTATCTGAACCACTTTCTGGGTCAAAATTTAAATCTTCGCTTTCGTCATCTTCCTCAGACTGAGCCCAGTACGCTTCAAGATCGGCGTCAGTCAGTACTTTTTTATTTTTCCAACTCACTTTATAAAGAAAATATTTGAAATTGAAGGAAACTATCATAAATGTACCCTTCTGGATTCACTGTCGACGCTCGAGTGAATACTGTGATTGTAACAGATTAGGCAGTCGATAGCTTCGCGTTAACAAACACGATACAACAAGTTTAAAATGCTATCCCGCATTCGCGCGACTCCCGCTTCCAAATGTTATTTTACAGCTTTCGAAATTATGCGTCTCCCGCTTATATGCCAGTCAGCGATTTGCGCTTTTTTGCGGCTCCCGTTAGGAAAGGGTTAAGAGAATGCGAAAAACCGCTAAGCTCTATCTATCCACGTAACGTTTTTCCTAAGTTTTGAAAATCGGCCTAAATACAACGTACTATACGTGTACCTGGAGGTCACGACTTCCAGGAGTACTGCGTCACCCCTGGAACATTTATTGTAATTCATTGTAGAATGCATCGAAAATGGTTAATCTGAAATGTTTGCGGCTTCTGGTCATGAATATGATCTTTAAAATAGTCTCCAATGTACCTGGTGCCCTACGCCTCCTGAGGAACATTACTCCAATTTTATCCGGAATGCATCGAAAATGGTTATTCAGAGGATTTTGAGGTTGCTGATCACGAATATGACATTCAAAAATGTCGTTCGTATACAGGACGTCCTGGGGCACTATGCCTCTTTGGGAATCATTTTTATTCTTTACTAGAGAATTTTCGAACTCGATTTTCTAATATCATTGTCATATTCATTGTTAGCACCCACGAAACATCTTCGGTAAAGAGTTGGATCTAAATTGAACAAATGTGGTAATAATTACATAGTGCTTCAAGCCTTCCTGACCTTCAGGTATGCGGAGGACACTTTCAAACAAAATATTCCTGATCAGAGACCTCAAAAAATCGCGAGTAACCATTTTTGATACATTCCGGATGCAATTGGACAAATGTTTCTCAGATGTCGTAGTGCACCTGGGTGTCTCGTGCACCATGGACCAGGAACATTGGAGACTGTATTAAACATGATATTCGTATTCACCGACCCCAAAAACCCCCGAGTTACGAAGCTGGATTGATTTTTGAGTTTATTCATCGATTAATAAAACATCTATACTCAGGCTAAAAAACTGCTTCTATAAAATGCATAAATGCAATTCCAAATGAGCGCCAAAAACAAAATGGTTTCTTTGTTCTACTTGTCTCCCCGAATAGAAGGCCGAAAACCGCATTTCAATCAATCTTGCCTTAAAAAAAACGAGGTTCTGGCAAATTTTGTTCTATATTGCCTTGACTAATATCCCTCATCGATTTCTTTTCATGTACCAAAGCTGTGAACGCCGCTCGAAATTTGAGCCATTTACTATGTAATCCGCTGAAACTTATAGGTGAACACTTCACTTGATGTAAATCAGATCTTGCACTACTATTAGTGTTATTATTTAAACCATTACTAGGGCATATATGATTTTAAACAACACTATCTCGACATCATCTGCATTGTCTACGTTTGATGAATAACTTGAAGATTCATTATTATAATACTCATCGTATTATTTATTCATTTTGATTCTCTTCTACACCAAGTTTAATCTGTAATTATGATCGTAATTCATCAAATAACTGGAAAATAGTCAAAGCTGTTTTGAATCGTGTAGTTGACCTCTTTCTACTTCCATTTCATAAATTCACATTTTAGAGATTGAATACATCTGATTCTATGAAAATTCAGTATTTTTCCTGGACATACAAACGTCTTCTGTAATAGAAAATTCAATGGAAATGTCTTAACTCGAAATTGTGAGTGATTTTGCTAATTAACAAACCCTATAGTACTACACATAAAATCATAGAAATCACTCATAACGATGACAAGAATCCCAAGTTATAGATTTGAACGAACAGACTCATAATCTAATTTTCCTGATCCTCAATTTCTTCTCAAAATTGTTGTTTTCTTAACATCAATAGTTATGTGGCTCGAAATACCAATATTCTGATAAGCAGACTGTGAAGCTTTTCTTTTATTTTGGATTGAATAAATAAGTTTACAACCGAATTTTCTTTCGGACTTTTAATTTTCTACATACTTGATATTGTTACTTAACCATAACTACTGTTTACAAGAAAACGGAAGGTACAGAGAATATCTTTGTGTTACCAAAATACATTACATTAACTAACGTAGATAACAGAGAATAATGATAAAACATGCAAATTAATACAATAACACAGTTAAATTAATGGCACTGCTACCAACTTCTGACAACTCTAACGAACAGCTATCAATATTAATGAATATATTACAATATTTCGAGAAATTGATACCAAGATTATTTAAATTCACCTTGAATTAATTGAACTACTTTCTGAATGATGTTATTCACCTTATTTGAAATAAAACTAGCAAGGCTGCTTCATATTCTATAATATAGTATTGAAAAGTAGTTTCAAATGGAAGACTATTTGAAATTAATTATCAAATATGACAATTATTGTTTGATAAAAAAGATATTTGGAAATGAGAGTACATCATTCCATATATGATTTGCTTAGGAAACTTCGAATCAATACAGTTTTTTGTCGAAAATAATTCTTGATTCCGAAACGTTGAAACTCCTTCAATTTACTACTCCCTTGACATATTCCTATAATTAGATATAAATTATTTTCAAGAGTAATCTTGGTAAATCCAAGACATCAAAGCAAACAACCACCCACTCCCCAACAATTCCTAACACTAAACACAACTACAATATTTATCATCAATCATCATGTGGTGTTCAGGTCCTTTGTATGGTTTGTCAGAGATTGCCATTTGGTGTTCAGTTTCTCAGGGTCCGTAGCTATGGGTAGTATACTGTGATTGTTTATGGTTTATTGTAACATTTATTTCATATAGATAATCACTATTTACAATCGTAGATTAACGTAGAATATTAATAATATGTATGTCACATCATATGGTCATGATCCTTATGCGTACTTCTTGATACTCTTAATAATTTATTATACTTTATTATACTAACTTATTCTAACTGCTTTCGTTCTCTATATACAAAGCATCAAGGTGGAGCCTTCTCCTCTCTCTCTCTCACCTTGCTGACCTAATAGGCCAGTAGTAATAGGAGAAAATATTAGAAATTAAAAAAATAATTCGTTACAGCAATCTGACAGCCGGATATTGTAGAACAAGATATTATAAAACAGGGAAAAATGAATCGAATCGTCAAATGCTATCCGGAATGGAATGGGGTGTGTTTTTAGGGGTTGAACACAGTTTTTGGTGATTTCTGGCTAAACCGTGCATTCTATCAAAAAAAGTTAAATATAAAAGTTATAGGGAATAAAAAGATCTACAACTTTTGTACCCACCATTTTTACCACAACCTCTGAATTTTTTGCCAAAAATGCGAAAAACCAATTTTTCGGTTTTTAATTTTTTTCTTTGACAAATAAAACTTTATGAAGCTCAAACTTCGGAAAAAGATACCTCTATTTATTGCAAAAAGGCAGTGATTTTTCCGGAGGGAAATATATGGAGGTTCTTGTTAAATTTAATTTAAAACAAATAAAAAAGTATACTGCAATGAACAAAATGGCGGGAAAATAGAAAAAAATGAAAATATCGCTGTTTTCGTGGTAATTTGCATATTTATCGTTGAATGATTGATAAAATCATTTTAATTTTTTATGTTTATGGAAACTGTAACATTATTTCTTTAATTATTGTATAGATCGAGTTTTGATACGATGTCATGCATGTCTAAGACAGTAAATTATATCTGGTATATTTGTATATTCGTAATCGCAGGATACGAATATATGACTTCTACGATCGTCGTACATGGGATTGTTACTATCAAACAAAACATAAGAAATGCATATTCTCAATATGCATTCAAGAACAATTCTAGTTTTTTACTCGGAATCAATTAGTTTACTGAACAAAATATAATCATACAATAGGTAATGTAGTAGATATACAATGATATATACGGGTTTTGTAGAGTGGTTTTCAATTATAAGATAGTATTTGCATGTTGCACTGAACAAGTTTATATTGCAAGTATTTATATAAACAAAAATTGTATAAAAAATAATACATCGTGCAAAAATTGAAGCAGATCCCACCTGTGTTTAGGTAGTAAATACTAACAACATGAAATTCATAAATGCGGTAAAAAAAATTTAATATTATTTTGAACATGCTCAAAAAACTAAAAAAAGTATGCATTCCCATAGATGTATTTTTCTCTAATCTTGCTTTCTTCGCAGAGCGTTGTACTTCTTCTACGTCCAATTCAACAAAACTGAACGATTCTCCAGAGTTTTCGAAAGTTTTATTGAGTACTGTTTCAGTTATAGTACATTGATCTGTTTCCATTTCTTTCGAGTCACTTTCGTGTATGGAAATTTGTGGAAGTTAGCATTTGAGCAATTTTCTAAATTAAAACAATTCAAACATAAGTTGGTACGACTGTGTAGTATATGCCGTTTCGACCTCTCATTGACTCAGAAGGCCTTTGGTTGTGTTCGCATGCTGTCTTTAGCTTCGAAAACAGCTCCTTAAATCTCTCATATTGGTATCCTGCGATTACGAATATACGAATATAGCAGATATAAATTGCTGTCTTAGACATGTAAGACATCATATCAAAACTCGATCTATACAATAATTAAAGGAATAATATTATAGTTTCCATAAACATACAAAAATTAAAATTTATTAATTAATAACAATTGTTCAACGTTAAATATGCAAAGTAGGTGTAAATGGCTACTTCTGCAGCGGAAGTGCATCCGGTCTGAGTATAGGGAATTGCGTGAGTGTGAGAGAGAGGTGTATATGTTTGATGTGATTCTGTGTTCTGAGGGTAATGGACCATAGAGTTGGATGTTGTGTGTAGAATAGAATAGAAGTGTGTTGTAGACCATAGAGTTGGATGTTGTGTGTTGTGTTCAAGACCTGTCATGGCGTCTGTAGGTATGACTTGTGTAATGGTGGTTGTAACTGTCATGGCGTCTGTAGGTATTGTGATATGACGTGTGTAATGTTGGTTGTAACTGTCATGGTGTCTGTGAACAGTGTGGTTGTGAACCATAGAGTTAAATGTTGTGTGTGGAATAGAAGTGTGTTGTGTTCTAGACCTGTCATGGCGTCTGTAGGTATGACGTGTGTAATGTTGGTTGTAACTGTCATGGCGTCTGTAGGTATTGTGCTATGACGTGTGTTATGTTTGTTGCAGTTGTGAACCATAGAGTTGGATGTTGTGTATGGAATAGAAGTGTGTTGTGTTCGAGACCTGTCATGGCGTCTGTAGGTATGACGTGTGTAATGTTGGTTGTAACTGTCATGGCGTCTGTAGGTATTGTGTTATGACGTGTGCTATGTTGGTTGTAACTGTGATGGTGTCTGTAGACAGTGTGGGGGAGCCACTTGTGAACAGACAGTCTGATTAGATGTAGGTCACAGCATTACCGGCCTTTAAGTTTGAGATTGAAAAACGGTTAAAACGATTAGAAAACGATCGAAACGATTCAAACGGTCGGAACGATCGTTTCCATCGTTTTTACTACTCTGAGCAGAGAGTACGTTATACAATTGTTATGTAGAAGATCAAACTTATCGATCAAATTAAAAAAGGAAATGACATTTTCTAACTATGTGTATGATAGAGGGATTAGAACCCTGAACAATACTATGCATTACACATCAAATATTAGAGATATGATATATAGTTTTAGTTTATACTTACCTGATCAAACAACCTCTTTATACACATGTGCTAAAGAATGTCATTCAGATAGGTATTGAATTTCATGAATCTTAAAGTATACAACATGGCTATGACACAAATATGATATTGAAATTTTATAAAATTGACTAAGGAGTTTGTTGTGAGGATATATGGAAAGGACTTTTTTAAGAATAAAAGGCTGCTTCGTGTAGGTGTCACCACCACGTGACAGCGGTCATCGAAGGTACAGGCTGCTTCGTGAAGGTGGCGCCACCAGTTCGGCTCGTCCGACTCGTGCGAATCCAAGATGACAGGCTGCTATCACAGGGCAGACGTGTGACGTCACAGCATAAAGGTACACACTGCTTCGTGGAGGTGTCGCCACCAGTTCGACTCGTCCGACTCATGCGACTCGTACGGTTTTGAAATCACATGATCTGTCACGCGGTGAGATATGGTGTCTGTCACTTCGACGGAGTGTCTGCCACAAGGTGTCATGGTGGCTATCACGTACCATAGAGCTGAAGGTTATAGAGCTAACCCAACTCAATACCATAGAGCATCATGGTGGTGGAAAGAGTTGTCATGGTGTCTGTCACGTGAGGTCTTCATCGAGGTGTCATGTCGCGTCTTGGAAGGTGTGACGTGGTGGATCCATGAAGCATCTGTCACGCGAACTGTCATGACGGATCTATGAATGTCAACCATAGCTTTATAGGTATCAAATGAAAAGTCTTGATATGCAGAATGTTAATTTTATTGAATTGAAGATCCTACGATCATAGTTTACCAACGATGATGACGTCACGGGAGGCATTCATTGTTTCGATCCGGCGACCATAGTTTACGAACGATGATGACGTCACTGCTTCGAACCGATGACAGTAACTGATTCAATCCGGCGACCATAGTTCACGAACGATGATGACGTCATCATCGTTCACGAACTATGATGGTCAGATGAGGAATGAAATGCGAGTAATGATAATGATAGTCTATGTGTAAATGTGAATAGTTGGAGGTTATGATAAAGGTATCCAGTAAGTTTGTAAATGTGTCATTATGCATATATCTTCTGAAGAATACACACGTATACTTTGAAAATTTGTGGAGAAAGTTCATGAACTAAGAAGAGACTTGAATTTTTACGAAGATAAAATAAAAGTTATAAGACTGTTGAATACATTTACAAGTGCAAAAAGTGAAGATAATGATGGGAGTGGGGATGTTAAAAACAAATTTCGTGATTCTAACCACAATTCTGAATGGTATTCTATACGCGAACGTTTCCCAACACGTTGAGCGCATTTATATTTGTCTGAAGGATGTTGCAACCGATGGTGGTGGGGGGTGTAACCGTACCGAATGGATTCCGATGAATTTTAGAAAAATCAACGATAATCAATTAGAGGTATTCGCATTCAACATTCCTCAAGATAATCGTACCACCATACATTATAAACTTAAACTTTTATTCTTTGATCGGAGTGAGGGAGATATGGCTGAATGGCAATTGCTCCAACAATCATCATGTTTACCGCATGTCATACAAAAGACAATATCAATACCACCATCCACACGTACATCATCCTCACTAGACGAAGAAATTTCTAAAATTTTCGCAATTTTGTAAGCAATTTTATCTTCTTTATCAGTACTAATGTTGAAAATGTTTGTTAAATATGTAAAGAAGGCTATTTACCATGTAAATAAATGATTGTATGAAGATATAAGTGTTTTAATAAAACAAAAGGAATGATAATTATGATAAATATATTGACATTATCATTTGCTAGTTCATAAGCTTTATTTTTGTGATTGATAACACATTCTATCAATGACTCGATGTTGATATCACTAATCAATTGTTCACCCCCCCCTCTTCTTCTGCGGCATGAATAATATTTCCTCTTGCATACCATTTCAAATCGCGGCGGAAATTCTGTTTCACTTCGTTACCAATATCGATAGCATGAGATATGTTAGACCATTTACGTATTAATCGCATTCCTCGATTTTGTAATTTTCTGTCGGCATCACGCCAACCATCCTCCTGTCGACGCATTAGGTACCATTCTGGTCTCATATCATTCGATGTTCGATATAATCCTAAATAATATATATTATATAAATTGCATTATGAAAAACAAAGTAATTACCTAAATTTCGTCTCTTTCCGAAATTTATAGGAGGTGGAACAATATTTGGTGCAATGTTATTCCGTAAGGTGATAACATTCATTTGAATTTGTTGAGATAAGCGTTGAGATCGTTCTTTCGCAAGACATTCACGTTCCTCAGCTCTTTGACGTTCTTGTTGTTCATAGAATTTCTCGTACTCACAATATTTCATCATAATAAATTTCATTAACGAAAACAGTTCACGTAACTCGATGACTTTAGGAGTTCGCATTTGCATCAATAATGATTCGAAATCAATAGCATCTAGAACATAATATTTCTTTCATGCATCAGTCTTATCACAAATTTCTAAATGGTGTATATGCGGGTTTTTCCTCAACAATCTTGTTATAACACCCTTTTTAGCATGATATTTTTTTCCGCGATAACCTAACCAATCCAATAGATCTTCATTCATCAGAACGCGTTGGTTTAGTTGAATATTCCAAAATAAATAGTTTCTTTTATCGTTTCTTATATCGATCCCAAATTTTAGACACACTTCATTAACTGTTAACTTAATAAAATTGTTGGTGGACCATGTAGCCACATTTGAATCACGAACGCACGCTGCTAAGTTCATTTTCATAACTGAACATTTTCTGAAATGATTCTCTCTTACATACGTGAGAACGTGAACGTGAATAGTGAGGGTGGGGGGTAACTCTCCGTTTCGATGTCATTGCAAACGTTGATAACTGACTGATAACGTCACTAGTTTTTTCAATTTGTTTCATTTCCAGCAACCGACTACCATAGTTTACAAACTATGATCGTCGGATGTTTACATCACCACCTACCGTTTGAGAAATAAAATATCAAATATAATAATAATAATAACATTTATTGGGAAAGATACATTTTGATAGTACATCATTTAGAACTAAAATTATAACATTATGATTCATCACCTGGTTCTTCACACCAAATTCCGAACTGATCCTGTAATCGGAACTGATCCTGTAATCCATTATACGATCGTTAATGATGATGCAATAAGCCCTGGTGTTTTTGGGGAAATTCAGGAAACTTTCCATCTCTAGTTTGACGTCAACTGTTGATGACTTTATAGCATCGTTTTGTTTTGAACAGTCAATCACAAAAATTGCTCTATTCTTGAATGCTATATAATCTAACATGGGCTCACTTATTATTTTATTTGAAAATGATTTCTGGAAATCATAGTACATCTGGTATGCTTCCACGTATTGCTGGTCGGTGAAATTCAATTTCATTGCTTCATATGGATAACACTCTGAATTCAAGTATAATTTTACATTTAGCAAGTTTATATTATCGAAATATGCACTGTGCTTAACAGGATTATTTTTTCGATCAGTTTGGAAAGCTAGAATCACATATCTAGGACGTTCCAAATTCATTGATGTTTTAACAGCCCAAATGTCACAAGTGCTCTCCTTCATCAACGGATTTTCATGCAGATCCCAACTACGGAATGGAATCAAAATAGGCTTCTCAGCACTCAAATTCCCCAACATTTGAAATTTAACTTGGAAACACATGTCGCACTTTTAATGCTATCGTCTTCACATTTATTTTAGCCGTTTTCGTGCCTGTGCTATTAGTATAGCAATCGTTATCGGTTCGAAACCTTATCAAGCGCAGCTTATGTTTTCCACTCAAAACTTTGTTATAGTCAATGAATAGGCCTAGTAGAAAATTCAACGGTATCCATAAATAGAGGTATAGATTCATGTTTGGCATATGTTAGATAAGCTCTGATGGTGCTGACAATACCAGGATCACGTACTTTGTCTATCTCTTTTCCATTCAATACATAACTGATATATTCGAAGAGAAACGCTCCGAAATTATTCGTTAGTTTACATTCACCATCACCACTTGCTTCTGGCTGGAATTCTGCCTCGATGAATAAAGCAGACGAGGCCAAATCTACCAACACATCTTGTTGATCGATTAATATCTCAATTTCATCGCTGTTGCCAAAAGATGTTGTGTGGGGATAGTAGGTATGAGTTTCTTCTCGGATGATGTCTTCATTGCAGTTTGGCTCGTTGAATATTTGAAGTTTTTCCGACATTGTAACCAAGGGACTTAAAAAAATTGATATTTTCCAATGATAGTGATGCAGAAGCAACCTTCTCCCTTGAACTCGTTGTAGATAATGACTGATGACCACTATGGGTATGTCTTTTATTGCTGAAATCCAAACCCATGTTCTCAAGTGATGGCTACTGCAACAACAACCTTCTCAGATGAATTCTTTTCATATAATGAGTGGTGGTGAGTATTGGATTATTATTTATTGTTGGAAGCCATAATCCCTAGCGGTCTTTTTCAACTCAAACCGTATAATAATTTCTTCTCCACGAAAATTTACCCGTTTCCAATTCTGATCTAAAATATTCAGTGTGATGTTATCGAAGGACGTCTTGCTGATGACCGGTAGATAAATAAGATTCTTCGGCTCTATATCAATGGAAAACCCAGGTGGTACAAGAGGTGAGAACTCATATATCGTATGAGCTATCTTATTGTTATAATATGCTCCTGCGGTTAAGTTACACTCTACTCGTATTGTTTGAACTTTGATTATGTTTATAGGTCGATCAGATACGTGTAGTTCGCGAGATGTCAATTTCTTTTTGCTGAATCCCAACAGTTCGCTTATACTATCTTTAGGAATAAAATTCACTTCAAAATCACTCTTCAGCTCTGTGTGTAGAGTGTTGTTGTTAGATTTTATTGATAATTTCCGGTCACGTTCTTCTTGCTTCACTCCTATCCCACAAACTGCACTTTGTATGAAATCCTCGATGTCTGTCAACTCGTAGGACCCCGTAGGTATAGTTACTACTTCTTCCTCACCCTTCACATTTTTATAATAAAATTTATTAAAACCTTCTTCAATGTTCGGAATGCTATTGTACGTATGCAAGCCAACAAGTGCGATAGAATAATATGAATGAGGATCTAGTTCTATAGGTGGGTGGAAATCTACAGATAAGCGGGAGCTCTTACCCGTGATAGTGAACGTCTGAGACATGATTGATGAAAACTTTACCAACAATCTGTTTATATACTAATAAATGCAGGGTTAGTCGAGCACAACTGAAGAGTTAGAGAGGAAATCTAAACATAACTGACCACAATTATAAGTGTTATATTGTTGAAAATTATCGTGATTGAATAATATCTTACACTTTTTGAAATAATCCACTAGTTCGCCAGGGGGGCGTAAATTGCCAAAACTATCATAATATAAAACAGTATCACCAACTTTATTGAACCCAACCCAGTGAGTGCCTCCATTGTCCGAGCTATCTAAATTAACTATTCCACGCTCGTTTTTCCATGGTCCGTTGGATGGCAGTTCATCACGCATAAATACTCCTCTAAAATGGGGAATTTTCAGAGCTTTTGCTAGTTTTCGTAGATCGAGATCGGTCAGAGGTCTTCTGGGTAGGTTTACTGACAGTTTTTTGGATGTTTATTTAAATATAGTCCAAGACCTTTGCGATACTTTTTCAAATATAGACCAGATCCTTGTTTTCCCAAAGCTATAGCTTCCATTGTTTTATTATGTCTTTCCGTTTCCTCCAAGGTTTTCCGAGCTGCTTTGCTGTCGTTGACGGCCTTAGCGATGCCTGCACCACCTCCCGCCAATGCTCCAGCAGCTGATAAGCCGGCAAACAGAGGTATTAAAAATTGTAGAAATCCTCCAGTCTTTGGAATAGGAATTACTCTTGGTAACCGAACATTTTTCCGACCACCTGCTTTTTTGAATTGTTTTCGTGCAACTTTCAACGCTGTTTGGGATGTTTTCTCCAGATTGGATGAGTCAAACTTATTCTTCATAACTTTTCTCACCCCATCGACAATTGCACTTCCGAACCCAACCTTCTTTCTCATACCCATCCCCAATTTCCTCTTTGCCTTCATAATTTTATTTACACCGAAAGCGGCAATCCTTTCTCCAAATTTTGTGTCTTTAGATTTGACACGTTGCCAAGCAGCGTTCTCTTATATTTTATCCGCCTCGTGACGTCCTTCCAAACTAGCGTTTCGCAGATATGAAATATCGTGTTGGCGGCAAGCTTTATCGAGTGGATTGATACCTGAATCTCCTCTTCTCAACCGTTCTTCTAATTTTGTACCGGGACCACAGGATTGATAACCAGGAATATGAAGTTCAAACGGGAGCTTGTTTATAAGCGTATTGAGAACACCTTCTCCTACGTACGCTTCCATACAGACTGATGAGAATTCAAGATTGCACCGTTATTTAACGAGGGGAGGGAGAAAGACCAAAGATCTCAAAATAATATTTTTTATTAATTTCAAAATTTTCTCAATACAAAAGACTTAAGTATAATCTTAACAATATATGTTTCAAATATCATAATCTTCACTCTTGATTCACCCTCATATTCACGGAATTTTGTTCTATTATAATAACCATACCCTCGAGTCAATAATATTCCAGCTATTTGTTTGTTCCTAATAATCTCCAAATGGTTAATGATGGGTTCATTGAACGAGATCCGAATTATTGATCCAACTGTTGTGATTATTACCTAGACCCAACCATTTCACATACTGTTGACCCCTCCTCTTTCGTAATATTTTTTCGACTAAATACACATCGGGTTGTTTTGTTTTCTGTAATTCTTCCTCATAGAAACAGCCGCTGATCGGTGCGTTGGTCATATCTCCTAGTAGATATGTGACCGGGTTGGTAATTTTTACTTTGATGATTTTAAATAATTTCGTACTCCAATTGGGCGTAAATCCCTTCTCAAAAATATGTTTAGCCTTACTTATTCGTACCACATCTCCAACGTTGTATTTGTGAGGCAGAGCTAACTTGATGTGTGAGTAGGATCGCTTCAATATCTCGCTCTCAATCTGTTTCGTCACTTTTATTGGAGCCATATTTATAGTACTATGTTTACGTTTATTATATTTTTCTGTAGTTTCTTCAAGTATATCAAGCCATTTGTATTTCCCGCTAAGACTGAAATGTTTGTAGAGCGATTCCTTTAACGTTCGAATAACACGTTCAGCAATGGCTGCTTTTTTCACACTATACGTATTATAATGATTGATATTATGTTTCTTCATTAGATCGTTAAAGTGTTTATTGAAGAATTCTTTTCCCTGATCGCTTTGCAGATTCCTAGGCTTACGATGTCCTTCTAGCAATATAGAACTGAACGCTTTCCGAACCTCTTCGGCTGATTTCGTTTTCAGCGGGCGTGTCCATAGAAATTTCGAGAAACAATCGATCATAATCGAAATGTATTTGAATCCTCTATTTTCACGAGCGTAATTACCCATTTCAGCCAGATCCATTTGCCACAAATCATCCAAACCTTTTATGATTGTTCTGCGTCGTTTGAAATTCTTCCTACTCGGCTTATGAAGCTCATGCACAACTTGTTCTCTACTCATCTTATCAATGTGGAAATCTAGTGTAGAATTAATTTTTGGGTATATTCACAGGATTTGGAGATATACGTTTCACAGAGCCCTGCTTTGTTGTTGTGGATGATGAGGGTCTCTTCTTAGAGGGTTCCACAGATGTCATCCGTCGTTCTAACGCCTCCACTTTACTAGTAATGTCATTTAGACGCATGTTCACACTGTTAAATGTGTTATTGATCTCTTTCAATTCATTTCTGTTTTCTCTCACACTATCACTGATTGTTTTATACTCTGATTCTATATAGATCCCCATTCCATTATATTTATTCTCAATGTCCATCAGATGTTTATCAATGTTGAGAATAACCTTCTCATTCGTTAAGTTATGTTCATCCAGATTCTTGTTGATATCTTTGATCAAATTATCAACCCTAACATTGAAGGTATCTTTAAGACTGGTTTCCGTTTTCAGATTCAGTTTGTGTGTTAATTTATCAACATATATTTTATTTGCAACATCTCCATCATCATTCGGTGATTTTACGTTGCACAATCTACGATTTTCCATATCATAACTTCCATCGCTCGTTAGGAATAATCCTTGTCCGTGAACTTGTTTGAAATTATTATTAAATACATTTGTATCATGTATCCACATGGAAGAGGAGGCTCTGCCAAACTCATCCATTGAAACCATCTTTATAACTGTGATGAATTTGTCTTACACCTGGTTTTTGTTCAATTACCCCTGCCTCTATCAATTCTTCTATTATAGAGATTATCTCGTTGTGATGACTATGGTTACCTGCATGCGAAGATGCAACAAAAAGTCTCAGTCTATCCACAATTTCGTTAACGTCATCTCAATAAACATATTCGATAGGTTTCTCGTTATATTCAAGCATATCATTTTTGATATATGCACTTCCAGTGTATGTTTTGGCTCTGGGTCTTTTCATGGAATTAATCAAAGGTTTCAGTACATTTTTGTATTTTACAATGTTTCTTATTCGATCAGCTGGATCGTTATTACGTCTATGAGCACTAGTCATTTCCATCATTTGACTGTAATTTTTCCCATCTTCCACAGTGTAAGTATCAGGTAGAACATCTCTGTAAAATATCAAATTATACAGTCCTGTGGTACCCTTGAACGGAGTACCCTTGATAATTATATTACTCTCACTATCAATCTCTATAGGTTGTCTATTCCAAATGAAAGTATATATACATGTTAGATGTATATATAACTATCAAAACCTTTGCGATAACGTCCTTTGTTCGTATCACAGTCTTTGTTTATCATAAGGAATCCATATTTATCTTTCCAACATACGCTACATATCTCTTTGAATTTTTCGAGTGACATGTCGGTACTTACATGATCGGTGAATATATGTTTCAAATTGAGTTCATCCTGTTTGAAAATAATTATATATAAAAATTCTCGGGAAATCAAGCAATTTGCATTGTCGCGCAATCCATGTTTTGGACATTTAGCAAAAGACTGGCAAAGATAGAAACTATCAATTGAGTTGTGTCTCCCTCTTGAAAAATAAGCACGAATTTTCTCCTGTTTCTCAAACATCACGTCATCGAATATTATGATTGAATTAGGCCTCGCTTCTGTGGGGTCTATGACCTCATCACTTTCGGTACAAGGAAAATATCCAAGTCCCTGAATTTTCTTCCATGTCTCCTTTAGTAACTGGTATTTTGGTTGGTGTAAAGACTTTGAATATATGTACACGTTTTCAAATTTCAGACCGTTTGCATCTAACAATAGAGATAACATCACATTTTTTTTCCCACAATTACTTGGACCACAGATTATTGTTCGTAAAGTATTTGACAGCAAAGAGCTGTGACGTTGTGATTGTTCAATATTTTCAATGCTTGGTCCTAAATTCATAATATTCAACGAGTCTTTCTGCTTGACAATCTTCATGTTGTCTAGAGGAGCATCGAAATCATACTGAAACATATGTTAATAAGCATTTGTTTATGTACTAGTTGATGATGTTATATTGTGTATGTCCGATCACGCGGTTAGGTACTTCTACGCTTCTCTCAAAATCAGGTATCAAATACGTGTTAAATAGGTATGAATGATGGAGCACGTGCTAAACACGTGTCTGAGTATTGAAGCATGTGTCTGAACACATGTCTGAGTAGAGCATGTGTCTGAATGTTGAAGCACGTGCTTAACACGTGTCTGATTATTGAAACACGTGTCTGAACATGTGACTGAACACGTGTCTTAATGTTGAAGCACGTGTCGGAGTGTTGAATCACGAGATAAAACATGTGCATGAATGTACTACCTATTCACTTTTTACACCTAATGTATTCAACAGTCTTATAACTTCAATTTTACAGTGTGATGAATAATGAGTAGATATCATTATTACTCGCATTTCATTCCTCATCTGACCATCATATTTCGTGAACGATGATGACGTCATCATCGTTCGTGAACTATGGTCGCCGGATTGAATCAGTTACTGTCATCGGTTCGAAGCAGTGACGTCATCATCGTTCGTAAATCATGGTCGCCGGATTGAAACAATGAATGCCTCCCGTGACGTCATCATCGTTGGTAAACTATGATCGTAGGATCTTCAATTCAATAAAATTAACATTCTGCATATCAAGACTTTTCATTTGATACCTATAAAGCTATGGTTGACATTCATAGATCCGTCATGACAGTTCACGTGACAGATGCTTCATGGATCCACCACGTCACACCCTCCAAGACGCGACATGACACCTCGATGAAGACCTCACGTGACAGACACCATGACAACTCTTTCCACCACCATGATGCTCTATGGTATTGAGTTGGGTTAGCTCTATAACCTTCAGCTCTATGGTACGTGATAGCCACCATGACACCTTGTGGCAGACACTCCGTCGAAGTGACAGACATCATATCTCACCGCGTGACAGATCATGTGATTTCAAAACCGTACGAGTCGCATGAGTCGGACGAGTCGAACTGATGGCGACACCTCCACGAAGCAGTATGTACCTTTATGCTGTGACGTCACACGTCTGCCCTGTGATAGCAGCCTGTCATCTTGGATTCGCACGAGTCGGACGAGCCGAACTGGTGGCGCCACCTTCACGAAGCAGCCTGTACCTTCGATGACCGCTGTCACGTGGTGGTGACACCTACACGAAGCAGCCTTTTATTCTTAAAAAAGTCCTTTCCATATATCCTCAAAACAACTTAGTCAATTTTATAAAATTTTAATATCATATTTGTGTCATAGTCATGTTGTATACTTTAAGATTCATGAAATTCAATACCTATCTGAATGACATTCTTTAGCACATGTGTATAAAGAGGTTGTTTGATCAGGTAAGTATAAACTGAAACTATATATCATATCTCTAATATTTGATGTGTAATGCATAGTATTGATCAGGGTTCGAATCCCTCTATCATACACATAGTTAGAAAATGTCATTTTCTTTTTCAATTTGATCGATAAGTTTGATCTTCTACATAACAATTGTATAACGTACCCTCTGCTCAGAGTAGTAAAAACGATGGAAACGATCGTTCCGACCGTTTGAATCGTTTCGATCGTTTTCTAATCGTTTTAACCGTTTTTCAATCTCAAACTTAAAGGCCGGTAATGCTGTGACCTACATCTAATCAGACTGTCTGTTCACAAGTGGCTCCTCCACACTGTCTACAGACACCATCACAGTTACAACCAACATAGCACACGTCATAACACAATACCTACAGACGCCATGACAGTTACAACCAACATTACACACGTAATACCTACAGACGCCATGACAGGTCTCGAACACAACACACTTCTATTCCATACACAACATCCAACTCTATGGTTCACAACTGCAACAAACATAACACACGTCATAGCACAATACCTACAGACGCCATGACAGTTACAACCAACATTACACACGTCATACCTACAGACGCCATGACAGGTCTCGAACACAACACACTTCTATTCCACACACAACATTTAACTCTATGGTTCACAACCACACTGTTCACAGACACCATGACAGTTACAACCAACATTACACACGTCATATCACAATACCTACAGACGCCATGACAGTTACAACCACCATTACGCAAGTCATACCTACAGACGCCATGACAGGTCTCGAACACAACACACAACATCCAACTCTATGGTCCATTACCCTCAGAACACAGAATCACATCAAACATATACACCTCTCTCTGACACTCACGCAATTCCCTATACTCAGACCGGATGCACTTCCGCTGCAGAAGTAGCCATTTACACCTACTATGCAAATTACCACGAAAAAAGCGATTTTTCGGTTTTTCAATTTTCCCGACATTTTTTCCATACCTTTTTCTCACCACTTATCGGAAGTAGTCTTAACAACGAGTAAGTGAGTCAGAACAGAACTCTATAGGAGGTGAAGTTTTGAGAGGAATCGCAGTTAAAAATTTGTTTTTTTTGTTTTAAATTAATTTTAACAAGAACCTCATTATATTTCCCTCCGAAAATATTACTGCTTTTTAGCAATGAATAGAGGTATCTTTTGTCAAAGTTTGAGCTTCAAAAAGTTTTATTTGTCAAAGATAAAGATTAAAAATCGAAAAATTGGTTTTTCGCATTTTTGTCGAAAAATTCAGAGGTAAGGGTAAAGATGGCAGGTACAAAAGTTGTAGATCTTTTCATTCCCTATAACTTTTATATCTAACTTTTCTTAATAGAACATACGGTTTAGCCAGAAATCACGAAAAACTGTTTTAAACCCCTAAAAACACACCCCATTTCACCCCGGATAGCAGCTGTCGGTTCGATTTATTTTTCTTTCTTCAACAATATCTTGTTCTACAATATCCCGCTGTCAGATTGCTGTAACGAATTTTTTTGCTGTTCAAATAATATTTGTACTGACCTATAATGTTTGTGTTGCATATTTATTAGCATAATATTTGTATTCACTATATCTGTAGCTTACCTAGGTCTCGGTACCGATTCCTTTAAAAAATATAGCAATTTATAGAATTTATGGAATCTATTGAAACAATCTCTATTATTCCATTGCACCTTCCCTGGAAGGTTGAAGAAAATGTGAGCTGATGGCATACATTTTTTTATTGCTCAAATTTTCTTCACATTGAACGCATTATTTATTTATGGTATGAATAAAACAGATTCTGCTTATTTTTATGAATTTACATCGGTTTCCTTTTCACTTCTATAACTACATTTGGGGACCTCCCATGATTAGGAAGGGGCACTTGTATAGCTATTCCAACTTATTCTTAGGGTTATTCGTTACTAATACTTTATCACCGCTCTGAAAATGAGTGATATCACGTTTACGCTTTGATTCTTCCCTACGCTTAATTTTACACTTAAATTAAATTGTCTTTTGCCTCTATACACGCCTGTTGTAGTCGGTATTTCAGTTTAACTGAATAATCCTCAAACATATATATTGGTTCTACCCTTTTTAATATGTCTGTTGGTAAATTACATTCTTTTCTGAAAACTTACTCGTGAGGCATATATTTAGTTTCGGTATGTATTTTTGTATAGCATGCAAATGACCAAAACGGTGCCCATTCTGCCCATGAATTTTTATGTTTGCCACATGAATAAGTAGGTATGCACGAAAATGTTTGTGAGTATTTTCGAGATAACCTATACTCTCATGGTGGTATGTAGTTGACTTTAATTGTTGTATATCGAGCAAGCCACAGGATTGCTTAAACACCTCCGACATAAATCCTGTTCCTTGGTCGTTGGCTATTTCCCTCGGGATTCCGTCTCTTTCCTATATATTATATTTATGTCTTTTAAGATATTTATCTTTATGTCCTTTTCCTCAATTTCTATCCTATATTCTATAATAGCGCTTATTATTTCTGAATTCAGTCGGCTTTGCATTATGCATATTTCTGCATTGTAATATGATTTGCATATGTTTTCTAGTTAGTATAGTGAAACCACACCAATCTGGTCAGAAACAACATCAAGAAACTCCCAAGTTTTTTTATGCGGTATTAATTGTTATGTGAGAAATCACTAAGTATGACTTAATGTTTGAAAAAGACTGCAAACGATTCATTTCTATAACAACATGCTTTTCTTTAGTATTGAGAATTGTAGCTGAAATACGAGGTCTCCTTCAGTTACCATTCATGCACGAGCAAAAAACTATCACATCAAACCACACGGAATATCCTTATCATTGTGACATATGACAAATTATATCTACTACATCATTCATAACATATGAATTTTAATAATTTAATTATTCATTTCCATTCATTATCTAAATTTCATTCAGTTTCTACGATGATAATAATTGAACTCAAGTCATATAAATAATTCTGTTCCCTTATTATGGGAGTGTCTTCCGTTGGTTAACACAAGAGCCATGTACTTCATATTACTGATATTCTACCAAATTTCTACATTGGCTGCCCTTGATACAGATGTTTCCCACTTCATTGATCTAATAAACACAGCTACTTCTCAAGCTACCGCTTACCAAATTCGCACCAATAATAGCGATCTACTGGGAAACTCATCTCCATGTGATTCTGTAGTGGGTGAGTAAGCCTTTCGATCTGCCATCATCACCGGGATTCTCTAATTTAAGTGAATAGAATAGAGGTAATTGAAGGAACTCATTATCAAGAACAATCATTCATTAATTGTATGAATTAATATTCCTTATTATCCCCGAAAAAGTTCCTGTAGCAAGTTTTCAAATAGTTTTGAATAATGGTAATAGTTATTTGAATGATAATTTTTAAAACTAATAATGGAAATTGTTGTAACGAAGGAATATTGAGGTTATATAGGTACATGGGTAAGTTAACGCCATTAGGTCTATATTAATGTGTTAACGTAAGAACTACGAACTCAATTTCAAAGAATAGAGAAAAGTATATATATCATCAAGTATAGCCCAAACAATATATAAGGAAACGTAAATCTCGTTTAAACAGAACGTTATGGTTTTTAAATTAATCAATTGGTGAAACTCACCTGACCGGGGAATTATCGTCACTAATAAACTATTGAAGAGTTTACAATGCGAATATACTATAACACTATAGATAAGAAATAAACACCCTTGTACATTTAAAATAATATGAAAGTACTGAAGACCTTTCGGTTACGAAGTAGCCATCATCGAAGTAAACGAAATTAAAAATTAAACTGCATGCTTAAATATTATTTGGGGATAATAAAGCAAATAGGAAATTACCCTCAGCTGAAGATAAATCGGAATTTAATAAACCGCTTTTCCGCGTACACATTTCCATTCCTTCTGAATTACCTAGATATCTGTCTGTATTATGATTCAAAAGTGATAAATTTTCTTGAAAAGTGACCTGTGTTCAATATGTTCGGCAAACGCTGATTTTTCACCATTATTTTTCTTTACATGGACAAAATGTTCTTTATAACGAGTTAAAATCTCTTTCTAGTTTTACCCACAAAGCATGATCAATAATTTAATTTGTAAACAAAAATGAAATTTGGACGCAACCAACAACCATTACCTTCTAATAAGTTCAGTAGAATTCAAAAGATTTATTTATCATCCTTCAGTAATTAATAAATTCCATAATCTGTTTTCTAAATTTGCAATTCAACCAGTTCAGAAAGGTAAGGACAAGCTAGGAAACTATTTGGGCAACACCTTTGATGAAGTTTCAGACTTCGACAAAACCGGGATTTGAAAAATCGTGTTCAAAATGCTGTGAGTCAAACTAGGAGCATTTTAACTTGGTATGAACATTCTGCCCATATAAAGAAAAATAATGGTGAATAATCAACGTTAGCCGAACCTATTTTGAATTCAGCATTTTTGAAATTTAGACCATGTTCACTCAAAATGTGATCTGTCCCATTTCATCTCACAAAATAATAAAATACTTATTAGATTTATGTTATTGTGTGACTGCAGAGAATATAATATATTTGGGTAGATTACAAATTCAAATAAACATTAATATTATGCTGTTGATTCTAGAATTAATTCAAGTATGTCTTTACGATTGTTAATTTTTCACCCAGGAATAGATTTCTTCCAAGTATTCCGAATAGATAATATTTTAATCACTTTTTCTATCGATCTATAGTCATTTCCGACCATTCGAGCCTCCGTTGTATATAAGGTTTTCTCTCATGGTGGATTAACATATGATATTCTGATAAATACCAACTATGGAGATGTCTGTAGAAAAGGGAGAGACCTCTCACCTTTCTACGATGTTCTAGAGAGATCAAGGAACTCTTTGCTCTTCTGGATGGAATCCAAGAGCCTCAGCGTATGTTTTGGAGACGAGTTCCAAACATGGTACTTGAGGATATGTCGAATATGTGTCTTGTAGGTTATGAGGAGCTGCTGGGATGTAATGCAGCTCTAGGCACGGAATAGAAAACCAAGGTTTTGTGGAAGCGGTTTTAGCAATGGACCTCACATGATCGTCCCATGAGAGGGTGTTGTTGGTGGTGATCCCGAGCATGGATATGGAAGAGTTCATAGGAGTAGTTGTACCTGACATCATCATATTAGGGATTGTGGGATCCGCCTTCCTGGAGAAGACGCAAGCTTGAGTTTCGGTTGCATTAAACTCTACTAGATTATCAGATCTTCATTTCAAAATCTCTGCCAGAGCTCAATCAATTGCATCAACATGTCTCTGTCTCGCTCTTCTGGCTTCATCGGATGGTAAAGGGGCTCTAGATGAGAAATCGGTATGAAGTGTACCATCATATGCGTAGCTGGGGAAGGGACAGGTGGCCACTTGGTGCCAGTCATATCCCTGTGGAACATTAGCGTTTGTATCCATTGTATCGAAGGATACTAAGTCAACTACCACATGGAGTTATATATCTGAGAAAAAACTGTAGTAAGCGACAAAGTTGAAGCGGCAAACCATATGACAGAAGTTTCTCAAGAAGGCTTTGGTGCCAGACTGTGAAATGCTGTGGAGATATTCAATGCTACAACTACAATGTTTTCAATAGAATTCTATCATACATATGTTACGTAGGCAAACAGGTCTCCTGTTGATCTCTGCTGCCAACATTTCAACAAAAGGGTTGGCCTTTCCTTGTGGTGTAGTAGCTAGTGTGCCATCATCTTTGGTTACGGGAGGGAGTGAACAGCAAAAGTGGAATTTCTACCAATTGCTTTGGGAAAACTCCAAAAAAGTGGAAGCTTTTCGGGCATTTGATAAGATTTGATCTTATTTTGCCATTATATTCCTCTTTCGAAGCATTTATTGTTTCATTACACATATTTGTGGCTACAAATATTCTGTTCTGGTCTCAAGACATGGGTTACCGCGCCAACGACGATGCGCTGTTTGTTTTGAAGCGACGGAAAAGATAAGGGTGATAAGTTGATAAGGGGGATGTACGTTTCCATCTCTAGCTTGATAATATCCAAGATCTCTGTGGCACATTTCGTTAAATCATCAGATTCAAAACATACGCTTCTTCAAGGAAACTCGGAGCAAACATGCTAAGACCGTCCCAGCCGGCTGAGTTGTAATGCCAAACTGTACATGGATGTGTTGTATTAGTTCGTGAAGTGATATAGGGACTAGTCGTAGTGATGATTGAGTGGTCAGAATTTCCCAATGGCGCCGAACCTTCACTTCATGGGGATCTGGATCGTTAGTGGGGAATAAGTCAAGCGTATTGTCATAATGAAATTTGTTAGAATTAGTTCCAGCGAATATGTTAGATGCGGAATCATTCCAAACCTGCGATCGGTCAATTTCTGTTCAGCTGCAGGACCTTTGCTTGTTATCATTAATAACATCTTCCTCTCTCCCCATTCATGGACATTCGCCTGGGATAACTTCCTTAATAGTATTTTATTTATTTTCTGATGCATTCATGTTGTATCCAAGATCACACAACGTCTCATAGAATTTGTTCGAATTTCCTATGGTATTGTCTAACATTTCATCAAACAGGACATATGACATCTGCTAATTCGCAAACAAACTACACTCGTCTTTCGAGCAACCATATCATCAATTCCATCGATCCGATGCGTGATACAGTGCCAAACAAAGTAAATGAGTTAGCCATGTAGGAATGAATGGCTTTTCTCCGGTATTTTAATTTCTGAAAAGGAAAATTAATTCAGTACTAGATTCTTGAATAAGAGAACAAAATTGTTACCATAAACCTCTTCTATGCATTCATTTCTTTCCAATTTATACAAAATCTCCGGGCTCCTCAATCTCGAAGTTCATAATATGCTGAAAAAATAAATGTCATATAATGTATTTTCGATGAATGAGCTCGTGTAATCAAATATAATGTTGACATTCAATGCATGTATGCATTTAGATTCTGTAATGACTTTGTTCTGACGGGCAGAGGTGCAAAATATATCAAGTCAATGAATCATAGTGAATTACAAGCACATCTCGTGCTAGAAGTCAATAGACGAGTGTTAGTTTACCAGGTTTAACAACAACAAGACCACGTCTATTAGTACTAGGTATTTGTTTCGGTCTTCTCATGAGTTCGTCAGTGGGATGAACTAGACGATAAAGTCACTGATCATTCATCTCCGAAAGTTATATAACTACCACATTCAAAACATTTTGTCGAACCTAGATATTCCAACACCATCTGCCGGAAACCAGTTGTTCCACTGAGAAAGTAATTTAGAATGCCACGCATTGATAATCGGTTCCCGGGAATCAAAGAATCGACGGCAAAACAGTTGGAAATACTACCGCCAAATGACGGCCCGAAACAATGCATAGTAAATTAAAAGCGCATCACGCGCTAGAAGTTAAATAAAAGACAAAGTTTTGGTTCACCAGGTTGAACAACAACACGTCTATTAGGCGCAGGTGGCTGTTTCGTTCTTCTCATGGTCGTCAGTGGGACGAAGCAGACAGTGAACTCACTGATCAACCATCTCCGAAAATGGTATAACTTACACCTTCGAAAATGAGATATCCAATAGTCAGACGAATAAGAATAATATGAATAGATGCTATTTTCAATATATTTCCTATTAGTCCAGGGAACGAACCGGAAAAAAAAATGTAGTAAGCTAGAATTTCAAATTTTTTTTTTCATTTTGTTCCCATATACCTATACCCCATAGATCATTCATGACTATCAAGACCGTGGGGGTCGCCCTTTCTATCCCCTCAAAACGGGGTTTCAACTGCTCAGAGGAGCATTCTTATAAAAACAGTCCAAAATTAATGAATTAAGAGCCGAAAATGTCCCCTTATATGTTTTTTGAGTCGCTGATCACGATTCCGTGGTTAGTTTTCTCGGAAAACTCCCTCCAGATGGGAAATTTGGAAAATTTATATATAATATATAATTTATAATTTTGTTGCAAAAATGACGTATAGTAGGTTTTTTGGACCGCTGATCACGATTCCCCTGTTATTTTTCCCAAAAACTCTCCACATGGAAAATTTTAGAAATTTGAGAATTTCCTGAGACGTTTGTGAATAATAAAGTATAATTTTGTTGCAAAAATGACCTCCAGTAGGTTTTTTGTATTGCTGATCACGATTCCCCTGTTATTTTTCCAAAAAACGCTCCAGATGGAAAATTCGGGAAATTTGAGATTTTCCTGAGATGGTTATGAATAATAAAGTATAATTTCGTTGCAAAAATGACTAGAGGTTGCAAAAATGACTATGATTATGACTTTATTATTCATAACCGTCCCCGGAAAATCTCAAATTTCCTGAATTTTCCATCTGGAGAGACTTTTTTGGGAAAAAATACAGCGGAATCGTGATCAGCGACTCAAAAAACCTACTAGAGGTCATTTTTGCAACAAAATTATACTTTATTATTCACAAACGTCTCGGAAAAATCTCAAATTTCCCGAATTTTCCATCTGGAGATACTTTTTGGGAAAAATTACAGCGGAATCGTTATCAGCGACCCAAAAAACCTACTAGAGGTAATTTTTGCAACAAAATTATAAATCATATAAGGTCAACCCGGGTAAGTGTGACCGCATTTTTAATTAGTTGGTATTTACCCCTGTCCTTCTTATGCTTGTTGTAACTTTAGAATGTCAACATTTTTTTACTATGATGCCACAACGTCTAGTTACTAACTGTGAATAATTAATAGTTATCCAATAAGCTATCAGAAAGATAAACTAATTTTTTTAAAACCATGTCTGTGGATCACACTTCCCCATCAATCTGGGGCAAGTGTGACCATTGCTCATAGTGTCGATATATGTGCTAATATTCAGCACCCAGGGGTAAGTGTGAAACTTCTTTGAAAACTCTATTAGGATTTAATGTTTTTTTTTAAATATATTTATTAGAAAAGAAGTTACAAACTTTTAAAAATTATAAATTGAAATTATCAAACTCTACTTGAAAATGAAAATTATGTCTTCTGTCTTCAGTTGGTTCAGACAAAACTCTTATTATGTCTTCATCAGCTACGGTATCTGTGTCTTCTATTTCTGGCCAACGGAAGGTATTTTTCTTACATTTAAGGAACATGACTAACCACCCTTCATCTTCTCTATTTTTAACCTGCCCGACAAAATGTTTAACAGTCTTTTTGGTAGCGTATTTCACTATTACCCATCTTCCTACAACAATTTGTGAAGTGATTTCTTCCTCTTCTTGGAATACGTTACGACTATGTTCATCCTCTGATAAGGCTGGATGTTCCATTTCTTCTTCTTCAAATAGTTCAAGGTCATTATCATCTTCTGACTCTATAAAAACTGGATCATCAATTTCTTCCTCTTCAAATACTTCAGGGTCATTGTCATCTTCTGACTCTATAAAAACTGGATCGTCCAATTCATCCTCTGAGCTCGAGCTACTAAAATTTTCTTTTTTTCTTGCTGTTTTCGGCTTTCTTCTATTAGTCTTCTTTCTCACTGAGACCGTCTTCCCTCCTTTTCCCTTTTCCTCTTTTTCTTTCTTAAGCTTCTCCATTACCTGTCGTGAAGTAATTACCTCCGCACCGCACGCTACTTTTTTCTTCTTTTTAGTCAGAACATCACTTTGAGTTTGCTTCACCGTATCCAATAACAGTTTCTCAAAACTTGGGTTTGTATCAAAAAGAGGTACAGTTGAGGGTCCAGGAGTATTCATGTCTTGTTCATTTCTGATGTTATTTTCCTCGGCAATATGAGCTGGCTCCGTCTGACTTGTTGGTATCTGTCGTTGGTAGTCTTTCCATCTTCTTAATGCTTCTGGATCGTACTTGTCATCTGGAATAACATCACGGTTGAATGGATGTATTCCCGCTTTACGAAATCCGTTTCTAAGTATTTCTGGATCTAATTCTTGCCAAGTTTTTCCAATGAGCTCAGAAAACACTTTTTTAGGAATCTTCAAACCAACATTTTTCCTTTGCCAGGACACCAATTTCAGATCCCAATTATCCTTTAGAGATTTAAAAACGGATAAGTCTAAAGGCTGTAAAAGATGACTTGTGTGCGGTGGCAATTTTAGTATAGTGACATCATTTGCACGTGCTAGTTCAATAAGAGGAATATTGACATGCGTACTGTGTCCATCATATATGACTAGGGCTGGCCTGTTCGGTCCCAAGGCAGGAAGTAGAGTTTTCTGGAAAAAATTGAAAAAAATATCTGTTTGCATCCACCCATTAGGGCTTGCTGCATAGGCAGTATCTTTGAAGGAATTAGCTTCATCTGGTAACCAGGAATCCCAAACGTTCTTTCCCTTAAATATTATAAGTGGCGGAGCTTTAACACCGGATGCAGAAACAGCTGATAGGACAGTGGTGTTCTCCCTACCTGGTCCGGAGGTAGTTCGCGAGCTTGGTCTTCCTCTTGCTCCAACAATTTTTGTTTTGTGAGGATCATGTGATAAAGATGTTTCGTCTAGGTTCCAAATAAGTTCTGGCTTGTCATGGAGATTTAAATCATTCAGGGTTGTATCCAGTAAATTGAAATATTCATTAATTATGAAAGGATCTGTCATTTTTTTTCTTGCAAATTCGACAGCCTGAGGTTTTTTAAGGCTCATGTTGTGCCTTTTTTTGAAGTTAAAAAACCACTCATCTCCAGGAATATTATTCCTAAAAGGTGTCTTTATTCCATTCTTACTAACATATTCAGCGACAATATTCAAAAGTTCTTTCCGAGAAATCCCGAAACCCCATTGCTCCATTGTTTTAAGGCTCCGAGCTAATCGTTCTTCTTCTGCATATGGAATAGCTGGCGCTCTTCCTTGAGTTTTACTCTTGTTACCACGAACACCAGTGACATGATACAATATCGTAGTTTTGGGGATGCGGTATAGTTTGTGTGCTCGATATATAGTCATGACACCCCTTTTGATTTCTTGAACGGCGGTTTCCAGGTCAGCCTTGGAATACTTTGAAGCCCGTTGTGTTATACGTGTATAATTCCTAACCATTTTGAACCTGAAGCCAAAATTTGTTCTCAGTGTGAGATCTCTAAAATAACAAGTTCACACTTGCCCCTTGAATTTATGTCACTCTAACCCCAAAGTATATTTTTCTTGAGGCAAGTGTGACCCATATTTGAAAACAATCTTAACAATGAAAGCGTATATTGTTGATATTGGACAATAAAATGCAACTTTAGAACTATACACTACTAAATAAAAACTCAGACTTACCACAGATTTTACCCAGGTTATTAATAATTCATAAAACACGTGTCTACTCATTCAACAGGTTGATAACAGCAAGCTTCATTCACTGTCAAATAACTTTATGAGATTTAGGTTGGTAGAGTTCCTACTTATAGCCATGTGTTGGCAAGTAACTCTAGCTACTTGGTATGAGATGTCGCTCAAATCGGTCATCTGTAAAACCTATTTAACATAAGGGATCACACTTGCCCCAAAATCACACTTACCCGGGTTGACAGGTCAACCCGGGTAAGTGTGACCGCATTTTTAATTAGTTGGTATTTACCCCTGTCCTTCTTATGCTTGTTGTAACTTTAGAATGTCAACATTTTTTTACTATGATGCCACAACGTCTAGTTACTAACTGTGAATAATTAATAGTTATCCAATAAGCTATCAGAAAGATAAACTAATTTTTTTAAAACCATGTCTGTGGATCACACTTCCCCATCAATCTGGGGCAAGTGTGACCATTGCTCATAGTGTCGATATATGTGCTAATATTCAGCACCCAGGGGTAAGTGTGAAACTTCTTTGAAAACTCTATTAGGATTTAATGTTTTTTTTTAAATATATTTATTAGAAAAAAAGTTACAAACTTTTAAAAATTATAAATTGAAATTATCAAACTCTACTTGAAAATGAAAATTATGTCTTCTGTCTTCAGTTGGTTCAGACAAAACTCTTATTATGTCTTCATCAGCTACGGTATCTGTGTCTTCTATTTCTGGCCAACGGAAGGTATTTTTCTTACATTTAAGGAACATGACTAACCACCCTTCATCTTCTCTATTTTTAACCTGCCCGACAAAATGTTTAACAGTCTTTTTGGTAGCGTATTTCACTATTACCCATCTTCCTACAACAATTTGTGAAGTGATTTCTTCCTCTTCTTGGAATACGTTACGACTATGTTCATCCTCTGATAAGGCTGGATGTTCCATTTCTTCTTCTTCAAATAGTTCAAGGTCATTATCATCTTCTGACTCTATAAAAACTGGATCATCAATTTCTTCCTCTTCAAATACTTCAGGGTCATTGTCATCTTCTGACTCTATAAAAACTGGATCGTCCAATTCATCCTCTGAGCTCGAGCTACTAAAATTTTCTTTTTTTCTTGCTGTTTTCGGCTTTCTTCTATTAGTCTTCTTTCTCACTGAGACCGTCTTCCCTCCTTTTCCCTTTTCCTCTTTTTCTTTCTTAAGCTTCTCCATTACCTGTCGTGAAGTAATTACCTCCGCACCGCACGCTACTTTTTTCTTCTTTTTAGTCAGAACATCCCTTTGAGTTTGCTTCACCGTATCCAATAACAGTTTCTCAAAACTTGGGTTTGTATCAAAAAGAGGTACAGTTGAGGGTCCAGGAGTATTCATGTCTTGTTCATTTCTGATGTTATTTTCCTCGGCAATATGAGCTGGCTCCGTCTGACTTGTTGGTATCTGTCGTTGGTAGTCTTTCCATCTTCTTAATGCTTCTGGATCGTACTTGTCATCTGGAATAACATCACGGTTGAATGGATGTATTCCCGCTTTACGAAATCCGTTTCTAAGTATTTCTGGATCTAATTCTTGCCAAGTTTTTCCAATGAGCTCAGAAAACACTTTTTTAGGAATCTTCAAACCAACATTTTTCCTTTGCCAGGACACCAATTTCAGATCCCAATTATCCTTTAGAGATTTAAAAACGGATAAGTCTAAAGGCTGTAAAAGATGACTTGTGTGCGGTGGCAATTTTAGTATAGTGACATCATTTGCACGTGCTAGTTCAATAAGAGGAATATTGACATGCGTACTGTGTCCATCATATATGACTAGGGCTGGCCTGTTCGGTCCCAATGCAGGAAGTAGAGTTTTCTGGAAAAAATTGAAAAAAATATCTGTTTGCATCCACCCATTAGGGCTTGCTGCATAGGCAGTATCTTTGAAGGAATTAGCTTCATCTGGTAACCAGGAATCCCAAACGTTCTTTCCCTTAAATATTATAAGTGGCGGAGCTTTAACACCGGATGCAGAAACAGCTGATAGGACAGTGGTGTTCTCCCTACCTGGTCCGGAGGTAGTTCGCGAGCTTGGTCTTCCTCTTGCTCCAACAATTTTTGTTTTGTGAGGATCATGTGATAAAGATGTTTCGTCTAGGTTCCAAATAAGTTCTGGCTTGTCATGGAGATTTAAATCATTCAGGGTTGTATCCAGTAAATTAAAATATTCATTAATTATGAAAGGATCTGTCATTTTTTTTCTTGCAAATTCGACAGCCTGAGGTTTTTTAAGGCTCATGTTGTGCCTTTTTTTGAAGTTAAAAAACCACTCATCTCCAGGAATATTATTCCTAAAAGGTGTCTTTATTCCATTCTTACTAACATATTCAGCGACAATATTCAAAAGTTCTTTCCGAGAAATCCCGAAACCCCATTGCTCCATTGTTTTAAGGCTCCGAGCTAATCGTTCTTCTTCTGCATATGGAATAGCTGGCGCTCTTCCTTGAGTTTTACTCTTGTTACCACGAACACCAGTGACATGATACAATATCGTAGTTTTGGGGATGCGGTATAGTTTGTGTGCTCGATATATAGTCATGACACCCCTTTTGATTTCTTGAACGGCGGTTTCCAGGTCAGCCTTGGAATACTTTGAAGCCCGTTGTGTTATACGTGTATAATTCCTAACCATTTTGAACCTGAAGCCAAAATTTGTTCTCAGTGTGAGATCTCTAAAATAACAAGTTCACACTTGCCCCTTGAATTTATGTCACTCTAACCCCAAAGTATATTTTTCTTGAGGCAAGTGTGACCCATATTTGAAAACAATCTTAACAATGAAAGCGTATATTGTTGATATTGGACAATAAAATGCAACTTTAGAACTATACACTACTAAATAAAAACTCAGACTTACCACAGATTTTACCCAGGTTATTAATAATTCATAAAACACGTGTCTACTCATTCAACAGGTTGATAACAGCAAGCTTCATTCACTGTCAAATAACTTTATGAGATTTAGGTTGGTAGAGTTCCTACTTATAGCCATGTGTTGGCAAGTAACTCTAGCTACTTGGTATGAGATGTCGCTCAAATCGGTCATCTGTAAAACCTATTTAACATAAGGGATCACACTTGCCCCAAAATCACACTTACCCGGGTTGACCTTATTACATATAAATTTTCCAAATTTCCCATGTGGAGGGAGTTTTCCGAGAAAACTAACTGCGGAATCGTGATCAGCGACCAAAAAAACATACTAGGGGTCATTTTCGGCTCTTAATTCATTAATTTTGAACTGTTTTTATAAGAATACTCCTCTGAGGGGTCGAAACCCCGTTTTGAGGGGGTAGGAAGATCGACCTCCGCGGTCTTGATAGTCATGAATGATCTATGGGGTATTGGGAACAAAATGCAGAAAAATTTTAAAATTCTAGCTCACTATATCTTTTTTTTTATTATGGGGTTTTTCCCGGCTTATTGCCTGGACTATATGTAACATAAAGTATAATTTAAGGTCTTTCATTAGCTATTTATGAATCATTCATCGTTCCTACAATTATACATTTGATCCGTAGGTGTGTCCGGAAGTTATTTTGCTAACTAAACTGAGGGAAGTCATTGAGTGATCACATTTCATTTAGCTATTATACAGCACATATTTTGATATATGTGCTCGTAGTTCACAAAATGAAAATTAAGTGATTATGAATGAAGCAATAGATAGTTTAAATTTCAACCGAGAGACAAATTACGAAAATTTTTGATCACTGCATACATCTTCGAGTACATCATGAATATTCAGTGCAATAAGCTCTTCATTCAACTATTTCACCCATGAACTAACACATATCTGCTGAGCTGCGAAATATGGATCAGTCATGTATGTCAGAATGTACCACTCTTTCTGTATATTTTCATCTTCCAAGTTCTTACTCGCATCGCCCGATTGAATCGTTAATTACGATTTCTATTTTCCGACCAGCTTTCTTGTTATACCCACAAAAAGTTCCTTGATGCTTCTCTCATATTATCTCCTTCATAACTACTTCAATAGATGGACATAATAACACTCATTTAGTTTTAGAAATATGTGAATAATTTGCAGTTTCTCTGTTTCTTTAGTATTGATCGGTGATCCCTTGTGAAGCATGTGCAATCGAGCGTCTATGCTGTTATGTCAATTGCTTCTCAATTTTATGAGTGAATTTGTACCACGAACCATCGAACGTGCACTTCGAAAATATATAATCATAACAAGACTACGAAGAAATCATAGTATTCAAGAATAATTCCATTCTAGGCGTACCCCGTTCGACGCGGCCCAGACCATGTGTAATAAGATATAGATATACGGCCTCGACATACATTTCAGCTTTGATAATTGCTCGCTTCTCCCTAAATAACCCATTACAGTTAAACGACATAACCTGTTTTAATTGTAGAGATTTTGGCAAATCACCATCTGTACTTTTCTCTATCGAACTGGTCACCAACGTCATTAATATTAGTGTGATAGAATTAGCTTTTTGAAGTTTTTAATTCTGAGTTCGGAGAAAAAAATTGCTTTGAGTAGATAATTATGATACAAATTGAAGGAACTAAAATCGAACACTTTTTAATCGTCGCAAATGGTAAAAATGGCCAAAACTGGTTTTTCGCATCAGACATCGTCGGATTTAGCTAAAAAGGGAAACACTTTCAATAAGCTTATGCGCCGTGAATAGACGGAAAAAATGAGCTGCCGATGAACCCGATTGGACCAGCGGTGACCCCGCAAATTGCAAAAAACCA
This sequence comes from Endomychus coccineus, assembly GCA_958510875.1. Taxonomy (NCBI): domain Eukaryota; kingdom Metazoa; phylum Arthropoda; class Insecta; order Coleoptera; family Endomychidae; genus Endomychus; species Endomychus coccineus. The sequence continues at coordinate 141,460,326 of OY294068.1, forward strand.
TCGATTTTGCTCGAAATTTCAAATATACGTAATTCTTGTTTTCTTTAAAATTAAGAGCTGAAATTTTGTTAGGTTGTAGATTTTGTACCCACCAAATACCATACAAAATTTCAGCAAGATCGGATGTATACTTTTTGCAAACCGCAGCTTAATGCAAAAAAAAGCACTTTTGTAAAATGGCCCTAAAAAAGTTGTGGTGCATTAACGCGATATTTTTTTCACATGATCATCTTCTTCAATAGTTATTGAACAACTTACCAAATTTTCAACCTCTTGTCTTCCGTAAAAGTTGCTAAAACAACTATCTTAAATAGTGGTATTCCGCCGCGCTAGGCAACGCACACTCTACCGCACTCGGCTATCCTGCGTTTTCGTGCGTATTGGTTCAAAATGCAAACACTCGTAAAAAACAACAATATCTTGAAAACTGAAGTAAATCACAATATTTTGTAATTTTTTACATACTATAAGTAAGAGCAATTTCGTATATTACTACTTGCATTCAATTTTTTAGTACAATATGTACTAAATAATATACGTAAATAAATAAATCACTGTAACTTTTCAAACTTTTTGTATCACTTTTTATCGTTATCTGATATATTACAATGAAAAATATGTTAAAACACCATACACATCCGGAAATGGCGAATAAATAGTAATAATGAATAGATCGAATAGCGCAATGTATTTTTTACAGTACTTCCGACATTACTAGAAGTTTGAAAATACGCGTAATTTTAATATTATTGAATGGTAGTACGGATTAAAGGAGATAACATCTTTTTTCGAGCAAGGGTTCCCGAGATATTGTTGTTTTTTAACGAGCGTTTGCATTTTGAACCCATACGCTCGAAAACGCCTGATAGCCGAGCTCCGGTAGAGTGTGCGTTGGCTAGCGCGGCGGCTCTCCCTTCCACGCGCCCCACACAGCCAAGCGCACGAAATGCCATTATTCAAAATAATTGTTTTAGCAACTTTTACGGAAGATAAGAGGTTGGAAATTTGTTAAATGTTCAATAACTATTGAAGATGAGGATCCCGTAAAAAAAATAGCGTGTTATCGCACCACAACTTTTTTAGGGCCATTTTACAAAAGTGCTTTTTTTGCATTAAGCTGCGGTTTGCAAAAAGTGTACATCCGATCTTGCTGACATTTGGTCTGGTACTTGGTGGGCACAAAATCTACAACCTAACAAAATTTCACTTCTTAATCTTTAAAAGAACAAGTGTTATGAATATTTGAAATTTCGAGCAGAATCGATGGTTTTTTCAATTTGCGGGGTCACCGCTGGTTCAATCGGGTTCACCCGCAACTAATTTTTTCCGTCTTTTTAGGGCGCATGAGCTTATTAAAAGCTTTTTTTCTTTTTAACTCAATCCGACGATGTCCGACGCGAAAGACCGGTTTTGGCCATTTTTACCATTTTTCTTGGACCTGTTGCGACGAGTAAAAAGTCTTCGATTTTAGTTCCTTCAATTTGGATCATAATTATCTACATGAAGCGATTTTTTTCCGAACTCAGAATTATTCAAAGATTACCGACATTTTTAGCTAATTCTATCATACTATATGTAGATTATCATCTTTTGTTAATTGGCGACATGTGCTACATTGTTCATAGTTTTTTTAATTAAATTTATTTTAAAATTTCAGATTTTGGAACATTTGATTTCATCGTGGTGGGAGCCGGTGCTTCTGGAGCTGCAGTGGCTAGTCGACTTTCAGAAAATCCAAATTGGCAAATTCTATTGTTGGAGGCTGGAGCTGCCAATGATGAATTGACATATGTCCCATATTATAACGGTTTATTATCCCGTTCGGATAGGAACTGGGGTTTCACAACGACACCTCAAACAAAAGCTTGCCTAGGTAAGAGAAATCACGATAAAGAACCAATACAGTCTGCAAATCTGATTGCTGATGACCGAATCACAGCTTTACAACATATTTGAACAATTGAGAACTTATTTGCTGGAGATTAAACTATACGCTCAAGTCATTTTCAATGCAAAATCTAGAGTAAAGTTATTAAGAAGCTAGAGAATAAGATGATGAAATTGAAATTTAAAGATATTTCGCCGTGTGTAATCAGACTATCGCTTCCCTCCTTCTCCATGTCTGAAGTTTTTCCCTCAAAGCCTGTCTTTACTACTTGAATATTTTACATAAGGAATCATTCCAAGAGTAGGTACTTATTTCGAACAAAATAATTATTATAAAGCTCAAATTTGGTAAATAGTCAAGTGTTTCATTAAAATTCCAGAAGAATAATTTCTTGATACCCAAAGAAGAAAGAATAAATCAAATGGAGAACTGAGAAAGTCGATGTCTTTCCACTTTTCCACTTGGAAATTTCAGATTTATTGCTCTATTACAACCATTATATGTTATTCAAACCAAAACGAAGTTACAGAAATAAAACTAATCGCATTGAATGGATCAATTCGTTACATTCTTGTTAGGCCATCCCATGGATTCACCACTTAGCCCACTATTAGCAGATATTTTTAAGAATAATCTGTAAAAACCTATTATGAACAATTCTTTAGCACAAGACCATATCATTTTCTGGTACCGTTATGTTGACGATATTTTAGTGGGTTTCCAAGGTTCCAATGGAAAGATAGGTAAGTTTTTATACTTCCTAAATTCCTAAGTTTCCACAACTGAAAAAAGGTTCAAGGTTTGGTCGAAAATCTTTGATGGTTTCTCCTAAAACCTAATTTTAGCGCATTATTTCCAAAAAATTCAAATCCAAATATCTTTGTCATTTTAGGGTTATCGAAGTCTACTTGGCCATTCTCTGACCACAAGATTGTATGCTTTCTTTAGTAGCGTTGGTATTATAAAAGTTATGGAGAACATCTCTTATCAATTCTTGATTTTTCAAATACTTATTGATGAGTTTCGTTTTCCTCATTCTTGCAAATGCTGATGTTGTATCACACCCGGAGAAGGCGTGAATGAATTCGATAATTCTGCATAATTGTGGATCCTTGAAGGATTTATATGCGAAAAATTTTTCTGGAATCTTACCTATTGCAGGTTTATTGAAGAACATTTCGCCAACTAGGATGTCCTTCAAATGTTCGCATTTTTGCACCAGTATAACTAGCAGGCCAATATATCCTACAATAATTACGTCAGTATCTGCAGTTGCCTCTTTTCTTTGTTCAATAGCGACCCTGATAATATCAGGATCTGCATCATCAGGGCATTTCTCATATTTGATTAAGAAGTTAGGCAGAATACTGCATAATAAATCAATAAACTGCACCTTATTGTGGCTGTTGGGTAAATTTTTGTTTGCGAAACAGTTGGTATATTGCCTTTATCTAAGCTGATATCTGGACAATAGTTCTTTTGTAATCTCTTCTCTTCTTCTGTATTTTCTATACTGTTGACTGGGTTAAACAACATACTGGACTCCACGATAATGATTCTCAATATATTGTACGTACGTTGTAGCGATTTCTTCAATAGTTGGATCATTTTTCCATACCACTCGATGTAATAAATATCCACCACCAATGATGATTGGTTCATTTGAATTTGGTATATAATGAACCGGAGTGAAACAGTCGTAGACTGCAGATTTAACAGTTTTCGCATATCGCCATACTCGTTGAATAAAAACATTGGAAAGGTTGACAGTTCGTAATCAAAGTATCCAAGAATTTATTCACCTCTTCTTAATTTGGAAGATTGATGCAGGATTGATAGGTCTCTCTTTTCCCCGACGTAAAGCTTATGAGTACATTAAACTTATCGGGTTAACTCGTGATTTTTTGGCAAATGTAACTTCAATCAAATTTTACGTTGGATTCATTGTACTCCTTTGGAACCAACTTCATACGCATGATGACAATTTATTGAACTACTTCCTATAGTTCCTGTGCTGATAGACATTATTCTATTTGAATAACCAAACGGAGGTCTTTCTTCAAGCCAATCAATGAACATTTTGCAATCAGCATTATCTCGTGTAATAGCAGCTTTTCTTGCATCATTAAGTTGACCTTTGAGATACCCATCAACATATTTGTCTGCTTGGTGTTGTTCACTGGTGGCGAATGAAATGTTTGAAAAATGTTTAAATCCTTCAACAATATCGATCATTGTAGTAATGTCAAAATCCAGCGGTTGCAATCCTTCTCTTCTGTTCCTCTACCAATCAGTTCCATTCCTCGATTCTTGAATTTTTCCATTAAGACGGACTCAATGACATAATCAACTGGTAAACTACTGCGAAATTTTTTAGATAATCTCACTGTAAAGTAACCAGACTGTTCAGGTTTAGCTAGAGTTAGTTTGCTCATTTCTTGTATATAAATATGTGCACATCGAGCATACAAATTATGGCCAGCTGTGTGAAAAATTGACAACATGTGTGCTATACATTTTCGATGAAAATCCCAATTTCCAGGTCGTTCTGATTCTATACAATTTCTTAAAACTGTAATGGACTGAAAATATTGGACCCATAGTCTTGTGGTTGGATTGTCGTCAGCTGCATATTCTTCTAACTTTTGCTCAAATTTCTTATTGATACTTATGACATTTTGATGTTCTAGTAAGTTGTTAAAGTCTTTTTTGCCAGCTTCATTCCATTTTCCAATTATCAATGCACGTTCATCTTGAGTCAACTATATATTAGATAAAAATATTTGTGCAAAATATGTGAGGTCCTTTTAAAATTGATTTTTTTGAAAGAATTGTAATTTATTTATTTATAAAGGACGAATACAAACGGGACTGACCCAAAAACAGTATTCACAGATAGGTAATTTATCAATATAGTGAATTTATAGTATTCTAAAAAGAGTTACAAAATTGGTGATAGATATAAAAATCAATAAAGAATCCATGTAATGAATTGAGTACATGTAGGAATGAAATCAGAATAAAAAAAATGAAGAATGAAAAACACACTTATAAAATTATACAATATACACATATATACCAACTCGGTATGTGAAGCAAAAAAATGTTTTTTCAAGATGTAGGAAAACTTTGAAAGAGTAAGAGAAAATATCAATAGAGATAGAATTTGATAGCGAATTGTATGATATGTTGCATCTATGCATTGAACGGTTCAAAAAATAATTTGTTTGAGATTGTTCTTAACGGAATGGATGCTGATAAAAATAATTTGTTTGAGATTGTTCATAACGGAATGGATGCTGATGCCTAGTAATATATGTAGGAGCATTAAGATAAATTTTACTAAGGATAGCAGGCGAATCAACTAGATTATTTATGACTTTAATGAGGAACTTCACGTCGGAAATTTTCCTTCTATTCGCTATTGTTAATATGTTCAGTTCATTCCGAACGTAGATACGATTGTTGGGGTTGGATAGAAAGCATTTTTTATTAATATGATCTATGAATATATTCTGAACCCGTTCAAGTTTATTTATATAAATGTCGTATCCAGGGTTCCATATTACCGAACCTTAACTCAAAACACTATTGACGTATGACATATAGAGAGTACGGAGAGTCTGAATATTCTTAAATTCACGACAAGTTCTCATTATGAAACCTAACATTTAATAAGCTTTTTTAGAAACGTAAGATATATGTTTATCGGAAAGCATTTTAGAATCGAATATTATTCCTGAATCCTTCATTTTCGTGACAGTTTGTAAGATTTAGACTGCTCTTTCCGCGTCCAAACAAAATGTGGTGACACTTTTCGAAATTCAGATAAAGACTATTTTCCTCACAGTAGTCATAAAAGTTATTGGTATGATGCTGCATCAACGTGATGTCGTCAACATCAGAAATTGAATGGTATATTTTTGGATCATTCGCAAACATTAAAAAATTGGCGAATAGAAAGCATTGAGATATATCATTAATATAAATATTAAATAAGAGTGGCCCTAGATGTGATCCTTGAGGCACTCCAGAGGTGATCTGGCGATATTTCGATTTGTTGTTGCCGACTGTTACCGCTTGACAACGATCAGTCACAAGATTCAAACCAATTTAGCAGATTGCCATTTACCCCGATTCCAGCGAGTTTCCGTAGCAAAACCAAGTGATCGATTTTGTCAAAAGCCTTGCTAAAGTCGGTGTAAATAGCATCAACTTGGTGTTTGTTATTGAGGCTATGCAGGATATACTCAGTATAGGTGAATAGGTTTGAGTCAACTGATCGTTTCTTCATGAAGCCATGTTGTTCAATATTAATTATGTTTTTAACGTCAAAGAACAGGTTATCAAATATAATGGATTCAAAAATTTTTGCTATGATTTACAGTTTTGAAATTGGTCTAAAGTTTTTTACAAGTTGTTTGTTGCCAGATTTTAAGATCAGGATTATATGAGCTTTTTTCCATACTGACGGAAATACTCCCTCTTCGAGGGATTTGCTAAAGATTATGTAAAGTGGTAATGCGATATATTCAGCACAGTTCTTGAGGAATGATGTTTGTAGCTCATCTGGTCCGGCTCCTTTAGAGATTTTGGAGTTTTTGTAGAATAGATTGTAAGGAAATGTTATAAGAAGAAATGTTGGTATATGATTCTTTATGTGTTTGCGTTATGAGTTGGAACAATTCTTCTCGGATTGAAAACCGAGAGAAAATATTCAGAAAATGTTTTGCAAATTTTATTAGGGCTTGTAATTAACCTGCCATCATCTCTCAACGTGTTAACTGTTTTTTTTTTATTTCGCGAATTGCCATAGATGTTTTGGGTTGGAGTTAATAGTGGTTTCACAATTATTGACGCAGTGTTTGTAATCTTCTCCAATTAAAAAGTTTGAACGACCACGCAGTAGTTTGAATGTTAAGTAGTCAAATTGATTATTGTTCTTTTTCCATAATCTGTGATATTTTCTCTTCTCTCTAATGACTTTAATCGTACTGTATGAATACCATGAAGGATATCTCTTGTGAACATTTCGTTTTTTCGGTACAACAGATTCGATTATGGAATACATAGTATTATAATATATATCAGTTGATTCTTCACTATTCGAGTTGTAAAACAGAATCCAATCAATTTTAGATATTTCTGATTTCAATAGTTCATGATCAGCTTTACAAAAAGCATAGCAGTTATGTTTGTAGTTATTATAGGGTAATAAGCATTCATGGATATTGACAGAGAATACTAAGGTGTTATGATTTTTGTCTTCTGGAACTAATGGTGAGCTGCTCAGGTGCACATTTTGTATACTGAATGAGTTATTGAAGACCAGATCAATTGTGTTACCAGACGAATTAGTGAAGTAATTGTATTGCGATAGCTCGTTGAAACAGACAGTGTCTATCAACAAGATTACAACTGGTGCATCCGTTTGAAGTTGCAATCAGACTAATCTAACAATGTATACATTATTTAGTAAGACATGAAAATGACATATAAACTAGAGATAACAACATGATACTACTTCTAGGAATGAATGTTCGCATCAGCGGGAACAGTTCTTCTGTATATCGTAACTCCTCCCTTCTTAGAATCGAAACTACCATGTAGTGGAGAATTAAATTGCAATTTCTTCAATTTGGGTTGAAGATGAGTTTGTCTTCTTGATGAGGATTTGAGATTTGCAAATACCCTCTTTAGTTAAATATTTGAATAACTAACATGTTGAAGTTCTATGATAGAGTCTGGTATTTTATTGAGATCTTCATTTTGGACTGCTAATGCGGCTCCAACCGTTTTCAGATCATCCAATTGAATTGGATCCAATTTTAATGGATTCTTGTTCATTTTGAATTCCTTACGATCAGTAAGCACACTTTGTATTGGCGGAAGAGCAATGTTTCTGTATTTTACTTTTGACTGTTCAAAAACACTAATAGTAGATTTATCTAAATTGTTTTAAAAATCTGGAGTAAGTTCTAGAATATACAGTACGTGCAAAGGCACTTGTTCAATTTTACGACCGCATTTTTGAGTTGCAATAGATTTCTGAGGTATTATAAGTAAAAACTTATTCCTCGTTAGCTTTTGAGATTTTACACCTTGTATGGTGATCAAAAATGGTGAACAAATTGTTGAATTTTGTTCATAGCATAAGAGTTGTACTTCACATGGTTGATTGTTGCCAGTTTCCATAGGGGCCGTTGTTTCTGCAGAGATATCCGTTTTCAGTAATCTCGCTGCAAAGCTGTTCTGAATAATAATGCTCGAGGTATTTAAAATTAGGGAGAATGGCGGTATCGAGATCAAGATGTTTTACAGGTACAGGTATGAGTTCAAAGTAATCATAGTTTAGTTTCTCAGTTAAAGGTATTTCTATAATGAAGACTAATTTGTTATTTTTAAGGTAACTCTTCACTTCAATAATTTTTTCAAAAAGAATTGTATCTTGGTTCAAAATAACTTCATATGGTCCTTTGAATTTGTTTTGTTTTTTATTTCTTGATTTATTTGTTCTGAAAACTGTTTGACCTATTTTGTATTGATTTTGAGTGTTACCCTTCTTATTTAATTTTTCTTGTAGATTTTGTTTCACCTTGATAGTATTTTCTGTTACTTGTTCATTGAGGGCCTTTAGTTTATTTTTATGGTTAACAATATAGTCCGTAAAGAAGGTATTACCTAACAGTTCCTGTAGATCACGTGAAGCTGTGTGTCCAAATTTCATTTCATAAGGTGAATACGGTGAATACCTTGTCACAGAATTTATTGAGTTGTTGTAACCTACTAGAGCATATATTATTCAATTACGTATCTAGATTGGAGTTTCAAAGCCTGACCTAATTTGGAAAATTTGTCTAAAATGGTGAGATAATTTTGACCATCAAATATAAAAACGTCAATGTGTAAAATCTGAAATGGTTTTGATGAGGTTTCAGTTATAGTTATAACTATTGGGAAATATGATTTACTTCGCGCATATTCAGCTGTTTGACAGAGTTCGCAAGCATTTATGAAATTAGTGATATCTTGTTTCATAGAGGGCCCATAATAAATTCTACGTAGATGTTCATATGTTTCTTGAATTCCTCTATGATTACATTTCCCTTCATGTTGGAACTTTATAAGCATTACCTGTTCCTCTTTTTCAGTAATTGAGCTAATTAATTTAGTACATCTTATTAGCTTTAAGCCTTTCCCATAAAATGACTTATGACTTCATTAAATTCTGCATTTTGCAGTTCATCTCTAAAGAACATATGAAATGTCTTACCGGGCATTGTAAATTCCCGCAAAAATTCTAATATACGCTTTTTATTACCTTTAGGTATTTTAACTTCCAAAATATTTAATTTGTGAAATTTATCTGTTCTGGTATCTATTTTGTTGAGTGCGTGATGTATTATAATAATTTGATTTGGCTTATTGTTAATAATGTCATCAAGTATTTCTATTTCTCCACTTGCATTCTGACCATTATCAGAATGGATTGTACAGAGTGTTTCTGGTACTGTAGCGTCATCAGTACTTTCAGGTGGTTTGAGTTGAATGTCTTGAAGTATTTTTATCTGTTTGTTCTCTTTATTTGTTTGTGAATGTGACTGATTACTACAACCAAGAAATGAACTTGGAACATTAGTACTAGATATTAAATCATGCAAGATTTGTTGTTTATCAGGTTTTGATTGAGTTATTCGTAACTGTTTATCACTAACAGATTGCTCCCTTTCATCTTCCAATGATAATAAGAAATCTACAATTTCACGATCTGAATTTCCAGGTTCATTATAAGTACTTGCATTTTCGAGTGGATTAATTTGGATCCTTGAAAGCGCATCAGCGTTGGCATTGCGTTTCTCAGGTTTATGTATGATATTATAATCAAATTCCTCAAGCTTCAACCTCCATCGTACTAATTTACTATTTGGTTCCTTAAGGTTAAAAAGCCACTGTTATGGTTTGTGATCAGAACAAATCGTGAATCTTCTACCGTAAAGATATGGCCTGAAGTATTTACATGCCCGCACAATAGCCAATAGTTCTTTTTCTATTGTAGAATATTTAGTTTCACTTTCATTAAGAGTCCGGGATTCATAAGCAACTGGTAAATCATTGGGACTGTTACCTTGAGACAAAATAGCTCCAATGGCAAAGTTACTGGCGTCTGTTGTGAGATTGAATGGCTTTTTGAAATCAGGGTATTGCAATATAGGTGAATTCATGAGAAGATTTTTGCAAGTTTCAAAAGATTCCAGGAATTCTTTGGAATGAATAACTTTTGAATTTTTTTTAAGGCAAACTGTCATTGGTTTTGTTATCTTAGCAAAATTATTAATAAATCGTCTACAATATCCCAGGAGGCCAAGAAAGCTTTTAATTTGTTTTTGGGTAGTTGGTGTTGGGAATAGTTTGATTGCTTTTATTTTATCGGGATTAGGAAGTACACCTTCAGATGTAACTAAATGACCTAGAAACTGAACTTCCTTTTTAAGGAATTCAGATTTGTCCAACTGAATTTTAAAATTTGACTCTCGAAGTCGATTGAAAATTTGTCGTAATCGTGTTAAATGTTCTTGTAAAGAGACTGAAAAGATGATTACGTCATCTTGATAAACTAAACAGATTTCATTTTGTAATCCTCGTAAAATAGAGTCAATTACGCGTTGAAAAGTAGGAGGTGAGTTTTTTAACCCAAAAGGCATTCTTTTGGATTCGAAATGTCCACCTAATGTGGAAAAGCCAGGTTTAGGGATATCAATGGGGGCTACTCGTATTTGACGATATCCCGAGACCCGGTCCAATGTACTAAAATAAATGGATTTACCTAATTTATCAAGTATCTCCGTTATATTTGGAAGAGGGTACCTATCATCTAGGGTCTTCTCGTTCAATTTGCGGTAGTCTATCACTAATCGCCATTTCTTTTTGTCAGGGGCATCTAACTTTTCTGGTACAATCCAAGTTGGACTGGAGAAAGGGGAATTTGAATGTTGAATAATACCTTGTTTTAACGTTTTATTAATTTGTGAATTAACATCTTCACGATGAATCTCAGGGTACCTATAACTTTTAGAGTGAATAGGTTTCTCATCTACTGTATTTATTTTTGGGGTAGCCTGGTTAGTGAAGCTGAGAGGTATTGCCTCACAATTGAAGATATCTCGATATTCTAGGCATAGTTTTCTGATCATTTCATTTTCTTCTTTGTTGCAGTGATTCAAATGCAAATTTTTAAAGTTACTTTCAAGTTTGTTATTCGAAGAAATATCAAAAGAGCAGTTGTGTGCTTCCATTTTTTTTTAAACATTTATATCAGCAGTATTTATTTCTCCTACATCTAATGGTTCCAAAACAGTAATCCTGACAGGATTTTCCCTTGAATTTGTAATGATAGTATAAGCAAAGTGATTGTCTACTGTAACTAAATAATTTCGACGCCACTTTCAATGATTGTATAGTTGAGGATTGCAGTTCCTTCATATAAATTTACAGGTAATTTGATAACATACTGTGTTCGAGGGGGAATTATTATTGAATAATTATGATATTGGGTAAATCTCTCAGTGAATATCGCTTTTCTGAGTAGACTTATCTTTAACTTCATCTAAATTTTCTGTTTCAAAGATAACTTCCTCAATTATGACATTATTTTCAGCAACATCAAAAACTATTGGCAAGTTATCTATATTAAAATATTGCACCTGAGCATGTTTTGATTTATCTTCAATAAATTCTTCAGTTACATCTTTAGTTACATCTTCAGTAACACATTCAGGTACATCCTTAGTATAGCAGTGCACACAGAAGGTTGTGCGCGGTCATAACTCTAGATGTTAAAAACGCCTTCAACAGTGCCAGCTGGCAGTTGATACTCGAAGAACTCAGACGAAGGAAAATAGACGAAAGCCTAATTAGTGTGATAGCGTCGTACCTTGCTGATAGACACATAATCCTTGAAGCAGAAAACATTTCTAAAACCAGAGAAATCTCCAGCGGGGTGCCACAAGGATCAGTACTGGGTCCAACCCTATGGAATATACTGTACGACGGACTTTTAAGGATAGAACTACCTGCTGGGGTTACCCTTATAGGGTTTGCAGACGACATTGCGATGGTGGTGGTTGCTAAAGGAGAAAATATCCTGATGAACACAGCAAACATTGCACTACAATGTGTTTCAAACTGGTTGGAACAAAAGAAGCTGAAACTAGCACCCGAGAAGACGGAAGCTGTCTTACTAACGACAAAACGGAAAATTGGTCCAATCCAATTCGAAGTGCAGGGTGTGATAGTATCACCAAAAAAGGCTGTTAAATATCTTGGAGTCTGGTTGAACACCAAACTCACGTTTGCTGAACATACAAACCAAACTACCATTAAAGTGGAGAGAACAGTGACAGCTCTGTCGGGGCTTTTGCCAAATGTCGGTGGACCTCGATCATCTAAAAGAAGAATTTTATTAAGTGTTGCCCAGTCACAAATGTTGTACGCAGCACCTGCCTGGCATTCGGTCATCAAAAACCAAAAATTAGTTGCTAAGCTTACGAGGGTACAAAGGAAGATGACGATAAGAATTTGCTGCGCCTACAGGACAATTTCGGCAGAGGGAGCGGGCGTGATAGCTGGGGTCCCACCAATAGAACTCTTGATCCAAGAAAGACAAGACAAATATAGTGGCGTGGATGGAATCACAGCTGGAGCACACTTGATTTCCAGTTGGCAAGATAAGTGGAACAACGGCAAATATGGCAGATGGACGCATAAGCTGATACCAAATATCCAAGAATGGATTGGAAGGCCGTACGGCGAGGTCGACTACTTTCTTACACAAGCTCTTTCTGGGCATGGATGCTTCAGAAAATACTTATACGACCGCATGAAGGTAGAGTCCGAAGAATGCCCATATTGTGGAAGACAAGATGATGCGGAGCACACTCTCTTTGCATGTCCTAGATGGGAATACATTAGAGAAGACTTTTACGAATCAACGGGGATGGAATTTACAGCCAGGAATATGATGAGGAATCTTATGTTGAGTGAGAAAGAGTTCAAATCCTCATATAGAGCAATCAGAGGCATAATAGAAAATGAAGAAATAGAAGGTAGAATTTGAAAAGGAAAACCAGAGACGACCATCAAGATGAAACCCAGACGGCCCCACTCGCCGAAGTAATGCGAAAGCGGTTCCAGCGAGAGGGGTGAGACGAGGTTTTAGTCGGTAAGAATCCGACACTCCCGGAAAGACCGGTGTCTTATGCAAGATTTCCTCTCCTCCAGATTGAAAAAAAAAAAAAAAAGGTACATGCTTAGTAACATCTTCAGTTACATCTTTAGTTACATCTTCAGTAACACATTCAGGTACATCCTTAGTAACATCTTCAGTTACATCTTTAGTTACAGCTTCAGTTACATCTTCAGTTACATCTTTAGTAACATCTTCAGTTACATCTTTAGTTACATCTTCAGTTACATCTTTAGTTATATCTTCAGTTATAGCTTCAGTTGAATCTTTAGTTACATCTTCAGTTACATCTTTAGTTATATCTTCAATTACATCTTCAGTTACATCTTCAGTTACATCCATTATATTCATATTTATTTGTTCTCTCTTTCTATCTTCATCCATATTCAACTGTTTTGATACATTTTCGTCAGAGTCAAATTGCTTGAAAAGCTCATATAACATTGTAAATTCTTTGGGACGTGGTGTTGAATCTTGTTCATATTTTTTAAATTTTGATATATGATCATCCCCAACAATTTTTTCGAAAGTTTGGTAACTGAGATATCCTTTTGGTTCATCTGAATATCTATTTTGAATAGGGATTTCTGCAGTTTCAGTAGGATTATTTTTTCCCAAACACTTTGAATAATTGACAGCGTTCTCATCAAAAGGATATAAACCTGTTGCTCGAAATCCATTCTGAATTGTTTTAGTCTTCGCATAAGTATCTACAACTTCTTTTAAAATAAGAGCAAACTTATCTTCGGTTAAAGTAGTATTAAGATTGCCTTTTCGCCTCCAATCCAAGACTGCTGCTTTCCAACCCATTCTAATAGGTCTAAATGCTGCTACGTCAGCAGGTTTGAAGTATTCTGGTAGAATTTGGATGAAGGCATATTAAAATTATTTCTAACTTTCGGCATAAATCGCTTACACCATACGCAAGGTGGGTTTTATGCTCATCTATAAAAATGATCACTGGGAACGGTACGTTTTTTCTTTCAGATAAAGAAATAATACTTTCGAAATGTATTCATAAAAAACATGAGCCTTCATCCATCCCGAGTCGCTCATTCGTATACCCCATTCCGGTGGCACTGATTTGTAAATTTGATCTTTTAATCGTTTGCCGGGAAAGATAATCATAGGGGGTGTAGTCATACCTGAAGCCGAAAATGTGAACATTACTGATTACTGTTATGTTCAATTTCATAAATATTTTATGTACCTCTAGGAGCTAGAACTTTCGTATTCTTGGGACAAAGGTTAAAGCGAGTTTCATCGCCATTGAAAATTCGTCTTGGATCAGTTAAAACCGAGTCGTATCCTTTTTCTTGAAGGTACGATTTGATGTCCTTAAACCACCCTCTGAGATCCTTTTCTGCTAAATTTGAGCTTGCTGATGTAAACAATTCTACCGTTCTTTGTACAAGCTTTGGATGACGCCAAAGAAATGCTTTGTACCAGGTGTCGTTGGGAAAATTATTGGTAAAGGGATTTTTTCGAGGATTTTTTTCCAAGGATGTCTGGACTGACAATTGTATGTCTTCTTTTCTCCGTGAAAATCCCTTTTTTCCTAATTCAATGATCCACTTCTCTAGCATGGCCTCTTCTCCTTTGGTTAAGACAGGGTTTGGGCCAAAACGTGTCTTATTAACTTTTCACCTCTTCTAAACTGCAAGGTTGCCCTAGGAATATTAAATTTTCTTGCTGCCTCCCTCAGAGGCATACCTTCCTCAATAGCTTTTAAAGCTGATTGCAGCATCTCTTCAGAGTACTTTTCTGCATATTGCAGACCTTCCTGAACTTTTGGCATATTTTCTGAAACAATTTATTTTTATTTTTCAAAAGTTTGAAATATATTTTATATGTGCGAATACTTTTATTCAAAAAAGATTTAAATAATGAAAATGGAAATACTTACCTAACTATTTTTACACATTTTAAGGTAGATATCACTAAATATTTTCATTAAAATTTGCAGAAAGAGTAAGCAATTAATCCAAAGAACTATTGTTCAATTTGAATTTCGTGGCTAACGTAAACATTGGCCACCCATTCAAACTAGTTATTGGCCCCTGGCCAACGACTAGATTCAATCAAATTACGTCACTGTTTTAACCAATACTTCCATTCAACGATTCTTTTGTAAAGTATTACGGTTTCAAATCTTATTTTAATAAAAATAAACATAGACTAGTGATTGGCCTGCGTGGCCAATGATTACATTTTTATCAAATTTTTTAGTCAGTGATTGGCCCCTCTTTTTCTAATCAAATATCACATTTGGATGTACGAAACGACTATAAATAAGACCTAATATTCATTGAAACATAACTCCAGTTGAATCTTTGGTAAAATAATTATTCAAACCTTTATTGTTCCTTACCTTATATTGATATGCTCTTAGCAAAAATCACAACACAATTGAGAGTTTCACCAGCACCATGTACATCTCAAAATTAAGGTGCCGCCTTTTTAAAACAGAATAATAAGGCTTGATAGTTTTTAGTAAAATTAGTTAAAGAAAGGTTATGATGGCACTAAAACCTTGAAAGAATATGAAGCCACTTTCTTATTAAAAATATATGAAATATATCTGGCCAATCACTAATGAATGGCCAATGACTGGGTGGTTTTCCCTTGTTGCTTTCCAGTAGTTGTTGGATATGTCGTTGTATTGGGTATTTTAGAACTGTTTCAGGATATCTTCACCAATTAAACCGTGATAGTTTTCAGAGAAATCGAATATATGAAATTCCACAAGTTGATCGGTATTGAAAATTTTGAAAGCTGGAATTGTTATAATTTTATTATGATGAGAAAGTCCATGAACTGTTCGAATATAAAAATGTTCATGAGTGATAGATTTCTGAAAATATTCATTAGCATGGCATTACTTATTAATGATCTAGAGCTACCAGTATCTATCAAAAAATAACCATTTATTTTAAGTGCATAAATATATGGTAGATCTAATCTGAAGTTATTAATATTTATTATCTCCGAGTTGTTCGATGAGGAGCTACATGAAAATTTACATCTTGCTCATTTGAATCATTATATTCGTGAGCCGTAAGACATGTTTCAGGATCAACTTCATGTTCAGTGAAGCGATAGTTTTTGTGAATGTTAAGATGCGAGATTGTATTGTAATTGATAAGGATTTAGCTGGTAAATGCGTTCGTCACATGTATTATATTCGTTAATCTGAACATCATCTGTAATATGTTGAATTTCAGATTCAGTTTCAATTTCATAATTTTCAGAGGTATTCTCTATTTGTTGATTACATAATTCTTGAAATTCAAAATTTGTAGATTGCGGTTGAGGTTTGAAATTGCCTGAAGTTGTATTCATATTCACATTGGTATTTTGTCCTGATTTAAAATAAATGAAGTTTTCCTATTCTCTAACAATTGCTAGAGCTTTTTCAATATTATCCAGGTTTCTAATTCTTACAACCAATAATTGTAAATGGTAAGATAATCCATTTATAAATGTTTTCAATGCAAATTCATCATGATGTTTTATTTTAATTATTTTTTCAACATGTTCAATAATTTCGGTACTTAATTTGGAAAATAAGAGGCTGCGAGCATCTTGGATACGCATACCAAATGGCAATGGTGTTTCATTTCTCAAAGGCTTCGATGCAATTAAATGCTTTAATAAACAATCTATGCTACGTTGATCGCTAAACGTTACTGTTAATATTCCCTTTATTGTTGCCCAATTATTCAATTCATTTCTACTGTAAATAAGGTCACTTGCACGATCGCGTAATTTACCAAAGATTGTATCCAGAATTATAACATTGCTGAATTTTGAGCATTTTGAAAATTTTTTATGAAGTTCCAAATGCTGTGATGAATCTGTTCAATTGTTTAAGCTTGCCATCGAATGAAGATATATTTTCGGCTTGATACCTCATTAATGGTACATTCAAAGACATTTTGGAAATTTTGTTTTCCTTGATTATATTTAAACCAATAAATACTTCTACCAAACTATCTTCGTCGTTAGTGAGCATCAACTGGTGGAATAAATATAAAAATGTTTTGTTATGATTATTTTCAAAGGAAAGTGATTATAGGATTTTAGTAAGGATGAGCACTTACAGTAAAATTCTCTTCATTTGTTGTTGCTTAAAGTTACTGCCTACCGGACCAGCGATGTGTGTCTGCTTCCCAGGTCTTCCTAGGCCTTCAATATGAAAAGACGAAGTTGGTCTCCTCACTGAATATTTGCTAGCTTCTGATAGATTATGTCGATGTGTGTACAGTTACTACCATTAACTATGTTTGAAGTGGAAATTCAGAATTTCAACACGCCGATTAATTGTTGCTACGAATAGGATATTTTTTTTGAAATTACCTTCGACGTATCCTAGGACTGCACCAAATATGTGAGGTCCTTTTAAAATTGATTTTTTTAAAAGAATTGTGATTACTTTATTAACAAGATTACAACTAGTGAATCCGTTCGAAGTTGGAATCAGACTAATCTAACAATGTGCACATTATTTAGTAAGACATGAGTAATGAAAAATCTTGGCTTCCGGATGGATTCCGCGTCACAATAGCTCGACTTGATGCCGACGTTTCGCCAAACATTACAGGTGGCATCTTCAGGGCAGGCTTGAGGCTTGAACTGAAACTGTTTGCTCAGCATATACTGTTGAAAGTAATTCACTCAATCCACTACCTTCCATCATATATCCAATGTAGCCTATAAATAAAAAATAATCGCTATTCTATTATTTTACGCATTATTATTTTCTTGATATTATTATTATGAAAAAATATACTTAATATCTTACCCAGATACGACATGATCATATGAAACCCGCCTAATCTCACTGTAACTTCTTTTAATCTGGCATCATCACATGAATGTATAACATACTTGTAAAGCTTACAAGTAGACTTGGGCATAATAGTTCTCTATAAAGAGTGCTCCTTTCAGTTCATTTATAATAAGTGAACTAGTTCGCTCTTTCAGTTCAATATTGGATTTTAGTTCAGATGTTCAAAATTCAGAATAAATTTAAGAATTGTGCGGAGGAAGATAATAGACAAAAATAATAATTATGCTTATTCTATAAATAGTAAATTTTAATTAAACAAAACAACTGAACATTTATCCAAAAGGAACAAACAACATAAAACAATGTAAACTAAACTATACTATTTATTTTTAGTACTTATTCTATTTTATATTATTATGTAAAAATATCAATTGGGAAACTTTATTAAACTTTTATAAAGTTCTCCTAGTCGTGTCAATTTAGCAAAAAAGCTTATTGTTTTTGCAAATAGGTTCCTGGACGGATACTGAACGATATTGAACTTTAAGATCTAGTTGCTCGACCATTTTTCACCTGTTAAACTGGAAATTGGCCAATTTTAAAGGGAAAATTATTGGAAAATTTGCAAAATCGGTAAGTATTGCCAAAATTGGCTGTAAAACTCCACTCGGGGGTTTTCGGGATCGCTGATCACGATTCCGAAGTTCGACCGCGGTAGCTAGAAATTAGCCAACTTTATGTTCCAAGAATGGTCACATTTAATAATTTCGCAGTTTCTGTGGAAATTGCCTCAAACATTTCATTCGGGGGTTTTCGAGGTCGCTGATCACGATTCCGAAGTTAGATTTACCATTTTCGAACGCGGTGTCTACGAATTGGCCTATTATATGTCTGAAAAATAGTCAAATTTAATAATTTCGTAATTTTTGTTGAAAATGACTAAAACATTCCACCCGGGGGTTTTTGAGGTCGCTGATCACGATTGCGAAGTTAGGTTTACCATTTTCCACTGCGCTAGCTAGAAATTGGCCAATTTTATGTCAGCAAAATGGATAAATTAGATAATTACGTAATTTTTGTTGAAAATGGCTAGAAAATATCGTTTTGGGTTTTCGTGATTCTGGAGTAACATTTTTTTTATTACACCATTTAGAAATTTACCAATTTCATGGCAAAAAAATATTTCATACCTGAAATTGGTTAATTGTCTAGAAACAAAATGGACAAATTCAAATGAGAACAAGAATTTATGAATATATTTTCATTAAACATTTTAATATTTCATTTATACTTTTACATTTTATTATTTACAATTTATATTTTACAATTTCTTACATTCACATTTACACTTACATTCTAATGTTTATAAATTTAAAAATAATATACATAATATATCAATCTATTTCATTACAATCCGTATCATCGTCATCGTCATTCTCATTATTTATTGCAGCTATAATGTCCAAATTGGTATCATTATAAAAATCAAATTCCACATTTTGATCTGGTACAAAATCTGTTTCTTTGAACTCAGTACTATCGATATGATCATTTTCATCCAGTATCGCGGTATCGCAATTATCGCAGTCATTACCTTGACATTGTTTACATGCTGGGGAACAATGTAAACCGGCTTTTCTACAACCACAAGAGCATCCTTTCGTGCAGGAACAAAAAATCATCTTTAATAATGAATCTGGAGCTGGTTTTTGTATCATACCAATTGGTATATAATTATCATTTCTTTCGTGTAACTCCCAGCCCCAGTCAGTAGGGTTTATATCAGTCCCCAGCCATGTTTGAACTTGATGATATACTTTTCTCATATGCAAAATAGCTGCGTCTTCAATAGATGGAAGACTGGACAATAGCGTTTTAGTTTTTCTTGTTAAATTGTTGTGAAAATATACATATCTTAAAAAATTTAAATTTATTTCATAATTCTTTGAACCAAACAAAAGCATGATACATTTCAATCCTACCCTAATTAGCTCATTCAAATCGGCGTTCGGTTGAGGCGAATTAAATTAAGTAATGTAAAAACTGTTCGAAATGGGAACCATTTTGCTGGATGCACAATCAACCAGCGTCTTATGAAGGAATGGTTTAAATTTAGTAAAATATTGCTATTAATATTTGCACAAGCATTCTGAATGGAGTTAAATCTGGTGATCGCGGATGCCAAGCAACGGGACCCCCACGACGTTCTCAAAATGTATATCAAACCACTGACGAACATTTCGGCCAAAATGAGCTGGGCTTCCATCTAGTTGTAAGCAAGCTTGCCTTCGCATAACAATTTCATCCCACATATAGGGACTCTCTGTCTCCAAAAACTCCAAAAAAAAGTTTAGGGAATTAAGGTAGTATGTAAGGGCCGAAGAAATTGCTATTGTAAATCCGGATCCAAACATTAATATTAAACTCGTTTTGAAAATTCCGTGGCCTGGTTTCGTGGGGGTTTTCATGTGCCCACACATGTTGATTGTGGAAGTTAAGTATTCCTCTTCGAGCAAGACATGACACGTCTGTCCATAAAATATTGTTAATGAAATTCTCATCAATTTGATCAGCCTCCAAAAGCCATTGACAAAATCTCATCTCATTTTGCGATTTTCATCTCCTGGGTGCAATCCCTGAACTGGTTGTAGACGAAAAAGTCGTCTATGATCTCTTCTTAATACTCGTAAAATAGTAGTTTTTGGAATTCTAAGAGTTCTCGAGTTGTTGTGGCTATCGTCAATTTGGAAATCGCAAGCGATATTCTCGAACTGCAGCAGCCGAGTTTCCATCGTAAAATCCGTAAACGTAATGCATGACAGCATATTCTTGATTAGAAAAACGAAAAGGCATTTTAATATTTAAACTTACGTGCACAAATTTTATAATCCAAACGTAACTTGTTTTCTTATAACACAGATCACTCATGGATTGACATTAACAAGTTAAGCCAAAATGCAAATTGCAAACTGTGGAAGGTTAATCACAGCTACCTTGTGATCTTTTACAGTGTGGGTTGATTTAGAAGTAAACTTTAGGTTGTTGTTTGGATTTGTTGATCTACTATATTTATTTATTATTTATTTTTTTAATAACTGAAATTAATAATAAAAATAAAAAACCTAAAACATGTGTAAAAAGAAACATTAGCGCGCTTTTAAAAAAAGCAGAATTTTTGTAATACGAAAAAAGTTGGTGATAATGCTTTTTAAAGTTTTTTTTTTCTGAGTTGAGTTATCAAAAAATTGAAAGATACAAAAAAGGTTCTAAATTGAATGGCAAATCCTCTCTGCAGTTGGTGTTCTGTAAAAAAGAAGTGGCGTACGTGTTATTGAACAATGTATTTTTGAGGAAACCCGTTCGCACGCCTCTTTTAACGATATTTTGCAATTCTTCACAATTCTTTATTACATTTGCAAATTTTTTTGCCCTCCATATAAAAAGCTGACGTTGTATCACAGCCTGACATGGCATGAATAAAAAAACATTTTCTTTTTGCACATTGATCCGTCTAAACTTTTTGATGAATTATGTTTCTATTTTCGCTTTTTTTGGTTTGATAAAAATATTCCGCGATCATTTGGAGCTAATGCCGTTAAAATTACTAAAATATCTGTATCCTCAGCAATTATAGCAACTTTCGAATTTGCTGCGTATTCAATCGCAGTAGTGACGATCAAACTATCGGCATCATCATTAGCCTGCACGCCTTCGATCCAACTATTTCCCAGTGTTTCTTGCAACATCTCAATGAACCTATCTCTATTTTTGGAACTAGCAAGAAATCTTTCTTGGGAAATTTGGGGAATCATTTCTTTTGTAAATTTATAATCGATACAACCTTTTTTGATGCTTCGTCGTCAAAAACTACCACAAGATTGTAACCATAATTACGACGCAAAAACGAAACATAACATTCTAAAATGAAAGAATTTTTTTTTCATTTGTCCACACTACTTCATGAAGAAGTAATCCACCATCAATAACATAAGTAACGTTTGATAAATCCGATGGTTCTACAGTGTTAAAGATAGAAAAACTGCCGACTCACTAGTTTTCCTCAACCCAAATTCATCATACAGGGACATGGGATAAGGTGACAACTCGTAGGAGAGAACATTTTTCAAATCTTCTTGAGAATGTTTAAGAACACTGATTCTCTAGAAAATTAGGAGTGGGTCTACAGGTACGACATCATCGAAAACTCTGAGTTTTGGGTAGACTGTGGAAAGTGAAAGAACTTTATTGGATTTAGTTAATGTTGTTGTGATTACTTTACCATGTAAAAATGTCATGGTTGGATACCTTTCTCAAAAGCTTCTTGAGGCGAAATATGCTGTTCTGCAATGATGCTTTTTAATTCATTTCCTTCCTTAAAAGGGTTGTGATTTTCAAACCAAACGAAGAATTTATCAACATGTTCTGAGTCTTTAGATATTCTCGATGCATCAGCGTCTTTATGTTGATGCGAAGTTCGAAATGATCCTTTTGAATACCTTTCAATTTCTTGGCATATCCGATGACAACCGATATAAGAGTTTAACCACTGAACTACGACACTTTTCTTAGCTTCCCGAACGAAAGCACCTAAACTCAGTTCTCGATTAATAATCTGTTCTATGGTTTGGTCTGAAAAAACACCGCTCAAAAATTTATACGACCTACGTGCAGTAAAGAAACCCTTATCGACGAACTGCTTGTATTCATCCTTGTGCATAATGTTTGGCAAGTTTTCCATATCTTGAAGGTAAATTTGCGAACTTTTGGCATATGGATAATGACCTGAAGAATGAAAAAATGGTATCATTTTTTGTATATTTTCAAGATGGTGCTTCCAATCGCCAACTTTTTCTGCGGTTTAAAAATCTTTCAATATTGAAACCATTTTGAAATATCGAACCCATAATTTTGAAGTCGGACCATACTTTTCTAATTCATCCAATTTTTTTGAAAAAAGAGCAGATAAAGCATTAAAAGCAATATGATTGATTACATCCTCTATATTTAAAATTCTAGAAGCATCATCATCATCATCATTTTTTTGGAGATTTAAAATGATTGAGATGTTTAAATAAATCATTATGGTGTTCAACCAACTTCTTATATTCGGAAGTTTTTTCCAAATCTTCGAAAATTGATCGAGCTAAACTTTCCTGAACCAATGAATGGGCTCTAACACCTCGCGAAAAATGACCTCCAGATAGAAGAACATCGCCAGAATTTGGCGCATACACTTCACTCAACACCTCTTTTATACCACTACCACCGATGATATAACCGATAGTATTCAAGAAAGACATCATCACATGAAAACCTCATAAACGAGCAACAACGAGGACCTGTTCCTCGGTCTCAGTAGATGCAATAATATCTCTACATTTCAAATATAATGGCGAATCAAAAGTTATAATACAAGTTGTCATATTATAAAATTTGGCTTTCTCAACAAATGTCATTATTGTCGTATATATGGTATCGTAATCACTCGCTTTTTCCATAAACAAAAGGATGAAACATAATTTCCGATTTCTCAAACTCATAACATTGAGTCAATTTTTCCATAAACTCATTATAACCAGAAACACGTTTATTTGCATATCTTTCATAAAGCCAAAGAATGTTGGATTTAGTCAAATATGACGATTTTAAAACTATGTTCCTGGACTCTGTGTCATATTTTATTTCTTTATTCTTTGCTTGATAATTTCAAAGGTATCATATCCTCTTCAATTAAATGAGTCCTGAAACTTTTCGTTAGCTTGGAAAATAACTTTACGCCGTTATTTACTCAATTTCATCGTTTTAACGCGATTGGCTTCCGTATTACAAATGAAACAATTATTTTCAAAATTAAATGTTGAATTACTATCATCGTTATCAGACGTGAATTTCCGCCTTTTAGCAGCAACAACAAGTTCTTTTTCAATATAAGATGCGCGACAATTATCATGTACGTATACATTATCACTTTTTGTTATAAATTCCAAAAATGCATCTTGCCTACCAGTGGATGCTGCAACCAAACCGGCTAAACCTCTCTTGGTCTGAATGTGTCGAATAGGTTGATCATCTTCTATATTACAAATTAAGTAATTATTCAAATTTTCAGCATCTGCCATTATTATGCAGTTTCTGTAAAAAAAAAATGGATAAAAGGGTTATTCAAAGATTTGCATAATTATTGGTAAAGGTACGGAAAACAATTAAAATGCTTTATTAAATATATTAACCTATATTATAATAAAATGTACATATAAGGATATTCAATAATATTACATTTGATGAATATATGAATTGTTTTAAAATTTTTCTCGATTTTTTTCTTGACGATCGCCGTATTGTATTGTAAAAAATGCATAAAAAAATTCTGGGTACCATTCCAAAACTATAATTTGCAAGAGACAGGTATATCTGAAATTACTGATTCTCGAACGCAAGCGTCATTTGATATTGGAAATGAAACAAATGATTCACAGTCACGGATAAATTCCCTGACTTTTGATAGCAGTGCCAATTTCAACAGAAATTACGAAATTATCTGATTTATCCATTTTTCTGGCCAATTTCTAGCTACCGCGGTGGAAAATGGTAAATCTAACTTCGGAATCGTGATCAGCGACTTCGAAAACCCCCGAGTGAAATGTTTCAGTCAATTTCAACAAAAACTGCGAAATTATTAAATTTGACCATTTTTGGGACATAAGATTGGCCAATTTCTAGCTACCGCAGTGGAAAATGGTAAATTTAACTTCGGAACCGTGATCAGCGACACCGAAAACCCCCGAGTGGAGTTTTCCAGTCAATTTTGGCAATAATTACCAATTTTGCAAATTTTCCAATAATTTTCCCATGAAAATTGGCCAATTTCCGGTTTAACAGGTGAAAAATGGTCGAGCGACTAGATCGACTAGATCTTAAAGATCAATATCGTTCAGCATCCGTCCAGGATGATTTGCAAAAAAAATTTCGAACTTTCACATTTTTTACGTCTAATTTGACCCGACTCATCATTCAATATTTGTCCTGTTCCAGAAATTATTCTTTCACAGGGTACAGACGTGGCAACGATACAAAATCTTTTTGAAACATATGCATATAAGTGAGGATAAATGTTCTTCCCTTCCTCCCACCATCATATCGGATCGTTCTCTCGGTCCAAGTAGTCTTCATCCAAATATTTATCCAGTTCTTTAGTGACAGCTGCTTGTTTATTACCGGCTCTTGATATCTTTGTAATTCCATCATCGTATTGATCCCAAATACTCCGTCTGCCTTCTTGGCTTCTTTGTACGTTTGCAATTGAGAGGCTTTCATGATTCTCAAGAATTTCAGTCACTTCAGGCAGTGTTGCCATTCCTATTTTATCTCTCAAGCCCTGTATCGCTTTGTTAAAGGTCCTTCATCTTTGAAACTCCGTTTTTCAAAACGTAGATTCAAAATTTAGCATTCTGCGTATAGCATACTATGCTCTACATCACCAAATCGAGCATTCATTTCCTGTTTTAAAACCTCTGATACAGCGACAACTTTTGGATTCTTTGGGTGACTTGTGGACAACATCCTGTGAATTGATTTGCAAAAGACGATAACTTTTGATAATGTTACATTGCTTTCGGCACATATTCCTGTCGTCACTTCATAAAATGGACGAAGGATGGGCAGAACTTCCTCTCTGATATTCCAATCATTATGATTCAGTGAATGATCACTGCGCAATAAAGCAATAGTTGTAATGACGGCATCTTTCACTTTTAAAATTCGATTCAACATGTCATATGACGAATTCCGACGAGTTGGCACTTCTTGTTTGAGTTTTAAAATTGGTAAATTCATTTGGTTTTGAGCATCTTGCAATTTGCATAATGCATGTGAACTTCTTTTGAAATATTCTACGATGCACTTCACTTTTGCAATGGTATCATAAATTCTTTCTATAACTTTTTGTACTATCAGATTTAATTTATGAGCGAAACAACCAATAGATTGCCATCTACCCATTTTTATATGTGCCACAATATTAGCTGCATTATCACTAACAGCAGCGGCAATTTTATGTTCAATTCGCCATTGTGTTAAAATATCTTTTAAGAAGTTACAAAAGTTTTCACTTGTATACAAGTGAATCCTCTATGCCGTGACTTTTCCGCACAAACCTTGCGGAATCGATGGACCGCACTAGCAGATCGAAAAAACCTAACGGCGCCTACACAAAGTCGAGGCCAAAATTCAGTTGGCGAGGCAGCAAGCGTTTCGGATCTAGTGTGTGATGGATTTTATTTCACTCCAAAAATTGAGCATATAGCCGTCAAACTGCGCCGCCACCATCACACACTAAAACGTACAGTGTTGCAGACCATCAAGCAACATTGTGTGGATAGGATTCGAGTTCTAGGCGTGGTAAGGAGAAATCTGGCCAAACGGGTTAGACGCATCAGGGAGAATTCCTTGTTTCGCGATAGCCCGTCTCTGCTTTTTGAATCTCCACCGCCCACAATTGCTGCCCAAAGACTGTGGAGGAGGTCGAGCAGTTCTGGAAAGGAGTGTATGAGTCACCGCGTCCAATTCACCTAGACACTCCAGCCCTAGCACACTTCGAAATGTTTTGCGCTGAACGTCAACTCCCGCAAACAGAAGTGGCAGTCAGCTCCTCCAAAGAGTGGGGACTTGTCTGATCCCAACAACTACCGACCGAGCACTTGTTTCAACACCTGCTACAAGTTATTTACACATATCTTGTATGCTAGGTTGTTGAGATCGATCGATCCAGTAATTAATAAAATGAGCGAGCAGCGTGGGGCAACGAAAGGCATGGAGGGTTGCCTGGAGAACCTGGTGATAGATAGATCTATCACTCAGGACTCCATACTCTACAAGCGCAACCTTGCCATGGCCTGGATTGACTATCGCAAGGCATTTGATTTAACATCACATGAGCTATTGGTATACCTGCTCTAATACCTTGCGGTACCAACCCCACTAGTGAGATGCATATAAAATCTGTTGCCACTCCGGAAGACTCGTTTCGCCATCACATCAGGTACACGACGAGTCTTGACAGAGTTGGTAACATTCAAGAGGGGTGTTTTCCGAAGAGACTACTTGAGTCCCCTCTTGTTCAACATCTCACTGCTGCCGCTCTCCAGTGCTTTAAGACGGACTCGTGGATATTACTCTGGTCCACCGAACGACCGGAGGCATCAGATCACCCATTTACTTTACATGGATGATTTGAAACTGTATGCCTCTGGGGAGAAAAACCACCATCAAGCTCTCAATATGGTTCAAGAATATACACGAGCCGTAGGCATGGACTTGGGATTGGACAAATGCGCAGTGTTTCACTTGAGGAGAGGACGTTCTCCGGAAGTGCATGAGAATATGCAGCTGGCCAAAGGAAGCATCTTTAAACACCTCGATGCTGGAGAGACATATCGATACCTGGGAATTGAACAGCGTCCTAATTATGACGCTTCCAAGGTAAAAGTGGCTCTCCGCGGCAAGTACAGAAACCTTGTTCGAAATATTTGGTCTTCCGAACTTTCGAGTGGAAACAAGGTGTCTGCAACAAATATGCTTGCCGTTCCAGTCCTGCTCCACTCTTTTGGAGTGGTGAAATGGACGGTCGATGAGCTGCATAAACTCGACAAAGATACCCGGAAAATGATGCATACCCTTCACAGTTTGCATCTTAGGACGTCCGTTTCCCGCAATTATCGTCCACGTCACCGGGGAGGTAGGGGACTCCTCAGTCTGGAGGGTCTGCATCGAAGTGTGGTTCTGAGTATAGCTTGTAAAGTTCTTAGGAGTTCGGACCCCCTCCTGTGCCTTTGTTAAAAGTCACGAATTGGCCGGAGTGGGGGCATTCATCATTAAGGCAGCACAAAAAGCTGCGGAAGAACTTGGTCTAGAATTTCAGATCAGTCGAGGAGGCCGACTAGAGGGCAAACTCGAGTTCCAACCTTCTCGTCTGAAAGCCCAGATAAATGCCATGGAACAAGATCTTATACTCAGGCGGCTTGTTGACACGCCGACACACGGTGTTTTCTATCGAAACATCGAAACGCTCGTCGTCAGCCGGGCTTACATCCGAGACTGAGGGATTTACCGCAGCTTGTCAAGATGGCGTAATTAACACCTTGGTCTATCGCCGCAATGTGATGGGTGTGCAGGTCCCTGATGTCAGCTGCAGGGCCTGTCGAAAGGCGCCTGAGACGCTTTTCCAGCTGCTGCCGGCATTTCCGGTAAAGGCGGCCTCGGCGTACACCCATCGCCATAATGCGGCCCTACGGGTGCTGTATTACCATCTAAGGCACTCGTATGGAATAGACCAAGAGCCGTTGCTGCCTTACATGCCAGGTGATATTGAGTCCGTTGTCAGAAACGAAAAATGCCAGATCTACTGGAATTACCTGTTTCCGACCGTCAGGTCCATACAAGCGAATAGGCCTGACGTTGTCCTCCTCGATAAACTAAGCAAGACTATGTATGTCATCGAATTCTCTGCTCCGGCAGAGAAGAACATAGTCTTGAAAGAGGAGGAAAAATGGACAAAATATCAAGATCCTGTTCGGACT